>CM077505.1:26870217-28070217 GCA_039654745.1 Houttuynia cordata
AGTTAGAATCCTAACAAAAAACAGGGTTCTTACTTCAGAACTAGAAGTCTTCTTTATATAAAAGGTTTTGTATTCTTATACCCATAAACCTACACAAACATCAGCATTGGCATCGAATTAAACATAAACCCCACCCAAGTTGTTTTCCTGCTTGTTTGTGAAACTTTCAATAAGACTTAAAAGCATTTGTTTAATTCTCTGAAATTCAGATATTGTTCCCCAGGGCCTACTTTTTTGTTGTTTTTTTTTCTGATGAAATGACTAGTACCTATTTCCTGTGTACAATAACCCGGCAAGAAGTGAAGAGTTGTTGCAGCGCCCCTTATTCATTGTGGTGTGATGAAATGCTGGACATTTAATGTAGGGAGTACATATCATCACATCAACTTACAGGATCTTCAAATAATGTCTCAGATTATTTGAAGTTTTTGGAAGGGAAATAACTGTATGCACTGAAGAAACAACCCTACGATCTTCCTCAGACATTAACTAAGACCACTTCATTGTAAACTGTAGCACTTCAGGACTTTAATATTCCCACAGGACTCTTCCTTAACTTGTTATCTCAGGCATCTTTCAGTGTACCACTGTTCCTACTTACCATTCTTTCACATTTAACTGGTGACCAAGGAACCTGGCTCAGGGTTATCACTTATCACATCGATCGTATTTGAATTGAAACACTAACTGAAAAGGATATCATATATCCAGCACATAGTTCTAGTCTCTAGATAAGAATGATACCATATGTTGTCCATATACAAGGTTGAGTTTGAACATAAAACATGAAACTTATGTGGGTCTACCCTGTGTCAAACTACCAATCAAAGAACAAGAGACCAGCAGACTGAGCAGTCCATTTCAGGCAATTAAGAAGCGATCAAACACACGAGATATTCGAGGAGCGTGGGACACTGAGGGTCCATCCACACATGCAATCCACAGCATGTATCGTAGACATAATCATCACCTCAACATGTCCTTGTATACAAACCAGACTGTGAAAGATGTACGGAGGAGCGGCCATGGCCAGGGCCCTATCCATCTTCTTCTCCATTGGAACTTCTGGCAAGTCTTCACTTCTAGGTGGTGGTCATTTCCTTTGACGACGAAAGAGAAAGCTTTCACTTACCATGTAAGCTAAAATACTGGACTGCCACAGGAGGCGGAATATGTCCCTCTTTCCTTCTTGTTGAAAACTGACTACAATAAAAGCGAGATGCGAATGATGCAAAACCACAGTCCAATTTTGCCTCTGGTGTTCCAAATACATCATCTATCAAACCTAACTGAGATTTGTTCCATGGAAGTGACAAGTCCACGTGATGTAGATGCTTGGAATTGGAATCCAAGCTAATGATGGTGGTTGAGAAACAGCGTAGGGGGACCCACACCCTTGTCTTCCCCTAATGGGCCCATGTTGCCTCCACTTTTACGTCACCTGGGCCTGGTCTTGAGCGCTGGTAGTTATGCTGTGTCAGGTTCACCAATTGTCCATTTGTGTGCTAGGTCTAGAGTCTAGACTGGGAATTTTTTACCCTGGGGAGACCGGTTCAAAAGGTTTTTACAAACTTGGTGGGGTTTTGAATGATTCAAATGAGGTGTCTCTCCTTTGTTTTTATCTCTGGGCCATGGTCCCTACACTGAATGAGGCCATGGCCCACAATCCCACATTGGATCATCTGTTTTTTTTACCTAACAATCAGTAAAATGGGCCTCTGGCTGTTTCTAAGGTTTCTAAGTGGCTGAACACATGGGCCGGAATCCATCTTCTTTGACTCAACAGTCTTAAATACGGTGGTCTGTTATCTGCATGTGATGCATATTAACAGGCGTGAGCTCCCCATGACAATTGGAGTATCCTATTTGGTTTTCAAGATGAATCCCGTTTATATGAGCCCGGCTCACACACGTCGGCATGAGTTGAGACGATGAATTTCAATCAACCAGCATGTGCTAAAATAGGGGCAGGTAGATTTCAATCACCGCCCACCCTGTTCGGTGTCGGATTTCAAATCGACCGCTCAAATCGCCTCGGCCCATGCCAATGTGTGTGAACCGGGGCTCATTTAACATTTTCTTTTCAAAATAACTACATTTGGTTTTTCAAAATAAACTAAAAATTAGTTCATTTTAAAAAAACGAAAACAAAGTTCGCAACAATCTGATTCTTATGCATTGTACTCTGCGCCCTTTGAGTAGCAAGTAATAGTGTTCATAGATTCTCCTCACCCACCCCCACCCTCAACAAAATTTATGCTAAGGAGCCTTTTGGGGCGTGATTAAAAGAACACCTCTGTTCCAGCTGGATGTAAAAAAAACATGGATGCTAGAGTGGATATCCAAAATCCACTGTAGATGTTTTGCAATAATCACGCCCCAAACGGCCCCTAAATTGAAAAAAATATGAGAAGAAACTACTCTATGCCGTTAAGAAAACTAATTTGGTTTTTCTTCCTTGATTTTTTTTTCTCTTAATGTGATTCTTGTCCTTTTTCTTAATCTACATTGAACCTCTACATAAGGTGGCGAGTTTTTTGTTGAGAGTGACAAACAACTGAGTGTATATGTTTTAGTGTACACATTCGGTGTACAATTATCAACTTCCTTCGTTTTTCCTTAAAGATGAAACACACAAAAAAAAAAGCAAGGGCACCACTAGGAATAGCAGCAAATTCTTATGACAATGCCCACATGCCACAGTTAATCTCCTCCAATGGGCGGATAGTGGTTTAGCTTAAACTCTTTTTTATCACTTGATCTCATGTTTATGAAGATCAATAATATGTTGATGGGATGGGGATCAGATGAAGTCAGAGGTTTGAGTAAACGCCCAAAGTCTTAAACCACGTGTACGGGGTATGGGCTGCCCTCTCTTCGCCCTTTTGGCCTGCAAAAAACACAGGATTTATGCACATTTCTCGGGCCTCATTTTGCGTTTTTCCAGGAATTTGAATCAAGCTGATGCCACTGCCAAGCTTCTGCTCCTCATATATGTTTAATTAATCTCTGATTTGCTTATGGTAAGTAAGATCAGATACTCCATTTGCCACTAGTGATTACATTTTAAAGTTGTCTAAAAGGGGAGGAGAGAAGAGGTAGTTGCTTGTATAATTATGTTTATCTTGATCTGCTCTTGGGTCTCCAACTTCTGCTCCACCTTAAATTTATCAATGCCAACCGATTATTTTACTTGAGCAAGGGAGATTACTCTTATTATTTTATGTAAAATAATCATCTTAATTGAGCAAGGGATAGACTCAGCCCCACTGGTAGGCTGCACTAATTTCAAACTTCTAGGAATTAACCTTAATAATAGGATTAGCATAGGGCCTAATCTGACCTTAAGTAGTTGTCCTAGATCTCACAAGTCAGATCTTGTTAAATCGTCCCTACCTTTTCTTCTCAAACATTGCATTGAGAAGTATAAAAAAAGGGACATTGCATTGAGCGAGGATTGCAAAACAGGGTAGGTTTCTTCAAACCCCGCCTGCCCCTATATTATCAACATCGTTGGATCGAAATTTTACACACCACACGGCTACAGAGCCAGAGTGCATATTAATAGGACTAATAACGTTTACAATTACAAACAAAAAGTTAATATGGATTGCACGTATCTTGAATTTGTTGCAACCGAGCACATACTATTACTACTACGTACTAGTAAACTACTACTACTAATTAAGCCAAAGAGCCAAATAGGCCTGACCTATTGTCCTCGGTTTAACCTCTCAAACTTGGAAAAAGCATATGCGTGATCGATCTTGATGATCGGGGGCTCCTATTAATGAACAATGTCGTGGCGAGTGCCAACCAGATTCCCACGGAAGAGTTCGAGATCCATTAACAGGAGTCGTCGATCGTCCCGGATGGATGTTGAACATGCATGTTCTATACACTCCAACAAAGCGTAGCTTTTCACTTTCGCACACAGGACATGCCTGTGCGATCGACGGCTCCTGTCTGCTGGAGGATAACCCGGCGGATAACCTCCAGGCGGATGAGAGATGCCTCCTCTTCCCACGAACTTATACATCACAACCTTTTGATTGTGTACAAATACCTCACAACCTTAAATGCAAGGAAGCCGATGTGGGGTTTTCAGCCTATGACCCCATCATTGTAACCTTCAATGCCAACTCCGTGTCATCTTGGAAACTCATCTCCTCGTGGAAAACAAGAGGAGAAGATCAAAGCTAATTATAACTACTTAGTAAAGGAAATCAAACATAGGACTATCAATATAAAGTAGTAGTACAATATAATAGAGAAATCAAAATGGAGGCTAGTATTGAGAGAGGTGGGGCATTCAAGAACGAGAGGGACAGATGGGGAGGGAGGCGCCAGGTCCATCGTCATCAGTCATCACCCCGCCTTTTTAAGCCTTTGAATCCAATTCCCGAGAGCCCCCCTTTGATTTGCCCCTCCCCTCCGTGCAGCAGCCAGCACAGGGGGATATTACCAAAGCAAACCTCCCTTCTTTTGCTCTTCCCAAATGCAGCCCCTCTCCTCGTCCATTACATCTTTTTTTTTATCCATCCACTTTCCCAGCTGCTCGCCTTTTCTTGCTTGATCTCTTCCTTTGAGACCTGAGAAATAAATAGACCGACGACTGAAACAACAACAACAACAACAACAAGCAGTTACAAAAACACTGAGATGGTGAGGGAGTGGTACCACCGGAGCAGATCCTCCTCCATGAGGAGAGGCGAGAGCCGGCAGTCCCCCGGCTGCATGGCACATGTGCTACACTTGTTCGATCTCCACACCAAGCAGGAGCAACAACAGCAGCAGCAGCAGCCCTCCCAAGATTCAGTACTCTTGCAGCCCATCATCTTCCTTAAAGGTACAACAAACACTAGTTTATATTTGTTCTTGCTTGATTCAGAAGCAATTTCCCTCCTGGGTGCCTGCCATAATTCAAGAATATAGCCAGAGGAAGAGTGAGCAACACGATTCATCAGCTTTTTGTTGATGAAATGATTATTTCATAGATATAAGAGAGACCTTTTTTAATCTGTTCATCATATGGCCTGTGGGTGTCACGAAGATATAGGATTTCCTCCTTTGGGAGTAGTATGATATAAAAGAGATCAGTCTGTCTCTGAGAGTTTTCAGATTTGGCTCATCTGAGGTGATGATGATGACGATATAGGTTTGGAGGCGCCCGGGAACAGCTTAGAGTTGGAGGAGAGGTCCTCCGCCATGGCGCCACCTTCCTGCTCCTCCTCTTCTTCTGCTGCCATGAAAGACGATGATGACTACATCCCAGTAAGCGTGCAATGCAAATCTGTTTACTTCAAATTCCTTTCTTTTCAATGCTTCATCTCAAGCCATCTCCATTACTCGCCTCTCTTTCAGTTTAGTGTCCAGCTGCCTCCATTGAGGCCATCAACCCCATTAGAGAGAGATCCAAGATCTGAGCCTTGCAAGACTCCCGGCGTGGTTGCACGTCTGATGGGCTTGGAACTGCTTCCACCGGAGACACGTCGCTCCTCTGCCACCTCCTCCCCAGTCTTCCGCCGCCCGTCAGCCAGGCGGCCTAAGGTGAGCAGCTCTTCTACCAGCCGGCACGAGAGTGGT
This sequence comes from Houttuynia cordata, assembly GCA_039654745.1. NCBI lineage: Eukaryota > Viridiplantae > Streptophyta > Magnoliopsida > Piperales > Saururaceae > Houttuynia > Houttuynia cordata. The sequence continues at coordinate 26,875,804 of CM077505.1, forward strand.
ACCCGGTCCCTGCCGGACACCCCGAGGATCTCCTCGGCCAGGCGTTCCGTCGACGTGGACCATCGGCTCTCCCTCCACCTCAACAAGGAGAATGTGGGGGCCACACCGGAATTCGACTACCGAGTATTCCCTGGCGACCCTTCGTGGAATTACTCCTCTCCTCCCCCATTGGCGCCACGGAGAGCAGCAAGGAAGAGGGAGTCCAGGCTGAAGTCCTGCAATGACGATAATCCGAGCCCCCGGAGGCATGTGGTCGAGACCGTGGGAAGAAGAGTGGTCGGAGCCGATATCACGAACATGATCAGCACCAATTCAAGAACCAGAAATGGAGGTGACGGAGAGAAGCAATCTCCGCCGCCGGTCAGCCATCTCAAGAAGGCCAGGCGCAGTGCAAGACCTTCAGAAGAAGCAGTTGTTCAATCAAAGCATACCATACTTCCCAACCCTTCTTCTCCTTCTTCCCCATCTTTGTCTTCGTTGTCTCCTCGGGTGAGGGTGCAAGAGATGGCCAAGAACAGAATAACAGTTGCAGCTGAAGATAGAAGCTTAAAGCCACTGAGATCACCACCACTGAAATCAGCAAAAGAGTTGAGCTGCAACAAGCTGAACAAATCCAGTCCCAGGCCCCCGCCTAAGCCTGCAGCTGCCATCATCAAATGCAGAAAAGCCAGCTGCGAGAGATTCACCTCAAAGCCCAGAAGAGCCACTTCCCCTTCTGACTCCTCCATCCCTTGTCTCCCCCATGATGTCCTTACCAAGAACAAGGTTTTTTTTCCTTTTTAATTTTTTTTATACTCTTTTCTTCTAATTTTTCAGCTTAAAAATTATATGATTTTTTGTTTCTTTTGTTCATAATTGCTAATACAAGAGATGATTTTATTTTTTTATTTTTTATTTGTTTTTCCCATTGCTGCCATTTTTCAATTTTTATTTGTATGTTTAATACTCTTTTCTTTCTCATTTTTTCAGCTGAAATGATAATTTTTTTTGCTTATTATTTGATAATACAAGGAAGGGTTATAGTAGATTATCAATTTCTTCTCACTTTTCCAGTTTAAAATTTGTACTCCTCCGGTCCCTTTTAATAAATACAATTTTCACTAATTTAGTTCATTTTTAGTTTGTTTAAAGAAAACTGTATTTATTAAAAATGACCGTAGGGAGTAGTTTTTTTCTGTTTTTATTCATCATTGTTAATACAAGGGAGGATTTTAATATATATATATATATATATTTTATTTCTTTCCTTATTTCTATTTCTTCCTTTTTAAATTTCTTTACTTATAGGCTTAATTTAACACTCTTTTTTCTCTTTCTTTTCTGCTAAAAATGATCATTTTTCTGTTCAAAATCTTGTAAGGAAAAGCAGGATTTTAATATGTTATTATTTTTAATTAAGTTTGTATTTTTATTGCTTTTTTCGGACGAAAAATGAAGGGTTTTTTTACGTTGGTGCAGAAATGGCAAGTACTCCAACGGAAGAGAGTTGTCCCGTCGAGAGAGGATCCACCTGGGCTTCTGCTCTCAGCCTCCTCCTCGGATCCGGGCCTGGGCCTGGGCCTGCCGTACAACGCCGGCCCAACTGCCGGCCTGCTCGCCGCCCGAGACGACCACACCGTTAGCGCCGAATTCCAATACTTACGGGCCATCCTCCAGCTCGTTGGTATCCAGGCCCGTGGGCCCGTCACGGCCTCCTTCGCCCGTTGGTACTCCCCGGCCCACCCGCTGGACCCCGCCATATTCCACGCCCTCGAGCGCTCGCCTCCCGCCGTTGGATCACTCTGGCCCAGTCCCGATCGACGGCTGATCTTCCACCTCGCCGACGAGGTCCTCGCAGTGCTCCTACGGCCCCACCTTCACCTTAAGCCTTGGCTGCCGTCGATTCGAATGCCCGCGTACGCTCCACCTCCCACGGGGGCCCAGCTCCTTGACCGGGTCTGGACTTGGTTCCGGAGCTTCCCCCGGGCCAATTGCCAGACACTGCAGGACATCGACGAGCTGGTTGGGTCGGACCTGCCGGAGGAGGCTCACGAGGAGGAGTGGGAGGCGGTCGTCGGCGAGATTGAGCGGCGCATTCTCGACTCTCTGGTGGACGAGGCTGCGGCGGGGCTTTGCTGGTCTAGATCCGCGTCGGATTAGTTGAATCCGAACGGCGGCGAGTGGGGGGGTCTGACATGAGTCACATGGGGGTTTCACGTGACTAGATGCCATTGGACAACGACCACGTGGCTTGTTTGACACGTGTAGGATGTAAAGGAGTTGTTGCCGACATGTTGTTCGTGAAAATCGACAAGGATCTGTGAAAAGACTTTTTTGACTGTTTTTTTCTCAAGATTCTTACTTTTGTAAAAGAGCATTTGGAGGCCCTTGCTTTGTAAATTGTTTGTACTTTAACCTTTTTTAGTTTAGAAATTGAAATAATTATCACTAGACTGTTTGGCACTGTGCTACAGTTGTTCTAATGTAATGTAATCTTTTTAGCAATGGAGCTCTATTGTTGGCAAAAGAAAAAACCACCACATTACACAACATACATTCCGTATGGCATATACTACGAAATTCACATACATTTACTCTATCTAAAATAGACTCCCCCGGGCACTTTCAAGTTTGAGTAGATACACTTGGTTTTTCAAATGAACAAATTTAGGAGTAAGATTTAAGTTTTCAATAATGCATTTTATATTTCTATCCAACATGATTAGCTTCATTGCTTTGTTCCCAAAATTTTCTCTCTATCACACTGTAGGACAATAATGAAGTAAATGGAGAAAACGACTCTCGAATTGGACTTCTATAGCTTAAATTGTGTCATTTTGTTGTGTATCATATCTTGTAAGTTTTGAATTAAAGCGGCATCTAACCATTGTGTAAAGTTTGTAATAATAAACCAAACGTAACGAACGAGGTATTTACATATGACCTGGCGCCAACTACGGGTTTCCAATATTATCTGGAATCAGTTACTTTCTTCCATATGACCCGGAAAGTACCAAAAATACCCTTAGGTTTAGATATAAGCATCCACTCTCCGTTTTCCATATTACTCGGAATAGGATCGGCTACCCGGAGAAGCTTGCGTTAATCGGAGAAGAAGGCGTTCCGTCCGGCTTCTCCGCCCATATCATCGCCGGTGCCGTCGAACTCCGAAAAGGTTATCTTCGCGGCAAAAAGCGGGAAAACGAGTGGGAAAGACCAAGTATTGGAAAACAACTTCAACGGAGGCAGCGTACATCAAAAAACCCGTAGGTGAAGTTCAAATAGGACGATTTTTATCATAAAAGTTAGTTCCAGAGAAGAAAGTTGAAAACTTAGCAAGTTTTCAGCTATTGTTACAGTCGTGTTGTCGACAACATGACTGTAACAATAGTCATGTTTGATGAAACACGACTCATAGACGTTGCTTTTCACTCATATACGGTTTTCAATATATCGTGTCGGACGGCTTTTTAACTTATATCGGTATTTTAATGGCAAGTACGGATGGAGAAGATAGTTGTTTGCTTACACTACGATGGAGTTTTTATAAATTCTGATAAGTACGTGGGTGGGAAACGGAAGCTCCTGCTTATAGATACACGAGTAAAGTACTTGGAACTGTTGCAGCAAGTGGAAGAAAGATTACAACTTAAGTCTACATCTGGTACATTAACTTTGTCATATCATGTTAACTTTGAATCCACATACCTCCTTGAAGACGATAAAGATGTGGAGTTAATATTTATACTTCACAAGAGCAAGCAAGGCACAAATGGACTACTCCACCTGTACGTGGAGTGGACTTCTAAGGGCAATAACATGGAGACTTCGACTCTCAATAAGGAAATAAATGCCAATGCAAATAAGGATGAGGAGAGGCTACCAGAGCCAGAAGTGAGGCCGGTCAGTAAGACACCACCGGAGAGGCCGTCCAGCCCGGGCAATAAGACACCCGCATCAGCAGTCGAAGGAGGAAGAGATGAAGATTATGCGAGGTGAGACTTCTAAGGCGCGGATACATGCAAGTCATGTGCTATTATAGTCAACTATAATAGTACACGACTAAAAATTTTGTCGTGTCTTATGCAACTTGACTATATACATAGTCGTGTTTCATAATACACAACTACAAATGAATTCGTGTTGCATAAGACACGACTTCACTACGTGCTATCGTGTTCTCAAGTCCATTCATACATCTTTTTTCAGGCAGAGTGGGAGATGGAGAAGAAGCTGAAGATGAAGAAGAAGATGAAGATGAAGAATCCAGTCAAGATGAAGAAGAATTGTTGAATGAAGATGAATTACCGTGGTCTGCAGATGAGTGGGATGAGCCTCTTACAGTACCACATTTTAGCCAGGCAGATCACATGGGAACATCGACTTCTAGAGTTCCCACAACAGGAAATACATGTAAAGGGAAATCTGTCGCATTGGAGGACGATGAGTACCTCAATATTGAGGGTGATGGTGGTTGGGATTGGGGTACCTATTCTACACAGGCCGGTCCTTCAAAACATTGTGAAGAGGAGACGATGTTGACCGGAAGTTTGTAAGCAGAAGACTACGAGGCACAACTTACCTTAGGGGCTAGGTTCGAAAGCGTCAAGCAGTTCAAGATGGTTCTAACTGATCTGGCAAACAAGAGGAAGTTCATGTTCAAAGTAGCAGATGAGAGCAAGGACACATTCGCTGCAACGTGCAAGGTTTCGGGGTGCAAGTGGTACATACGGGCGTTGAATAGACTTGATGGAGTCAGCGTGACAAGGAGGGAAGAATGGCATACATGTGACACTTCTGTAAGTTCAAAAAATCATCCATTGGCTTCTCACCTCTGGATTGCGAGGAAGTGTCATGGCCTTCATAAGGATTCAAACTCCATAAAAATCTCAAATATCCAATAATACATTGAGAAGCATTGGGGCGTGACAGTCAACTATAAAAGGGCATAGAGGGTAAACGAGAAATTGATCCGATTGATCGATGGCAACCCTGAAGACGCATATCGCATTTTGCCACATTACGGAAGGGAATTAGAGCGGTCTAACGCAGGTACACATGTGGTGATAGAAAGATCAGCTGATATACCTGAAATCCCAATTGAGTTAGCCGGCTACGACTTCAGACGTGTGTTTTGGATGTTCAGCCCGGTCGCAAGAGCATTCCGAAGAACACTAAGACCGTTGCTCACACTTGATGGAACATTCCTAAAAGGAAAGTACCCTAGAGTATTATTGGTTGCTACAGCAGTCGACGGTAATCAACAATTAATGTGTCTTGCATATGCAATTGTCGATAAAGAGAATATCAAAACGTGGTAAGTATAGAAGCAGGAAACACGACTACTCATACAATCGTATTTTTTTATACACGACCTTCTAACAACCTGAAGCATTCTATGTTTAATATGCTTTGTCTCTCACTTGTACAGGACGTGGTTCCTCACCTTACTAAAATATTTTCTCTTTACGGACCCCCCGGCCTCTCTGGACACTATTCTCTCTGATAGACAGAAGGGCCTTTTGAGAGCGGTCGCCGATGTCTTTTCCGAGGCTCACCATGGGTTTTGCCTAAGGCATATGGCCACAAATATGCTTAATACTTGGAAGGATAAGTACATGAAGGAACTTCTATTCCAAGCTGCAAAATGCTTCAGGAGACCAGAATTCGATGCAACCATGGAGAAGATGAAGGAACACAATGAGGCGGCCTGAAAATATGTTGACAATATTCTGAAAACACATTGGGCTAACGTAGAATATTCGGGTAAAAGGTACGGCACTCTCACGTCAAATGTGTCCGAAAGTGTAAATAATATGCTTCTGAAGGTTAGGTTTTGACCAATAACTCGGTTGATCGAGCAAATGCGGGCGACCACAAGCGTCCATTTTCAGAGACGCCGAATGGAAGCAGAAGGGCTACCAACTCCGTTAACAAAGTATGCACAGAATCATATCAATCAGATGAGGAATCAGAGTGCTAGTTCGAGTTCAACCGCTATCATTACGGCAGTTTTAAATGACATCTTTATACCATGTGGTAAGCATAAATTCGTTTTCTGTAAGAGACGACTATACACAAAGTCGTGTCGTCGAAGACACGACTAGTCATACAGTCGTGTCTTCAACGACACAAGTATCCTTGGAAGACACTGATGTTGTTTATGTTTTTGCATCAGGATGTTGTTGACCTTACGAATAGAACCTGCACATGTGGCTTCTTCCAGAGCATGGGACTTCCATGCAAGAACGCCATGGCATGTATTGATGAGAGGAGTTTGGAACCGGTAGAATATTGTGAGAAGTGGTACTGCGCAAGTACGTACCGCACCACGTACGAAGAAGTAGTATTTCCTACTTTAGACAGAAGTCAATGGGGGAATTACGGGGTTTTATTAAATGTGAACTGCCCATGCTTGAAGCTCCAAAGAAGGGCAGGAGAAAGACAAAGAGAATTGAGTCACAGCCCGAGCCACCTGCAAGGACAAGTTCGAAATGTCGGAATTGTCGTCAAGCTGGTCACAACTGTAAGAAGTGCACCAACAGCCCGGTTCCGAAAGAAAATAGGAAGCACAGGAAACGAACACTTCCGCAACAAGGCAAACTGACTACGAACGAGACATCGCATATACGCCGCTCCGGCTTACCTAAGCCCCCACCATTCTTCACTTAGGATGTAGTCAAATTCTTGTATAACGCATATTAGCTTATACCAAAATGTACGCCTGTAAAGAAAAAGAAAATCAAAAATGAAAAAACAATCTTTTAATGCATCATCCGTGTATTTCCATTATAACCGAATATTATAGTACACGACTATCTATACCGTCGTGTATTGTGAAACACGACTATTTACAAAGTCGTGTCGGGTAGTACGCGACTATATATAAAGCCGTGTTGCATGAGAGACGTTTATATACGTAGTCGTGTTGCATGAAGGCTATATTCAAAGTGATGCTTGCAAAATTTTGTCTAAGGCAAGCATGTGTCAAAAATGAATTCGAATTAATTGAAAGAGTACTGTACAACAATGTGTCAAAAATGAATTCGAATTAATTGAAAGAGTACTGTATGTACACCAAAGAAGCCTTGTACAATAAAAGAATGTGAATAAAATGAATATGAATTTAGTCTTTATCCGGAAGCCGCATAAAACCCGCAACTGTGACGGCATCTTTTTTTACCCTTCCAGAATCATCGTCAAACTCGCTGTTAATAACCCCGCGAATCAAGGTAGAAGCGATGACTGGTCGCCAAAGTCGTGTAATTGTGGACTGATCAAACTCCGGTGGGCTGACATTGGACGCCAAGTGCGCGGCGTACATCATGATGAAGATGCCACAGTCTTTGGAATTCTGTTGCCACAGCGCTTTGGCGATCTGAGTCATCTTCCAGTCGAGCAAACCAAACCACCCCAGCTTGCCTGCCATCACAATGTTCATGAACTGAGTGAATTTGTCAGCAGCTTTTCTATGATGTGGATATAACTGGGATCTGCCAGACAGCGGGTTGTAGAAGCGTCATACACAGTGCGGGAAATGTAGATAGACGAGGCAGAAGTGGGAGCCGGTGCGGATTGGGAAAAATGCGTAGAACATGTTCCTGTTCAGGCCGTCGAGCATCCTCCCGAGCTTTTTTTTATCAATTTTGCATTATTTCCTCCTTCTTTGTGCTCCTGCGAAACCGCAAGAGAGTCAGACAATGATGCTGGGAACATCATACTTAATTACTTATCACTCCTTATGCACGGAATACTTACATTGTCGAATATCTCTTTGAATGCGTGGCATCCAAAAAATGCCCACGGATACTTCATCCGGTCTCTGTCATTGCGCTGCCTCAATAGACTTAAAAACGCATCTATAACCTATAGAAAAATAGCAACAGGAGTCATAACAGTTGAAGTAAGGCAATATACAACTTCTAATTAAAAGTCGATTATTGTATATATGACTTTCATGATAGTCGTGTCGTCGAGAGACACAACTATGCGTAAAGTCATGTTTTGCAAAGACACGACTATGCGTAAAGTCGTGTCTTCGAATACACAACATAACGTAAAGTTGCTTATTTAAAAAAGTAAAAGAGGAAAACATATGAGGAGCATAGGTTTACTTACATTGGTGTTTATTTCTGTTGTTTGTAGGAGGGATACATAGTCGTCATCACATAGTGTTGGGATTGTATAAACCTTCCTCGGATTGGCGATCCATCCATCTATTACCACTCTATCCCGCTCTAACAATACCCCCATGTCGAAGCATAACTCCAAATCGGCATAGTTTTCGGGGAGTGCAATTATAGACTTACACTTTTGAGGGGTTCGGAGGACATCGACGTCAACAGGCTGGGATGCGGTTAAGCCAGTGGCCTCCGGCACCTCCTCCTCCTTCGCCTCCTCTTCCTTCACCTCCTCCTTCTCCTCCTCCATCGCCTCATTGTCACCCTTCACCTCCTCCTCCTTCGTCTCCTTGTCCAGAACATCCTCCTTCGCCTCCTCCGACTCCTCCGACTCCTCCTTCACATAAGCCTTCTCCTCCTCCCTCACATAAGCCTTCACCTCCTCCTCCTTGACATCCTCGTCCTTCACATCCTCCTTGATGGTTTGGATATCCGACTGCTGTAAGGAAGAGATGACCTCATCGATGATAGAGGTCGCTTGTCGATCGGATATGGTTTCTCCGGAGTCTGCTTTCGGCTGAGGGGACCTATTCCTTCTTTTCTGCTCCTCCGCCATTCTCCGTATATGGTCATCTTCCCTAATCCTCTGCAATTCCCTCGCGGAGCCAGTCCTCATTCTCTTCCTTACCACTAGACTAGGGGGGAATAGGTCCCATCCGTACGTCAGACGGGACTCTACTTCTGCACGCTCCATATCTTCATTGAATTCTGGTTGGAGCTTCTTCTAAAATAACTTGGCGGAGGATCTCTTTGTAGCCCATTGAATCTTGTCTTCCTCATCCGCGCGTTTGATGGGAGCTAAAATCACATTTTACTTATTCGTGTCAGTAGCAGCACGATAAAGAACATAGTCATGTTTTATGAAACACGATAAACTACATAGTCGTGTAGCATGAAACACGATAAATATAATAGTCATGTACCATGTGGCACGAGAAAATAAATAATCGTCTACAACTTACCTTTACCCCATTTCGTTGAATCGAGATGTGACTTCCTTGCCAGCTCCTTTGTCCGCATACCAATCGGAGTTTTCTTCATATGCTCCTTGTCACCGGGCCGCTTCTTTGGCTCCATCTGATGCACCGACGACTTATTTAGCTCCATGTGGGGCCGCTTCTTTGGCTCCTTCGTCGGCTCTTCAATCCTCTCCTGCTTGGGATGCTCAAAGATCTGACCCTCTAACAGCATTGACGCTGAGGCGGCAGAGGCCTTCATAGAGTGGAGAACCTCTCGCAGAGGTCCGACACTCCTTCCCATCTCCTCATACGAAGACAGAGCTATCTCAATTAGTGACTGTATGCCCTGAAGCGCACCCTCCAATCGCCCCATTGCAGTTGCAGTGGACTGGGCAGTCGTCCTCAAGGAAGGGGGTGTAGGTTGGTTGGGATTGCTCTTCATTTCCGGCCTCTCCGGCCTCTGCCGTCGTGGAGGAGGGGCCACTGAGATTGACGAAGCAAGGAGAGATGCCTCTCCGGCCATGGGGCTGATTACGTTGACGAGTTCGTCCCATACTTCGCGATTGTGGAACACTCCTGTTTAATAGTCGGCCATACGGTGCTTCTTCTGTTCACCCTTCTTCACCTCTGTAATGAGGGCCCCACTTCGTGGCCACCTTTTGGCCCGTGGACTGGTAGGGCCCACGACATGATGGAAGATTATCGTGTGCTCGAAAAACCAAATCTGCATAGTAAACAGATGAAAATATTATTACAAGGCGCGGTTGCCTTAGTCGACTATAAATAGTACACGAATTGAACTATGGTCGTGTCGTATACAACACGACTATATACCTAGTTGTGTTTCATCATACACGACTATAAATATAGTCATGTTGCATAAGACACGACTATAAATATAGTGATATTACATAAGACTTGTTTGCCTTTCGAAGTCTATGAATGCTACATACTTGAAGGATATATGCGGCGCCGTTTAGGTATCCACTGCCCAGCCACCCTCCTTGCGATCTCACACCCACTAGTCTGCTGGTGTGGGTTATACCAGAAACCAATATGTTATGCATAGCCCCAGCCCAATTGTATGACCTCAATCTTGGGAGGTCGTCAATGTAACGGTACAAACAGGGATGAACCGCTCTAGTGCTGTGTGGAAACAGCACCATGCAGAAGAGGAGGCAGATGATCATCCTCGCCATGTCCTCCTCTTCCATCTTCAGTTCGATCGTGCTAAGCTTGTCTATGATTTCCTCAATATGTGGAATATCCGCTTTCCTCGCGGCAAAGTGCTTTCTGAAGAATTGACCTTCTGGTCGGCGTGTCAAGGAGGGGAGGACCTCAACTCTTTCGCCCTTTGCGGGCAATCCGGTGATAAGAGCAACTTCTTGCTCTGTGAAATGTAGCGTCGTGGCCTTGATATTGAAGACCTTCACCGACTCATCCCAGTACCTGACCAAATGGTCGAGGAGGTTCCGAGATACAACTACGTCATCACCTTAAAAAATGACAACGAAACCAGCATCTTTGATCACTTGGGCACATCTTTGGTGACGCTGTAGGAGGGCCGCACACTTTTTCATCGCTTCCAGTTGACAAAACGTTCGAAGTGCTGGTCGCGCATTGTATGTTCTCTTTACTGGTCAGTCCATCGGAGCCTTCCTCTTCATGCCCCTCTGATTTCGCTGTCGAGGTGCCAATACAAAATCCTGATCCTCCTCCTCTTCCAATGGTATTTCATCCATAGACTCATCTCTTTTTTTATCCATCTGCAAGGAGAGAGGTAGAGTGGTCAGTAGAAAAGTCGTGTCAGTGAAACATGAAAATATAAAAGTCGTGTTGTCGCGTACACGACTAAATAGCAAGTCGTGTCTTTTACAGACACAACTTTATAGTTCAAAGGAAAAATTTAAAATCCAAATGTCGGACCTTATGAAACTAAAATCAGTAAGGATTGTTGTAACTTACCGCAGTTTAGTCGTGTGTATGTGTGTATTTCCTCGCAGGTGCCTTTCACACTCTTCCTCGCCGTCAACCGAAGCTCAATTGGTCAATCTGCCGGTTGCATGCAGGTGGAAGGAGCTGCGGGGGAACTCAGAAGGTTGAAGATCTGAAATACTGACGTATACGCTTTAAATCGCCGCCTTTGTGCACTTTCCCTCAGTCGTGTTGTTGAAATCCAGCAGCGGGGCAGCTCCAAATCGAGATGGGGGACGCGAATAGGCTTGTCAAAATTCGCAGGGGTCGCCGGTTGAATCGCCGCTCGAACTCGCCGATCGCCGGTGAAGTCGCCGATGGAAATCGCCGGAGAACCCTTGTATTTTTTCGTACAACACGCCTCTTCGCACAATATTAGCACGAAAAAATAGAAGAAATGATATTTTGGGTACTTCAAGTCCAGATTCCAGGTCATATGAGATTTTATAAGAAAAATCAGGTAATATGGAAATATCAAAGTTGGTGCTAAGTAATATGGAAAAAAACTCATAACGAACAGCACGCCATAAACGCAATCTCCACTAGGTTGGTCAGATGGCAACTAACAACAAAGAAAAAGCTCCACCATCTACAAGGAGGCCACAAATACATCTTTGCACTTGATTCTGATGAACTGATCACATTTTTTTTAAAATAAAAAATCCTACATATACCGAAGTGTAGAAACTGCATTGCATGAAACGAAATAGGATCCGGGGAAATGCATCATAGTGGTTTTTAAGAAGTTTGGATAAAATCGCTTGATTCATGTGTGAATAAAGATACATGGGACATATGGTATCAAGAAAAGATACATGGGAAATAAACAACGTTATCCCAGTCAGTTGTGCTCCCTGGCATGTTCATGAATTTGCACAACAGGGCACTTTCTTCCACGAATTGTTTACAACCAAAAATGAAACAAAAGTACTTAGCATTTCCAAAGAATAAATTCCAATAGTGCTGATGTAGTTTATCCAACATGATTTTCTGCTCATTTTCTGGGCTTCCTGATTTTATCCACTTCTAGCAACAGTGGTTCTGACTCTGACCTCTGCCCAACTCCAATGTCTTACCCCCAAAATGAGGACTGACTGCATCCAATATAGGAAGACAATTCTCATGTGCATGCCACCCTTCTCAGCCCTGGTCTTTTTGGGTCTTCCAAGTTTATCATGCATACTGCATACACATGGTCTGGCATCTCTGCTTTCAAGTTTTGAACAACCATTTGGAACTTGCATCTCTTTGATTGTTCTAGCCACGTATAGGGTACTTGCCTGTGAGTTTTGACTGACAAACAGTTTAATGATTTTTGTTTTTGGTGTTTAATCTACCCAATGGGAGTGAGTTTGATGATGGTGACGAACGGAGAAGAACAATGACCCAAACGCCAGTTGCCATGATCGGTTCCGTTCAATTCCATTAAATTCCGTGCTTCCATTAAATGAGCTCTCTTCTCTTGATTTCTCTCTCTTCTTCTTCTTCTTCTTCTTTCTGATAATGGTCATGGAAGCACCAGTAAGAGTAAGAGCAACTGACGAAGTGGTCTTCTTCTGGGTTTAGGGTGAGGGGGACCTGAGAGATGTAGGCCAACAGGCCTGTCCAATTTAGAGCTTGGACCACAAAACTCAACCAAAAACGTGAGCTTCCAGACACATCTCTGAAACTGCTAGACAGAAATTTTAGGTTGGGAAGCTGCCGCTGGCGCAGTAGGGTATGGACCACAAGAGAGTGAAGAGCTATGTGTGATATATCTGCCAAATTACTGCCATGTACTGATCTGGTACTGGGCCTTCACCCCCCCCAGTAATCACGGCAATATCTCACTGCACTTCTTGTTGGCTAGCTACAGTTGTTCAAATTGGTTTTGTGTTGTCTCATTTATTTCACCATCTTCTTCATCTTCTCTCTTTTCTCCTATGTGATTCAGTAGCTAATAAGTGGAGAAGACGAGAGCGCAGCTTCCCCCAATGAAAAAGGTTGAGAAATCGGAAAATGACTATGCAGATGCAGAATATATATGCCCATTTCTGATTAAACCACTTAATAACTGGGCCACTATGGAAGCATCGGTGGGCTTTTTACATTGGGCTTGTCAAACCCATGGATGGGATTCTTGGCAGTTGGCACTAAATGTTCTCTTAAAGTTTGTTTCCGAAAAACTGGAGAGATGTGTAACATTGAAAAGGTTTTTGGCACTACTCCATTTCACTTTAGATTGAGCTTATATTTATGTATAATAAGGAAAAAGAGCTTATGTATAGATTTATGGTTTTTGAGGACTCATTTTTTATGTCAACCATAGTCTTGTCTCCTGTATGTCTCTCTAGCTAGTTTTGTACAGAGAGGAATTAGTTCTTTTTCATTCTTCAATCTGAATGTCATAGTTATTAATCTTGCCTTCTGTTGTTTTTTTTTTATTTTACTCCCAATGTAAGCTGACATCAGCTACTAAATTACTGTAAGCTCGAATATACGTTTGCATAAGTAATTTGTTATATGAAAAAGGCTATGGGCTGTTAGTCTAGGTGTAGACCTAAGTCTCCTGTTATGATGACAAGCCTTTTGGAATATATTGAAAGTTCAAAGAGGGGCATTCAAAGGACTTTAGGAGTGGGCTTTACTAGCAGATGTTTCATTGAGCTTCACTAGGAGGGACTTCGGGCCTATTCCACCTAATTAGGATATTCCAGGTCGAGTCTCCCCAGTCCCAATATTATCTCCAACGTGGTGGCAGAAAATAAAACAAAATTGGTGTTAGTTAAAGGATGGTTTATAGCATTACAAATTTTTTTGTCACCGGTCCACCAATATGGAAGTGGAAACATAAAAAACGTGGACAGTTAGAAAGATAATTCTAATCAGTTAGCTGAAATCCAACATAAGACTGAGAGGAAGCATAAGGATATTCGAGTTCAACACATTTTTTTTCTTCGAAACTTTCGGATATATATCAAAGTAAAAAAAACATCCATTGGGTGGCACCAAATTAACTATAGCATGCTGGCTTAGCCTAACATCTTTTGAAATGTTAGATAATCAAGTTTTCAAAAAGCTTGAGCATTTATTCAACATATTTCAACACCGCCCCTCATGTGCAAGTGTCCATTAAGTGCAGGAAAACAACTTGAGTATAAATGACTCCTAGGTGACTAGAACTCCCAAAAACCTAGATCTCTGGTAGACTGATACCATGTAAGATAACACATTTTGTTATTTTCCCAAAAACCTCAAGGTGTTAGAGAACGGAAATCTAATTTATTTATACTCTATTCCAACATGAATGTTCTATGTTTTCTTTTCTAGAACAATTTTACTATTTCCTTCTACAAATTGCAATCAATTTAAATTGTTTTGATTGTGCTGCAAACAATGATGTTCTAAATTCTCTTTCCATCCACATGATCAATAATAAAACCCGTCAATGCACATCATTGTTCTTTTTTTTTTCCAGCTAAGAGTTTGTTTCGCAAACACGAAACCTAATCTCTGAATCTAAAACCATGTTCACTAGGAACCCGCTACACACTCTATGATAAAAGCTGGTTATTAAATAACATGAGCCCTTGAGCGAAACTTGTCTATGAGTTGGCCTTCCGCAACCGACCTCCTCTTCCTTGATAGCGTGTCCTTGAACGCCTATCGGCTAGCGTACCAGCGCTCTACTCTTCAAGGATGAGCAGTCTGAGACAGCTTCAAGCTTAAGCTACGAGTAGATTTTAATTATCCAAAAAAAGCTCCGAGTAGATTTTTCCTCTTAGAAATATGGAAGGTTTTGTTCTACTGCAAATGCAAGTGCAACTCTCTCTCTCTCAATCAAAAGAGCCCATTGGGGGCAAGGAAAAACTATCATTCAAACACAAGGCTACACACCAATATTGCTCCCTACAATCATTAGGGCTGCAAGAAGCCTTAAGAGAAAATATGTGCCATATCCCACAATATCAAACACATAGCGAGAACCATTGCCATCCCCCCCAAACAGGATATTTCAAATCACCGCTGCCGAAAAACACCTCGAACTCCAACTCTAGTTAATGAAAAAATTCCAAAAAATCGCCATTTGAAAACTTACATTTGTTGAATCCACAAACAAAAGCAAAGCGTGCATTCCAGGGTGCAATTACTTGGTGATATTTGGGAGAAAGCAGCCCATTGAGTGGGTTGGATACCCTGATCAACTCTTCGTTTCTTCCTAGTAGTGGACTATGATGCCAAGAGATAAATACCACCTCCTACTCACTTCACGATACTATAGTTGCTTAAGGAGGCAACAACATTCCTCTTTTTTAATCCTTGCCACTTCCATTAAAAGGGTAAATATGCTTTTTTAATTGCTTTCTGAAGACTGCAAGCGCACAGAGGAGAGAACACAAGCGCTTTGAAAACGTAACCGCACCAGCCACCAAAAGCCCATCACTTTCCTCCTCCATCCAGCCTTTCAGAATAATATTCCTCCTCTGGCCGTTTGGGGCGTGATTAAAAGCAAAACATCTAGATGGGATGTTTTGCTATACTGTAGCATCTGGATATTTTATATATCCAACTGAAACACCTCAGGACGTGTTTCAGCTGGATGTAAAAATCCACCTGGATGCTACAGTAGATATCCAGAATCCAGTCTGGATGTTTTGCAATAATCACGCCCCAAACGGCTTACTTTTGGGCATCACATAGACCCATAAACCTAAACTGTTTACACTCCCTAAGTTGGTGTTGACCTTCCTAATTATCTGATTCTTTTACATATTCCCATTTATTTTCATTCACTAGGGTAGTCCAAAGACTCCAAACAATGTGTACAGTTAGGCTGGAACTCTGATCAAAGTCTAATTCCTTTCTGCATATGCTATGACTGTATCCAAGTACGGACGTATTCAAGTCCAAAATTGGACTTTGTTGGTGGCAAAAAAGAAGTACGGACATGAGCTTAAAAGCTAGCCCGCTGGCTTGCTTATCTTTACCACGGTAGACTGAAGTATTGTACTTTGCTCGCTGAAGAATACCCTCTACATCTTGCTAGCACTCCAGCAACCTTTTGGTGATATTCCCCTGTGAGAGACAGGCTTGCACTAATCCATCAACCAAACCAGCCAATGAACTAAGAAGCAGATCCGCTCCTGGATCCTCAAATGATATTGCATGATATTTCTCTTGGGAACAAATTACATTTCGTCACGAGATACAAACTTAGTACGAATCGCGTAGAGTCTCGAAATTTCGGAAGCAGCTTCTACTTGTTTCGTACATTTTCGTTGAGTGTTCGAGGAAATTTCGAGGCGGGTTGGAGACACTTTAGGATCAGACAGTTTCGAATCTCTCTGTGATATGAAATTATTTTTCAATCGCTCGTGCGCGATATGAAATTTGCCCTTCTCTTTTTCTGTTTATCAGGGGTGTCCCAATCGGCAACCGGCCTCTTAAAGCACCGTCTCACCGCGCGCCAATCCCCTCGGACAGATATAAGATCTACAATAATGCGCATTAGGTGATCAGGATATAATTAAACTACTATGAGTGACCAAAGAACTGAGAAATTATTGGGTACAATGGCCTGACCACATAGAGCTAAGGTGTATGCCAAGACGCCGTTGATATCTCAGATTGACGGCATAGCGTGTCACCCCAAACACTTAAATTAAGCCCAATGGAGCTTATTAATACTCAGAAAAAAATCCAAATAGAGCTATTAATATGGGATAGAGGGAATATATATTTTCTCCGATCTTGGCTGAAGATATAGGTATATAAAAAACCATGTGGGCGCTAGGTGGGGTACATATTGCCGGATGATATCGACAACGGGGCTCCATCAGGCCACGCTAACACTTGACACTTTCCTTTGTCGATACTACCGTCCCCCTACCCATGCACGTGCTTTTTCCTTTTTATCAAACATGGAAACCAATAAGATAACCTTTGTTTTTATGAAACTAATAAGAGAACATGTCTCGAGTATGATCGACCCTACAGATTATTGAGCTCACTTTGTATTGTTAAGAAGACTTCCAAGTTTTTTGGGCTTAATTCTGCTCTGGCTGCTGATAACGTTGGCTGCATGTACATGACAAAAAGAAAAAGAGAAAACTAATGATAATGACCTGTCTCGAACCATTGTTGCAATGGAGGGACCTCAATTTGGACCAATTCTCTGTGCAGAAATTTGTAATGTATGGCACTGCAAAAAGCAAAGGACTCTTGTATTATCTGCATGTCCGGACTAGGAGAAGAGAAGAGAATGTAACAACTGAAAAACCTCTGAATTTCACCTTCTTTTGCTCAGAGAACTCAGATGCACTAAACTCACATCCATCTCCATCACTGTATATTCTTCTTTTCTCTTTTTTTTTTTCTTTTTATGAAATGATTTGCTTTCTTTCTTTTGTAATAAAATTGGCAAAAAATTATTACGTATCGAGATGGGAGGAAGTATCGGGCGGCATGTATGGCCGTGGACGAGGTATTTCGTGCATGTAATTTAATGCCCATATAGCATTAGTCAAACCTAGGCAGATCCGGAAAAATGTTTTCCTAACCATATTATGTGACCAGAAAGCGGACCAAAGGACAAGTGGAGGGGGACCCATGAATCTTAGATAAAGTTGTAATTTTTCTTTTTATTCAGTTCTTTCTTGCTCTCTTCTGATAACGTGGCAAGTAATATTGTGATGCTGGTAATGAAAATTCAAACCCGACAGATCCAAACTAGAAATTGTAATCTTGTGAGGATGGCCCACATGAAATGAGAGTTGTTGAAGATCTATAAAGTCATTTTTTAGGGATAAAAGGAACTTTAATTTTCCTTTAAACAAAGAAACTTTACTTATTCAAACAAAAAATAATTAATTAAAATTAGAAAATAGATTCTCCTCGCTTGGTGGAGACGTCCAGGGTTCAAATCCGGACCCAGGCACTCGTGTGAAGGGGCACCTTTAGAGCTCAGATATGGGTGTGACTGTGTGTGGTGAGAGTGCGGTTCTAGTGAAAAGGAAAGCGCCGTGCCCTGATAGCTATTAAAATTTATGTTCTTTTCTCTTTAGCTGATGATGATTAGGGGCCGTTTGGGGCGTGATTATTGCAAAACATCCAGCCTGGATTCTGGATAAAAACTGTAGCATCCAGGTAGATTTTTATGTCTCCAGATGCTACAGTGTAGCAAAACATCCCATCTGGATGTTTTGCTTTTAATCACGCCCCAAACGGCCAAGTGGGAAAAGATACAGTAACTGCCCTTCATATGCACCTATCAGTTGGCTTACCGTGGGTGCATTGCGCGTGCACAAGAAGACAGCAATTTCCCGCCTTCTAATTATTTGCGTGCACTGCACTCAGAGGTCGATCAGACGGCTACAATGCGACTAATGCACACTCTACACATGCATTCGCATGTTTTGACCAAATGATCCAAGATCATAGGAGGGATCTCCCTCGTCGAAATGTCAAATGGGGGGATAATCCCGATAGAATATTTCTTTAAATATACCCTCCAATTTCAGTTGGCCAACTAACACACCCCACATCCGTTGGTAGCTTTGTTAACTCTTCCAAATATATACTACGGAAAAAAGTTACTCCTTCTGTCCAAAAAACCTGACAACATCTGAAAATGAGTTGAGCTAATAATATTTCAAGCTACCAAGTACGAATACGAATATGACAATTCAATATGGACACAAAAATACGGTATTTTTTTTAAAATAAGATATAATACTAATAATAAAAAATATTTATAATTTTTAAATATATTTTTAGCATTGTAACACCGTATTTTTTCCATAAAATCTTGCAAACGTTATACCTACGAGGCCAACAAGAGCTAGGACACTGACAATTTGTTTCGTATCTTTTTTTTCTTTCTCTGAACAAGGTCGTGAGATTAGATGATAAAACATTTTTCACTTTTTATTTATTATGTTCCACCAATCTAGCAATTTTCACAGGGACTCTAATTCAATTTGAAAAAACGAGAGATCTAGTCCATCTTCTCGGCCACGAACATGTTCTCAGTTGTGTGTGGCTGAGCGCCGCCAGAGACAAAGGGATGTCGTCGCTGGGACGGCTTCACCTCCTCTGCCTCCTTGGCTCCTCCCTCTCCCTCTCGAGTCTCGACCCTCCTCTTCGCTCTCCCCCTCTTCTCCCTTTCCCTCCTCCCCTCGTAGCCTTCACTCCTGGTTCTCAGACATACGGCTGTTCTACGACCATTGGCAGCCTCCTCGGCTCCTCCCCCCACGACTATCTCCTCCGCCTCCCTCCTTGTTGCTAGTGTCAGCTTTCTTATTGTCATTCTCAGTGAAGACGATGAGCTTTCGAAGCTGGCCGCCCCTCTGCCACCTCCCTCCTTCGGCCACCTCTACCTGCCCGTATTAGATACATATCTCTTTGTGAAAATGTATCTATTTTTTTTATTTGTACAAGATATGCGGGCAATCGTGTCGTCGTTGGATCCGTGTCCGATTTCATTTATCTCTGCAGATGCATGTTCATGATGATCGATTGCCTCACCATGAAAATTAATAAAAAAACGAAATAACTCTTTCAACTAATTCCCTTCTAGATAAATCTACCCTAAAAGCCTCTCTCTCTCTCTCTCTTATTTCTCTCTCAAGAAAGTCTAGTCATCAAAGGCTCCTCTATTTGCGTTATTGATCCACTTCCTCCACAATGCGCCCACCTCCGCTACCGGCGCCGCCGCTCCCGCACCACCACCACCACCACCGGCCCGCCTCCCTCGTCTCCCCCATCGCCGCCGGATCTGCCGCCGCCCTCATTCTCCTCCTCCTCGTCTTCCTCTGGTGCCGCCTCTCCCGCAGCCGCACCGCCCCCGCCGAGCTCAACAAGCCCCCCGCCCCTCGCCGCTTCTCCTACTCAATTCTCCGCCGCGCCACCGCCCGCTTCTCCCCCTCCCACAAGCTCGGCCAGGGTGGCTTCGGCTCCGTCTTCCGCGGCGCGCTCCCCGGCTCCGGCCAGCTCGTCGCCGTCAAGCTTATGGACTCTGGATCCCTCCAGGGCGAGCTCGAGTTCCAGAACGAGCTCGCCCTCGCCTCCCGCACTGCCTCCTGCGACCGCGTCGTCTCCCTCCTCGGCTTCTCGTCTGACCGCCGCCGCCGACGGCTGCTTCTCGTTTACGAGCTCATGCCCAACCGCAGCCTCCAGGATGCGCTCCTCGACCGCCGCTCGCCGGAGCTCATGATCTGGGGCCGGCGCTTTGCCGTTGCCCTGGACATTGTTCGCGGGCTAGAGTTCCTCCACTCCGCCTGTGATCCCCCCATCATACACGGCGACATCAAGCCCAGTAACATCCTCCTCGACGACTGCTTCTCCGCCAAAATTGCCGATTTCGGCCTTGCTCGGCTCAAAACGGAGGCGGTGGTCGTTGACGTTACTACCGTCTCAGAGGTTGAGCCCGCGGTCGGATTCGGCGGCGGGGACGACGACAACGGGTCAATTCTGGAGGAAATGGAGAGCCTCACGCCCACCTTCACGGCGGCGGAGCAGCAATCGCCGGAGAGCTTTCTGCGGACGGAAGCGTCGCCAGAGACTGTACCGCCTGAGGCCTCGCCGTCGGAGATCCTGGACCGGACCAGCGCGTCGGAGGGTTGCTGCGACAAGATGAGCTTGAACAGCTCGAAGGATGCGGCGAGCAGGAAGGCCGGTCAGCGGAAGTGGCGAAGGCCCGGGAACGGTGGAGGCGGGGCTGAATCCGGTAGAGTTCGTGTTAAGGAGTACGTGATGGAGTGGATAGGGTCGGAGGTCAAGAGGGAGAGGCCCAAGAGTAGTGTATGGATGGCGGAGGCGGAGGACGCCGGCGCGGTGAATAAGGTGGGGAAGACGGAGCGGAAGAGGCACTCGAAGCGGCTTGAGTGGTGGACCGCGCTGGACGAGGACCGGGTGCGGCGGAAGAAAAAGAAGACCCTCCCTCGCCCGGCGCGCGAGTGGTGGCGGGAGGAGTTCTGTGATGAGCTGAGTAAGAAGAATAGGAAGAAGAAGAAGACGGGCACTAGTAATTCAGAAGATAATTGGTGGCAGATGGACGAGGAAGGGGATGAAATGGGGCCGGGCATGAGGAAGAAGAAGCGGCGGTGTCGGAGTCGAAGTAGCCGGAGCAGCATGGACTGGTGGAGGGACGGGCTGAGCGGCGAGCTCCGGTGGGGTAGTAGGAACAGTACTGACTGGGTGAGCGGCGAAATTGCGCGCAGCGGCTGCGTGAGCAGCACGCCGAGCATGAGGGGAACTGTTTGTTATATTGCCCCTGAGTACGGTGGTGGCGGTGATCTATCGGAGAAGTGTGATGTTTATAGTTTTGGTGTGTTATTATTAGTGCTGGTCTCCGGCAGGCGGCCCCTGCAAGTGACGGCCTCACCAATGTCGGAATTTGAACGGGCGAACTTGATATCATGGGCGCGGCATTTGGCCCGCTCAGGGAAGCTCCTTGATCTTGTGGACGCGTCAATTCAGTCTCTAGATAAGGATCAGGCGCTCATGTGCATCACTGTGGCGCTGCTCTGCTTGCAGCGGTCACCGGCACAGCGACCGACGGTCCAAGAAGTGGTGGCCATGCTCTCGGGTGAGGCAGAGGCGCCCCACCTACCGGTGGAGTTCTCGCCCTCACCTCCGTCTGGTTTTCCTTTCAAGTCTCGGAGAAAGGGTAGGTGAGTTGTATGGATTTGTTGGTGGCAAGTGGCAACTGACCATAGTTATGAAAGAGTCTTGTAGGTGGTAGAGGTGGCCAATTGCTGATTTATTGCTTTTAGATTGCCATTGTTTTTCTCATTCATTCATGGGAGATGATTGTTGTATAAAGGTAATTTATACTGATATCCACAAGCTACAAATGCTTTCATGGCCTACACAACCAAAGTTTGGAAATGGTCCCATGTTATAGATGGGAAGCAACTTCATGATTGAGAAGAGAAAAGAGAAAGGTAGACTGTTTCCTTTTTGTCTTCGCTGAATTTCAGGTATCTTATGCATTGACATGATTATAAAGTTGGTGTGATTACACTGATAAGGGGCTGGTGCTAGTCGTCAACCGACTGTAAACCAATAAGCCCATTCCAGGATAGGGGAACTGAATGAGTAGAGAAAAAGAGCAGCTTGCATGTGAAACTTTTTTGCTTACTTTTTGAAAGCCTGCAACTTTTTACATGGGGGAGCTGGATTAAAGGTTGACTCCAGCTCGTCCCTACTCTTTTATCAGCCTGAAGAAGACTGACACAAAAAGTAATATGCAATCTTCTGATTTTAGGTGTTAGTCTATAACAGTACCTTTGGTAAAGAACAGGGACACTTTGAGGGGGCTTCAAAGCTTCCTTGAATTTGTTACAGAATGTCATCTGTTTTACCATTAACTCCTACTATGCATGCTTTGTGGAGTATGCTGTGAAACTCAGAGCATGACTATAATTTACAGAAGGGCTCAGTTTTGCGATGATAATTTTTGTCCTCTAGACAGCTTCCAATGCTGCATAAAGTTTTCATTTTACCAGAGATTTTGGTTCTTGTTTAATCTTGAATAAGCAGTTCACAACGTGTATCATGCTCGGAAGTTGATGTTGAGTTAACTGCATTTTAGTTAGAACAACTGAGAGGTTGATTATGATTCTGTTGTGTCTTCCAGCAGACTAAAGTTGTGGCATTCCTTGCAGAAAATTATTTCATTTTCTTTGTACCTTGTCGTGTTATCCTACAATTACATTTACATTCGCATAGCTGCAAGCACAAGGTACGAAGTATATTCTTAATTTATTGATCTTGTTGTTTATCCGGTAAATATTGGCGTTCTTGCATTTCTAAGATCACTTGCTTATTTTGTTTAGATATATTCTCTACTGCTTATTTCTTTTGATGAATCTTCTACTTAGTAGCTTCAATATACTTAGGATTCTCTACAGGTGCTTCTTTGTACTTAAAATTTAGTTCTATTGAACATCTTTATAGTGATCTGTGTTCTTGAATGTTACCACAACTATAAAAATTCCCATGTTATGTTATTTAAACGAAAAATTGTTACTGTTCCTCTTTGTTTCTTTCATTTGCTTGCGATCAATTTAAGACAAATTACTGATCAAATCTAAAGTTTTCTATCTTAGCAGAATTTTATTCAAACTTTGTTGATGAGAGGAAGACAGAATTAATTGATTGAATATATAATCTGAAACATCAGTGGGATCAGCTGGGTTAAAGCAGGACTTCTCCATTTTTTCGTTTTTCTGTTTCTTTCTCAAGTAATATTAAGGCTTCGAGTCTTCTTTCTGCAAAGACTGTGGAATCTTCTTGTTTAGATATTCGTGTGGTTGTGGTAAGACTTGTGCAGCAGTTTGTTTCCAGTGCCATGGATTAAGCTTATTTCATGCCCATTGATATTACGTTAAAATCCTTGCTTAAAAGATTGTATGCAGACTGATAGTTATTGGGGTTTTTCTTTTTTCGGATATACTAAAGATCATCATGTTGGTTTGACTTATGACAAAGTGAGGTTCTTAAGGGTGATCAAAATTCAAAATATGTCTAAACATGTCACCTGAAACCATATCTTATGGAGTTGATGCCGACAAGCTGGGAAAGGCTTACAATGACAATGGTGACCATAAAAGATTGTGTGCAGAACGATAGTTATTGGGTTTTTGAAGATATACTGAAGATCATAGTGTTAATATGAGTTATGAAAAGGTAAGGTTCTTAAGAATGATCAAAATACGTCTAATGAAGTCACCTGAAACCATTTTCTTATGGAGTTGATGCCCACAAGCAAATGCTTACAAGGACAATGATGCCTGTAGATGAACAATGTTCATCTCATTGTGTTATTTTTTTGAGCAGTGCATCAGGAAGAGCTCGTTAGACGGTTGCCCATATGTTCAACGTAGATCTTTGTTATTTTTATTTTTTTGGCTAAAGACATGTTGTACTATGTTAATTGTTTTGAGTATGACAAAGATTGGTGATCGTTTTGAGTATGACAAAAAGTGGGGTTGTGAAATCCATGTCATTGACTTCCAATAGGTGGGATAAGGCATAGTTGATGACGATGGTTATGATTCCATATTTGGTTAATACAGTGGCCATGAAAAGGAAAGATTGTTATCTATGGTTGTGATGTCTTTCTCATGTACTGATATTTGTTTGGTCTGCATGGTTGGTAGCTTTTTTTTCTTTTGAGGTAATGGTTGGCAACTTGACATCACCTTATCATGACTAATTAATTCGTCTTCAAATTGGAAGCTAGAAAACTAATATGGTTCCAGTTCTGCGTCTGTTAGCCAAAGAAAATGTTAGTTTAGATTTCTTAATGAATATCAACTCTTTTGTTGTATTACTCCGATTCCTAAAAGACACCCGAGTTCGACACCCCCATATTTAGGTAGTTATGTTTATCTCCTGTCTTATTAAGTCATGATTTACCATATGTATTGCTAGTATGTATTGGCTGCAGTCTCATTCGGCTTTCGGCATTGAGCATGGTGTCTCAGTCTTAAATTTCTAATCCAGTACCTGTTGAGACGGCTTTAGTATTTGTTTGTTATCATTGAGCAGGGAACTTCAAGGCAGACCGGTGGTGCATATCATGACTGAATTAAGTTAGGAAATTGGTATCAGTTTTTGGCACTCTTGTTGGAAATAATTCCGCTGAGAGCATGGTATTACCTTGCCATGACCTAGGGTTATCAGTGGGATTTTGCAACATTTTTTCTATGTTCTTCCTATTTCTGCTTCATTTCTGAAATGAGATGGCATGTCTTCCTCAAGAACTTCTTCGTTGATTCCTTTAATCTTGATCAGCCAAGGTTGGAGCGCCTAGTTTAGCCCCACAAGAGCTTCCTCATCGCGTCACCCTCAATGAAATAGTTATTAAACAGCACAGTTTGGACAATTAATTAAGATGAAAATGTAGATAATAAAAGGGAAAAGTTTAAATGAGTTCGTTCTCATAGAGCTTGCATGAGCCCGAGTACTCTTGAGCGTCAGATCAAGATCTGATGGCAATGATGATTTATACTTACTTACCAGAAATTTGAAATTTGATATTTATTTGATTTACACTTATCTTGATTTGACGGATGTAGATAGCTTAGCTCATGCAAGCTACATGAGATCAGTCTCATGTAAACCGGTCTCATAATACAATGTGTCTCTCGGGGGCTGACCTACGTGTAATGCATGAGGTCAGAGGTCCCCTTTGGGTTTCATCCATTTCACTAAGATTACATATACATTAGTATATGGGTTGGGTACTTGGGTTAGAAATTGGCTTAATTCCATTACCTTACCCCATCTTAAAATGACCCAACCCCATCCCTGAAAATCCTGATGCTGCCTATCAAACTACCATAAAATAGTCACCTATAACATTTTCTGAAGCATGTGCTTGATAAGATCTTTTTTATTGAAAATGAGAATCTTTGTGCCCTATTTTGTGTGGGTAGTGCATTTTTAAGGTTGGCAGTCGCTTGATCATTATGGAACCGCAGGTATTACAAGGGTACGAGATTTATCATGAGAACGGTTTACATGAGGCCAATCTTTTAGGTCGTTGGATTCTCATCCGAGGGTAGGTATCAAATCAGTGGGTATGTGAGTATGTCAACTCAGTGAGTAAGTGAGTTTCTTGTAGCCGTCAGATCAAGATCTAATGGCTACAAATTGAATTGGTCTCCTATAAGTTATATGAGAGCGATCTCATTTAAACTTTTCCAATTTATCATTGCCTTGTTTGAGACGGTGCTTATGTTGAGTTGTTTCTACCTCAACAAGCATACCTTTCTCTTATATAAAAAACAAGCACACCTTTCTGCCCCTATTGGCCTATTGATAAAGAGCATGCATTTAAGAACATTGGCACCATGGAATTCCATATCGGCGATATATCGCCGATATATCGATATCGGGCCCCACCCGATAAAACGAGATGGATAAATATCGATTTTTATTTTTTTTTCAAATATCGCCGATACGGTTTCGGACCGATATATCGCTATTTTATAATAAAATAATATTTTCGGAAAAAAAAATTCGAATTTTTTTTTTTTAAAAAAAGGGGAAAAAAGTAACTTTCCCACTTGTTTCTCATCCTAATATGCATATTTTAAAATCTATGCTTTGTCTAAATTAGTATAACTCATTTTAGAAGTTAGATTGTGAAATTATATGGTAAAAACTAGTTTTTAACTACCGATATTTTTTTACAAATATCTCCGATATATCTCCGATATTTTGTCTCTTAAGCCGACCGATACGATACCGATATCCGATACGGAATTCCATGATTGGCACTGCATATTAACGGTTATGAAGTTGGTTCATCTCATGGATGGCAGAAACGTAGGTTTAGCATTAATCATTGGCGTCTAAACTCCTGTCTCATTTAACTGAATGTAGCTATCGTCATGTCAATGTGCATGATAATATACCAAATGGAGCTATTTTACCTTCTAAGTACTCTATCAAAAAATAAAACCTTCCAACTTCCAAGTACTCCATATAGTCAAGACTAGCTATCAGCTTGCATATAGAATCACAAGAAACGCCTGCATGCTTCTCGTCATCTCCTTGTCCCGCCCCCCACAGGTCACGGAAAGCCACGAATTGACCGTACCCTGGCCAGCCTAGAGGCCTCCGCCAGGAGCCCACTCCCCCCACCACCTCCACCTCCACCTCCACCTCCTAAAGTTTCATTACTTAAGAAAAGATTGATCAAGGCTCTATTTGACACCCAAACTACCACATCAGAAACAAGAAAACAATAAAGCCAAGTTAAGTTTTTTAGTAGTTCCCGGCGGCGGTGGCGGGTGGTGGTCGGCAGCGGTTGGGCGGTGGGTGAAGGCGGCGGTGGCCGGCGATGGGTGGTGCCGGCGGCAGTGGACGGTGGTCGGCGATGGTGGTGGGTGGCAGCGACGGTGGGCGATAGTAGTGGTGGTGGGTGGTGCCGGCCATAGGCAGTGGCGATGGTGGAGGTGACGAGGAAAAAATTTTCAGGCTAATGCTCATTTGAATGAGAATCAGCAAAATCACCTCTTTCATGGGTGATTTGTTGATTTTTTTCAGTTTTCACCGTCAGAGTGAAAATTGGCTAAATTAGTAACAAAACACGATATTAGCTGATATGTGAAAAATATGTGATTTTTTTCACCTATCACCATCAGCAGCTCCTATTAGTAAAATCAGTAAACAAATACCGATTAGAAGAATCAGGCCCTTTCAGCCTGATTTTTTTAGATAATCATTTTCCAAATGCACCCTAAGTTTACACTCCATACTCCATATCAAACAGAAGACTTTTGGATAAATATTTGATTTTTTTCACGAGGGCATTGAAGTCTAATAAATTTCACTCATTTTGTAATATAGATAATTAAATAACCTTCAAACATTATAAAAAAATTATGCTCCCATGGGAAATTTTTCATAGATGGAATATTTTTTCGATTAGTTGTTTTCACGAAAGAAGATAAACACCGTGTGAAATAAGAAATATCGGCCGACAGAGTTATTAGTAAAGTTTATTACTCCGTCCGGCCACTTTTAATAGATAATATTTTTTTTTCAAATATGCTGAAAAATTAGTTCATTTGAAAAAACTTGTATCTAAGTGACCGGAAGGGAGTACAAATTTTTTTGGGCAACTGCACGTTAGTTTAAGTTAGCAGCTCGTTGATATCATATGGTACCTGCTAAACAAACAGTTGGCGGCACACGGTGATCGATCTATAGGGATCGACGAGTTATGAAGCACTTTCTTTTTATAGGCATGACTCACACTCCATTATGAATGCCAATAGGATTCGATCCTTCGACCTCTCCCAAAATCGAGCAGGAAGATCCAACTAGCTTGTCTAAATCTGGATTGACACAACCATTGAAACTTCATTAGTGGGTTTGATTTTTCGAATATCTGTCCCGGATATTTCAATTGAGAATTAGATAAGCCTTTTTATATAAATATGAGTCCTGAGGGTGTAAACGAGCCGAGCCGGCTCGCGAGCTTTTCCGGCTCAGCTCGGCTTGGGCTCGGGCTCGTCCCAATATGAACTGAGCCCGAGCCCAACGATACTTGGCTCGGCTCGTTTAAACTCGGCTCAAATAAGCTTGCAAGCTGGTTTGAGAGCAGCTCGAGCTCGGCTCGTTATGTTATATATAAATATAGATATATATATATATATATATATAAATATAAAATAAATATATTAGTATGTATAAATATCTATTTGCAATAGATGTCAATAGACTAAGTAGTATCTTTATTATTTTGTAAATACAACAAATATATTGATATTTTATATATACAAATGCATGGTATTTTATTTGGTTTTTCTAATTTGGACATAGATGGGATATTAAAGTTTTAGTTTTTATTAAATAAATAAGAGTTTTATTTTTTAACAAATTTAGTTGTTCATTTTTGTTATGTTCCACATTTAAATAACCAAAGTTATTAAATTGCAAAGACATGTTTTGAATGTGACACAAGAGTGTTGTGACTACATAATCATTTTAGGTTTTATTATCAACAAAACTAAAATTTGCATATCCAAAAAATAAAATACCATATCTTTAGGAAGCTATTCTATATTACTATTTTCCTTTCCCTCAAGGAGCTTGGAATCTCTGCATATACAGCTTAGAACTCTGTCACATAAGATTTTTATCATTGTGGGTCCCAATTGTTGATAAAAAATCACTTTCTTGTTCACACAGGAAGATATAGTACCTACTATTTTGGTGCGAAGTTTTGGACGAGAAATGCAAAGGTTCCAAGCTCAATATGCGCTTAGAAGTTAGAACTATTTATCATAAATGTGGAATGACTAGAGATAGTTAAATCATTTTATCATTTCGTTACTAATTAAGTGCTCTTATCAAGACAAATTTTGCCTTCTAATAAACATTGAAGTTTTTTTTTCCACTTCATCGTAAATTAGAGAAGCTAGTGTTCGATAATTTTTTTAAAATATGATAATTGTTCATACAATCAACTCTACTAGTATATTGAAATTCAATAATTACCACTAGACATGGGTGATGCCCAATGGGGCCCATACAAGTTAATTTGAAATTTCGAGCTCGAGCTGAGCCATGCCCAAGCTTGGCTTGTTTACACCCCTAATGTCAATTGACTTAGTACTATTTTTATCTTTTTATGAATACAACAAATATATTAATATTTTATATGTACAAGTGCATGGTGTTTTATTTGGTTTTCTAATTTGGACACATAGAGGAGATTAGAGTTTTAGTTTTTAACAAACAAATATTAATTTTTTATTTTTGAATAAATCTAATTGCTCATTTTTTTTTTATTTTCCACATGTAAATAACTAAAACTATTAAATAGCAAAGTTATGTTTCGATCGAATATGACACAACAGTGTTGTCACAACACTATAAATTACTCATTCTTTCAAGTTTTATTATCAACAAAAATAAAATTTGTGCCTCCAAAAAATAAAATATCATATCTTTAGGAAGCCATTAGTTTTTATATCGTTATTTTTCCCATTCCTCTTTCAGAATATTGGGCCTCTGCATTTGTAGCTTCGGATTCCGCCACATAAGACTTTTATCATTATGAGTCCCAATTGTTGAAAAAAATCAATTTTTTGAATAGCCAATTTATTTAAAACACTGAGATCAAGAGTAGAAAAGATCCAAACTGCTGATGTATATCCAAAGGAGAAGATGGGTTTTGATTTAAAGTACAGGGCGTTTAGATTAGATCCGATCAATGAAATTATTACAATGGGTTTTAGCCAATTGAAAAAAAGAAGAAGAAAGGAACAAAACCGACCGGGTTCAGTTGTCGGTTCGGTCAGAAATAAAAAAAAAGTTAAAACAACCCAAGCCCGAGCTCGAGCTCGGGTGTTCTAGCAGAAAAACAGAGCGCTCTTGAGGAGAAACCAGACGGTGGTCCTGGGCTTGGCGGCGAGGGAACGACGACGGCGGCAGTCACGATCGACGGAGAGAGCGACGGCCTGACTGGAAGGAGGTTCACTGTAGTTTTGGTTGGGCAGCGATCGGGTCACGGTGAGGCTTATGGAGGTCATGGCGAGATCAACGGCGAGGCTAACGGCGGGGTCACGGCAGGCGAGAGAAAAGGCGGAGACAACGGCAGCGATCATTAGGAGTTCGAGCAACGGTGAGGAGAAGTTCGATTAGGAAAGGAGCTGATTTGGAAAGTTTTGATTTTGAGCGCTGAATCAGGAAAGAAGAGAGGAATCAAGGCAAATCGAGCTTCAAATTCGTTTTAGAATGGTAACTATCTAATTTCAATTCGATTGAAGAGTTAAAAAGGGCGGATTTGATTTTGATTTGGGAAAGCTTCACAATTTGGGTGTTGGCTCTGTTTCGAAAACTTAAAGTTTGGATTTTTTTTATCTTGTGCTATTTTTATCTACTTATATAGATTGGCGGCGCTCTGATGGGCGGCAACAAGGCGACTCTGATGGCGGCGCTCGGCCAAGAAGTCAGCGGAGGTGGACATGGTGAAGTGCCAAAAGAACGTCCCGGCGATACCGTGGTTTTTTCGGCATGAACTAGTGGGATGCTCGCCCCACTCTCCCTCCTCCTCTTCCTTTCCCTCTCCTCCTCCCCAGTTCTCCGGCATGGACTGGTAGTCGAGCTTGGGCCGAGCTTTCCTGTTGTAGGAACTCGAGCTCGAGTTCGAGCCGAGCTTTAGATTTTTTAACGAGCCGAGCTCGAGCCAGGAGTGTACGAGCTGTAAATGAGGTGAGCCGAGCTGAAATTAAAAATTTCGAGGTCGAGCTGAGCCATGCCTAAGTTCGGCTCGAAAGTATGACCATGAGCTTATGACTTGATAAAGCAGATGAAAACCTCCAGTGTTGTATATGGGAGACTACTCAAGGGGACCTGAAAGAGCGGACAAAAGCTTCTGCGGTAGACTGCTACCTCTTGGCGGTCTACTAGCAGTAGATTTGTGACTTCCGGAGTTTATAGAGGCTCCAATGGTAGACCGGAGACTACGATGGAGCGAACAACGTCATCAATAGTAGACCAGATAACATTTGCGGTAGCCCGGTACTAGGCGACATAAGACACAGAAGGGCTAGCGATAGACTGTAAGCAATTAGCACTTAGCGGTACGATGGTGGACAATTAGCAGTCTACATGTACGGGCGCCGGGATGATGTGGCATCGTGTTTTGGGCATTCTATTTTTAAAAGGTTTCTCCTCTCCCATGTAATGTACTGTACGACTTTATTTGAGAGCAGAAAACTCCAGGGCATAAAATGAAGAACATTTAACCCTATAGGTAATCTCTAAAAGTTTTGGCTTGTCGAGAGAGTTGATAATATCCTATATTCTCCTATGTAATCCATGTTAAGAACATTGTGAATTTGTGTGGCACTATCGACATAGGCATATCACCGAATTAGGTAAATTATTGCGTCTCTTGTTATTTATTATTTTCTTATATTTTATACGATCGTTTCGCACGCACAGGGAAATCAACGTTATTGAGTTTCCCAACATGCAGAACATATTGACCCTTTGCAATTGCCGGCAGCCACAAAAGTAGAGCTAACATAGATCAAAGTCAGAATCTCTCAGCGCCAACAACCGAGAAGACGATGCAAAGAAGGCTAACTTGTTTAGTATGTAAAATAAGCACAAAACAGCCAACGAAGGCGAGGCCATGGGACCTCGTGCTCCTTGCAGGTCAAACAAGGGTGCCCAGCTGACTCCCCAGCTCGGTCTTGCCAACCCCGGAAGAGACAGCCCATTGACACCACTGTCCACCAGTCAGTCCTCCTCTTCTCTTCCCCCCACCACATTTTACCTTGCTTCTAGAACCCGAGGAGATGCTTTTGCAGTCCATGATGATGCTACATAGCAGAACATGGCTCATAGCCACCAGGTTACCATGGTTGGACCAATCTAGCTGTGTCATAAGTCTCTATGTACCACGCTAGGAATCCTATGGACCATGGTCACAATCTCCTGTCATTGACCCTATGGTCCTGCATGGTGTCACAAATAGATAAAGCTTTGATTACCTGATAGGTCAACTCTTTGCTTCACCTGTTCGCATGCATGTGACTCTACCTTGATCTGACCTGGGTTGGTGTCCTCCTGTTTTGTCTGTATTTTTGCCTCTGGCAGTATATATTATATAGTCACTGGATCCTCAACCTTGGCTGGGAAAGATCAAACTCTTGCAGAAATGAAGAAGTTCGAACGTGCTCTCTTGGTCTCGTTTCTTCTCTTCTTCTTCTTGTGTGGGGAGGCACGAGCCATAGCTGAAGGTGAATCTATGTGCTTATTGTTTAATTTGACCATTTCATGTATGTATTACTTTTAGCTTATTAGATTTGTTGCTAATACTTCTCAGGGTCAGGGAAGAAGCAGATGGTGCTAGACAAAATGAACTCTGGTTCTTCTCAAAGGGAGGTAGGTGGTGTAATTGATAGTGTTCTTCCATTTTAGACTGTGATTTGCTAGTGTGTTTAATAGTGGCATGATATATGTGATGCATGCAAACTGAGCTATTGGATTTGGTGGGTGGCTTTCAGCAGGGGATAATGCAGCAGTGTGAGATGAAAGGTGTGAAGGAATGCAAAGATGAGGACGAGAAGAGTGAACTGGATGACAGCGTTTTGGATACAGACTATATTTATACCAATTCTATCAATGACCCTTAGAAGTATCAGCACATCTATTGGATTTGCTTCTATTTCAATTGATTTTGTTGTAAACTTTGTTAATCATAGAGTAGATGGTTTTTTTCCCTGTATGTTCTCTTCTGTCTTAACTGTAAATGCCGTTGCCTAATTTCATCCTTCTCACGCATTGAAGGCTTTGGCCTCCTTGGTGCTTTAATAGCAATTTTTGGGGCTTGATGGCTGGGGCTTTAATTAGTGATGTTTCATTGTTTTGTAATCAATGCTATCAAATTGCTCAATACCCTTATGATAGTAAGCTAAGTAAAAACTGAAATGCCAATTAAAATCGAAACCAATACCAACCAATTCTATATTATGGAAAAAGTTAATATGAGTCAGGTCTCATGCGGTCGATGTGAGCTGATACAGTGTGAGTTGGCACGCAGGGCGGTGGGGATTCAGACCTGTTCGTCCCCTATATTAATGCACGCTGCCGGATCGAAATCCGACGGCCTGAAGTGTTCAGGCTCACGCCAACACTTGTGGGCGGAGGCTCATATAGATGGGATTCGATTATCATCGAAGCAGTTTAAGGATGAAGCACACATTTTAGCTTCATCAAAAAATGGGTTCTTACATATTCCCATTCTTGTGGGGTGTGTGTGTGCGGGGGTGCAATCATCACCAAAAAAGAAAGATACATTCCTCTTGGGCTGTTAGGCCTAAGAATGCCATGGATTTTCTTTCCTGTATGAATTATTTGGCCCACTTCATGAGCTTCTTTAGAAACCCATCAGGGACTAATGATGGCAATGGGGAGTAAAGTCCGATCCCTCAATTGAAGCTAATCCATTGTCAACACTTTATCCAAAGAAGCAAGCCACAAGAAAAATTGTACTTCAGAAGGTGCTCCATGGTTCCATATAACTTTGCTAGAAGAACCATCCCATGCTGGGTCCCCAACAATTCCAATAAACATAAATTTTACTGATAAAATTAATGATAACTTAGCAGTTAGCACCTCCCCCAACATCAAAGCCATCTCTTCAACCTCCCCATCTCCTCAGCTATTTGTACGTTAGTGTTAGCTCCCGAGGTAGATTGACCAATAACATCACATAACCAAGCTTCAGGGAATCTAGGAGGTAAGTGCAATTTACCCTAAAATCAAAGACATACCAGTAACTGCGACCTTTTGGGAATAACTTACTTTTATTAGAGTGCATCTTGATTGGTAGAACTATAGATAGAGTCCTAGTTAAAATAGATGGGCAAGAAGTGTCAAGGTGTGATCAATTTCGTTACTTAAGATCCATTATCCATAAAGAAGAGGATATTGATAGGGATGTGGTGCATAGGATAAATGCGGGGTGGGTAAAGTGGAGGGCAGCCTCGGGAGTGTTGTGTGATAAGCGGGTTCCAAAAAGACTTAAAGGCAAGTTCTATAGGACGGCTATTAGGCCTGCAATACTCTATGGAGCGGAGTGCTGAGCACCAAAGAGGAGTCATATAGATAAGTTGAATGTAGCCGAAATGAGAATGTTGAGGTAGATGAGTGGGATAACTAGGAGAGATAGGATTAGAAATGAATATATTCGTGAGAGCCTAGGAGTAGCACCTTTAGGGGAGAAGCTGAGGGAATATAGGTTGCGTTGGTATGGGCATATGCAAAGAAGACTTTTAGATGCCCCTGTGAAAAGATTAGAAGGGATACAGGTAAACGATGCTAAAAGAGGGAGAGAGAGACCTAAGAGAACTTGGATGGAGTTAATAAGAAAGGATTTGACTTTATTATCTCTTACAAAAGAGGTAGCCCAAAACAGGCTGGAATGGAGGAGTAGGATCCGTGTCGCCGACCCTAAATAGTTGGGAAAAGACGCTAATTGATTATGATTATGATTATGATTATGATTATGATTATGATCTTGATTGATATATATACAATAATGTCTTTTGGTAATTTCATTTCACTTTAAAATAACATGTTAATAAAGTCGTAGCTGGTTCCATTCCTGCCTTCAAAATCTTATATCACATTTCTAAAAAAATCCTATTGTTTAAAGTGAAAGGGGCTATGCTATGGACATGAGCAGTCTGAGAGTCATTGTTGCTTCCTTCAACATAAAATCCTCGTATAAACCATATTTTTTTATACCGAGGGGTATTAGGACCCGACTAGATTGGGCAGGGTGACCAGCCTCTTAGAGGGCGTCGTATTACGTTGTTAATCCCCTCGGGCACGTACACAACCTACATAACATAAGCACCTAATCCCTGTGGGTGGCCAATTGAGTGGGGATTCGACTCATATAAACCGATTTATTCTCATTCGAACTAGTACTAATGGAGGAGTGGTGATCGTGACTAATACCAAGGAGAAGTGTTTTCATTCTCTACAGTGCTTTTCTGCTGCAAGTTCGCTATATTCTAACATGACATCCAAAATAAATGTTATATGGAATATCTAACACCACCACAACAATTAGCTATTATGTTGACCATGGACTATTCTACACCAACAAGCTTCCTTCTAATTTTCTAACATACTATTGACCAAGTAATCATGCATTCATGACGCCTGATGCTCTCTTTTTCTACGCTGTTTCTTTCAGAATTATCTCTCTCTAGAGTGTTTAACAACGAGCCAGACTGCTTAATTCAATAATCAATGCTACAAATGGCAATTCCTTCAAGTCCAATGAATGTGAACACCATTTCAAATTGTAACAAGAAGGCATCTAAATTGTTTATTATGTGTGACATTTCCAATGACAAGAACTTGTCATAAACCAACAAACAAAAGATTTCAGAATGTGTTCTCCCTCAATCAGTCAGCTTCCTTCCTTGTCCCCATCTGCTGGCCCCTGTCCTCGCCTTAAGACATTTGCCAGCATCCGGCCTTGCATTCTCCGGATGGTTTTCTTTCTAAAAGAAAACATATCATTGTAATAACCATAGTTTGTTGTTATCTCGTCAACGGAAAGCTTGAAAGAAAATAATGCTCAAGAAATGCTTTTGCTGCTTTTCCGAAGAGCCTTCACAAGAGTCTGTTTTTAGATGATTATTTAGTTGATTACGATCCATTAAGCACTAGTTCATCAATGTTTGATTATCTTGACTTTCAGGTTAGACAAGTGTAAGGACTATCAATGGGAGATATATACACTTAAAGAGCTTCTTCATGCTACTAACAATTTTCATGATGAAAACAAGCTTGGAGAAGGAGGCTTCGGAAGCGTTTACTGGGGTCGAACGACAAAAGGTGTTGAGGTGAGCTGATCCTTTATATTTTTCCTAGTTCATTTTGAAAAACCAAGTCGGACTATTAAAGTGCAACGGATGGAGAATTTTGATAAAGATCTGATCGTTTTTTCCCTCCGGCATGCAATTTCTAGTATATGAACATCTGATTTTTGTGATTTCAGATTGCTGTAAAACGGCTGAAGGCGATGACGGCAAAGGCGGAGATGGAGTTTGCAGTTGAAGTGGAGATACTTGGCCGGGTGAGGCACAAGAATCTATTGGGCCTGCGGGGATTCTACGCCGGCGGGGATGAGAGGCTTATAGTTTACGATTACATGCCTAATCACAGCTTGATCACTCATTTGCATGGCAACCTTGCAGCTGATGTCTTCCTCGACTGGCCTCGAAGAATGAACATAGCAATCGGGTCCGCCGAAGGATTGGTGTAAGTACACAAAAACTTTCTACCCCATAATTTGTACCAAGTTTTTTCATTATTACCTCTATATAGGATCGTAGATATCCGCATAAAAACTTACCATTATGTTTCTTTTACATGGATTTCATTGTATAATTATTATTTGGATTCTCATAAGAGTCAAATATAACATAGAATCCACATCACCTACCCCAAATAGATAGCTGAAATAAGGTATATGATGATGAAGAAGAAAAAATTTTGTACAATTTTTGAAGCTAATCAGATTGTGGAATGATTCTACAACATAGGTACTTGCACGGTGAGGCAAATCCACACATCATCCATAGAGACATCAAGGCAAGCAATGTTCTCCTCGATTCAGAATTCCAAGCAAAAGTGGCAGACTTTGGATTTGCAAAGCTCATACCGGATGGCGTGAGCCATCTTACAACAAGAGTGAAAGGTACACTTGGGTATTTGGCCCCTGAGTATGCTATGTGGGGTAAGGTATCAGAGAGCTGTGACGTATACAGCTTTGGAATTCTATTGTTGGAGATCATAAGCGCGAGGAAGCCCATTGAGAAGCTGCCTGGAGGGGTCAAAAGGGACATAGTCCAGTGGGCCAAGCCAATGGTGGAAAAGGGTTGTTTTGATCAGGTAGCTGATCCCAGGCTGAAGGGTCGGTTTGATAGGGCCCAGTTGAGGACTGCAGTGTTGGTGGCAATGAGGTGTGCTGACGGAAACCCGGAGAACCGGCCGGCCATGGTGGAGGTTGTAGCATTTCTGAGGAGTGGTGGAGAGAGGAGGAAGAAGGAGGTGGTGCTGGTTAGGGAGTCAGTGGAAGAAAATGAAGATGATGGTGAAGGTGGGATTAGTGCACCTCAAAGCGTGGCAAGGAGGCCTTGGTCCGGTTCTAGAATGATAAGATGATAATGGCATAATCAGATGTAGGAATAATTGAATTTGGGTTCTATGATATAATTTTGCCATTGACCCTTTAAAGTACATAATCAGAAAGGCTGCCTCATATAGTCACATTTTTTAATCAAAAAATAAATTTGATCTTCTAATGTTGCTTTCAATTTTGTTAGTATTTGGTGTCTTGGCTTCTTTTAGGAATTACTATGCCGAATGATTGTCACATTTGTTTTATGAAGCTCTCGCATTGAAATTTGAAGTCTTGAAAGACTATTTGGGCATAATGTTGTGAGGTTTGAAGTTACAACAGCCAGTTAAAATTAGTCCATTCTTAGACTTTTAAATGGTTGAGTTATTCTTGGTTGAGGCAAAAGAACCATGCTTTGAGGTTTACAATGACATTGGTTGTAACCATATTAATATTGGAAGAGTTTGGCAAATGGACTATTCTTTGAATAAGCTGATCAATGGATCCACAGGATGAATGAATTCAATAGTGCCAAAAAAAAGTGGAACTAGAAAGAAAAATTTGTTTTAGAAGATTTATACACATACAGTTAACTTTTGAATATAGGCCTCAAGTTAATTAGTCGCGCTTGAGTTGTTGTTTGATTTGTTCTTATTATGAAAATATATGAGCTCAATGCCAGACAATTTGATGTTTATCTGAACTTGTGCATGACGGGGTGTGATAGAAACCTTCACCATCTTGTCACCCCATGTGCTTTGCAAGTCTTATCATTGTGTACTTCAACAAGAATGTCCGAGTGCTTACACTTTTTTATATAGTGTTCGAACTTGAGAATTTGATTCTATGTCCCGCATATTTCATCG
Organism: Houttuynia cordata; assembly: GCA_039654745.1. NCBI lineage: Eukaryota > Viridiplantae > Streptophyta > Magnoliopsida > Piperales > Saururaceae > Houttuynia > Houttuynia cordata. The sequence goes on from CM077505.1 coordinate 26,913,929, forward strand.
GATTAAACAAGAAGATAATTCTGAATATAAGGTTTGTAAGATCAGGTCATATAGTGCAAAGTACAATTTTTTTATAATGAGATTCTATAATTATACTGCAAAGGAAACTGTAGTCCTAAAACATGCAAAGCGCTAGTCCTAAAACTTTATTCTCAACATAACTATGCTAAGCCTTCTTCTAATACTATTATAATTATTTAACATTTACCAACTATTTAAAATGTTGAAGAAGACAACAAAGAAAGTCAACTACACTTAGGCATGTAAACTTCTTACCACCATTATGGAGCTAATCTTAATTGAGGCAAAAGAGCCAAGCTCTGAGGTCAATAGTGACATTGGTGAAAATTTAGATTTTGACAGCAATGAAGATTCTAGAAATTCATCTATTAATTTGTTATACAATCATAATTAAAATTTAATACAACCGAACACTTCCAAATAATTTTTATACATTATGGTTCTATTGTCACTCACAGTTTTAAAACTCAGAATTTGATTCCAAAAACTCGGCGAGTCAACTCGGCTCTGTAGCTAACCGAGTCAAACTCGCCTGGAAACTCCAATAAGCATGACTCAGGATGAGACTCAATAGACTCGACGAGTCTCTCTCTTTAATCGGTTAACTCGCTCAACTCCATTGACTACCCTATAGCTGTTTTGCATAAGCACTTACCTTAATTATAATACCTTATTAAATGCAATCACTCTCAGTATTTAATACACTATATTTGTTGCAACTTCTATGGAAAGTAATGCTACAATCAATGCATTTTATCTAAATATTCCTTTAATTAATACTCCCCATATATTCTCCTTGAAAGACGTGTCTTCATTGGAATAGAAAAAATAATGCAGAAAATCATGCTTGCATGCCATTTTTCCATTAAGTATTTGGTTTACCTTTTATTTTTTCTAAAAACAAAATTTAGGGATGTTATTTAATGTTTACAAGATTAGACAAGACCATGGAAGGGGCCAAACACATTGGTATAAACATAACCCACTACCATGCAAATTGTAGATTTTTCTAACTAATGTGTGCTTATGTTATAGTATTACAAAGCATATGAATGTTTTCTTATTGTGAAACATGATTTGCAAGTAGCCATTTGATTAGAATTAATGCATGATCTGAAAATTTTATCTACATGACTCCATTGAAACTCCGAGTGGACTCCACTCCATGGGCTTACGAGTTGAGTCAGAGTCTTGAGTTTTCAAACACTGTTGTCACTGGTCCATGAAAAGCTCTAGCAAGTATATGTTATTATATAAGCTCCAATTCCCACATGCAACCCAACCACCACATAATGAATCCACACTATTGTACATCAACACTTCCTTTTAACACATACCAACTCCCATATTTTCCATCCTTCTATGATTTTCAAATCTGATCATCATCCATGGATACAATAATACTGCATTCTATGCTTCTTACAAGAAAACGCGAGAAACGCTCTAATTGTATAGTCGTGCAACTTCTTTTACTCCTCTTGGTGTACTTCAAGTCTATCTTTTCTATCTTTTAATCTTCCTGAATTTTCTTTCAAAACTTCAAATACAAAGATGGGTGCACCTCATCTACTAAATATGATCTACAATAACACAAAGGGAGAGCAATTAAAGATTCTGAGATCTCCTGTTGTAGAGAAGATCTTCTCCTACTGCTGGAAAGCATGAATTCCCTAGGCCATCCTTTTTATTTCCAACAAGGAGATGAGCTCTGGTTACAAACTGTCATGACCCATATTTTTAAACCATTTTTAAATTAGAGTAGTAGTGGAAAATAAGAGGATTATTCCTCTATGCAATAAATCATTAGTTGAAAATTGTCGACTGAGCATCTAGGACGTGATAACTGGGGTTCACAAATATTGATACAAAACCATATATAGATATAATATTATAGATGCAAAGTCGATTAAACTAACGCAAGTCCTTCATATACAAGTCTGCCCATCCTTCTCAAAATACACTAGAAAATAATTGGCGCTCACGCCTTATTATAAGGTCTAGAACAAACTAGAAAGTGAATATATACTCTGAAGCTTCTTGAACGTCCTCACAACCAAGCTGCAAATCCCCAAATGCCACATGAAGTCAATCTTCCACAGCAGCACCTACATCACATAAAGATGCTGAGTATAAAAATACTCAGTGGGATACCGTAACACAATCGTCAGCATTAAAAATATTAATAAGATTTGTATTAACATTTTATGCAACCTATTACAGAGTTCCGCTTGATTCTTTTATTAATCTTTCAAGCAAAGTATTTTATTCCTTTCCAAATTCATGTTCAATAATTAAGTCTTTTTACCATATAGATTGTAAGGACCTTAACATTTGAACCGGTTTATTTTAATATTAGTCATTGGTTAATTGTGCGGTTTAAGTGATTTCCGATTTAACTCGATTGTTTTCGAAAATAAATGAGTTTACAAAGGTTTTAATCAAAACTGATTTCACAATCATGAATTTCAAGTGATTTTAAATCAAACCTGCATTTTTGAAAATTTTCAGATTTTTCACTAATTTTCCGAAAATTAGGGTTTGACGGGACCCCGGCGGGCCCTGCCACCAAAATTAGGTTTTTATAACCAAAATGCCCCAGACATTACAGAAAGTCATTATAAAATTTTTTAGAATTTTCTGGACTAAATTTCAGATTAAAATCTCTAAATTTCCTAATTTTAGCCTAAAACCTTATTTTTACCCCAAAATTTAATTAGGGCTACCCCAAATTATTGCTGTGCCATTTCCCAATTTGGGAATAGGCTTGGCTGGGAGATTAGGAACCTCTTTCCCCATTGCTTGAAAAGGAAATGATTAAAGGTATTTAGCCTAATCTCTCCTTATTTCTTTAAGGTTTTACTTAAGCATTCCTTAATCTTGATTCTTCATTGTTTCAATCTATTTTGAAAGCATAAAAACTACTTTTTTATACTTCTTTATCAAGCCCTAATCTTCAAAATCATGTATTTTTGTTTTAAAAGGCCTAGATCTAAGGTTTAGCATTGGTTTTTAAAGCTTAATAATGATTAATAGAGTATTAATATAAAATTATTTTATTTGAAATGTGTTCAAGAATGTTTAAGGTTTCTCTCATCAAATCAAGGTAATGAGTTCTTCAATCTCAGCTTTGGGTAGTAAATGGTTTGTTTTAATAGTTTTTACTTGAATGGGTGTTCTTGTTTAGGGCTCTAATGGTGGGTTTAATAAATACTAATATTTTGTTATGATTTCTTGGGGTTTCATCTTAGAATGATATGTGGATATGTTCTGGAATGTTTGATGAGTTTTTGTTAATATTTGAAGCATGTATTAAGCTTTTAAGATGTGTTAATAGAGTCTCAGCTTTTTTTAAATTTTGAAAATAGAAGATATGACCCGCGATCATCTTCTAGGTTTTGATTTGCAGCCCAATTTTCAAATAGTCATAACGTTTTACTCCGATCTCCGAATTATGCATGGTTGGTGGAGTTGGAAAGCTGACTTCTTGAACTTTAATATGAACTAGAATCAATCCAATATGATATCTGTGCATGAAGTTATGAAGATTCAAACATTAGAGTTACTTTTTATTACCTCATTATTGCATCTTACTTTTGTTTTTCTAAAAAAACCAAAAACTACATTAAAGTACAACTAATTCTAATCAAACACCAACATAAACATAGGTTAAAGGATATATGGAATGTATAATTCATGTGTAGGTCATATGGCTTATGAGTAATTGAGGCGATCATGTTATGTTTTATTGTATGGTAAAAGAGCATGCTTGTAGGAGTAAGCCTTCAACTTTACATTGATGGATTTAAACTTGATGATAGAAATTGCTTTGATTTCAGTTAGAATCGTTACTTTGGAAGGTATTTAAGCATGCAAATTTGCTCAATGAGTTTATGTCGAAGCATGAATCATGTGATTAGAATATGTATGAATATACACACATATGAGAATCTATTATGAGATTTTAGTGATTATGCTTTGATTATGATGCATGAGGGGATGGATTGGGAGCACGTTCCATATGTTGGAACACACGTAGGATTGCTCACGGATGTATCATGATAGCATGCATCATGTATCGGACTTCATGGATGAAGTTTTATTGTTGTTTAATCGGAATTGATCGATTGTATGCAATGTGTGAGATTGTATGCCAGATTAATCGATCGATGGATTAATCGAAACTTGGTTGGTCTGAAAGGATATGTTTTCGATTTCGTTCCCTCCTGGAACAGGTTCACTCCCTGGGTTGAGTTTGATTGAGATACGTGGGGGCGAGGGATGGACTCACCTTGCGGAGTTGAGAGGTCAAAAACCGGACACTGAGCACCCGGGTGGTAGGCTCTTGTGCACTTGCTACCACGTGTTTTAGTTTCTCATGATGAGATTCGGGCTCTCCCCCACCGCAGGAGACTACCCAGGGCGAACACACCTGCTCTAGTTTCTCTATTTGAGATTCGGGCATCCTTAGTCAGGATTGCGCAGGGCGAGTAGCACGTTGGGATTGACCACCCCTTTGTTCTAGTGGTAGGAACTGGATCATGATACCCTTTCGTGGCCTTGATTGTGTCCCGCCTTCGTGGCAGATTGTGTTACTCCTTGATTGAGGCATTCACCATTGTGATGATACATATTTATTACGATGTTATGCATGATTGTGCCATGTTTGGTTACATTGGACATGCAGGGTAACTTTATGAGATATGAATGCATGATTGTACTATATGTTGGTCACTTTGGACATGCAAGGTGAACTCATGAGATATGATTGCCTGATCAAGATGAAAGTATGTGAATGAGATATCATTATGCAGGATCATATATTTATGAATGTATGATATGATAGCATGTGAATAAGATATGGTTATGCAGGATTATGTGTTATACATGCATGACTAGATAATGGGATAATCATGTTGATTATGGATTTTTAACTATGTTATGATGCCTTATGATTTATGATTATTGCCAATTATATAAAAATCATTACTGAGTTTTGTACTCAACCCTCTTTCTTTGTTTTGTTTTGGGGCTGCATGGTGCGACACGCAGACGGACAGGATCCTCTATTTGAGGAGCGATCGTAGAGAGAGCGGGATGGGGCGTGGATGCCTTAGATTTGATTAGTTTATCTGATTCGGAGTTATTTTTATCTTTGTATGATGAGACTTGTAGACCATGTTGATTTAAGCCAGTATATTGGCTCAAAGTTTGCGATTGTGGGTTTGATGACTTATCGACTTATTTTGAGTTAAGCTCTACCTTTATTCCTCTTATTTACTCTTGCTCAAAATTTTTTGTGTAACTCTGTTAGTGAAACTGCTTGTTTGAGGGGCATAAGTCTTCCGCTACATCGCTTTAACGTTGCCCCCGTGTGCCAGTTCGGCTCTTGGACCAGATTCGGTTCGGATCGGGCGGTGCCCAGGGCGGACATAGATAGACTCACTGAAGGTCATTCCTACATGACAGACAACAAGAAAACACCGTGAATATTATTCCGGTTACTACCAATAATCACGGCACGCCCTGAATCCCTCAAGGGTGACTGCCTCACCCATTCCTTACCTTAGAAGGTATGATCGTCGGAAGGTTCTGGCTCCACATTAGCTCCTGGACTCGATGTGGGTCAGGAGAACACAACCTACTCAGATGCTAGCACCTCCAATGTGCACAGTAAACCACCTGACATCAATAGCTCAGGATGAGTGCAGAGCTTCCATCAAGGGAAGATGCAAATGCTCTCCCTAATATCCATAGAGAATAAGCAAGCCCTTTCTCTGAAATCCATAGAGAAGAGGCAACAGCTTAAGTCTGGCCAATAGATGATGTAATGCTCTCTCTAATATCGATAAAAAGATACAAATAATGGTTAAAATAATATATAAATACTCTATCTAATATCCATAGAAAGATACAACAGCTTAAGCCTGACCAATAGAAGTTGGTCCTCATCAGGTACCACTGACATAGAGCTTCCACCAATGGGAAGATATAAATGCTCTATCTAATATCCATAGAGAGATGCAAACCAGATGGGCAGAGCTTCCACCATAGGGAAGATGCAAAACAGACTAAGCTAAACCAATATCGTGTGATCCTCAATAGGTATCACTATATTACTATAATGAATCTCTCTTAGAGTTATAGCACAATGGCCCAACAATTAGTCTGATTTTTTACTTAACAACCAGTCAGTTGCTTGATCGGAAGTCACACACACCCATAAACTGACTCCCAATTTTAAGGGTATTTTAGTCTTTATCTTGCCAAATTCTTCCCAACCCTCAAGCTTATCCTTAAATATCATCATTTTATTATTTTTCATAAAATGATTAAGTTTCTAAACCATCTAGGTTTATTAGTTTAGTTTTTCTTATTATCAAAGCCTCAACTACCAGTCAATTAGGGACCAATGCCCATAGATATAGTAACATCACGCACGTAAAGATAGCATGCCAATTAGGGCTTGAAATCATTTATCAAGCAGCCCCAAAACCAATAAAATAAGCCTATGTACCATATTGATTCTATATGTACCATACTGCACCGAAATACATAGACAACCAGGTTCAACCGTCAGTTGTAAGCAGTTCTAACTGTCGGTGGATGTCCACCGACAGTTCAAAACCCAAACTGGTTTGTGAACCGGGTTTGTTTATTGAACCGGTTCGGTCCAGGTTGTGCCTGAACTAGCCTATTTATTCGACCGGTTTGGTCTAGTGGATCAGTCCGGTCCAGCTTGACTTTGGACCAAACCAGTCGTCTTCCTCGAGTTGGGTCGTCTGTGGGTGGCGGCCATCACAACGGCTGTCGGCGTGCTGCCATCGCCCAGCTGGTACCGTCGGCGTGCTGTCATTACACAGCCGGCACCGTCCTCCCTTCTCCTCCTCTTCCTTTGCTCTATTTGGCAGCTTGAGCGACCACGGCCCTTGCCGCTGCAGCTCGTCGCCAGATCTCTTTTAGTGCAGCAATGATTTCGTCGCCGCTCCCGGCTCCTTGCCTTGGAATGTCGTATCAGATATCGGTAAAATATCGGTCGGCCAAAGAGACGAAATATCGGAGATATTGTGTAAAAAAATATCGGTAGTCAAAAACTAGTTTTTACCGTATATTTTCACAATCTAACTTCTAAAATGAGTTATACTAATTTAAACAAAGAATAAATTTCAAAATATGCCTATTAGGATAGAAAACAAACATGAAAAAAAAAATTTCAAAAAAAAATATTTTGAATTTTTTTTTAAAAAATAATTTTTTAATTCAAAAAATACCGATATATCGGTCCGAAACCGATATATCGGCGATATTTGGAATTTTTTTAAAAAACGATATTGATGGGTATCGATGTATCGGTTTAAGCCCGATACCGATATATCGGCGAGACGATTTTCCATGCTCCTTGCTGACCTCTCGACTTAGCCGGCACCGGGGCCGCTTCCTCCTCTGTTGTCCCCGTCGCCTCCATTGGTGAAGAAATTAAAAAAATCAAAACTTGATGAAATGGTACGAAATCCTACCTCTCTCACCGTGTTGGTGTCGATCCACTGCTTGCCAGGGTCGTCCGAGGTCGCCGGAGATTGCCCGAGATCATCGGAAGTTGTCGAATGTCGCTGGAATTCTCCAGAGGTCGCCTCCCAAAAACCAGGCTATGGCTTTTTCCTCCCACTGGCATGGCTGCTTCCTCTTTAACCCCTGCTTTACCCACGCGTAGCCCCTGTATACACCTGGCCATCCAAAGTGGCCAGGTGTTACACAAACCCTACTTGTTCCCCAGCAACCACAACAAGAACAACAACAAATATCATCCTCTGGCAAACTCTTTGGCCCTTTTATTTCTAGCTACCAGCCCATAACAAAAAGGGATCTGTCTTCTCCGGCCACGACTGGTATCAACGACGACGAGGGGATTGCAAGCAAGATGAAGAAGATCATTCACCGGGACGTGGAGTGGCAGAGGCGCCATGGGATGGCCATGCTGTATGAATCGCAGTAGCCTTCCCCCTTGAATACATCAAGGTAATTTCTTGCAGAGCCTCTCTACCTGGTACTCTTCCTTTCAAATTGCCTCGGTGTTGGTTTAACACATAGGGTAAGGTAGAGATCAGTTGGTTTAATACACAGTGTGTCTAATGGTGTTGCAACAAGATCAGTTGTGGCCCTGGTCCATCCATGCAATATTGGGGTCGAAGTGGTGATCCGTAGTGGGCAAAAGAAAGGGATTTTGCTGTCTAGGGTGATAGAGTTGCTCAAGGAAGAAGGCCTGGACGTAGTGACCTTCAACTTAACTACTGTTATTCATGCGTCGATTTATACCATTCATTGTGAGGTACTTGCAACCATGCTCCTCCATATAAAAGCAGACTCGTTTTCATTTTTACGAGCTTTGTGATAGGAGATAGTTATATAAATATTTCATGTGCAACCATCATGTCATGAAGCCAATCTATTATATGTAAAGAGATATTCATGATGATGTTGAATCTTCTTATTATTATCGTCCCCTCTCTAAAGGGTTGCGTCAGGAAAGCATCCGGTGTAAAAACTTGCCACTTTGTATGGATTTTGTACCATTGGGATAAGACGTATGATGAGTGTGAAGTACTTGCAGAGTGAAGGGTAATCGGACCGCAGCGGAAGCGAATTTTAAGATTTTTATCCGTTTAATGTGGGTTCTCAAAAATTGGGTTTTTCCTTCAAACAACAAATATAGCTTAAAGATTATCAAATTAGAATCACTAACCTTCGGCCTTTGTGCCTACGAATCACTCCACGGATTAGAATATGTCCGAGAACACCAAATCCTTCACCGATCGAGTGTAGAACGTCGTGAAAAACTATATTCCCAGAATTAGCTTTTTCACCCAATGAAATCAAGATCACCAAATCAAGAGAGAGCTATTCAATTTCAAAACCGAAAGAAGCTTTTCCTTCCACATGGAGGGCGTCCCCTCCATTGCCCTTAAAAAGGGCGAATTTCGGTTACAAAAAATCATGCCTTTTCGGTTTCCCGAATTGGCTCAACGTCTCTCCTAGAATTATTTCCAATATGGTGACTCTTATTTGACAATTCCATTTTGGTCGTACCAAAACAGCTAATTCTAAATAAGTGATTTCCGGATCGGTGATGATTACAGTGTCTCTTCCAATTTAGTGTGGACCGGGCCCACGGAAGCCTAACTACTCCACATGCCTACACTTGCATGAGAGAGCCGACTCCTCTCAATCAAGACAAGTAAAATGGGACAAGAACCCATATTTACTTACATCCCCCACTATGGGTTCTTTGTTCATATTTGCGATCCACAGTGACTCGTGTACTAGTCCTGTCGTAATCCAAAACTATGAACGTGTTTTACAAATAGATCCGTCGTTAAGGCCTTCGTTAACGGATCAGCTAACATCTCAACCGTAGGAAGATGACTCACTGTCAACTTTCCCCGTTGTAGCATGTCAAACACATAAAAGTAATGCACCTCTATGTGCTTAGCTCTTGAACTGATCTCCCCATTACGGAGTGTCGACACAGTTGCCAAATTATCACAATAAATTTGGACAGGAGCATCAGTCCACTGTTCTAGCTGTAACCCAGCTAGAAACTCTTTAATCCAAACTGCCTCGGAAGCTGCTAAACTGCATGCAACAAACTCAGCTTCCATCGTGGACTTAGTAACGCATTTCTGCTTCTTACTAGCCCATGCCACGGCACCGCCACCAAGCATAAAAACATAACCGGCAGTGGATTTTCTGTCATCCTTACACCCGGCATAGTCCGAATCACTATAGCCTTCCAATGACAGGTTCTCAGCCTGATATGTGAGTTTCATATCCTTGGTACCCAGCAAGTATCTGAACACCCCCTTAATAGCTTGCCAGTGTTGCATACCTGGGTTAGCCTGATATCGACTCACAAGGCTTACTACAAAAGCCAAATCAGGTCGAGTGCAGTTCATGGCATACATTAAGCTGCCAATAGCCTGCGCATATGGCACAGATTGCATCTTCAGACGTTCCTCGTCTGATGCAGGTGCCATTCTTTCAGACAAAACTGTCCCTTTATAGATGGGCGAATCTATGGTCTTCCAACCAATCACGCCAAAGCGTTTCAATACACTCTCAATGTACGATTCTTGAGATATACTTAGCCTCCTCGCTTTTCTATCTCTGTCAATCTTCATCCCGAGGATGTAAGATGCTTCACCCATATCTTTCATTTCAAATTGGGTCTTGAGCCATTCTTTAAGACTGAGAATCATACTATTGTCATTCCCCATTAATAATATGTCATCTACATATAGTGACAATATCATAAATCTACTCCCATCTCTAAAGGAGTATACACAATGGTCATAGTCATTGGCTACAAAGCCATATTCACTTATCACCTTGTGAAAAGTGAAATACCATTGTCTTGGCGATTGTTTCAGTCCATACAATGATTTAATAAGTTTGCACACTTTAGTTTCCTCTCCGGAAACTACAAACCCCTCGGGTTGTTCCATGTAAATCTCCTCCTCTAAATCACCATTTAGGAAGGCGGTCTTTACATCCATCTGGTGCAACTCTAAATCTAAGTATGACACAATTGCCAACAAACATTGGATTGAGATGAACCTGGACACTGGAGAATAAGTCTCCTTGAAGTCTATGCCCTCTACTTGTGTGAAACCTTTCGCCACAAGTCTAGCTTTGTACTTCTCTATTGATCCATCAGCTTTGAGCTTCTTCTTGAAGATCCACTTACACCCAATGGGTTTCCGTTCGTTTGGTAAGTCAACAATCTCCCAGACTTTGTTCTTCAAGATTGAATCCATTTCCTCTTGAACAGCCTTCTGCCATTCCTTGGAATCTGGACTACTCATAGCCTGCTCAAATGTGACTGGATCATTAAGTACAGGGTCATCTACCGATATTTCATCTTCACCAAGCATCGCATAGTAATCCTTCAACAAAATTGAAGGTCTACGCTCTCTTGATGTTCGAGTTTCAACATCCTCATTGGATGTGTTACCTATCACTCGTTCATTACTAGTGACAGTAACTTTCTCTTTCTCAATTTCAAAGAGTTCCACTTTCTGACTAGGAGTTTTAAGGTCTATATCTTCCTCAAGAAAATAAGCATCTCTAGACTCTATAACCCCCACTGTCCCATCATCATGGTGTACTACAAATCGATACCCTTTCGAATGGTCACAATAACCTATAAAATTACATTTTATGGTCTTGGGATCCAACTTAGTTCTTAGTTGATCAGGCACCCTCACATGGGCCTTTGACCCCCACACTCTCAAGTTCGAAAAGTTTGCACGTCTTCCCGTCCATAACTCATAAGGGGACAATTTGATCGACTTAGATGGTATTCGATTTAGTACATAAACAGCGGTGTCTAGTGCTTCACCCCAAAACTGCGTTCCTAGATCAGAGTGGTTTAACATGGACCTTACCATGTCCATCAAAGTCCTATTACGTCTTTCAGCAACTCCATTCTGTTGAGGGGTATACGGTAAAGTATACTGATGCACTATTCCTTGGTTTGTACAATAGTCCTTGAACAAATCAGATGTGTACTCACCACCTCTGTCTGTTCTCAGAACTTTAATCTTCCGTCCTAATTGGTTTTCAACCTCAGCCTTAAATTCCTTGAATTTTTCTAAGGCATCGGACTTTCTCGATAACAAGTACACATAACCATATCTAGAATAGTCATCTATAAACGTAATAAAATACATCATTCCTCTTTGAGTCTTGACGTTTATAGGCCCACAAATATCTGAGTGAATGACCTCTAAAAGGTCAATTGCTCGCTGTCCTTTCGGAAAGGGTAGCCTAGTCATTTTGCCAGATAGGCAATCCTCACACATGCGCAAATTATCACTTATTCTAGGTAGTAACCCACTACCCGACATTCGGTGTAATTTTGTCGCATTCACATGACAAAGGCGTAAATGCCACAACAATGCATTATCAACAGCAACACAAGCAACATACTCAGAATCAATCATTTCATTATTAGCAAAGTCATTGGATACATCAAGTTTGAATAAACCATCAACTAAAGAAGCAGTAAATAAAATATTATTCTTCTGCCCCACAGTTCCCTTGCCACCCTTGAACCTGACTTCAAATCCCTTTTGAGTCAGAAGAGGGATTGAAATCAGATTCCTACGAATAGTAGGTGCATACAAGACATCTGTGAGAACCAGAGTGTTTCCTCCTAAGAGAGGAACACGAACAGAGCCAATCCCCAGCACGTCACAATAGGTGTTATTCCCCATGTAGATCTTGTGCTCTCCGGGACTAATCTCTTTTATCTCAGCAAAAGACTCCTTTGCCATAGCCAAATGACGGGTTGCAGCCGAGTCAAGCCACCAACCTCTAGTGTTAGTGTTCATAATCAGTGCCTCAGAAATCATACAAACTATGTCCTTTCCTCCACCCTGCTGTTTCTTTTTCTCATTGCCCTGGGAGCCATTAGGACAGTTCCTGCTAAAGTGACCCATTTGGCCACATGTAAAGCAGGCTCCCTTCTTCTTGTTTTTGGCCTTGTCTCCACCCTGGAATTGAGGCTTCTTTCCTTTCTTCTTGAAATTCTTCTTTGAGGTGCCTGCATAGGACCCACCTTTCTTAGAGCCAACATGGTGAGCAAGGTTGGCAGATGCATTAGAGGCCCTCATATGCTCTCTCCTTTCCTGCTCCAAGCCCAGCTTGGCAGTAAGGTCATCGAGAGTGAGTTTCTTGTCACTCAGGTTCAACGCCACCACAACTGCTTCCCATGATGGAGGGAGACTAGTGAGTATCGTAGACACTTGGACCCCCAATGAAATTGGATCTCCAAGCATCTCCAACTCACTAGCAATAATAGTCATGGCATTTATGTGCTCAAGCACATTCTTGCCCTCCTCCATCCTCATGTTGGTATAGCGAGTGTGGAGCAACCTGATGTGTGCCTCAGTATGCTCTCCATACCTCCTCTCAATGGCCTCATACATTTCCTTGGCCGTTTTGTGCTTCTCAAAAAGCAACTCCATCGTAGGCTCTATAAAGGTAAGCATCGTGGTCCTTGCTCGTGCATCCTCCATCTTGAACTTCTCGTACTCTGTTCACCCGTAGGTTCAACAACTTGGTCTAGCACATGACCCAAGTCATCAAGGAACAGAATGTGACGGATGCGCCTCTTCCAGGTAACAAAATTGGTGGCATTCAACTTTTCAGTCTTTGCCAACTCACTTGAGACCATACGGGAAGCCATTGCAACTTTTATGAAATCAAGCAAGTATTCCAATCAAATTGAAGATAAAAATCTACAATCAATGGAACAGGACAATCAGTGTAAAAACAGCACAGTTTGAATCACTAATTAACTATCAACAAACATATAATCAAGTGGCAAAAAATACTGCTTCAATATTAATTAGTTTTTCAAATTTTATCCCTCCGATCGATCGTGTCAATTTCCCGATCGATCGCAGCTTTCCGCTGTCGACTTTGCACAACTTACAGTAGATACGATCGATCGCAATTCTGCCGATCGATCGTTTCCCTCTTTCAAAGCAACTCAACGATCGATGCCGAACGATGGGGATCGATCGTTTTCCCTTTATAAGAGACTTAACGATCGATGCCGATCGAAACCGATCGATCGTGACCAGTCGTCTTCTCCGATTTTACTTTCGAGCGATCGATCGCTCTTGATGCCGATCGATCGCGACTGTAAAAATCGAGATTTTCAGTCGGCAAAAACCGCGAGGAAAATCCCCACAAATCTCTTGGAACTCTCACACCACAACGGATCCATGGCTCTGATACCAATGAAGGGTAATCGGACCGCAGCGGAAGCGAATTTTAAGATTTTTATCCGTTTGATGTGGGTTCTCAAAAATTGGGTTTTTCCTTCAAACAACAAGTATAGCTTAAAGATTATCAAATTAGAATCACTAACCTTCGGCCTTTGTGCCTACGAATCACTCCACGGATTAGAATATGTCCGAGAACACCAAATCCTTCACCGATCGAGTGTAGAACGTCGTGAAAAACTATATTCCCAGAATTAGCTTTTTCACCTAATGAAATCAAGATCACCAAATCAAGAGAGAGCTATTCAATTTCAAAACCGAAAGAAGCTTTTCCTTCCGCATGGAGGGCGTCCCCTCCATTGCCCTTAAAAAGGGCGAATTTCGGTTACAAAAAATCATGCCTTTTCGGTTTCCCGAATTGGCTCAACGTCTCTCCTAGAATTATTTCCAATATGGTGACTCTTATTTGACAATTCCATTTTGGTCGTACCAAAACAGCTAATTCTAAATAAGTGATTTCCGGATCGGTGATGATTACAGTGTCTCTTCCAATTTAGTGTGGACCGGGCCCACGGAAGCCTAACTACTCCACATGCCTACACTTGCATGAGAGAGCCGACTCCTCTCAATCAAGACAAGTAAAATGGGACAAGAACCCATATTTACTTACACAGAGTACTTCGATTGATTCAGTTTTGAGGTTGATGTGGAGATACTTGGCAGGGTGAGGCACAAGAACTTGTTGGGCCTGCGGGGGTTCTACGCTGGCGAGAAGAAAGAGGTGGTGATGCTAAGAGATTCAGCCGTTGAAGAAGAAGATGGTGAAGGTGGGATTAGTGCACCTGAAAGTGTGACAAGGAGGCCTTGGTCTGGTTCTAGAATGATAAAATGATAATGGCATAATCAGATGTAGGAAGAATTGAATTTGGGTTTGTGTGATATAATTTGGCCATCAATCCCTTCACAGTACATAATAAAAAAGGCTGCCTCATATAGTCACATTTTTTTCTCAAAAAATAAATTTGATCCTCTAATGTTTCTTCCAAGTTTGTGTTAGTGTTTGATGTGTTGGCTTCTTTTTTAGGGGATGCTATGCCCATTGATTGTTAGATTTACTTTATGGAGTTCTCCTTGTTGAAATTTGAAGTTATTTTGATAGACTGTAGCATCCAGGTTTTTTCCATATCCAGCTGAAACACCTCAGGACATGTTTCAGGCTGGATATGGAAAAAATATGGATGTTATAGTGGACGTCCAAAATCCACTCGAGATATTTTTGCTTTTTCATGCCCCAAACGGCCCCTAAAACAATGTTGCCGGCTAGATGAAGTTAGTCCATCTTGGACTTTAGATGGATGAGCTAATCTTGGTTGAGACAAAAGAGCCAAATTTTGAGGTCTACAATGACATGGTCGTAACCTTATTAATATTGTGGAGTTTTGGCAAATAGGCTACTCTATGAATAAGCTGACCAATGGATCCAGGGGTGAATGAATTCACTAGTGCAAAAAAAAGGAACAAAAAAGAAAATTTTGTTTTACAAGATTTATGCACGCACCTTTAGCCTTTTTATACATGCCTCCAGTTAGTTAGTCATGCTTGAGTTGTTGTTTGATTTATTCTTATTATGAAAATATTTGATTTAATGCCAAACAATTTGATATTTATCTAAATTTGTGCATGACTGGGAGATAGAAACCTTCTTATATTATCATCTTATCACTCAATGTGCTTTATATGTCTTATCATTGTGTACTTTAACAACAAGAATGTCATTACCTCCATTGAGAACTTACACTTTTTTATATATATTGTTCGAATGTGAAAATTTGATTCTAGGTTGGTATGTAGATTTCATCTGATTAAATAAGAGGATAATTCTGAATATTAGGTTTGTAATAGTTATATAGTATTGCAAACTTTTAGTATTAAGTCATGTTACTCATATAGTGCAAAGTACAAATTTTTGGGTAATGAGATTTTATAATGATACTGCAAATGAAACTGCATTAAAGACTTTTGATGACCTATGAGTCTTTTTACTATTATAAAGGTTTCCTTTTAACAAAAGTCCTAAAACTTTATTTCAACATAATTATGGTAAACCAGCTTCTAATATTATTATAATTATCAAACATTTACCAACTATTTAAGATGTTGTAGAAGATAATAAAGAAAGTCAAGCAACACTTGAAATTTAAACTTATATTTAAGGAAAATTCAAAAAGAGCCAAGCTCTAAGATCTATAGTGACATTGATGAAAATTTATATTTTTTCTTTTCAAATTATGATTTTCTTTTTAAAATATTAAAAGTGCTCCCGCCGTATAAGATTGTTTCTTAAATAATTTTAGATAAATAATCTTAAAGATTCTATAGCTGATAAGGCACGCTTAAGTGTCTTATTAATCGAAAATATTTTTTAGTTACTAATCTTTTTTATACATTAAGTTATTTTTTTCTCCTACTGATTGATTGTTTCTTCGACAATTGTTAGGGAATTGATTTTGAATATAGGGTGTTTTCAAATATAATTTCCATTTTTTTAAGCTGAATAATGACTTCAGTTAAACTAAGGATTTTAAAACAATTTAATAATTGTGTAACTTTTTACATTGTTATGTAGAGTTAATATTTTTAGTTTTTAGGAAGATTATGATGGGTTAGTTATAGAATAAACAATACTATAAAAAAATGATTTCAGCGAATTATATTTTAACAAGAATACTCATTGACAAAGTTCATAAATCAACAATAATAAGATAAATTAGAATCATTGTTAAATACCCCCTTCCATCTAAATTATTTCCCTTTTAAAAACCAAATGAGACTATTATTTTGGGACTGAGAAAGTTTTCAACTAAAACTTTTATTTTTTCTATGTTGCATATATGAACTTTCAAGGTGAATTATGGTTTTTAAATAATATAATTTGATATTTATATCGGTTTTTACATTGTAATACTTATGAAAATAGATATCTATACATATTTTACATTATTCATGCATAAATGTTTTCTATTGTGCTATATAACTTAGTTTTCCTTCTGTAAAATTTCCAAGTCAACTC
Organism: Houttuynia cordata; assembly: GCA_039654745.1. NCBI lineage: Eukaryota > Viridiplantae > Streptophyta > Magnoliopsida > Piperales > Saururaceae > Houttuynia > Houttuynia cordata. The sequence goes on from CM077505.1 coordinate 26,930,807, forward strand.
CACTTAAATACAAGTAGAGCTTAATATATTTTAAATATATTAATACTATGATAACAAACTAATTAAATCAAAAATATCATTATGAAATATGACAAAAACTTTTCTCTCTTAGACAAAAATTAAACTATTTTGTTAGTTTTTTCTTTAATATCCCTTATTAGTGGGCTTATTTTGTATTTCCTTGCTTTGATCAATAAATTAGTGAAAAACAGGCAAAACTTATTCCATCCGTTTCATAAATACCCTTCTTATTTAATAAAAAAATTTATTCAGAAATACCCTTCCTATTTGGCTTTTAAATCTCTAAGCGTCTTATAAGCTTCTTATGACTTGGACTCCTCCTAGAAAAACCCCACCATAATGGGTTGTTATCACGGCCCGGGTTTTTAAAACTATTTTTTAATCAGAGTAGTAACTGAAAATCAGAGGATTATTCCTCTATGCAATAAATCATTAGTTCAAAATTTTCGACTAAGCATCTAGGCCGTGATAACTAGGGTTCACAAATATCTTAAAAGATAATTATTACAGTTGCAAAGTCGATTAAACTCATGCAAGTCCTTCATGTACAAGTCTGTCATCCATCTCAAAATACAATAGAAAATAAAGGACACTGATGCCTACTTTGAAGCCGTCAAGTCATCCTCACTCTCGATCGTCTACCACCATGAGCTACGTGAAAACAGTCTTCTACTAAAGAACCTGCATCACGAGCGGATACTGAGTATAAAAATACTCAGTGGGATATCGTAACACAATCATCAGTAATAAAAGGTCAATAGATAGTTCCAATCACATCTCTGCACTATAATAGTTGATCCACATATGATCATCATAGCCATGTCATATGGTTTCTAATGTCGGAACTAAGTGATCCCAACCAGTGTTTTAAAAACCGGACCGGTAACCGACCCGAAATTCATGCCGGGCAGGTCCAACCGGGGGTCAACCCGGGATGACGTCATCACAGAAAAAAAAAAAAAAAAAAAAGAGGAGAAGGGGGGTGGCTCCCTCCGGCCGCCGCCGGAGGGGGAGGGGGGGGGTTCAACCGGGGGTCAACCCGGGTTGACGTCATCACAGAAAAAAAAAAAAGAGGAGAAGGGGGGTGGCCCCCTCCGGCCGCCGCCGGAGGGGGAGGGGGGGGGGGGGGGGGGGGGGCTCTCTCAAGCAGAGCCGCCGCCCTCTGGAGGGGGGGCCCCGCCCCGGCTCGAAGCAGGGGAGGCGGGGGGGCTCTGCTCGACGGGGCGGCCCTGCGTCGAGGCAGAGCCCCGGGGGCACTGGTTCGAGACCGGGAATTCCGGCGGGGGGCTCTGCTTGACGGGGCAGCCCCGTCTCGAGGCAGAGCCCCCGCCGGAGGCTCTGCTTCGAGCCAGGGTGGGGGCCCCCTCCGGCGGTGACCGGAGGGAGCCGCCCCCTCTGCCTCGAGGCGGGGCTGCCCTGTCAGGCAGAGCGCCCCGGTGCTCTGATTCGAGACGGGGAACCAGAGTCCCCCCGCCTCGAACCAGAGCCCCGAGGCTCTGCCTCGATGCGGGGCCGCCTCGTCGCCGTGTCGAGGGGGCTCTGCTTCTAGCTGAGGCGGGGGACCCCTCCGGCCGGGGAGGAGAGGAGAGGGGTGGGGAGGGTGGCTGCCGGAAGGGGGGGAGAAGGTGGCTGCCGGAAGGGGGGGAGAAGGGGGGGTGGGGGGTAAAACCCGGACCGGAGCGGTCGACCGGGTTTCCGGTTCGACCGGCCGGGTTGCAATGACCCGGCCGGGTCAACCGACCCGGTCGACCCAGTCGACCCGGACCGAAAACAGGTCCGGCTCCGGTCGGACCGGCCGGTCCGGTCCAGTTTTTAAAACCATGGTCCCAACTGCATTCAGGATAACCACTACCCCTTCCAGCTGCATGGAACAAAGGCCCTCTATGGCCGTGGGAATATGCTCATGTGGCAACCCACTCACACCTCACGCCGAAGAATGGTAACTTACCCTTATTTGCCTTCAAACCCAACATGCTCTGACTATGGAACTCATGGCCATAGTTCTGAGTCACTGCCAGTCGTCGCCTCCATTGGCGGAGAATACGCGTTGTCGTCGCCTCTATCGGTGAAAATACAATTAACACACAATAACACAAAGAAATGACGAAAGATGTACGAAATCCGACCTCTACACGCGTTAGGGCTCGATCCTCCATTGGTGGAAAATACGCATCGTCGTCACCTCCATCGGCGGAAAGTACAGTAAAAGCATACAAAAACACCAGAATAATGATGAAAGGGTACGAGATCCGACATCTACGCACATTGGGGCTCAATCCTCCAACAGCGGAAAATACAGTCAAAGCACACAAAAACACCAGAATAACGATGAAAGGGTACGAGATTCGACCTTTACACGCGTTTGGGCTCGATTTGCCGCTCACTGGAGGTCGTTGGAATGTCGCCGGAGCCAATCTCCTCCTGCCGATGCATCATCGCCGACATCGTCGGCAGTGGCCCTGCTATCCCGGCTCCCCTTCTCTCCCTCTCATTTTCTCTCTTATTCTCCCCCGGCTCCCTCCTATCTGCTTTTGTTCCCTCCGTTTCTATGTCCCAGCCTCAACTCTCCTTTTTTTATAACCAGCAGATGAGGGCTGCTGAGTCACCACAAAATGACACATGCCTCCCTCCTTATAACAGGTGCTACCTTAACCCCCTACACCTGGCTGGTCTAATCGGCCAGGTGTTACAGTTGTCCGGAGTAGTGCATCGACATAAGAAGGGAAGCAAAGCCGACAGAGCTTACAAACGCAGAGTTGTAGGCAATGAAGGAGGGTGTAGGGCGTGCAGGAACCAGCCTAAGGTGGAGAGTTCGTGCCGACAAAGGGGAGGGTAGTGGGCTGACGGTGATGGAGATGGGAGTGGGAGAGGAGAAATTTTGAGGAGGAGAGAAGGGTTTGATCGTGAGAGGGAAAGCGATGCATTCTCTATGCGGGCCCCATAATTTAATAAAAATATTTAATTTTCCAAATCGAAAGAGTAAATCCGAACGGAGGGAGTATATACTAAGCAGTTAATATTACCTAGCTATAAACCTCCATTGTGGTTGCTCTATCGAGTGTTTAGATAGGATCTAGTAATAATTATCTAATAGCATTTCCTTGTTAATATTTTTTTGTTAATTTGAATAATATTAATTATCTCTTTAGCCTGTTTCATTCATTGATAATTTTGTACCTTAGTGAAACTAAGATTAGTAATTTTTATTTATGTTGCATATATTTAGATTTAGATAAATTAAGATTTGACTTTTAAAATATGATATTTATATAAATTTTTAAATTCCTATAGTATCTAAAAATATTAATGATTATCAAGGACGGTAAGCAGTCTGTATAAAATATGAACATTTCGAGGTATGCATCAATTTTCCATCCTTAGAATCTCCGAGTCGACTCCACTTATAATAGTTATGGGGTCGAGTTTATATATTGAATTTACAAACATTGTTCTTAACTTATGCCTTGTAAAATTTTCAAACAAAAAAACGTTCTATATAAAAGATGAGCTTTTGTATCACCTAGCTCAGATCCTTACGAAAAATCTTAATTTTTTAAAAGCCTGGTATTAATCTCATTGTATAAATTATGTTCGCATACTGAGTTGGGAGGCATCAATTTTTGCCAAATATTTGTTGGTTCCACCAAAAGAATCCTTGGCCATGGTCCAATTTGCATCACCTAACCAAGGTGCAACTTCCATGCATGGTCCTATGGTTGGGGACAAAGAAATCAGTAACCCGTATTGATGGCATTTAGTTGTTTAACCAATATTAGTTTGGATTCGAGTGTTCGATAATCAATGGTAAGGAGGATCATGGTCATATATAAACTCCCATAGAAGCATTATTCTAAGTATAATGTTGATTTTGACAAGCAATGCAGATTGTAGAAATCCATACTCAATACCCAGTATGATACCATGTTGGTCCAGTAATGTCATTTGTCCATGAAAAGTTTCTACCATGTATGTCCATGTCATTACATAAACCCCTATTCCTCACATGCAACCCAACCACCACATAATCAATCCACAAATAATGTACATCAGCACATTTCTTAACACATACCACTCCCATCTGTTCCATCTTCTTTGTACATAAAAAAAATCTGTTCCATCCTCTCATGATTTCCAAATCTGATCATCATCCAAAGCACGGATACAATAATACAGTATTCTATGCTTCTTACAAGAAAACGAGAGAAACGCTCTAATTGTATAATCCTGCAACATCTTTTACTCTAATATAAAATATAAACAGTGATCCTCCTGCTGGTGCAGTAATTCAACTTTATCTTTTCGTTTTTTTTCATGAATTTTTCGTTCAGATACAATTATACAAAGATGGGTTCACAAGGTGACAAGTGCTCCTCATCTGCTAATTAAATACGTTCTACAGTAACACAAAAGGAAAGGACAATCAAAGATTATGAGATCTCCTGTTGTAGAGAAGATCTTCCACTACTGCTGGAAAGCATGAATTCTCTAGGCCAATCTTTTCATTTCCAGCAAGAAGATGAGCTGTGCTTCCAAACCCTACTTGTTCCCCAGCAATCACATCAAGATCAACAGCATATATCATCGCCTTGCAAACTCTTTGGCCCTTCCGCTTCCAGCTACCAGCCGATAACAAAAAGAACGCTGTCTTCTCCGGCTACGACCGACAAAGTCAGTGCCGACGATGATGAGGGGATTTCCGGCAAGAGGAAGAAGATTATCCATCGGGACGTGGAGCGGCAACGGCGCCATGGGATGGCCATTCTATATGAATCACTTCGTCTCCACCTCCCCCTTGAATACATCAAGGTAATTTCTTGAAGTAATGTCTCTAGCTAGCTTGTTCTCCTCCTTTCAAACTGCCCTAGCCTTGGTTTAATGCATAGGGTAAGATGTCTATATCGGATCTCATGGGCGAAGCAGCGAATTATATAAGGCATCTGCAGAACAAGATCAGGGACTTATCCTATAAGAGGGACAGACTAAGAAGAGATTTGGTAGGAGACTCAGATGGAGTGTCTGATGGTCTTGCAACAAGATCTGTGGTGGTCCTGGTCCATCCATGTGATGTTGGGGCTGAAGTGGTGATCCGTAGTGGCCAAAGGGAAGGGATTTTGCTGTCAAGGGTGATGGAGGTGCTCATGGAAGAAGGCCTGGGCGTAGTGACGTGCAACTTAACTAGTGTAAATCATGTGTCGATTTACACCATTCAGTGTGAGGTACTTACCTTTCTGTTATAATATCTCACTAGAGGTCTAGGGTTAGGGTTTTACAGTTTGATCTGGTTCTTGTTTGTAGGTCAAGGACCGGGAAAATGTGGATTTCAACGTGTTGCATCAGAATCTGGTTCAATGTAGTTTGGCTCCTTGGATTGAAAGTGGAGGTAATGATATGAACTAATCAGGATCACCGGACTTCCTTAACTTTTGTAATTGCAGATTGATCCTGCATGGGCACCACTCAAACTACATATTTGAGATACTGGAGGATGAGACTTGTGTACATATTTGTCCAATGTACTTTAACTAGGTTTGTTACAAATTGTTTTGCTATATACATGGTTTGTATCATTTGCTCACCAACCCTTACATTTCTCACCCTTTTATTGTTGTACCCTTGGTCGATAGTGATCTAGAATTTAGGGGCCGTTTGGGGCGTAATTATTACAAAAATATCCAGACTGGATATTGGATATATACTGTAGCATCCATGTGGATTTTTACATTCAGCTGAAACACCTCCTGAGGTGTATCAGCTGGATATATAAAATATCCAGATGCTACAGTGTAGCAAAACATCCAATCTGGATGTTTTGCTTTTAATCACGCCCCAAACGGCCCCTTAGTTTCAGAAATGAAAGCTAGGTGTTCACTTCAAAAGTTTCCTTGAAGTTCCAATGGAAAAAGGGATTGAATATGAAGCCATGGCACAATGGTGTTCTCCATATAAAATGAACATTTTTGGCATGCTATCTCCTTCATCTTTCATGTCAGAATGAATAATGGCTTAATTTCTTTCGTTTTGTGAGACATATTTTTATTAATAATTTCAAGATAGAATTCTGTTTGGCAAAAGGCAACCTTTTTACTGTGATTATGGTATAGCCATGCTTATCATCTACAATTGAGTTACAAAGTGGACTATTTCAAATAGCCTGAGCTTTTAAGAGTAGTAGTCAAATAACATGATATTAGAGCCAACTCCTTGTGGAGGGATAAATCATCATTATGTATTTCTTGTATTTCCATTCACATGCATATCCGTAATGCGATTGTATAAAAAGGGTTAATTAATATATGAAGGAACTGTTATTATATATATACACTTGCTCCCGTAACAACCTAAGCTCGCAGAAGAAGTGATTAAATAATGTGGTATCATAGCCAAAGTTCTGGCTATCTAGTCATGTTAGATGCAGATTTGTTCAATTGTATATGTTAAATGCAATTATTAATGTGTGATATTGCTTTCCTTGTATTGATTTGGAATGATGTTTTAGGAATTAAGACTCATTTGGCTCCAAAATTATTCGATCGATTTGGCTTGGGCCCTGAAATTGTGTGGAATTAAAGAGGATCATAATAAAATCTGAAATATTCTATATCAAAGTACCAATTTTATATAAAAACGTAAATAAAATCTTGTTAAATGTTGTAAATATTTGTGTACATTTTTAGACTATTTGTCAAACTTCATTAGCTAATATGAGTCTAGGAGTTAATGTAGCCAATATGGAGTTATGCTATTTTGACTGATTATGGAATTTACATTGTGAGCTATAGAGTCGAGTCGACTTGTGGAGTTTTTGGAGTCAAAAGGGAATTTTGAAATTATGAAGCAAAATTCTTTTACACCAAATTACTAATTATTTTGTTTTTCTAAAGTTTTAATTAAAGACCTGTTGGGCTTATGCCTTAAACTCCTGGCTTGGAGGAGGCATGGAGGAAGGAAGAATCGAAGGAAGAAGGAAGAACCATTGTAAGAAGGTGAAGCCGCGGAAAATGGAAGTGGACGAAAGCATGTATGGTCTACTGGCCATCTCTGGCGGTAGATCGGTGGGACTAAGGGACTTTACAGATGGAGGTTTGGTAGACCGGTCCTCTTTTACCGTTAGGGGTGTTAAGAGCCGAGTCGAGTCGAGCTTTAGTTTGTTTCAGCTTGAGTTTGAAATTTCAATTTCGAGTTCGTGCCAAGCTCAAGCCAAATCAAGTCAAGTTGCTTATCTAGCGAACTGGCTTGGTTTAGTTGACTTTGGTTTTCATGTCCACATTCCATACTAAAAATATCATAAAGATAGACTGTAATATATGTGTTCTAATTTGTTTAAATCCATAGATGTTAAAAAATGTCATAGTTCTTATATATGAGACACACTACCTAACTCTTTCAATCACAAAGACTGAGGTAATTGAATATGAAAAAATACAAAATGACATAAGATATAACAAAACTTGAGACTTAGTTGACATGAAATCCATATATAAATTGTAATATATGCATGCACATATGAGTACATTAATATACAAATTAATTTTTAGCTTTTCTCAAGCTTCAAATCAAGCCGAGCTGAGCCAAGCAGAGGTATGATTGAGCTTGGATTGACCAACTTCGCACTCGAATCAAACATGATTTGAGCTCGAGTCGAGTTGAGCTTTCGAGTCGGCTTTAATACCCTTACTTGCGGTAGACTGTAGACCGGACCTCACAGCATGTTACTTCCAGTAGACCTGTTCTCTCATGTGGTAGGCATGTTCCCTGCAGAATGTTAGGGGAAACTTCCATTTTAAGGCGGATTTGCTTTAGATTCTTTCTCTTATTAGGCTAGGGGAAACTTCCATTTTATCTCTTGTTTTGTATCTCTTGCATGCTCTAGGGTTTAGAATGGAGAGAAGGCTTGAAGCATGCGCTTGTATCTCAAAGGGATTTGAGAGAGCGCTAATGTAGTTTATGTTCTACGACACAATGGAATGAAAATTCTTTCTTGGTGGCAAAGCAGTTTGGCCGAACCATGCCAAATCGTATGCTTGTGTTTGTTCGTTTGTATTTCCTTTATCCAATTTCTCAGGCGATCGTCTCCCACCACACGGATCGATCCTATGTTTTTACAACAAGCCCAACCTTTTGAAATTTAAAACAAATGTAACCAAAATTTGTGTTAACTTACATATGTAAATAAAGACTATCACTACATATTATCATCATATTTTTGCAACAAAGATGCGCTTGATATGCTTGCCTTGCTTTGGATAGCTAAGGAGGAATACCTTAAGGCAAAGTACAAAAAATCCAATGTCATATTTCTTCTCTGAATTAAATCTTTTTTAGTGCTTAATTGACACAACTATACTCCATGAGTCCATATTAAGCCTATTTACTTTTTCAAAATAAACTGAAATCAGTTCATGTTGGAAAAACATATAGGAGAGGGAGTATTATGTTATAAGCACTAGTGAGCAAGGTGTATATTTTCAATTGCTATTCTTATACTACGCACATATATGTCTGAAAAAAGAAAAAAAGAAAAAAAATCCCTCCATTTTGTATGTAGACGGGGAGGAGAGTAAAGTGTGCTAGTAATATAATACTCTTTCTTACAGGTTATGCAGTCTGATCTGATGGGTTCTCTTCTCACTGAGGTTCAAGGGTCGAATCCCATTGGCGCAGGTAGTGTGAGGGTGTGCATGTCTTGCCTATCCAAAAAATCATTTAATTTTCTTATGGACAAGATGATTAGTCCCTCGTCTAATGAAGCTCGTCTAAATTTAAAAAAGAAGAGAATAGAAAACTCTATTTTTTCTAGTATGAACCTTAGAGTTCAATAGGTCAAAATTCATTTGGCCAGGCAGATTAGCGTCATTGAACGGAAAGTGTACTTTATTTTCATTTTGTATTCATGTTCTATTCTTTTAATAGATGGGGTCGGTAGAGCGTTTTGAAGCCAAAAAAACCCATATTTCAGTTTCACCTTTCAGGGTGAAAAGTATTTGGAAGCTAAAAGGGTAAAAAATAGTCAGTGACGGTGATAAGTGAAAATTTTCACCTATCACCTGTTTTGTATTTGTTAGCTAAAAGGTTGAATAGTGGCTGCTGACGGTGAAAGGTCACAAATTATCACCTTTCACCTCTGAAAGGCTGATTCTCCCTCGAGTGAGAATTAACCTGACGAAAAAAACACGGGCTGCCAATCCCTCTCGTTTTTTAGGTTTTTCTCTCTTTCATCGATCACTCTCATCTCAGCCGCCATCACTCCCATACTCCACCATCTTCCTCCGACCGTCTCTCACGCGACTCCCCCCAAGAAACCATTTTCCCCTCCCTCTAGCAACTCTTGTCGCCGCTTCACCCCCCCAGTCGGACGTCGATTACCGCGTCGCCATATCCGTCGGTAGCTTCCCCTCCCGACCGTCGTCCTCGATAGTCCCTTTTCATTGACATGCTGGTAAGAAAACGGCCCTGATTTTTTGAATTTTGAATTTGAATTTGTCAGAACGTATGGTTTTCTCTCTTTATATGTTTCCTGTACATGTTAGCATGAGTCCGCAGTTGTGCGATCTCATTGCATATTACTCAATCTCTGTAAAAAAATATCTAGTGTATGCATCTTCGTTTGATGTTTTTCTGTCAATCTGCTTCTTTTTTTGGCAATTTTAACCATTTTTATTATCTTCTATTTTCACTGATTACACGATCTACTTTGATTAACCATTACTTCTTCTTTTGGAGACGATCGGGCAGTCTATCGTATAATCACGATAACCACATGGAAATCAAGTAATCGATTATTCGATAGATGTGTGTACCGTGTACCCGATTATACGACCGCGATCCGGCTATCATACAATCACGATTACCACATGGAAATCGAGTAATCAATTACTCAATTTCCACATGGTTATCATGATTATACGATAGCCGGATCACGATCGTGTAATCGGGTACACAGTACACACATCTATCGAGCGTAACAGCTTACTCGATTTCTATGTGGTTATCGTGTTTATAAGATAGCCGGCCTAATCGTGTAATCGGGTACACGATACACACATTACTCAATCACTCGATTTCCACATGGTTATCGTGATTACTCGATAGACTGCTCGATCGTATAATCGATTACTCGATGAGCAACTCTATCGTGTAATCGACTACATAGTACCCACCTCTATTGTATAATCGATTATACTTTAGACTGGGCTATCGTGTAATCGATTAACGTTAGGCATTGCAGGCAATCGTGTAATGTTAGTGTCATGTTATCGCGTATGTCCACATCTCTCACTCTCATATGCTTCTTCTTGTGTGGAATAGATGGCAAGCCTAGGCAAGAAAGCAAAGTACGTCAAACATGTTGAGTGGAACAAGGAAGAGAACTATGCATTTATCAGATCGTATGCCGAAGCACTTATGGCGGAGGTTATGAATATGTAAGCAAAGAATTGAATAAGAAGGGTATAATTGTGAATGAAGAAAAAATCCGCAGTCACTATGACAAGACTAGGTACCTCTACAATGCATGGAAGTGGATGTAAAATTACACTAGTTGTGGGTTTAACGAAGCAACACAAACATATACTTTCGAAAATCCTAATTTTTGGAAAAATTTTAGATAGGTGCGTATCGTCTGACATTTTATTTTGGAACCGTAATTTACAATTTCTTGCAAAATAGAACCTATGATGTTTCCTTGCCAATCTACTCTCATCTCTTTCTGCTTCAGAAACACCCGAAGACCATGAGATTGAAGTCTTGGGGATACACCGAAGAGATGGAGGGTCTATTATCGATAATATTCGATGGCAAGTTGGCAACCATGCTACTAGGCATCAGGCTTATGTGGACATCCAACAAAAAAGATGCCCCCCAGTGCAGAGCATGGAATGTTGTATTGGATATCGGTAAAATATCGGCCGGCAAAAGAGACGAAATATCGGAGATATATCGGAGATATTGTGTAAAAAAATATCGGTCGTTAAAAACTAGTTTTTATCATATATTTTCACAATCTAACTTCTAAAATGAGTTATACTAATTTAAACAAAGAATACATTTCAAAATATGCATAAAAATGCATATTAGGATAGAAAACAAACATGAAAGTTTTTTTTTCAAAAAAAAAAATTTGAAAGTTTTTTTTTTAAAAAATATTTTTTAATTTAAAAAATACCGATATATCGGTCCGAAACCGATATATCGGCGATATATCGCCGATATTTGGAAAATTTTGAAAAATCGAGATTAAGTGGTATCGGTGTATCGGTTTATGTCCGATACCGATATATTGGCGATATATCGCCGAGACGATTTTCCATGGTGCAGAGCTGCCGCTAGATAGTTCACACGGTACAGATGACGATCACCCTAGGATGCATCCCAATGAATTTGCTCAGTACTTGGGAGAGGATATCGGAGATAACACATACCCTCAATCATTCTCCAATCTCCTTGAAGTTGATATCCAAGCAAGCCCCTTCGGCCCTAGCCCCTCAGTACGTCCTACTTGCAACATATCCCAGGTGCACGCACATGAACCCTCTATAATGTTATACCATCATGCGCTTGTATCGTGTAATCGATATGTATTTGTAGCTGTCTTACATTTTTTGTGATAATTATTCGTGTTCTTGTGTGTAGGAACCTCCGAATGCCGACTCTCCTGCTTCCTAAACTCCCCTACAGATGCCTCCACATGTCCACACTAATCCCCTCAGGCCTACCCCTCCTACCCCTGTTGACAAGCGTAATCCTTCGAAGAGGAAAACTTCTCCTCTTCTAAAATATCATCTGGCTTCCAGTCGCTGTCTGATGCTATGCTGGCAAGAAATGCGCTTACCAAGAAGCATGATTGTATGTTGTCTAAGGCAAAGCTCGTAGAGAAGCACGCACAGAGTGATGAAATCGATAGATGCTTTCGTCTACTACGTCGCCTCCCTGGATATGATGTCACTAACCCAATGTACAGTTATGTGATATCATTATTCTCGTATGAGACTAATAGGCAGTTGTGGCTGTACCTAGAAGATGATGCCAAACTTGCTGAGCAGTGGTTGAAGAACCTGTGGAATGGGAAGACACCCCCATCTAGATGCATGTGACAAACTATTCATTTGAAGACACTTGTGATTTTACGACTGTTGTATAAGCTTTTATCAACTTTATGCACTTGACTCTTCTGATAATGGTGAACTATTTTTTATTGTCCTGACTACTATTCTCCATGTGAGTATCATCATTTCTCCTACTGTATGCATGTGACTCCTCTGGCCTATATATGTAGGCCATGAGTGTGTGGTGAATATTTTTCTTATCCTTACTATTCGACATATGACGATCGTGATTAGTGTATATGCATGTAATTCCAGGAGTGCTTATATATACATATATGAGCCTATCAGAATTGGAGAACCTCGTTGATTACTTATATCTATATTCTATATTTTCTCTCATGACCACGGTATTTGTCAGCTATCGTGTAATCGCAGTGGCGATAGCCACTCCCATCGTACAATTGATTACACGACATCATCTTTTGCTCCTTCCAGTGTCGGGCCTATATTGGACCCTCTGGTAAGCAAATCAGCTTCTCCCCATTAACATTAATATTAGTCATTCAGCAGTATAGTTTATTACGTTATTTTCAATTTGTAGAGGTGGATGTACTTTGGCGACGATGATGAAGATGTTGCAATAATTAATCAGTGTGCCATTGCTATGAAACATTTATCAAATCATCCCCCTCGTAATGTTGTTCACCCACATTGTCACAGGGGAGAGGAGTAAGTGACATGTTATATAATGTTACGAATGATCGAATGTACAGGGACGTCTGTCGTATGAACAAACATAAGTTCGATGAATTATGGAGACATGCTAGAGCATCTGGTCTGGAAGATAGTTGAGGCGCATCTGTTGAGCAACAACTCATGATTTGTAGGCACTATATAGACACATGGTGGAGTGAAACAGATTGGTGTGCTCGAAGAACCATATCTGCATAATGAGATAAAAATTCATGCGGCACTATATATATACACTGGTCGATGGCAATGAAAAACATACGATATTAACTGCTACGGAGTAATCGATACCATGATACAGGTACATACTTCGTTTTCGATTACACGATAGAGGTGCCTACCACGTAAATGACTACACGATACATAACCATCGAGTAATCGATTACACTATAGAGTTGCCTATCGTGATCCACTAGAATCGAGTAATCGATTACACGGTGGAGATGCCTATCGTGTAATAGAGGGGATGATATCCACTGCCATCGAGTAATCTATGTGACGATATCTACATGCATCAAGTAATCAATTACACTATAAGTTGAATATATGGATCTACGAATTACCTGTAATACATACGCGTCTCCTGCCAGAGTCCCGCCGCTAGTCTCTCTCCGGTAGATCTAAAGTGCAAACATCTAGATGACTGAGACATTTTCAACACCAGCATTTTATGGATGGCACCCAGTCAATTATACATGGATAGTTGGGAGAGGTCGTCCAAATAATCGCATAGCTTTGTAGGGACTGATCTGGACGATTGTGGAAGAGCGTGGTTGAGAACATGTGTAGGACGATCAACTGAACCATATCATCCTCTGAAACAACTGCTACCCCCCACAGACATTTATCAAGTAGATTTTTAATATATTGCCTCTCCGCGTAGAGAAAAACTTACAGTAGAATGCACCATCTGGGGCCAGTAGTTTACCATCAGGTGATTTCCATGTCACAATCTCACCAGATGCCCACAACTCAGTAATGAGGGCACATCCTGCTCAGTGAAGGATAACCTTCCCCCCTTGATGTTGAAAACCATAAGACGCCCATCCAAACAGTTCACCAAGACAACAAGCAAATTTCTAGCCACAACTACATCTCGGCCTTCGAATATGATGTGAAAAGCCGTCTCTTGCAATTGGTCCATGCAGTGTGGTAAACGCTCTGCAACTTGTAGAGACTTGGTGAGAGCGCTTAGTGTACACTGGGTGCAGGCATGACCGAACGTTATATCTCCTAGGGGTCTAGGAAGAACTCCTCTCTTGGGTGGAAGAAGGCGGTGGATCCATTTGTTCTAGAACGCATCCAGTAGGATTTCATATTAGGCTACGATATTGACAGCATCGTGTTCCCATGACACGATATGAGAGCGCAATCGTGAAATTAGACACACGAAATCAAATGATACAACAAAAATGTAGCAGCTTCCAAACAAAAAAGGTATGATTTTAAAAATCTTACTAGTGGGGTGGCGATGTTTTTGGAGCAATGGTCAGCTCGGCGATAACCCGAAACCCTTAAGTCCTGCTATCCGGTAGATCTACCCAGCTTTAAATTGTCGAGACACCTAATTCTGCCGTTGGCAATATAATATTGTTTTGAAGTGCAAGAGCATTTTGGGCAATTTGCCATCGGGTGTGACAAGCCCGGCATGCATACTGACACGTGCGCTGAATTACACGGCACTCATGCATATTGACACGATGAAGGTTACATGGCATGCATGCATAATGATACGATTGACGTGGCAGTCGAGTAATTGATTAATAAAAAGCTCCGCTAATGAGTAATCGATTGCACGATGAGCACCGCTATCGAGTAATCGTATGCACGATAGATGCCCATGCGATGAGGTGGATAATGAGTAATCGAATGCACGATGAGAAAGGCCTTCGACATCCCGATTACAAGATACAAAAGGGTTTTCTAAAGCGGAATAGATTAGACGATGAGCACTTATATCGAGCGTCCAATTCCACGATAGCAGAACACATCAATATTACGCAATCCAGGCTACCACATACTCTAATTGGCCTACCGGGTAATCGATGTGAGAGGCACAAGGAATGGTGTTGCCGTTGCGCTGCAAAATACAGGGATCATCCGACCAGCCACCGGGGGGGCGCAGGAGAACTAGAAGACAGAGGAGAGAAATGATGGGAGAGGCAGGCAGAAGCTCATTCCGGGCAGCGGGAATTAGGATCATCAAATGTACGGCATCCAGTTTATGTGACCCGCCGACTAGCCACCATTCATCTTCTCCTGCCGCAAAACCCTAGCTCATGTGTTGGGGATATGTGTTGGCAATCGAAATATAAGACATGGCTATTTTCGTAACATTTTTGCCCTGAAAGGTTGTTTCTCACTTTACTTCCCAAACATAAAATAGGCTGATAAATTTTCATGTTCCCAAATAGAAATCAGTTGAGCCAAAACACGTTGAAAATTGTCACTTGTCAACAGTGTTTTTTCAACTTCCAAACATATGTCACCTATCAGCTTTGAAAATTTTCACCCGTGATAATTTTCACCCTGTTTTTTTTAACTTCCAAACGCACCCTAAAAAAGAGCTAAAAATAAGCATGATGAATCCCGTGTTTAATAGAACTTCTCGTGTTGAGGGAAACATCTCAGGTTCGAGTTGATCATGTGGCACATTTGGGGGGTAATTATTTTTGCCGAACGAACTCATTCTATTGCCCGATGAATCCGATCAATTGTCGAAGTATGGATGAGTAGTTCGCTAACCCACAATTTAGCCACCCCACCCCATTACACGGATGGCGGTGGATATAATATATAGGGGGACGTGAGGTGGCTAAATCAAGGGATGGGATGGTGAACTCCTCGACGTATAAGAATTTCTTCATTTAAGGTGATGACTTTACATCCAAACAAAGAATAAGGCTCTGTTTGGTTGCCTCTACATAACTGACTTTTAGAAGAATTTAGAGATATTTTATTAGGGAAAGAGAATCTCGTTTGGTTGCCATGAATCACTAATTTTGGTTGGAAAGCAGAATTTGTAGTGATGTAGACTAAGAAGTCAAAAAATAGGGAATAATTGGGTGATTTTTAAGGGGAAGCTCTGTCAAAAAATTTTCACGGATTCCCATGGTGAAAACGTCAATGCTGCCCTTGAAAATGCGTGGAAAATATCAGTGCTAGCCTTGTGACTCACAAAATTATAAAATTTGCCCTACATTGATTTTTACTTCCCAAAACCCAACCAAACACACTTCACTTTCCCAAATTTTGCTAAAAGCCAATCACACTTCACTTTTCTAGATTTTGCTTCTGCTTCTAGCATAAATGGCAACCAAACATATACTAAATCTCATCTTGGTTGTGTCCGATTTCGTTAGGGCTGCACCAAAAAACTTGACCCGACCTAATCCGGATGGAATCGATCCGATATTGACCCGGGTCAGGTCGGGTACCATCTAGAGTACGGTCGATTCTAAGATTTAAAAACCCGCTTCTATCTCGGGTAAAGAATAAATCTCATCTGGGTGATGCCTGAGTTCGTGCAAGTCTAAATTGCCTCAGAAATTTCGAAACTCTAGACACTTTGTAATAAGTTTCTATCTCGTGCGCAATAGTTATTTGCTCTTTTTTTTTTTAATATCCGTCCCATAGGGGGCCCACGGATTGGATGGATTGGAGCCGAGATGGAACCGGTTGGTTCCGGGCGAGAAAAAGGCGGCCCAAAACCCAAATCATCCGAACGCCCCCACGCCTCTTTCCCTGCTCTGTCCGCTCTGCTCCGACTGTCGCCGCTCTCGCCGGCCGGCCGCCGTTTGCTCCGCTACTTGCTCCGCCGTCTCCCTCGCTACTCTCTCCATGGGTCAGTTACTACTTAAACTCACTCTTCAATTTTTCTCGCACTCATCCTCTTCCCTTCCACTCCCCTTCCCCCCTTATCCTCTCGCTTTCTATGCTATTCGCTTCGTCTTGCAATTCGTCGTTTTTTTTCCTTCTTTGTTTGTCAAGATTAGATGCATTCTGAAATATGAACTTTTGCTGATGCATAAGATATGTTCTTTCTGCATAAGATAGTGTTTTTCCCAATTTGAATTTTTCAGATTTTGATGTGGAAGCTGTTCGGAATAGTGTGAGTGTCTGTTTAAGAAACTGGATTATTATGATAATATTTGAATTTTGTGAAACTCTAAGCTTTGATGTATTTGAATTATGGTGGCTACTTATTTTAACCCAATGTAGCAACTTGAAGTAAGATGAATTCAGATTTGACATTCACAAGTCTATATATGAGATACTCCCTCAGTATCATATTAAGTGTCCTATTTGGTTTTTAAAAATGAATTAAATTTAGTTTAACCGATTGTAGCAACTTTAACCACAATTAAATTTGTTTTATAATACACCAAGCTTTACTGGCTATGAACTAGGAAGCACCGATACGGATACGGCGATACGATACGATACGATACGGGTACGGCGATACGGCAATTTTCAAAAAGTCCCGATACGATACGTCGGGGATACGTTTTTGAAAAAATATTTTATATATTTTTAAAACACATTTTAGATTGGTCCTAGTGTCAAAACAAACAATAAGCATAATAAAGAAGAAAAATTTAAACCTAGCACCCTAATAGCCACCTATAGTAACTTCCATAATTTTGATAGAATTACACTATAATGACAACACAAACAATAATAATTATAAGTTATGAAATTAAACATTATAACTTATAATAGTTCCCCCTTTATGTATAGGAAACTGTTTTTTTTTTTTTTTTTTTAAGACAATACGCCACCGATACGCATGCAGCCGTATCGGTGGCGTATCCGTATCCGATACGTATCGGATACGGGTACGGGGGCAAATTCGGCGTATCGGTGCTTCCTAGGCTATGAATCATTGTCTGTAAAATACTCTTTCAGTTCTATAGTAAGTGTCCTGGTTGTTCAAGCCTATTTATGATATACTCTTTCAGTTCCATAGTAAGTGTCCTATTTGGTTTTTCAAAAAATGAACTAAAATTAGTTTAACTGAATGTAGCAACTCTAGCAACGGTTAAATCTGTTTTATCCTACACTCTGTTAACTTTCTATGGATCATATCTGTAAGAAAAATGGATTCGAATTAGGCTTTCACAAATCTATTTATGAGATACTTCTTCAGTCCCACGTTAAGTGTCCTATTTGTTCATTTTGAAAAAAAAAAGGAAACTTGATATGGGATGGAGGAAGTACTTGATTGCTTCTTGCTAGGGTGAGGAGTTATAGAGTATAAATTAGATGGCTACTTTGAAGGAGCTGGCCTACTTGCAATAGGAGTAGGACACTTAACATGGAACAGAGTATTTTGTTGCTTTTTGCTAGGGGACCGAGTTATGGTGAATAAGTTAGATGGCTACTTTGAATGAGCCGGCCTACTTGCAATCAAAGTGGGAAATAACATCTTTTTGTTTCTTCAACTAACCAAAAGAATTTTACTACATGACAATTGCTTTCGGCCACTGACGTCTCCACTTACAATACTGTAACTGACTCTTCCGATAACTACCTAACTAGTTCTTGTAAGTGAAATTAAGCTTAACACAATGCTACCATGATTAATATTGCTCGCTAAGCACAACACTTCCATTATCCAATAAAGCTAGTTCCTAGATGTAAAAGTTGTTGACACACTAATATCCTATTATGCAAATGTGTAATTGCGAAGATCAAGAGTTGGAGACCAAGAGGTGAAGAAGAAATGAATCACAAAACGAAGTTATTAGTACCCCTAGTAAGGAGTCAGGCCTATAAAAAGACAAAAGAGTGCTGCAGTTAAGTAATCGGAGGTGTGTATATGAATTAAGCATGATTCGGCGAATCGCCCTCTGTAGTAGGCTACTGAGTGAATTAAACACCTGTTATTGCATATATATAGATAGGTGCACTATATGCATATAATGTTTGGTCAATGCAACTGAAAGGGAGTGGCAGAAATTAGGCTCATTCAGAGACTTCATTTAGGATTTAAAGGATGGCAATGTATTCTTTTTGTAAAGCAATGAAGGACCCTTTTAATAGATCATATGTCCAAAAATTTAAGTGCGCTCCTGATTCCAATGTTTTTCTTTGACATATTGTCTGGCCATCTTGTCCAATAAGTTTCCCTTTCTTCTAGTTGTTGTGCATTCCTTTAGACCTTTGTCTTTGACAGTAAAGAAATATGTATTCAAGCCACTCTGCTTATTGATCTAATCATCTAAGTATCACCATATTTCTATGTGAGAAGCAAACTTTAGTGGTCTTCAATGATGCTTTTTAACATGTATCCGAGACTTTGTACTTATAAATCCCAGAATTATGTTTTTCCTTTTTCTTTGGTAAAAAAATAACCATATTGTCCTGCAAGCATCAATTCATGATGCCAGCCCTGCATAATTGTGGGTTAGGATAATGATCAGATAATAATTAGTCTTCATATCATTGTTCCCTCATTAAAGGGTTGCAGCGGGAAGACTTTGCTAATATTTTCTCATTGTTTTCTGGAATATAATCCATTTCAAAGAACCTAGCTAGTTGTATATTGTGTATGATGATGTTGTCTTTGGCCTCCCAAACTTCTTACTGTAATTTTTGGCCTTTACTTCTGCTAAAGCTTTATTTCTCCTCTGCCTCATTATTCTAATAAATCTCCCTCGTTTTAGGAAGATTTTTTTTTCTTTTCTAAATGTATTCTCGGACATACAATATTCGAGTTTGTGTATTTTCTTCCCTGCTAGTAGATATGTAGATTTCCCCAATTCCTTTTGGCAAACCTCTTCTTTGAATTTGTGATGCATTCTAAATGTTGGGAGGATAGACTTATTTAAGTCTTCTAAAACTTATGTTAGTATGTTAGATGGGAAAAGGTGGAAAGATACAAATTTTTAGGCTCGGGGAAAGAAAAAGTGGCAAGGATGCCACTTTTATGGCTGATGAGCTTTTCTTGTGGGATCTGCCTTCCACTGCAGAATAAAATCCAAACTAGTTGTATTGAAATGGCTGGCACACACACACACCACTAGTACTTCTTCTACTTAAAAAGGCTGGGTACATCAATGCCAACTTGTGCCAGAAAATGGGAAGATGTTATGGTCCTCCTGGAGGATATACACCAGGATTTTCCCCACCAATAGGAGCCGTCGATCATGAAAATTGATGCAGGGGTTCTCTAGGATTTCCTCCACCAATAGGATCTGTCAATCATGACTATCAGCTCGGAGGTTCACCCGGATTTACACTACCAACATGAGCCATTGATCATGAAATTTGACACAGGTGATGTGTTGTCCTCACATGTACTAATGTGTGTTAGCACATGCACTGTCGATCCTCATGATTCATGGCTCCTACCTGGTGGAGGATATTATGGCGGATGCCTGGTAGTTCCGTGTTTCCCAGAAAATGACCTCGGTTTTTCTCTAATAACCATTGCTGTTGAACCAACTCCAGATTGTTGGATGAGCATATGATAGCCATTTTTTCATCTGGTTTTGCTCATTTGAGGATTGCATCTGATGGGCACCACTACATTGTCATGAATAAAGTAAGGTAAAATATACTAGTTCTATAGCTAGCTTGGGATGCTTATTTGATGGTGACAAGAATTCAAAAGTCTTCAAGCCCTGAAAGCAACTTATAGTTCACTGCTCGCTCCTCTGTTCATGCATTAAATCTGCCATTTAATAATAGAAAGATGAACGGTATGTGCAAATAGAAAAACTTCGGATGGAAAATAGAACATGGGAAAATGAGATAATATGAATTAGACATAAATAAAAAACTAAACTTTGAATCACTTTTCCAGTAAGAGATGTTAGTTTCTCTTGGTTGAAGTTCCACATGGCAGCTATGCACATGATAGCCATGCCCATGGTTGTCTGGCCAGTGCAGCCATTGGTGAAGCCCTGGCCATGTTGGTTATAACCCTACATTTACAAATAACAATAATGAGGTGATCGAGTCAAGTTTTGGCTAGTTCAGCTGGGCTTAGCTTCAGTTTCAAGTAAGTTGACCTTAACTCAGGTTTGAGCTTAGTTTGGGAATTGTATATGTATTTCTATAATTTTTTGAAATTACAATAAAAATTGATTGGAAAATTAAAATAAAAAAAATCAGTCTTTTCTAAAAAATGACTTCTTCCTTTTTATGTAAAAAGTGACTTTTCTTAGTTATATGAAAATCACAAACTTAATACAAGGATAAATCAATCCTTCTATTACTCGATCTGCACATAGCTTGAGCTTTGCTTGTCAAGCGCAAGTTTAAGCTTTGAGCTGAGCTAAGTCAAGCGGAGCCATGGACCTGAGTTGAGCTGGCTTGGCTCATTACTGCCTCCAGCAATGGTTAATTGGGCTGTGGTGCCCTTGATGACAGCTTTTGCCATCACGGATGTGAAATGGCCGAAATAACATTGCCATATTATGTCTGTTTTACGAACTAGAGATGAAAGTTTGAAAGACAGGGTGGAGAGGGTATACCCTCTAGAAAGAGTGAAATGGAGGAGAAGAGATGATGATTTGTTAGCCAGTGATAGTATGGGGCTGTAGACTGGGACCAGACATAAGAAAATATCACTGTACTCATTTAACTCTTAAATTGTTGGTATATGCTTGAGCCAAAAAAACCATCACTGCTTAGTAATCATCTGAACAGAGGCCCAACTTTCTTAAGAGCGGTCATTGTTTTTGCCAGTTCATGTGATTTTCCTCCATCCCCAAAAAGAGGGGAGGTATTTAACCCCTTGACTGCTTATGCAGTTGCTTTTGATGATTATTGGATGTTGCTTTTCTTTTACCGCTCCATTTTCCTTCTTCATTTGCCACAGTGTTTCCTAGTTTTCCTCTTCTTTTTCCATGCAAATTTTTACATCTATATTGTCCTTTTATTTTGCTTTTGATTGTTTTTGCCTTTTTATTTAGTTTTCTGGAAGATCCATCATTGTCTGGCTTTGTCTTGATAGGAAGCTCAAGTCGCAGAGAAAGTGAAGATAGTTCTGGTTCTTCAGGACATGATCACATGAATCGTCGAGTTAGAAATTCGAGCTCCTCCAAAAGCAGAAAATATGATGTAACAAGATACTTCATCATCAAAAGTTTGAGCCACGAAAATATTCGATTATCAGTTGAAAAAGGAATTTGGGCCACTCAAGTTATGAATGAACCAATCTTGGATGAAGCTTTTCATGTAAGAAATGTATTTACATAATTTGTAAAGAACTGTTCCAGACAGTGATGAATCTAAAGTTGCTCATGCTATATCTGCAGAATTCCAGCCGAGTAATTCTAATATTCAGTGTCAACATGAGTGGTTTTTTTCAAGGATATGCACAAATGATGTCTTCCGTGGGATGGAAGCGAGATAATGTTTGGAGTGGATCGAGTAGTGGAAGCAGTCCATGGGGACGGACATTTAAAGTGAAGTGGCTTCGGCTATACGACTTACCATTTCAAAAGACTCTTCATCTTAAAAATCCATTGAACGAGTACAAGGCTGTAAAAATTAGCAGAGACTGCCAGGTGTTTCTCATATTTGCATGTTTTGTCAGCTAAATGCAATTGTTTATCTATGACAAGCAAAGTCGTAACCGAAAAAAGTTATAATATTATACAGGAGTTGTCTCCTGGTGTTGGTGAAGCTCTTTGCGAGCTTATTGATATGGATGGAAAACTGAAGAGGTACCATAAAGCCATCTTAAGCAGCTGTTTTGTTTCATAGCCTCATAGATATAACTTGTTACAGTGGAACGCAGGAATGATGTGATAAGGGAAGAATTCCTTCAGAAAAGACCTTCTACTGAATATCCGTTCCCTTCCCAAGATGAAGATTCTCACTCTGTGAATAGAATGTGGGCCCAGCAACATGTGTTCTACCATTCACCCGTTTACCAGCATGCTATGCTTGCTGGGGCACATAACATTCACACATTGCAGGGGACGTTTACAGGAGGTGCAATTAATGAACACAACCAAGTAGAAGAGCCGAGGAGCTCACGAACTGAACATGCTCGCAACACTCCTGCAGAGCAATCAAAAGAGAAAACTCCATCTGCTAATGCACTTTCTGAGGATGATTTTCTTGACATGGTAAAAGAGTTGTTTGTGATGATTTGTTTGTCCTCGCATTTTATAGTTGCTTATCTAGGAACATGGTTTTCACTGCCACTGTATGAAACTTTCATAAGAGTACTTTATGCCTTTCAATGTCTCATGAGGGTAGGCATTTGCCACGGTCATTTTGAGTGGCCATTTGGACTGACCATTGACTCAAGTTTACAAGGATATTTTAACTGAACACAGTCGGTCTGAGTCTGATTGTATTCTGTTTTCTGCATGGCTACCCATGAGGATGCACTTAACTTTAAACCTTTATATAAATCTCTGTATTTGCATAAATTATTCCCTGTTGAAGGGCCCTTTCTTCGAGTACTACTCTTGGTCTATGTACTTGCAGACATATGAAGAATACCTCGATATTTATGGTCGAAACTCAGATTCATCTGCCCATCGGGTTAGTAATTTGGTTCCCTTTTGACATTCTGGATTTACTTTCATGTTACAAAAATTCAGTTACATGCAACAACTTTCCAATTCCAGTGAAAGCACGA
Source organism: Houttuynia cordata (assembly GCA_039654745.1). Classification (NCBI taxonomy): domain Eukaryota; kingdom Viridiplantae; phylum Streptophyta; class Magnoliopsida; order Piperales; family Saururaceae; genus Houttuynia; species Houttuynia cordata. The sequence continues at coordinate 26,954,228 of CM077505.1, forward strand.
GGGGAAAGTAATCGGGTGATCAATGAGGTCATGCCAGATAGTGGTGGGCGTGTTTGGTGCTAGACAACAGTAGACTGGTGAAGCTACGTTGACTGAGCAATAGAATTTGGTCTTCAGACGGACTATCCTGCATTCCGGAATCACCCGAAAGTGAGAATGTTTGAGGCTATCAGTCCATCTCCCCTCTCACAATGGGCCTTCATTTTTACCATTAATTTGAAGTTGTGTAAAGAAATAATTTTGGTTGAACCTTACAACGGGGGAACCTTAAAACGTGTATTTTCTTTGATAATCTTCAAACTGTATTTTAGGAACTGCACTTTATGATTCCTACATGTTTGATTCTGCGATCAATTTTTTTTGTGATTACAGGAGTAAAATGTACAGATACCAAATGTCATTACTTTATTGCTTATGCCAGATAGTGGCGTGCGCTTGCACTATGTTTAAAAGGGCCACCGTGAATATTGTTACCGTCATTCTTTTTCGCTACACATTGGAGTGAATGTGGTTTCATTTTAGTATAACAGCTCAATTTTGCCTACGTTGCTTCTTTCTTTTTTAATGTCATTTCATTGGTCTGTAACTATTTCATCACCCTAACTCCTCCTCCTGTTCCAGATACCTCTTGATCAAGAATTGTAGTTTCTTTCACTTTGCTATATTTTCCTTTTTCTGAAATAGATTACTAAAAAGTTATAAGCGTTGAATAGTTATTATTTACTCTCTTCATTTTCGTGGTTTTGAAGAATAATGCCTGTAAAGTTAGCCCTTGTTTCATGTGCAGAGCACGTGTATCTAAGCCATGTTGTTTTGGTGTCTTCAATTTTTTGATGAAGTAATTACTTGAATTTATTTTATTAGGAAAGGTCATAAGAAAAATAAGTCCCCATTGAATGAGAAATCAAAGGCTACGTGGTGCACATGAAGGTTTTGCCAACATCTTAATGCCATCGGTGGAGACTTTTGCTCGCAATGCTATACTGTATGTGACGTATACGGATGTGCCACACTAACATTCTACTCCCTCCGTCCAATGAAGCTCTTGTGGATTGCAAAATGAGTAAAAAAATTTATTATACTCTAGGGCACGTTTAATAAATAGAGTTTTTTTATTTTCTTCCCATGTTTTTGGTCTTGAGAGAGCAAATCCAACCATGTAATGTTGGAGCCGTAGTTTTTCAAATCCATATGAGCTTCATTGGACAGAGAACAAGAATAGTTATATGCAGAAATTAATATGTGCACTGCCAGTCATTAAGAAATTCAATAATGGTTAAATTGGCCGATTTATGTCTAGATTTAAATGCGACTTTTCAGGCTTCCAATCAATTAGATGAGCTAATTTGGATTCTGTATTTAATGAGATTAATGATGTTTTACGAATTGGAATTGTGAGATGCCATTTGGAAACGAGATCTGGGGGTAGAGTATAAATGATCAATGTAATATACATTTCTGAAGTCAATTAACAGGATTTTTTTTTATCTACAGCTTACAAGTGCCCCATGATGTACTATTATGCCAGATTAGTTCCATGTCATACTGAGCCAGTATATTACATTGGATGGTAAGTGATGGAATAAAAAGAATTCCCTATTGGTAAAGAAACGATTTAGTGCCAATGAATTCACTTTATATTGCCAGATTTTATCACGGCAAACAGGTAAGTGACCAAAAAGATGGCCATTAGTGCATTATGCCACGAAAATCATTAGTCGTTCAGTAATATTTTACCTAAGCAAACAAATCATATGCCATTCAAATAGCATTTCATGAAGCAAAGGGGCGTGAGTTGAATCTCCACTCTGTTGGCCACCATCCAGGATTCTATCTACTCCTTTAGGGGTTGTGTTGGGGCGTGAAAAATCAGCTTCATCCACTTGGATTCATTTGGAAAAATCTAACTTTAGTGGATTATCTTATTTATCCACTCTTTAGCTAGATTTTTCCAAATTAGGGGCCGTTTGGGGCGTAAAAAATCAGCTCCATCCAGTTGGTTAAGGATTTTTGGGATAATCCACTAACTACTGACTAGTTAGTGGATTATCCCAAAAATCCTTAACTAGCTAGATGGAGCTGTTTTTCATGCCCCAAATGGCTCCTTAGTTGGCTCCCAAGTACTCAGACCTGTTATAAAGCGCCCCCTCGCGGAACACTCACAATAAGTGTCTCAATTATATCTTGAGCTTTGACAAGTTTTCCCTAAATTTAATTCAAGTTGCCTCATCTTTGCCAAAAGGCAAGAAACCCTATTGGAAACTCCTCTAATCCAATTGACATCTCTTAAATAAATAAATATAAATTATCCTTTTGTTAGGATATAAATGACAAGTGTAAAATAAATGAGTTTAGGGCATAAAACCCTAGTTCTGCCCAACGCCCATCTCTCACCGGAGAGGCAAAGATCTTTGGATAGGAACAGCAGCCCAAAACGGGCCCAGGAAGCCCACTTACCACCTCCCTGGCATGCCCATATCCCCTAATTCTCCAACATTATTAAAATTACTATTTAGTGCCATTCCCATCCCTTTGCTAGGCCGCCTTCCCAATTTTGATTCATATACTCTAAAGTATAAAAAAAACTTTTTTTATTAACAAAATTATAAAAAAATTTAACTAACATTTATACATATATCTCACTTTTCTCTTATAAACCTGATTAGTATTATTTTAAAAATTATATACATCAGCTTGTTTTTTTCATAATGGTGTTGCCTGAGATCTTAGAAGCAGGGCAACTGGCCTTTTAGATATCGTATCTTATTGCAAATAACTTCCGGTATGCACAAAAAGCCCACCCATCATACATACTAGATAAATCAGGATATCGTCCGAGGGCGTCTAGGGTGACCGAGTTTGGGGACCAGATTGCAGGACCCCATGCCACATTGGCATGGGGATCTGTAATTGTGATGATTCGAAGTGGTCCCCAAACTCGGTCAGCAAAATATTTTCCGCCAACAAAATGGTGATTCGAAGTTTGAACTCAGACCTCTGCTTCGTGAAGCTTACCGGGCCATATACAATAATATCGTCATTAACAATCATTAACCCACACATGACTATATCCCGATTTACCTGCTGAGTATGATTGGCTCTGGCCTTATGCATACCCAAGGGGGATTGACAATGCAATAGGGTGCTCTAAGAGCCCTACCCTTTCTAGTAAAGTCCTAATGCTTCAAACACCTTTTACCATTTAAATACATTATTATATGATTGATCTGCCCTTTTATATATACTAGAGGGGATTGATAATGTGATACGCTGCTCTAAGAAGTCGGTTGCCTTACCCCTTCTAGTCGAGTCCCAAGCAAGGAATTCTGTATCAGATATTGGTCGGCCTAAGAGATAAAATATCGGAGAAATTTGTAAAAAAATATTGGTGGTCGAAAACTAGTTTTTATCATATGTTTTCATAATCTAACTTTTAAAATAAGTTATACTAATTTAGACAAAACATAGATTTCAAAATATGCATATTAGGAGGAGAAACAAAGGGGAAAGTTGTTTTTTCCCTTTTTTTTAAAAAAATTCTAATTTTTTTTAAAACGTTTTTTTAAATGGCAAGACCGATATATCGGCGATATTTTAAAAAAATTCAAAAACCGATATTTACCCGTACCGATATTGATATAGACTTCCATGGTCCCAAGTAGTCAAACACCCTTTTTTATTTTAAAAAATTAGTTATAAAAAATAGTTATATTTTCTAATAAAAAATAATAATTATATAATTATTAAGATAATTAGTTAATTAATTAAAGCTTAATTTTGTTTTTTAGGCTTTGAAAGGTAAGGGGGAAGACTCAGGGCAATTGGGAGAGCCCTTGGTTTGTTTTGCCCATATCTGCTTAATCTTGGCTTCGGCCTCTTCCGTTCTTCCTCCGTCGCCTCCCGTTTCCGGCCCGACTAAATCGCCCTTCCCTCGCCGGCCCTCCCCGCCGGCGGCCTCTCGTAGCGGATTAGGGCGCCGAAAGTCGTCTCCTTTCCGCCTTCCGTCGCCCTTCTTCAGGTTTGTCCGGCCGCCGATCCTGCAAATTCACGCCTTTCTTTCGCCTTTTTTCGCGTTGGGTCTCGACGATGCCAAGTGGGGTTTCTGGTTCTGTGATTGCTAGATGCAGTTCTTGTGCAGGTTGTGGTAATTGCGATGAATTTGGGGTATTGAGGATGTTGGTCAATTGCATGTGTTCTTGATTTGGGCTCTGATAATTTGGTAGAAATTCAACTGGGGTTTCAGAGAGACAGGTTATTGATTCCTTTCCGCCGGTCAAATCGCTTTGTGCGACGGGCTTGTCTTGTTACTACTGGATGCTGTTTCGATGCAAATTCTTATTTGTACCTAGATGTTTCATAAATGGTCTTGCTTTGTTTAAATTCTTTTCCGCGTTCCCAATTTGCTTTCCGCGTCGGGCTTTATGATTCTGTGGCGGGGCTTGTGTCGTTAGAACTGGACGATGCTATTTGGATGCAAATTCTTATATGTACTTAGATGTTTCCTAATGGGTCTTGCTTTGCTTGGTCGTCTAGGGTGACTTTGAATTGACTTTGGCATCATTGTTCGCGATTCCAGCTAGAGTTTATCAGGTTTCTAGTTCTTTCGTATTGTGTGATATTCAGATTGGATTTGGAGATCAACTTTTATAGAGTGTAGGCATTTCTGTAATACTTCTTTGAGGCTATTGGTTTTGTAGAATATAGAAGTACCTATAGTTATTTGAAGGATAGTTAGTCATTACCTTATTATTAATTGGATAGCTATGAAAGGGAATTTTGTGGTGTTTCATTGGCTGGAAATGCGAGGGAGGATAATGGGACTGGGAGGTTTTTTTGAGGGTCTCTGGGGTCTTAATTCGGTTCTGGCATCTTAATTCTCGATCGTGTTATTGATTCTTTTCCGCATCTTAATTTGGCCACTGCGGCAGGGCTTTTGTTGTTACTATTGGATGCTTATTTGGACACACTAATTATTATTTGTACTTTCTTAATGGGTCTTGCTCTGTTTGGCTTTCTATGGTGATTTTGAATTGACTTTGGCACTTCCCAAGTGAATTTGGTAATCAATGTTTGCGATTTGTGCTAGAGTTTTATTGGGTTTCTAGCTCTTTACTATTGATTAATATTCGAGTTGGATTGGATATTAAATCTTATGCGGAGTGTTGGCATATCTGCAATTCTTCTTAGATGCTCTTTTTTTTTTTTGGTAAACCTACCCCCCAAGGGGCCACAGGTCTGAGCAAGACTCGAACCTGGGACCTCTTTCTAGACAGGGGAGAGGCCTTACCAGTCCGGCAATTCTTAGAGGCTATTGGTTTTTGGAATCCTATAGTTATTTGAAAGATAAGTAGTCATTATATTGTTATTTATTGCATAGGTGTGAAAGGAAATTTTGGAATACTTGTGGTGTAATAATGGCTGGAAGTGCGAGTGAGGATAACGGGTCTGGAAGATCTTCGGAGGGCCTCTCGGGTGGACAGCGGTGCCCATCTGGGGATTCTCTCACAGAGTGGCGGTCGTCGGAGCAGGTGGAGAATGGAACACCATCTACTTCACCACCCTATTGGGACACAGACGACGACGATGATGATGATTGTGGTACTCTCTCTCTCTCTCCCCCCCGTACTTCTCTTGCAATCTCATCTTTATGGTTGCACCTTGGGTAGGTGTGTGATGTTGTAGTGTGATTCCCAGTGGAAAACGTATTGTCTGTTGATGAAGGGTGTCACTGGGTCTAACTTGGGAATTGAGCTCACTGGTTAATGAGTTAAGTGTGAATTAGGTCGAGTTTTTGCCATAAGGTGCAAATCGAATTTACATCTCCTGGGTGTGCGAATTGAGTTTATCACTTTTCTTCCATAATGGACCTTGTAGAGGGAGTATAGGATTGGCTTTATGTGAACGCAATTCTTGAAGTGGAAAGATGCCTCACTAATTTGTGTATTGGTTTCATAGGAGACTTACCACCTGAATCCGATTCCTTATCTCACTAATCCTGCTTTTAGTATTTCTTACATAACATACCTCATTAGATTGTAGGCTTACAATAATTGAATCTGATAACTTACTGGGATAATCACTTTTGAGGAAAGGAAATAGGCTGTTTCTTTGTGATCGACAATGAGGATGAGCTACTTATCTCTGATTCATGGCGACTGTACTCTCATATTATGCAACATACAAGATCCTTGCATAATAGTATATGATTTCTGGGTCCTATAAAATCTACCCGTTAAGTTGCCTTTAACCATTCGAAACTTAGGAAAAGAATTTGGAGGTGGATGCACTTCATGGCGTTAGTGATGTTTTTTTTATGGCCTCTTGGTCTTCACTTTCATTTTTTACGAAGTGCGGTTTAGTTTATTGTAGAATGGTAAGCTTGAATGATGAAAAAAAACTGCTATTGTTATTATAACTACGTAAATATTGGGTAACATGTTAACTTTGTTGCTTCAAAACTGACTGTTATTTGTTCTGGAAACATTGAACTTTCATAGTTTGCAGATGTTAGAAATGGATTTAGGATTTCCATCCAGTAGATATAGATTTGTGACTTTTGATTGTTAGGTTTGTATCTGCCATATTTCTTCTTTCCCTCGTTTGTTTCTCTTTTTGCTTGTCCTTTTCTTCAAAATTTTTTGGTCAAACTGGAACCATTACAAAATAAAATTTTAAGCTGAGGTTATGGTTATGATGGCAATTTTTGGATCTGTTTTCCTCCATTTTTTGAGAAACACATGGCACTTGTATCTTGAGTTACATGTTTTGCATCATAGGCATGCAGTTTAAAATTCTATTCTATAAATTCGTAGGTCCTAAACCATCAGAGCTTTATGGGAAATTTACATGGAAGATAGAAAATTTCTCGCAGATAAATAAAAGAGAGCTGCGGAGTAATGCATTTGAGGTTGGCGGCTATAAATGGTATGATTCTACCTTCTTTCTGTGACATATAATTGTTGAAGGCACTGCTTCTTTCAATTTTCTGAAGTCTTCCGTTAATTCCCTTTCATTTACACGTGTTGTATCTGTACATGGTACTGAGGAATACTTGTGAATATATGTTTTGTGTGCCGTATTAGCAATTTTTTGTTTTACTTAAATGATTTGATGAAATGGTCTACAGGTACATTCTAATATATCCCCAGGGTTGTGATGTGTGTAATCATTTATCTCTTTTTCTTTGTGTGGCCAATCATGATAAGCTTCTCCCTGGTAAGTGATGATGGTCTTTATAACTGTTTTTTTAACTCTTTTTCATGTGCTTATAGGTCTCCCACTTTTGGTTGTTAAAATTGGCAGGGTGGAGCCATTTTGCACAATTTACAATAGCTGTGGTGAATAAAGATCCTAAGAAGTCCAAGTATTCTGGTTGGTTGACTATTGACAGAAGATGTCCTCATATTTAGATGCTACTTTAGTTGTGCTTGGTTATCATCCTTAGTTCTCCCGAATGTAGTGAAACTTCTACTTTCATTTTTCAGATACCTTGCATCGGTTCTGGAAGAAAGAACATGATTGGGGTTGGAAAAAGTTTATGGAGTTAGCGAAAGTCCTGGATGGTTTTATTGTTTCGGACACACTTGTGATTAAAGCTCAGGTTCAAGTTATCAGGTATATTAGTAAATTTCTCAAATAAAGGTGATCATGGGGACTCCAGGGAGAAGTTTCTTTTTCTCTACAAATGTCATTTAAGTTCACTGGTGGCACATGTGAAGCAATGTGATGGAGTTTTCGCTTGAGTAATAGAAATAGGATAAGTGTTTAAGCTTAGGAAGGTAATCAAAGACTTGCCTACTGTGAAGATGCCTTTATGGCAGTGTAACAGAGCATTATTTGATAGGTTGGGATAAGCTGGACAATCATAATTTTTGAAATTTTTACTTGCAAATTACTTTGAAACGTGAAGATTAAAGTGTACCTATTAATTTTGTGGTGTTGCTTTCTGACAACACCGTTTTTTGTATTTTAGGGAAAAGGCACATCGCCCTTTTCGTTGTTTGGACTGTCAATACAGGAGGGAATTGGTTCGAGTGTATCTGTCAAATGTAGAACTTATATGCCGCCGCTTTGTTGAAGAAAGGAGAGGCAAGCTAAGCAAGTTGATTGAGGACAAAGTAAGGTGGTCAAGGTATCCTCTCTTCCCCTCTGCTCCCCTCTCTCATACTCCATTCCATATTTAATACTCCTATTTGGTTTTTCAAAATGATTTGATTTAAGTTCATTTTGAAATATTAAATAGGATTATTAATATGAAATGGGAGGATTATTTCTTATCTTCTGCATGTGTTGCTAACAGGTTTTTTCTTGTGATAGTTTCCGAGCTTTTTGGTTAGGTATTGACCAAAATGCTAGGCGTCGGATGTCAAGGGAGAAAAGCGATGCCATTCTGAAAGTAGTTGTGAAGCACTTTTTCATTGAAAAAGAAGTTACATCAACATTGGTGATGGATTCTTTATATAGTGGTTTAAAGGCTCTTGGAGGTCAGAGTAATAGCAAGAAGGAGAAAGATTTAAAGTCAGGCGATGTGGATGAGTATCCAGCTCCAATGGTTCGAGTGGAGAAGGACATGTTTGCTTTGGCTGAAGACGTCTTGTTGCTTTTGGAGAGGGCTGCTATGGAGCCTTTACCGCCTAAAGATGATAAAGGTCCTCAAAACCGGACCAAGGTGAGTTTTTTTCATTGTTTTAACATTGCAAAGGTCCAGATTCAATTTTAGTATTTATTAATAACAGCTGGTGGTTGGCATGTTTGTTTCCCCTTCAAAAATTTCATTCGCATTGCTTAAGCAAAGAGTTTAATTTAATATGTATGATGTATGAAGTGTTCCTATTGTTTCTAATATATGTGAGTTGCAAAAAATGAGCTTTTTAAGAATTTTGGTGTGTGCTAATCCCAATTACTTATTTATACTTGTTCTATATGCAGATGTTTCTAATAAATGTTCATGCAAAAATGTGTTTACCATATAACTAAATTAATTGTGCTAAATTTACTGCTCAAATTCATGGCTTTGATGTATTTGAAGCTATTTATAAAATTGGTAAATCTCTCGAGAAGATGCAAATTTACTTTATATGACTTTGCCTTGTTATGGCTTATTTAAATGGTTGTGTAGGATGGAACTCCTGGAGAAGACTTCAACAAAGACTCGATTGAGCGTGATGAAAGACGATTAACAGAACTGGGACGCAGGACCATTGAGATTTTTGTTCTGGCTCACATCTTTAGGTACGTAAACTACTTTGTGTTAGTTCTTTTTGGTTATGTTAGTATGCTGTTGTATAAACTTTTACGAACAAAGTATTAGCGCATTACATCCGTTGTTTACATTCCAAAGTATTAATGATGTTTTTTTGTTTATTTGACCTGATATTTTTACTTCAAAATGTTATCGGATGGGTAGATAAGAACTTTTTACTTTATAGAAAGGGAAATTTTGAAGACGTTGATAATGCACAAGCATGTAAGGCTCACAAGATAGATTTGTGCATTAATTGGGCTTTATAATCTAAATCAACTGCAAAATACTGTATTACAGATCTCTGATCTTTTAAGTGTTTTTTTAGAAGCTAATTACCTAAATTAAGAAAACTAGATTTAAAATTATTGAACTTGTTTAGGCTGCTAGTATGCATCAATTTAGGAATTTAGTACTGGTTTTTATTTAGTGCCATTCCTCCATCAACCTGTTGTCTTTAATTCAAACACAAATTTACGTACAAACCTAATTACCTAAATTAAGAAATTGTGTCGTTGCTTCTATATGCAGCAATAGGATTGAAGTTGCATACCAGGAGGCAGTTGCATTGAAGAGACAAGAAGAGCTTATTCGTGAGGAAGAAGCTGCCGGACAGGCAGAAAATGAGCTGAGGGTTAAGCGGGGACAGTCTGAAAAGGAAAAGCGAGCCAAGAAGAAGCAGGTTCTTCCCATTTAAATGTTTAATTATTTTCTCAATAATTCTTGCTATTTTTTAGGAGTATAGGACAAGGAGTATGTCATAAGCTTGCTTCATACATTATTTCTCTGATCCAGGCTAAACAGAAGAGAAACAGTCGAAAGGGAAAAGATAATAGGAGGGAAGACAAGTCTGATGCTACCAGACACAAGATTCAACAAGAATATTCTTCTGAGAAGGTAATTTTGGAGAAGCAGCAATACATAGAGAAGCCTGGTACACCAGAAGATGTATCCGACGTGTCTGACCCTGCCGATGACATCAGTGAATCACTTCAACCTGATATTGAAGACAGAGATGCAGGTTCCATTAACTGGGATACAGATACATCAGAAATTAATCCACCTCCTGAAGCTAGTAGTAGCGAGATGCCCTCATTGAATATGCAAAATGGAGAGGAGAAGCGGTCTGTTATGGATGACAGTTCATCAACATGTTCAACTGATTCTGTCCCTTCGGTTGGAACAAACAGGCAATACAGAGTGAATGGTCCCAAAAATCGAACATCACCTAATAGGTAAATCTAATTTCATTTCGTAATTCATATCTTATAGCTCTTCGTATGTATTTTTCTAACTTAAGTCGTAATTTATACTGTCTTGTGTGGTTAACGAACCAACTTGGACAGGATGACACGAGAATGGTTGTGAATTTTTTGTTGTAATATTTGATATCTTTACATAATTGAATGAGGTTCTTGGGTCTCTAAGAAATATGTGTAGTTAATAGTGTTGATTGTCCTTGTTAAGGTCAAGAGACTTGTTTTATCTGCAATTTTGTTACGCGTCCTAGAGGCTTTTGAAATATGCTTGTATTATTCTGTTTATTGGCCTTTTCATGATGGTCCTGAAAGTTTTTAATTTTTACAGTGTAAAAAACCAGCAAAACAAAAGTTCACGAGGGCAGACAAATGGAAACCATGGGATAGATAGCCCATCACTTGACACTTCTGGTAGCAGTAAGGGTGAAGGAAATGAATCAGATGCTGTTATTTCCTTGAAAGATCAGATACAGAGACTTGAGCAATCTCTAGTCGAGAAGGTATTATTTCATTCTACTTTTGTCTCTGTTTGCTTTTGATCAGGCAGTAGTAAATCTCACGTCCTTCATATGCAACTTCCTTCGTGTACTGCTAGTTTCATGGCCTGATATTGCATATATTTGTCCGTTAAATTTTGTATTGTGCATGGTCGTACCTTCTATCTCCGTGTTTCTAATATGCAGATGTAGAGAATTTGTTTTCTTCATACCTACATAATATTTTATTATAACTCATGTTTGTAGTGAACATGTATTGATTTAGAATTTGTTTTATCAAGTGCCTGAAATCTAGATGGCATTTGACTAGAATACATATTTATGATAAGCACGTTGAGTTTTCTGTCTATTAGTTTTGATGTGCACCTTGCAGATTTCATATGAAATGTTAAACCATAAGCCAAAGAATCTCATCCTGTTAGTGCTTCTAAATTTTTTCCAGGAAGTACAAGTTGAGTCCTTGCAAAAGAAGCTCGGTGCAAAAGACCAGGTTGAGACACTTGAGGGACCTAACAATTTTGGGAGGTTTAATAATGTAGGGAACAGTGATGCATCATGCTCTTCAAAGGGCCCTACGTTGAAACCCTTCAAAGTGGTCTCCAAGCAAACAACAGAGCCTTTTCAAAATAGGAAGAACCCTTCTAACAGTATGACAAGCCAAACAGAGAAACCAGTGCCAGGTGCGAAGGTGACTTCATATCCGCCTGTTTCAAAACCGGAGATGCAAAAACCTGCAATTTCTTGGAAACCAATTCCTACCGTCACAGAGAAACCTCCTCCTGGGCAAGTTCCTGTAGTGTCACGGCCGTCGAGTGCCCCAATAAATCCTCCTCCTGGGCCGAGCACATCGTCTTCTTCATCTACTTTTCAGTCTCCTCCTTTACTTGCTAGGTCAGTTAGTGCAGCTGGCAGGCTGGGATTGGATACTGGCCCAGGAAGTCAGAATCATGTGCAGCAGTCCTACCGGAATGCCATGATGGGTAAAGCTAGCAGTTCCAGTTCTTTCACTTATGCACCTCATCAGATATCAAGTTCTGCAGGTCCTCCCCCTTGTTCTTACGCTCATTCACCATCAACATTTGTATCTTCATCCATGGTACTTTCATCTCCAGTGCCCACAAAGAAGGATGATGGCTCAAATAGATCAAGTTTTACATTTGGTGCTGTGAGCCCTGGAATTCTAACTCAGCCACAGTGGATGGAGGGGGCCCAGCAGGATATGGTCAGTGTCCCTGATGTGCAACTGTTGAATGACTTGTCAGGCCTCGATATCTATGATTCATCAGGTGGAAGGTACCATTCATACTATAAAGATGAGATGCCACTCCGTCAGTCCCAAGCCCAAGATGAGTTTCCCCATCTTGATATCATTAATGACCTTCTTGATGAGGAACAAAGCCTTGGAAAGTTTACTAAGATTGGTGCACACGCCAGCAATGGACATCATCAAAGCTACCACCCTCTTAGTAGGCAGTTGACCTTCCCTGGTGAGATTGGTATTGCAGATATGGGCTCATCGATGAATTCATGCAGGTTTGATCAGACGGGAATGTACCATGAGGATCAGGCGAGTATGATGTATAGTTCTACAAATGGGCCCTTTGATGGCCATGTGGCCTCACATGTTGGTATGCCCGGTTTCTCAAATGGCCAAATGGATGGAGTCATGCCTGGCCAGTGGCATGTTAATGGCGCAGAACTTACAGTGCTTAATATGAGAAGCATGGATGGTGATGGGTATCCTTATCAACTTCCAGACTATCCAAATTTAGCCTGTGGAGTCAATGGGTATTCCATATATAGGCCTGCAAATCAACGCTAGAGGCCTCTGAACGGCAGTGTAGCTCTGTAACATTTATATAATTAGTCAAACATCTTTCATGGTAATAACATGTTTGAGCAGCTTCATTAGAGGCGTAAGCTTTACTGGTTTTGTAAAGAGTGATTCCTGCCTTTCATTTGCATTTATTTGCCGCCATTTGCTCGTGATTGCTGCGAAAGTCCCAACCTTGTCGGATTTCCGGCAAAGCTTGATATTTTTATTTTCTTTATTGTAGAGAAGTTCCCTGAGATTTTATGGGGATGCTGTGCAATGCTATGATATGAAAGGAGAGTTTTTTTTTCTTTTTCAAATGATGATTGTCTTGATCCGATTTTGAAGACTTCTCAAAAGTAGTAGCCAGTAGGTGAAATAATGCGAGTAGTTGTGAATCTACGAAGCATGGGTGGTGGGGTTAAGATGATCTTTCCATTCTACGGTGTTTTAAAACCCGGTTCGGTCCGGCTGGTTGGACCCGATTGAGTTGGATCCGGTTAATTTTCTGGGACGGAACGGTCGGGTTACAAACCCGGCTAGGTCATTCACGAGCCGGGCGGGTTGACCCATGAACCGGCCGACACGGGTAAACCGGGCCAGTTGGGGGGGGGGGGGACAGAGAGGGGTCGTCGAGGGGAGGGGGGGCAGCGCTGGGGCGTCGGGGAGGGGAGAAAAACAGAGAGAGGGGAGGGAGAGGAACAAAGAGGATGGAGGGAGAGGGGTCTCTGGGGAGGAGGGGGGTTGTCGTTGGGCCAGGGGGAGGGAGAGGAGTCGCCGGGGGGAGGGGGGCAGCGCTGGGCCCGGGGGGAGAAAAACAGAGAGGGGGGAGGGAGAGGGGTTGCCGGGGCTGGGGGGTCGTCGTCGGGGTGCCAGGGGGAGGGAGAGGGATCGCCAGGGGGAGGGGGGGCACTGCCGGGGCAACTGGGGGAGGACATCCGAGTCGACTCGGGTCGACTCACTAGATCAAACCAGTTGGCCCGACCCGGTCATCAAACCGGGTTAACGGAACAATAATATTCTGCTACTCTTTACCTGGTAAAGATGAAAAATGAGCATGTTGATTTTACAATTTGAAACATGTTTTTGGTTCTTGCTGTTTTGGATGTGCGTAATAAAAAAATCCTATGTAGGTATGCTGCACTCAGTTTTTTTGTTTATGTTTGAGAGAAGAACAGGAAGCCCTTTCAGATATGCACTCAGGTACGCTGTCCTCATCTTCTGCGGCTTCTCTTCCGTTTCTGCATGGTAACTACTGCTTTTGGCATTTGGGAAAATTATTCAGTGCCCTGGACTATCCTCCGAGGTACCCTCCCACTTTATCGGCAGGGTTAGTGCAACCATGACAACTAAAGGCTCCTGTGAAGTGGAGGATACTCCGGGAGCACTGATTATTTTCTCGGCATGTGGGGGCTATTTGCCCTCTTGGGAGCTGGGTTCCTGTGAATTCTAACCTATTGAATTACTCTCCAAGGCATGAGGCTCACAAATTTTGGGACATGGTAAAAATTTGTAGGCACACTTATCATCACACTTGACTGATGGTCTCACCTTGTAGAAGCTGTGGTGCCAATGGCGCACAAGTATGCTTGAGGCATTACTGAAATAAAAAAAATGTAGACGATCACATTGATGGCGCAGATCTCCGAGTGAGCTCAGGTGTGGGAACTGCATGAGAATCGAACTGCATGCTAACCAAAGAGATATGTTATTCGCTTTCACTTTACAAGAAAAATCTTATTCTGTAAAAGAGGAGAGAACAAGACACAAGAATTGCTAAGGCCGGTGTTTTTCTGCTGAGGTGGGCACACGCTCCCCCACCTTCGACGTGGTTGGTGTCACCTGCCTGGTTTGGCAATAGTATTTATCCCTTGGGGAGTTTCCTGATCAAGCCTTTTGTCGGCGCTTGGCCTTACCTTGGAGTATGTTTCTAGTGCTCGAGTTATCTTTTGGTGGCTTTTGAGCTGGTATTGCAGCAAAGGCTGGCCCTTCAGAGATTACTGTGGGGGTATGGAGACTATTCATGCGACATTGGTTTAAAAGTACATTTTCCATGGGATTTTATACGGACAGTGATATCCCTGCATCACTATGTGTATGTTAGTGAGTGGGTAAGATGCAAGGACATCAATGCAATTTGATGTCCCTGTATCATTTTACCCGCTCCCTGTACATGGTTGCAATTTAGCAGTGCATTATGTAAGACTGCAGCTCATTGCGCATCTTACATTTCAGATTTTCCTATTTCCCATCCTCTATGCCCAAATGCTTAAGCCTGTCTATTCCTGCTTAACTTAAAATGATTCAATAAAGTTTCACTGGTACATAGTACATACAAATTCTCTCGGCCCTGAAAGAAAATTGCAGGTACAAACTGGCCGATGATTGATGGGAACCACAAAATCAGTTCAAAGATCGTAGCACCTATATGGGACGTGCCATCTGCGTGCTAACCTCCAATTAACGAAGGTTCCAAATTTGATGACCAGAAACATGATAACAAAACTATTTCACTGCCAAAGCCAAGTTGAAATTGCGACCATCAAAGGTAGCACGAGCAAACCATAATGTACAAGAGCGTCTGCATCAATAATCAGCTTCTCATCAACCCGATTATCACTATCTCTCTGCAAGGAACACATAGAACTGGTTTATCACATACTGTCCTAAACATTTTAAAAGACGTTATAAACAACTTCGGGCTCACCTTGTTCTCTACGTCAGAGTCTCTAGTCAATCTTCTTGGTGGTAGCTCAGGTTTAGTTTCAATCTGGCTGACCAAATTTTTTGCTGAGAAGCCAGTATACATTGAGTCAGTGTGAATAGTCTCCATCACCGACCCAAAAAAGTTGGTCACAGGCACCTGAAGATAGCCACAGGCATAAAATCTGACATCTGTTTTTATGATCCCAGTTGAACTGGTTAAACTAATGAAGGATTTTTTATAGTTAATCTACGTTGAGAGTACTATAACTGAAAAACAGCAAGGCAATACCTGTGAACTTGTACTGAGAAATGTAAGTCAATGAAGACGAAAAGTGAAGTGTTATTTATATTAAAAAAATTACACATTTATGACAAATTCAAATAAAATGGTTAGTCTATTCTATGTCTTCTGGGGGATCATATTTCACATTTAATGATGCTAAACACGTTTATAATTTAAACAAAAGCAAATGTACAGTCACCTCGTCAAGAGAGCGCCCGTAGAGATCTGTTCGATAAGAGGCTGTTGACATCAACAGACTTTGATCATAAGAACTAAATAGACTGCATAAGCGACACCAACGTAAAAACAGATCCAGGAAAAAGAATTAGTTATTAAGGAGAATTGTTAAGACTATAAACAAAAATAAATTCAGATAAGGGTGGCTAGCCACCATTTACAGAAAAGATTAAAAAACAGAAGTTGAATGTCACACTTTATATCAGTACTCGTAATTGGAAATACACAACGGATATCAGTACTGTGCACATAGGAATGAACAATGTTGTTTATGATCTTTTCTTTTTACCAGCAAAAAGGAATCTTCAGTATTCTTCTATTTAAAATAAAAGAATTGCTATCTTACATAAATCAGAAGGACGGAGTATCTACAACACGTCAATCAAAATAAATTTTGAATTTGCTTTACCTGCTCAGAGAGGCGTTGTTATACATGTTTAGCTTCTCAAAAAATGCAAGGGTGTAATAAGTAAACCTATCCACAACGGATACACCAACCTGGAGCATTAAATTATAAAGCTATGAGAATTGGTAAAGCATGTCACTCACTGAAATAGATATTGCATATAGGGTTCTTACATCTGCATCAAGATGATGAGAATATGAATTTTCACCTTTCATACTACTCCCAATAGCTAGAACTCCAGGTGAATTAAGCTGCAACATAACAGATTATTCATTAACTAGAACATGAAACAAAATTGATGGATCTATACTGAGAGACACTATAGGCTATAATATTCAGCACAATGAGTTTAAGAGAATACAAATTATTCAGGTAATGCAAAGTTTATACAGTTCACTATATGCTAAATACCCTTCACTCTCAAAAAAAAAGAACAAATATCTGATTGGCAGCCTATACATGCATGAAGTAGAAGCCAATGCCATCTCCAATGCAACAATATCTGGTTGTGGATTCTTGATCAACATCCCAAGCATATTTCATAAGTTTTAGCAATAAACAGGTATCAGAACTTAACATTTTTCTTGCTCAGCATACCAGAAATTATATATCTATATATATAAATAAATATAAGAAACAAAGAAAACCTGTGAAAAAAGTGTCGCAGCTTGACAAGTGTCAACCATTATCAAAAGCTCCTTGAACCTAGTACAACATTTTGCAAACAGTAGTGAAAACGTCAGGTTATTTACACAACTAATTAAATTGTTCTATGATATTAACCACCAAAAGTTTAGCCATAACAATGGCTAGCAAGGTTAAATTAAGTACATACGCTAAGCAGCCTTGTCAGAAAAAGATAGACTGATTGACGTATGATAGTATAAAGTAGAGTAAATGTGGTAAATATTACCTCCTCTTCTCTTTCATCTGCTTCACTGCATCTGCCAGATCATGACTTTGAAGCTCTTCAGAGTCTTGGAACTTCAGGAATTCATCTCCTCCATGTCCAGTCATAAAAAGCAGTATATGGCTTCCTTCGTCACTTAAAAGGCGCTTTGACCTAGGAACAGCAGCCTCATGGCGACCAGTCAATACCCGCAAAAAATTTCCCACGGTAACTTCATAACCTCTGTAATCCACCTAGTGTTGGGAATTCAAGGAGATCACATAAGTGCCAAGAGTATCGAACAAATAGAGATCAACTTAAATGATTCTTGGTAAAGGAGGAAACAAGACGATGTACTCGGCCAGGGAAGTTAAACAAAATTAAAACAAAGCTACACTATATGTCGCTCTCTCTCTCTCTCTCTCTCATGTTCCCGTGTTTGTATCCTCTGTAGTGAAGTGATGCAATACATGAGAGAAGTAAAGGACTACCTCAACATTATCTCCATATAAATTGAGCCGATGGTTCTCATTGTTGAAAACTTGGGCAGGGTAATTATTCCTAGCATTGCAAGCCATATCATCTGCCAACATAAGTATTATTCGACTATCAGGTATCCCCAATCGCTTTACAGTCCTGCAAAATATACACAAGACAAATGAATTGGACAACATATAATTCACCTATATACTTTAATGTTAAGATCTAGCAGCATGTACCTGTACAACGAAAGAGTGTTGGCCATATGGCGATAGTTAAACCTGTTGTCCAATAACAAGTTTCAGTCACTTGACACACATGAGTTTTTGAAAATTAACAATTTAAACTGATGAAACCCCGATGAAGCAAGAGATTATAATGACATTGAGAAGATTACAGGAGGACTATAGCTCCTTCAGAATATCTCGAAAATCTCATAATAATTAATCGTAATCAAAATCAAAATCAAGTAAGCACCTTTTCTCAACAATTTGGGGTTGGTGACATGGATCTTACGCGCCAATTCTAGCCAGTTTTGTGACAGCTCTGATATTAGCAAATCTATATCCTTTTTTTATCAACTCCATCTAAGTTCTCTTAGGTTTCCCTCTCTCTTTTTTGGCATCATTTACATGCATCATTTCCAATCTTCTTACCAAAGCATCCACTGGTCTTCTTTGGATATACCCATACCAACGCAACCTACACTCCCTAACTTCTTCCCAAGAGGTGCTATGCTACGCCTAAGTTCTCAAAAATGTACTCATTTCTCATTCTATCCTCCTAGTTATCCAGAATCTAAATACGTCTAAGCTCACTTCAACAACAGACAACATGAACATTTAAGCTCAGACGGTGAGTGCCAATAGATCAATGAGCTAAAGACATTGAAAAACAATACTCCCTCTGTCCGGCATTAGTAGTGGCATTTGGTTTCCAAAAATGAACTGATTTCAATTCATTTTAGAAAACCAAATGTTACTACTAATTCTGGACAGAGGGTACTACAAACGGAGCTTCTTTACACTTAACCAACAAAATTGATATCAAAACATTGACATACCAGAATCGAGAGGTGCAAACAAGGACAGCCCAGTTGTTCGTGTGCATTGTGGAATCTGATGAAGAAGAAGAAGAAGAAGAAGAGGGAGAAGCAGAAACACTGGATTTGGCGAATTGGGCCAACGCCAAAATCAAGATTAGAGAAGCGGACGCTCGAAAAAGTTCGAGTCTTTCCCATCTGGGCTTCGACGCAGCCATCATTGTTACCACCTTGGCTTTCAGCAAATCGGAGTGGCCGCAGCCTCACCAGCATAATAGAGGGGGAAGAACCGGAGGGAGTTGACACCTCCGCCGGCGAAGGCGAAGGAGGAGGCTGACCTCGAGGAGCGAGGGGCAGGCGGAGAAGGAGGGCTCGACGAGGCTGTGGTGGCGCCACCGCCCTTTAGTGTGGGGCCTGGGTAAGTACGACCTGCGTGCCAAGTCGGATTATACCCACGCTATAGGAGCCGTTGATCCTCAGGATCGATGCAGACACCCTAGCACAAATTTTTCTTTTTGGCAACGAGCAAAATTTTTATGAAAAATGCTTCTCCTACGTACATAGATCACCCACAAATCAATGATAGGAGAACGGATCTGCTGGCCACGGAATCGACGGCACACACGGAAGCGCTCGGTCAAAAACGCGTTTTTTGGCCGAGCGCACATCATGTTCGAGTGCGCCGTCGATTCCGTACAATTGATGGCTGGTGCGCTGGTGAAGCTTCACCAGCGGTTCCTGATGGGAGTCAGGACTAGTTTTTAATAGTCTGTTGGCCACCCACCTCGGATTGTATCCTAATATACTTGTACCTGATACATACATATGATAGAAGGGTACGAAGAATATAGACAACTAGTTAGTCAATAACATTATTTACGTAGATTTTAGGATTTAGGGTTAATGTTTGGTACGAAAAATGCACTCATCTAGTTATACGAAACCATCAAATGCGTAGTTTTCATAGGTTTAGTATAACATCCTGATTTCTACAATTATAAGGATTAGGGTCTTGTACGCCTGATGAATTGGCAGTTGAATACAGTGGTCATGCATTCATGCCTTGCCTGGTTGTCGCAAGCTCGCCACGATGTTTGGGGTTGCAACTTGCACACTCAGTGCAGCGAGCCAATGTTGGTGCAAACTCATTACCTTCCATAGATACTAGAGAGAGTTCCTTTTTCGTTATAAAGTAATTGTGTTTCCCTATCTAGGAGACTTCTCTTTTAACAGTTCTATCAAGAGAAACTTGAGAAGTAATTCTGTGCTTTGGGAAGATCATGCGGGCTTGTGACATGGCTCCACCTTTCTTACGTTTTTAAACCTTAATAGCCCCAGAGAAGCATTTTGGGTATAGCAATGGCCAGGGAAAATTTTGCCGGCCGCCTGGTTCTGTGACCATGAACTGCATCATACAGTGATTCATCTTCTGTTCTCCATAGTAGTTAACCTTTACTTCAGTCATTAAGAAGCCTAGCATAATCAAACCATAATTCACAGTACTTTTCTCTGCGGTAAATCATAATCAACACCGAATAGCAGGCATTTTAAATGACGCTGAAGCTACATCTATCAGCACCCATCAAATTAAAGTTACTATGTTTACAGTTTGTTAAGAAAAGGACTATATAGTGTATATCAAGTAACAATTAAACTCAATGTTCAAAACATAACATTTACAATTTACAAATTTTTTGACTTTCATTACAAAATACCAAGAAGAGGATTATTTTACACCACAACAGTATCTACATTTATAGGTGAAGCAAAAAAAAGATTACCTAATTGTATGCATGTGCTTAAACAATAAGACATTTTACATCTTTTGCTTCTACTTTTCTTTAAAATTAAATTCCATAAACTTTGTCTTAGTTTTACTTATTTTAAAACCCTTTGATTCTAAAGCTTCCTTCCATAATTCTAATTTTGCCTTTAAACTTATTTTAGTCTCATCAACTAAAACAACATCATCCGTAAAAAGCATGCACCAAGGAACACTATAGTTTATATTTTTAGTTAACTAATCCATAACTAAAGCAAAAAGGTAAGAACTTAGGGCAGTCATTGATGTAGATTGACAGTGACCAAGAACTCCTTGGTTTCCCTACTAATACCTTCATAATTCTAATTTTGCCTTTAAACATATTTTAGTCTCATCAACTAAAATAACATCATCCGTAAAAAGTATGCACCAAGGAGCACTATATTTTATATTTTTAGTTGGTTAATCCATAACTAAAGCAAAAAGATAATAACTTAGGGCAGCCCTTGATGTAGATTGACCGTGACCAAGAACTCCTTGGTTTCCCTACTAATAGTTTGAACATTAATCACTAAAGGATTTGGTGACTAGTCCAAAAAAGGAGATTTTCCAAAAGAATTTGGCTTCACTTCTTCCCATGGTATTTGCTATAATTTCCAAAAAAATACATGGGCATTTATAACAAAAAAATGTGATTTCTCAAAGAGATGCTATTTTTTGTTATTAAATACCCCTGTCTTTTTGTAAAAATTATAAATCCTGCCACCGAACCCTAAATTCTTTCCTAGAAGTGGATTCTTCCCAACCAGACACCTAAATTTCCTACTCTAACTTCATCCCTAAAATCTAGATTTCTTACTCCTAAAAGCCCTAACCAAATAGACCCTAGGTACTCTATCATAAGCTTTTTTTAAATTTATAAATTAAGGTCATGTAGAGGTCTTTCTGCCTATCCCTATACCTCTCTACTAATTGCCATAGTAAAAATATAGTTTCAGTTTTTTACCTCTCCAACATGAAACCAAACTGGTTCTTTATTACCTTAGTTACTTTCCGCAAATTACCTTCCACTATTCTATCTCATAACTTCATAGTATGACCCATAAGTTTTATACCCCTATAGTTTGTACAACTTTAAATATTCCCTTTATTTTTATAAAAGGGTCTAAGGATAGTTCTCCTCCACTCATCGGGCATCCTCTTTGACTTCAAAATATTGTCATACAATCTAGGGTGCGTTTAGAAACTGATAGTGAAAAGTGAAAAAAAAATTAGGCTGAAAATAATCAAGGTGATTTGTAGGTGATTTTTCTGATTGTAAAAAACCCGTTTGGGAACATAAAATTAATCATATTTTTAGTCTTTCATCATCAGCCTAACTCTTGATTGGTGACTTGCATTTGGGAACCTAAAAAAAATCAGGTGTGATTTGTGTTTGGTAAAGTCGGTGAAAAATATATGTTTTGGACGGCGGGTGGCGGCGTTGATGGTGGGTGGTGCCGGCGACTGCTGCAATGGTTGTGGTGGGTGGTGGGTGGTGGCCGGTGGCCGGTAGGTGGCCGGCGACGGTGGCCATTGGCGGTGGTCGGCGATGGGCAGTGGGCGGTGCCGGCGGCAATAGGAGGTGGCCGGCGATGGTGGTGGGTGGTGCCGGCCGTGGGCAGTGGCGATGGTGGAGGTGACGAGGAAAAAATTTTCGGGCTGATGCTCATTCGAATGAGAATCCGCAAAATAACCTCTTTCAGGGGTGATTTGCTGATTTTTTTCAGTTTTCACCGTCAGGAGTGAAAATTAAGCAAATCAGTAACCAAACACATTATCAGGTGATAGGTGAAAAAAATATGTGACCTATCACCATCAGCAACTCCTATCAGTAAAATCAGTAAACAAACGCCAATAAGAAGAATCAGGCCGAATCAGCCTGATTTTTTTTCTTCAGATAATCAGTAAACAAGCGCACCCCTAGTCAACCAAGCTAAGCCGACCCCCAAGAGTCTTCCATACTTCAATGGGTAGTCCATCAGGTCCTAGAACTTTACCTTTCCCCATTTTCCTTAAGACAGCTCCTACTTCCTCTATAAAGAATCTCTAAGTTACAACTTTAATAGGACTAGACCCAATATCTAAGCTACTACCATAGTCTTCATTCAATAGATGCTTAAAATACCATTGTCATCTCTCCTTAATTTTCACATATTTGACTAAAACCCTTTGATCTTCACTCTTAATGCACCTAACTTGATCTAAGTCTCTACTCCTCTTATATCTTAACTTCTATCTTATATATATCCCTCTACTCCTCCTTTGTTCCTAACCTATTATACAAGTCATCGAACGCAATATATCTAGCTTTACTTAATACTTTCTTAACCTCTCTTCTAACCTTAGTATATATTTCTCAATTCTCTCGACTTTTACATTTTGCCACTCCTTCAAGGAACACTTTTTTCCCTTGATGATATGAACTTCCTCACTCCACCACCATATTTCCTTCTTGAAGCCCCTTCTCCTCCTCTCTTCACCAAGTATCTCTTTTCCCAACTTTTTAATACAATTAGCCATGTTAGCCCACATAGTTGTTAGTTTATCATCTAAGTTCAAATTTTCTTTAACCCTCAATCTCCAAAACAACTAATCTATGTAGTAGTGCTAAGGGCTTTTCTGGTATAACCTTATAATCCTTACAACTAGTTCTATCCTCTATTCTCACTAAGAAGAAGTTTATTTAGCTCTTGTTTGGTCCACTCTCGAAAGTTACTAAATGCTCATCCTTCTTCTTAAAATAAGTATTTTCTATAGCCAAATGATTCACTATTGAAAACTCAAGAATAACTTCTCTCATCTCATTCCTCTCCCTAAACCAAACCCTCCATGTACCCTCTCATATCCTATGCTTCTCCCCTACATGCCCATCTAAGTCACCCCCTATGGTAATATTTCCCCCCTTAGGTAACCCTTGCATTACTATGTCTATTTCTTCTTAAAATTATATTTTAAAGTTCTCTCCCAATCCTACTTGACGTGCATAAGCACCAATAACATTAACTATGAATTCTCCTAACATAAGTCTCATCAAAATGATCCTATCACAAATCTCTTGATACCTACAAGATTTTCATGTAAGTCCTTGTCAACCACTATACCTACTCAATTCCTATTTGATTCTTTACCTATATAAAAAAGTTTAAAGCCCTCACCTAGCTCCCCGACCTTTTTTTCCTACAAACTTAGTCTCTTGTAAGCAAGCTATATTAACCCTCCTCCTCTTAAATGTTTCTACTAACTCTATACCCTTACCCTTCAAGGTCCTAATATTCCAAGATGACACTCTAATCTTACACTCCTGGACTAGCTTCTTTAGTTGCGTCTGTCCAGACCAACGTGGGAACTGTCGCTCACTTTTCATTGCAACCGGTCGTTGTTGCAACGCGTCACTTCCCGAGAACGCCCTAACCAACCCTTGCTCACTTATCATTGTGTTCACTTATCATTGCACTCGGGTTTTGGAGCAACACATCGCTTCTGGGGAACACCTTAGCTTTAACTAAAATATGTTAAAATCTATAGAGATTGACAGAGTTTTTACAACAAGCTATCAACCTGACGCCAACCCTCTTTGGTCCGGACTGTCAATTTGAGATACTATTAACACAACATAATAATTCTTGTACAGAAAAATAAAAATATGACTATCTCGTCAGTAGCTTTGTAACACCAATGTTCTAATTCAGCTAATCCAGCTTTGACATATTCACCATTACTAAAAGAGCAACACTCACGTCTCAACAGAAGGCTGCAGAAAAGAAATAAATGATGATTAGTAAAAGCTCATATCCTATCATGAGCATCTTGCTACTCTTCTAGATCAGATGATGTACCTATTGAACAGCTGTACATTGATGAAAGAAAATATCTGAGTAAAGATCTTGCGAACCAAAAACGGAGGAACCTGAAAAGTACATTGTAAGCCAAATCAAAGTTCATGGAATTTCATCAAGAAGCTAGAGACAATAAACTGACCAGTTAAAATTCAACAGAAAAATAAATTAACCACTGAGAAACTAGAGACAAAAAAATGACTGAATAGTTTGACCATTAAAACATGTTACACTGAGAAACAGTCAAATACATGATGGTGTTTCAGACTTGGTATAGAAAATGGAAAAAGAAACATGTGAGAAAAGAAAGGAAAAAAAGACCAGCCCTAACATGTTTTGCTTTAAGAGTACTCAGAAAAATCCCTAGGCTCTTTACTATTCCTTGCCAGTGAGCAATAAGTGCTTGCCGAGCAGCTGCATTAGCAATCGATCGATCTGATCCCTTAACTAAACTTGCTGTGGATGTTCTAGGTGTCTGTCAGGATCCTCACGAAAGCAACAATGTAAATCAAATCATAAATGTTGATCATTAAATACATATTAAGTTTAGGAATGAACGTACCTGGATACACAATCCAAACAGGGGAGATATCTCTTTCCGAAGATTATCTCGAATCATTCCGTATATTTTTTCTACATAAGCTGTCAGCTGTTGTTTGAAAAGCAATCAACGACGTTATAGCAGATCTAAGAAAAATACTGCATCTTCAAAATAACATTTCGTTTGAGAGAATTCAAGGACCAGCATTAAGGCAATTTGTTATACTTTCTGCCTCCGTTGCTGCGTCCCAAATATGCATGTATGTCAAGCCTTGAGGCCAATTTATACCTCAACTTCTCCTTGGTAAAATCTCAATACCTAGCTCAATTTCAGCCCAAATTCATTCTCGTTGATCCATACCCTGTTTATTTTTATTAGTTTTCCATTTGAAAGCATTAATGTTTCCATTGCAAGATCTGGCATTATTGACCTGAACTCCAATGTAAGCATGTAATAGATCAACTTTTTTTGCCTATAACATACCTTATCATTCTAACTATGCACAAAGAAAATCTGAAAACTACGAAGTTTTAGCATGTTGATCAGCTCTAAACACAATTCAAACCCCAAAATCAAGGAATTCCGTATATCGATATCGGGTCCCACCCGATAAATCAATACGGACAAATATCGGTTTTTCAAAAAATTTACAATATCGGCGATATATCGGTTTATTTTTGAAAAAAAAAACATTTTTGGATTTTTTTAAAAAAGGGAAAAAAACAGTTTTCCCGCTTGCTTCCCATCCTAATATGCATTTTTATGTACATTTTGAAATCTATGCTTTGTCTAAATTAGTATAACTCATTTTAGAAGTTAGATTGTGAAAATATATGGTAAAAAGTAGTTTTCGACCACCGATATTTTTTTACAAGTATCTCCGATATTTCGTCTCCTAGGCCGACCGATATTTTACCACTATCCAATACGGAATTCCTTGCCCAAAATATGATATTGTGCACCATATCAATGCGAGTTAATGTACATTTTAGCTGCAATCAATATTTCTAAGTAAACCGAAAAGCTCAAATCTTTTAGTATTCCCAGCTGCAATCAATCTTGCTACTATGTTTCTTTGTATGGATTTTGTAACATTTTGATTCCGATAAGAGTAAATATTATCCATACCACTGACCCCTTGGATAAGGCGAATGATGATGATATAATGCCAGCATACCATTTTCCACAATGCAAAATCCCCTGCTTCCACAGAAATAAATCAAACTCTCTGCGAGCTCCTTCCGATATCAACCTGCCCGCCGATCACTCAACTCCACGCCGAATCCAGCCAATGCCCACCAAAATTCATATTAAATCCAATGAGGATGCCTCCCATTTTCCATTGCTATTGATCTTCCTCTTCTTCTTTTTCCTTTGGATTGGATAAAAGGTAATGCAGAGACAAGGAAGAAGAGGATTGGAAGGGAAAGAAGAGGAGAGAGAGAGAGGAATGGAGCTGTGGCCTCTCAGATGGGGGTGCGGGATCAGCTGCAACAATGGGCTAGAGAAGCGGAGGAGGGGGGAGACATGGTGGCCGATGATGGTGTGCAAAAAACCCACCAAAATGTAGGGGCCGCCATTCGCTAGTCTGAGCCTTCGGTTGTGCAGGGCGAGGGCGGGAAGTGATTCGTAGATGCATGCCGCCTGCCTGTATTGACGTCTGTCATTGCATTAAAATCTGGCTGTTGAGACTTGAGATTGTTTAGGTTAAAGCAGGCGCGTGATCCATGAATCATGCAAATGAATGTCTGAAAGAGAAGGAAAAATAAATAACATCGTATAAATAAATAAGGGAGATACAAAATTTCAAATTTGCCTTGATGTTATGTTTTCGGATATATGATTTTAGAATCGAAAGTGTTTTCGAATAAACAATTTATAGTCGTTCAAACATAGTAACACTGCCTATCACGTGTTGGCACACACAATACACACAAAAGCATTGTGGAGAAGAAGAACGGAGAGAATAGATAGGAGGAAGAAGAAGAATCGGAAGAAGGCTGCAAGTCTTTTTTTTGTTTTAAAGGGCATTTTTATTCAAAAAATATGGAATCCAGGTTATATGGAATGATTTTCTATAATCCAAGGAAGAGGGAATATTCCCCTATTCTCCAAAGTAATATGGAGATTTGTCGATGATATTTGCACAATAAACGTGTACATCAAAACCTTCCAGCGGTGACACGGTCGGTTTTGTTGAATTTAGAAAAATTGGGCTATGTAAGACCGACTTTACCCATACAATAAAAAACTGCCATGTGACCGTCAAAGAAATTTATTGTGCACACTACATATACATTGTATCATTATCAGGTTCAAATAAACTTGACAATTGATAATGCCCCAAAAAAAGATGCTGAAAAATTTGGAAGAAAAAAATTTGAGTATATACAAATTTGAAGCATCCCATAAATATTCCATTATGGAAAAAAAAAAATTTAAAGTAAAAAATGATTTGGTTTCCCCGCTGTATAGAATTATGGAAGACAGACTAGTGATCAATAGATAACAACTCTTGATGCTGCTTTCTCAAGGAAACAACACCACCCGGAGAAGCACCGACGCTTGCCAAAGCCTTGCCTGCCAAGTTCATTTCCTTTACAGGGCAGCTGGGTCCTGTGTTTCCATTCACGTAAGTGCACCCAGAGGAGCCAGAAGGAGGCGTAGTACCTTTTTGAAGAGAATTCAGTAGCATGGCTCTCCCCTTCACCTTCCAACCTTGATCTTCCTTCAAAATCCTGCCAGCATCAAGTGGTTGAATGATCAGGAAAAGAAGAAAAGCAACATGAATCCTGGCCGCAGCCTCTGTTGGAAACTTCATTTGCTTGAAAGTTGAAACTGAGGTGATAAACTGGTAATGCAATGTGATTTGTAGGACGAAACGAATACTTATATAAGGCTATGTGTTGTTATACCTCTTTATATGTTGATCTGCCTCATGGTTACGACCCTTGACCTCATAACTGTATGAGGAGGAGGTCTACAATAACTTTATGGAGCATAAGTCCTTGTTTTGGCCTGAGATCAACATGAGCGTCGACCAATATCGGTTACTTGAAATATATCAGACCATCATGGTCTCGTACCATAAAGGTGAAGCTTCCTGGATTTGGGCTTGACAGAGCACTTCAAAACGAACTTGGAATTTGTGTCGTCTGGGCCTCTGGTTCAGGTAAAAAAGAAGTTGCTTTGCGTGACGAAATGCAGAGAATGACCTTTGTCTGCATGAGTGAAGGAAGCTTTGAAGGTATTGAGGTCTATATGTTTATTGGTCTAAAGTCCAAAGTATATATGATCAAACACAGTAATGAGAGTCAGTCAAATGACTCATAAAGGTAGATTCAAGTTGATGGGAGGGGGACAGGATGGAGGTCAGTTTGGTTTCTGTAAAAGGAGAGCGCATGTTTTTGCTGACTAGGTGGGAAACCGGAGGCGCATGTCTGATGCTCTTTGCTGTGCTTGGTAAGGTTGCGACTTTGAGCCAAAAGCACAGCCTGAGGATAGCCTCATTGAAAAGCTACCTCTACAAGTCAAATGGGACCAAATTTGGTGGATCCTAGCCATTTTTTAATATCTTCTTCCTAATCAAGTTAGTCCTAGGTTTACGGGCCCTACATGGTGCCTCTTTTCCGATAATCATTCCTTCCATTATCTTCTTTTCCCATTTTATTATCCTATTTAGTTTGAAAATAAACTAATTGTATTTTATTTGGAAAAACAAAATAGATTATTAAAGTGGGGATGGATTGTTATTAGGAGTACATATCAGATCAAACCCAACCCCCATTATGTAGGCAACTCACCCGAGAATTTTGTTCCAAATCACAGGTTGGGTGGGCCTTGTGCATATCCGAGTGTATTTTATTTGGAAAAACAAAATAGACTATTAAAGTGGGGAGGGATTGTATCAAACCCAACCCCTATTCTGTAGGCAACTCACCCGAAAATTTTGTTCCAAATCACAGGTTGGGTGGGCTTGCCCTGCCGCTTCTGGTCGGGTTATAAGGACTCAAGACACCTGACCATCGTTGTACAAAAATACTAATGATAGATTATAGGAGCATTACATATAACACAATAATTAATGGCTAGAAACACATAAAAGGAAGAGCATAAAAATAAGTGACTATATTTCATTCTAAGCATGCTGAAAAGAAGAGCATAAAGAATATATGATTGTGATTGTAACTTCTCACAATCAGTTACATGTAATTTACAAAATTCATTCCTCATGCGTGAATAGGCTAGGACCAAATGCGCGCATATTAGGAGATCATATATCATGCAGTTTAAAAATAATGACATCAATTATTTATGACTGTAAATTGGCTACAAGCTAGTCAGTTACAGTTAAAATAAACAAAAGAATTGGCCTTTGTGTCAATTACATGAGTTCAATCCAACACCTTAGGTAGAATCAACCTCCATGCAAGAAAAAAGGACTGATGTGCATTCCAACATGGAACACAACCAAAACTAAGATAATGAAGAAGGCGATGGCGCCTGATCTTGAGGTTGCGCTACGCCGATACGGATAAATGCATCATGGAAGAAGGCAGGTATATGAAGTACTGATGAATGTACTGCGAAGTGCATTTCATCAAGTGGGCATCGGCCACCGCGGCTTTTCCTTGGTACATTAGTGCAAGATGATGACCTAGAAGGTGGGACGGGCCCCCTTTGGAGGGATGTCAACAAGAGGCCAGCATTCTTCACCCCCCACTCCCCTTCCAAGGGCCTAGCTGCTTCAAGAGTTTGGGAGGCCGAAACCAAGAGAATGAAGAGGATACCAATGATTTGTGTGTAACTTCTTATGCTTTGAGATGCCATTTGCTTTCTTGAAAAGATGAGTGGAATTTTTGGAAGTGATAGGAGGCAGGAGAAGCCAAGAGGGGAGAGCTCAGAATGGAAGATTGAGGGATTCTGTTTGTGGTTAAATATGGGAATGAAGGGGTGTGTGAAGCATAGGTTTTTGACGGCGACTCGGTTGCAGTTTGTTCAAGGAAAGAAGCGACTTTTAGTTAGGTCTACAGTTTGACTGCCAAACACGCGGGGCAGGAAACGCTCACTTTGACTTTGAGTTTTTTCTTTGCCTTCTTTTTTTCGGCTAGCGTAATCTGCTTTGCGTTTTTAATTAGTAGATCTCGTTCCATGTTTTCAACATGCATGTTATACTCCCTCAGAATTATTATTGACATAAGATTTTTCAAAATGAACTTAAATATCAGTTCATTTTGAAAAACCTCTACGTTTGATAATAATTCTGGATAGAGGGAGAATTAAAGATCATGGCGACGATTTAAAAACAAAACAACCCACCCAGGAATGTATCCCGATTCACCCAATATGTATGATGGCAGGGAGGGAAGTGTTCATACCCATGAGGATGGGATATGATGTTCTAAGAGGCTGGTTGCGGACTCAAACACCCTTTATTAATTATACAAAAAAAAGCTTGAGTGGACTTTATCACATAGTTTGAATAAAGATGTTGTCTATGTATTAAATAATTAGAACAAAGGCAATACGTCTTCAAAAGTTCATGTGCTTATTCTTAACACAAATGGCCTTGGTGAAATAGTAGGACGATTTTGTGCTGTATAATTGTTACTCCCTACGTCTGGAATAATTATTGACATAAGGTCTTTCCAAAGTTTATTTGTTTTAAATAAGTTTATTTAGAAAAACCTTATGTTGATAGTAATTCTGGACGGAGTATTATCGTTTTTGTTTTAAACAGCAGGTTAATTAGTTGTTATGGACTTGATAGAAAGCAACAGATTGCTGAGGGACTGGGTATGGAAAACCTTACCGAACTACAAAATGTACTAGACTAGCAGTTCTTTGTAGTAGGGACTATTCCCATTGATGTATCCTTTGTTCCCTTTCGTCTCTAATGAAATTATTTACTTATAAAAAAAACTACAAAATGTAGTAGATATGTAGGCCCACTGTTCCACATATATAAGATGGGAAACAAATGGGAAAGTTAGTTTTTTTAAAATTATTTTTTAAAAAATCATTTTTTAAAATATTGATATATCTTACCGAAACTGATATATCGGCGATATTTTTAAAAAAATTGAAAATTGAGATTGCACAATATTATTTTATTGGTTGAAGGCCGATATCAATATATTGCATATACAACATTCCATGGATATAATCCTGATTTGGTGGCCAACCAAATGGGCTTCGAACTCGGGATCTCCCTTTTTTGGCCATCACAGCAACCTCACACTGGTTCACCATTCAGCATAATTACGAACATGTTAATTTTTCATACTATTTCAAAGGGGGGCACAATCAGTAGATCACACCATACCAGTTGTAAGAGGGCCACGCCACATTTGACGGCTGAAGCTGGGTGGAACTTCCATAGCTTGACTTCACATGTCAAAGTCAAATACAAACCTATGCTCTTCCATTGTAACTTATGAGAGATCATTTCAAAGCGCGCTTAGAATATGTCAATGTCTATTAGACTATTTTCTGGGAGGATACTAAGGGGCCCTTTGGGGCATGATTTGTCACGGCCCGTATTTTTAAAACCTTTTTTAAATCAGAGGATTAATCTTCAATGAGATAAATCATCAGTTCAAAATTTTCGACTAAGCATCTAGGCCGTGATAACTGGGATTCAAAAACATGGATATAAATATAAGATTATCGATACAAAGTCGATTAAACTCATGCAAGTCCTTCATATACAAGTCTGTCATCCATCTCAAAATACATTAGAAAAGAAAGGAGACTGATGCCTACTTTGATGCTGTCAAGTCATCCTCACTCTCGATCGTCTACCCCCAGGAGCTACGTGAAGACAGTCTTCTACTAAAGAACCTGCATCACGAGCGGATGCTGAGTATAAAAATACTCAGTATGATATCGTAACACAATCATCAGCATAACAAAATCAACAAGTCAATAGTTGCATTAACATCTTATGCAGCCTATTACAGAGTTCCATTTGATTCTTTTATTAGTCTTTCAAGCAAAGTCTTTTATTGCTTCCCAAGTTCATGTTCAGTAAATACGTATTTGTCCCAAATAGACAATACTAATCACACCTCATCAATATCTCTACACTGCAATAGCTGATCCACATATGAAAACAGACGGGCATAACTTCCACCATAGGGAAGATGTAAAACAGCCTAAGTCCAACTAATGACATATAGTTCCAACCAAATCTCACCAATATCACTGCACTGGAATAACTAATCCACATACGATCATCATAGCCATGTCACATGATTTCCAATGCCGGAGCTAAGTGGTCCCAACTGCACTAAGGGTAACCACTGCCCCTTCCAGCCGCGTGGAAAAAGACCTTCTATGGCCGTGGGAATATGCTCATGTGGCAACCCACCACACCCTCACGCCGAAGCATGGTAGCTTACCCTTATTTGCCTTCAGACCCAACATGCTCCAACTATGGAACTCATGGCCATAGTTCTAAGTCACTGCCATTCGTCGCCTCCATCGACGGAAAGTACTCGTCGTCATCGCCTCCATTGGTGAAAAATACACGTCGCCATCGCCTCTATCGACGAAAAGTATAGATAAAGCACAAAACATAAAAAGGACGACAAAGTAGTACGAGATCCGACTTTTACACGTGTTTGGGCTCGATTCGCCACCTATCGGAGGTCGTCAGAATGTCGCTGGAGCCAACATCCTCCTGCCGGTGCATCATGTCATTGTTGCTGGCATCGCAGCTAGTGGCCGGCGTAGCTGACAGTGGCTCGGCTAGTCCCCTTCTCTCCCTCTCATTTTCTCTCTTCTTCTCCCCTGGTTCCCTCCTTCTCTCTGCTTTTGTTCCCTCCATTTCTCTGTCCCAGCACCCCCCTCAACTCTCCCTTTTTATAGCCAGCATAGGGGCTGCTGAGTCACTACAGCCCTTGCCAGCTGATGTTTTTCTTCTACCAAATGGAAGGCAGCCCGTTGAGTCTTCAATGGTAATGGCACCTGTTGTTTCCAGCAATACACCTAGCCATTCAACCAGCCAGGTGTTACATGATTAAAAGCAAAACATCCTTCACTATTCATTTCAGGTTTTTTCCACTTTCAACTGAAACACCTCATGACCTAAAATGAATAGTGAAAGTGAAACATCCAGTGTGGATGTTTTGCTTTTAATTACGCCCCAAACGACCCCTAAGGCTGATTTACTATGACCATGTCCACGTTGCAAGTAGAAGTTATTAGGTACGCATCGAATTTCATGCTCATCACCAACTGGTGATTGACATGAATCCAATTTGGGGGCCTTCATGTTAATAAGGGAGGTCATGTCAATCAGCCTTTGGTGGTGGGCATTAGTTCCCCGTACTCGATGTGTACCTAATAATTTCTCCATTGCAAGAGCTGCTCTTGAGAGCGTAAGGCTCAAGTTAGAGAGAGGCTCAATTACCGGGCATGCAAGCTACTGCCTTTGTTACATCTCTTCTATGCAGAAAATTGGACATTATAAGTTGTAACGAAGATCCCCCACCCCCAAGCTTAGCACAAAATGGCACTTTCCTAGTGGAAGTTCTCCAATGCTAGGAACTTTGCATATAAATATAAATATGGGATAACAGTTAGTTCTATGCAGTACCCACAATATCAAGCACAGAAGTTTCCTCAAACTTGAAGCTCCTATTCACTATAGACTAGAATTCACTCAAGTAAAAGCACTATTTGATTTCTTTCGCTCACATGGCCACTCAATAAAGAAAAAAATTCAAGGCCGACTTGTCAGGAAAAATACTCATTTTTTTTTTATTTTTAGCTAGCCAAGAAACACAATAAAATACACACTTATCCACACCCTTAATGATGTAAATGAATCTTGTACTCCTCTATTATATAGGATGCACAAGTTATCACACACATAAAATTAAATTAACAAAGAAGCATATTATCGAACACTTGAAAGACACAAATTAAACGTGATTTACAGCCAAGACAATGACTATATCCACAAGGTCTAGACACCAAATTCACTATTATCAACTTCAGATACAACTTAATACAATAACATTTATGGTAAATACCCTCTTATAAGTTATAGAGAAATATCACTCTTAGGTGGAATACACAAAGAATAGAGATGAAAGGAATTACCATAAATAAATTATTTATCTTTTTTATCACAAAAAGAATGCCTTGCACTTGAAATTTTTTTTATTTACTTCTCCTTCTTCTTCTAAAAAATCTCATTTCCTTGATCTCAAAACCCCTCTAAAGTTGTAAATTTTTTCTCCTATTTTTACTAATTCTCTTTCTAAAAAAAAATTCACTTTTAAAAAAACTTGATTTTTCATAAATAAACCTCTCATTGCTTTAACAAATTATATTTAACCCAAAATAAGTCAAATAGTAAACCCCTCCGCATGAAGGGAAGTTCAACAAGAAAAGTCTCACATTACATGAGCAGGGAAAAACCCAACACAGCTGCAGTTATGTTGCTGGTCCTTGTGTTGTTCAGCTCTAGACTTGTGGTAGAAGGGAGACCTCTAAAGG
Source organism: Houttuynia cordata (assembly GCA_039654745.1). NCBI lineage: Eukaryota > Viridiplantae > Streptophyta > Magnoliopsida > Piperales > Saururaceae > Houttuynia > Houttuynia cordata. The sequence continues at coordinate 26,988,772 of CM077505.1, forward strand.
AAGCTGAGACATCGATGAGGCAAGGCTTCCAGTTCTAGTCACTACAACGAGCTCCAGTTCTGCCTTCTCTAGCTTCCAGCTTCACGAAAGTGCCTAATAATGGCAGTGGTCACTGCCCTATCCCCTAGCTAAACTCAGCTTCCTGAGGAGTATACATGCATAGTGTCGTACAATTGGTTCATTCCTTTTATATATTTGGTCCCTTTTGCTCTAACGGGAAATAATTTCCCATGTATTTACATGTAACCAATGTACGTGTATTAAACTGCTCTTCAACCCAAATGTAAAATTTGCTTACTTTTGTACAATTCTTTCAAGATTCTTTCAGTAAGAAATCAAAGAGAGGCTCTACGCGTTCAATAATTCACAGACGACACTTGTGGTAGCACGTAGCGGCAGCGCAGATGCTCCTTTCACTCCTTGAGTTCATTCGTCCGGTGTACCTTGCATTTCATAGTTGATAAAACATTGCCTTTTGGTTCACCATTTAAGCGTTGGGGCCCCTTAAATCAAGTTAACCTGCATAAATAAGTACTCCCTATGTCCTGAATTAGTACTAACATTCGGTTGTCAAAAGTTAACTGATTTTAGATCATTTTGGAAAACCAAATTTTACTACTCACTCCGGACAGAGGGAGTAGATAAGCGTTGCGATATTCCTATTAGCAGTTTTCTTTTGGGCCACTATATTCCTATTAACCTTTACAATATGGTCGCAAGATTCACAACAGCCTGCAATCATATTACTTAAAGTCATTTTTAATCTAACTATACACATATTACTTAAAAACCTCCTTAAATCCCTATCATGTTCAACACAAACTTCAAACAAGATTTACATAGTTATAGCAGTATACGTGACTGATCAACAAAGCAGACCTTCGTTTCAAAAAGTAAAAAAAGCATGTTTTCTGCACATCAGTGAACTTCAGTGCACATTAGCCTACTTTTTGTGTTGTGTTGGCCGTAGCTGTAGGTAAGAAGTTTTAGCCAAAAAATAACACCATGCAAAAAAGCTGTAAATTTGCTGATTGCAGTTCTATCAACATATACTGAAGGCTCATCAATCGCAATTATTTTGGTTGTTTACACATTTGTTTTGGTCAATAATTTGATAATGTGTAATCCCCATACTCTGAGATGTACTTTTCAAAAGAAATTCATACTCTTCTTTGACCCTAAGGATTTTTTCCTGGCTCCGTCCCTGCGTAATTCAATTTAATTCGTTAATTTATATGTTCCTAATAGACACTATAGATGAGAACCGATGCTCTCGCTGTTTCGGGCAGCTTAGGCAGCTGGTTCTTATGCTGATCTCAGGGAAAACGTGAGCATAGCATGGCGTCCAAGTTCATTTCTTCGCGAGCAAGCAGTGATAAGTTCTCGTCTTTGCATTATTATATGTTTGTGAAAGTTTCTTACAGACCAAACCAAAATCAGGAAACTGCTTCATAAAATATTCTCCCTCTGTCCTATATTATTAGTCCCATTTGACCTTTCAAAATGAAAATCAATTTCATTATGTAAAATGAAATAAGACTATTAATGTGGTCCAGACGCATAATCAGCGTCTTCCAGGTACTTGCTGCACTCGACCTTGAACTAGAAACTTGAATTTGACTCAGATTAACCACGTCAGATTGCTAGCAAGCTGTTTACGTGATTGGTAGGTTTGGCTTGAAGCTCACAAAGATAATCACCAGCAGCTTGACTTAGTCTAAATACCTTATAATACTGACCATAAGGTATTGCACTTGACTCGGTTTTTTCTTAACCAAAAGGAGTCTCAGTCAATCATCCACCTAAAAAAGCACTCAAAATCAGCTACACAAAAGGCCAACACAACACCACTATCTATATAAGTGTCACCCAACCTACCAACATACCAAAACCTGATCCAAGGACCTCTCAAACTGGAGAAAACCAGCCCTTTTTCCTTTGTAAGAATGGATTCTTGCAGAAGAGTCTCTCACAGTTGTTATAATCATGTTCATCTTGTTCTCAACTTTCCAAGCTCCCACAACAGCAAGGGTGTTGCAAGGGGACTGGCCATCAATGGAAAGTAAACTCCTGTTTGTCTCTCTCCAGAGGGGCCCCGTCCCACCATCTGGGCCTTCAGGCTATACCAATGTGCCTGGAAGTGGAAGTGGTGGCAGGTGCCCTTTTGCGGAGATGCATTTTGCAGGCCGGCCACCGGCAGCTGCCCCCGGCTTCCTGAGGACTGTCGTCCATGTCTCAGCTGTTCTCAAGAATCTTTCCAATAAGATCAAGGGTCTTGATTTTGATTAGTTAAAGGAAGTAAGTTTATATATGTAGCTGGAAAAATCACCAATATGTGTATGCTAAATTCTTGATCCCAATCATTCTTTGTAAATAGACTACATGTTTCAACATGAGACATTGTATACATATCGAAATATTTGTTCTATCCAGAGCTTTTTTCATATGACCTGGCGCCAACTTTGACTTTCCCATATCACCCGGAATCTTCCTCTTTCTCTCACATGACCCGGAATCGGCACCTAGAGTACCAAAAATACCCTTCTTTTACGTTTTTAAGCCTTTTGTATCCCAAATGCTTCATTCTTCCCAAAATTAGTGATTTACGGGAGCATGAAGTTGGGGAAGAAGATATTCCGGCAAAGGTCTGTCCATAATCGCGGTTGAAACCATCGCCGGCGCCGTCTAACTCAGAAAAAAAATAAAATTTCATGCCAAAAAACTGTAAAATAGCGGGAAAGACGAAAAAAATATATGATGAAAGGATTTTGATGTAAGATCAGCGGGGAAGCCCTCCCAACAACAAAAATTAAGATCTACATGTAAAAAAATACATATAAAGGCCACTCATTAGTGTTCAACCGCTCATGGACACAAAATAAAAGAATAAAAATCGGCTAAAATGTGAAATACACGTCGGCGAGCGACGAGTTCAGTTTATATATCTTTCTGTGATCCTAATGAGGTGGAAGAGGAAGAAAAATAAGGAAGAACGCAAAAAAAATGGGCAAAAACGGATAAAAAATGAGCGAGTTATGACATTTTGAAAATTTCAGAAAAATCGCGTTGCATATGACACGACTCAGGCTCAAGTCGTGTTGATACACGACTTGATACACGACTTGAGCCTGAGTCGTGTCATATGCAACGCGATTTTTTTGAAATTTTCAAAATGTCATAACTCGCTCATTTTTTATCCGTTTTTGCCCATTTTTTTTTGTTCTTCTTTATTTTTCCTCCTCTTCCACCTCATATAGATATATTAAGCTAAGAAATGAAGAAAAAGAAGAAAAAAGAAGAAAGTAGAAGCTTTGCGGCGAAGAGCTTCCACTTTCTTATTTCTTCTAATTTTTTCTTTATTTCTCAGCCTAATATATCTTCATGATGTGGAAGAGGAGGAAAAATAAAGAAGAACGCAAAAAAAATGGGCGAAAACGGATAAAAAATGAGCGAGTTATGACATTTTGAAAATTTCAGAAAAATCGCGTTGCATATGACACGACTCAGGCTCAAGTCGTGTATTCGACAACACGACTTGAGCCTGAGTCGTGTCATATGCAACGTGATTTTTTTGAAATTTTCAAAATTTCATAACTCGCTCATTTTTTATCCGTTTTTGGCCATTTTTTTTGGTTCTTCTTTATTTTTCCTCCTCCTCCACCTCATATAGATATATTAAGCTAAGAAATAAAGAAAAAAGAAGAAAGTAGAAGCTTTGCAGCGAAGAGCTTCCACTTTCTTATTTCTTCTAATTTTTTCTTTATTTCTCAGCCTAATATATCTTCATGATGTGGAAGAGGAGGAAAAATAAAGAAGAACGCAAAAAAAAGGGCGAAAACGGATAAAAAATGAGCGAGTTATGACATTTTGAAAATTTCAGAAAAATCGCGTTGCATATGACACGACTCAGGCTCAAGTCGTGTATTCGACAACACGACTTGAGCCTGAGTCGTGTCATATGCAACGTGAATTTTTTAAAATTTTCAAAATGTCATAACTCGCGCATTTTTTATCCATTTTTGGCCATTTTTTTTTGTTCTTCTTTATTTTTCCTCCTCTTCCACCTCATATAGATATATTAAGCTAAGAAATGAAGAAAAAAGAAGAAAAAGAAGAAAGTAGAAGCTTTGCGGCGAAGACCTTCCACTTTCTTATTTCTTCTAATTTTTTCTTTATTTCTCAGCCTAATATATCTTCATGATGTGGAAGAGGAGGAAAAATAAAGAAGAACGCAAAAAAAAATGGGCGAAAACGGATAAAAAATGAGCGAGTTATGACATTTTGAAAATTTCAGAAAAATCGCGTTGCATATGACACGACTCAGGCTCAAGTCGTGTATTCGACAACACGACTTGAGCCTGAGTCGTGTCATATGCAACGTGATTTTTTTGAAATTTTCAAAATGTCATAACTCGCTCATTTTTATCCGTTTTTGTCCATTTTTTTTTTGTTCTTCTTTATTTTTCCTCCTCTTCCACCTCATATAGATATATTAAGCTAAGAAATAAAGAAAAAAGAAGAAAAAAGAAGAAAGTAGAAGCTTTGCGGCAAAGAGCTTCCACTTTCTTATTTCTTCTAATTTTTTCTTCATTTCTCAGCCTAATATATCTTCATGATGTGGAAGAGGAGGAAAAATAAAGAAGAACGCAAAAAAAATGGGCAAAAACGGATAAAAAATGAGCGAGTTATGACATTTTGAAAATTTCAGTAAAAACGTGTTTTGAACGACACGACTTGCAGTATAGTCGTGTAGACTATACTGCAAGTCGTGTCTTTCAAAACACGTTTTTACTGAAATTTTTAAAATGTCATAACTCACTCATTTTTTATCCGTTTTTGCCCATTTTTTTGCGTTCTTCCTTATTTTTTATCCTCTTCCACCTCATGAAGATATATTAGAATAAAATAAGAAGAAAAAATAAGAATAAAGAATAAAGTGGAAGCTCTTCGCTGGAAAGCTTCCATTTTTTTCTTTCTTATTCTTTTTTCTTCTTCTTTCATTCTAATATATCTTCATTATGTGGAAGAGGAGGAAAAATAAGGAAGAACGCAAAAAAAATGAGCAAAAACGGATAAAAAATGAGTGAGTTATGACATTTTAAAAATTTCAGTAAAAACATGTTTTGAACGACACGACTTGCAGTATAGTCGTGTACACGACGACACGACTATACTGCAAGTCGTGTCTCTGACATGACTTGGATATTTTTCGTGTTTTCGACGACACGATAAAATAGGAATTTTCAAAATTTGATAACTCGCTCATTTTTCATCCGTTTTTGCCCATTTTATTGTGTTCTTCCTTATTTTTCCTCCTCTTCCCCTTCATTAGGATCACAGAAAGATATATAAATTGAACTTGTTACTCGCCGAAGAGTATTTCACGTTTTTGCATATTTTTATCCTCTTATTTTATGTCCAGGAGCGGTCCAACACCAATGGGTGATCTTTATATGTGTTTCTTTACATGTAGATCATAATTTTTGTAGTTTGGAGGGCTTCCCAACTGCTCTTACATCAAAATCCTTTCATCCCGTTCGGTTTCTCGCTTTTTGGCGCGAAAATTACCTTTTCCGATTTCGACGGCGCCGGCGCCGGCGATGATATGGGCGGAGATGCCGGACGGAACACCTTTTCTCCGATTGAACACGAGTTTCTCTGGGTACCTCCTCAGATTCCTGGTAATATGGAAAAACGAAGAGTGTGGGTGCTTATACCTAAACCTAAGGGTATTTTGGGTACTTTCCGGGTCATATGGAAGAAAGAAAAAGATTCCGAGTGATATGAGAAACTGAAAGTTGGCGCCAGGTCAGTATTAGTCATTTATATTTGTGGCTGCAAATTAATCTTCTGTAGATGCACTAACTAGATAGAATATATATATATATATATATATATATATATATATGAGATAAGTTTACATGAGATCGTTCTCATATAAGGAGCATGAGGCCAATCTTTATTACCGTTAGATTCCGATCGGAAGGTGGATATCAAATCAGTGGGTAGGTGAGTGTGTTCACATCAAGGAGTGGGTGAGATCATTATGAGTATTTGTAGCCATCAGATCAAGATCCAACGATTCAAAGTGGCCTCATATAAGCAATATGAGAGCGATCTCATATAAACTTTTCTCTCTCTCTCTCTCTCTCTCTCTATATATATATATATATATATATATATATATATATATGCTCAATGCAGTCAATTTCTATCTGTACACTTAAATTTGTTTTTTAGGAAAATGTTTTGCTGACCTAGTTGGGTCGGCATTGTAACTTTTTCAATTGATTTTTTAACTGAAGATAGGTGTCACGACCTGTATTTTTTTAAACCTTTATTAAATCAGAGTAATAACGGAAAATTAGAGGATCATTCCTCTATACAATAAATCATTAATTGAAACTCATCGACTAAGCATCTAGGCCGTGATAACTGGGGTTCATAATTATGGATACAAAATTATATATAAATATAATATTAAAAATACGAAGTCAATTAAACCAACGCAAGTCTTCCATGCGTAGGTCTGTAATCTAACTCAATATATACTAAAAAGTAGTTGATGTTCACGCCTTATTACAACAAAATTATAAGCAAACTAAGAAGTTGAAGTTTACTATGAAGCTTTTTAGACATTATCGCTTCCAAGATGTCTAACCCCGAGTGCCATGTGAAATCAATCTTTTACAGAAGCAACTATATCACAAGTGGATGTTGAGTATAAAAATACACAGCGGGATATCATATCACAATCATCAACAAAATAATAGTTGCATTAACATTTTATGCAGCCTATTAAAGAATTTCACTTGATTATTTTATTTGTTCTTTGAGCAAAGTATTTTATTACTTCTCATGTTCATGTTCAATAATTAAATCTTAGTCCCATATAGGCAGACTCACTGAATGTCATTTATATATGACAGACAACACGAAAACATTATAACTATCACTCCGGTTGTTGCAGGCAATTACGGCACGCCTTGAATCCTCGATGGTGAATGCCTCGCCCATTTCTTACCTCAAAAGGTATGGCCATCGGAAGGGTTTGGCCCCACATCAACTCCTAGACTCGATGTGGATTGGAAGAACACAACCTTTTAGGAAGCTAACACTTTTAATGTGCATAGTAAAACCACTTAGCATAAATAACTTTAGGGTCAGTGCAATTTCCTCCAAATGAAAGATATAAAAACTCTCTCTAAAATCCATAGAGAAGATGCAAACAATATAAGCTTGACCAATAGAATGTGGTCCTCATCAGGTACCATTGACACAAAGCTTCCACCAAAGGAAAGATGTAAAACAAAAGTGCAAAGCTTTCACCATAGGGAAGATCCAAAATAGCTGAAGCCCAATTAAAATCATGTGGTCCTTAATAGGTATCATTGCACTACTACTACAAACTCGTCTTAGAGTTATAACATATAATCTCAGATTTCTAGCTCAATTGCCAAACAAATAGTCTGACCTTTTGCTTAATAGACAATTGATCGTCTGATCAGAAGTCACTCTCACTCATGAACTGACTCCCAATCCCAAAGGTATTTTAGTCCTTATCTTGATTAAGTTCTTCCTAACCCTCAAGCTTAGCCCTCATGTCATCATTTTATTATCTGTTATAAAATAATTAAATCTCGAAATTCCCTAAGTTTATTAATTAGGTTTCCTTAACATTAAGGTCCTCAGCAATGAGTCATATAACTAGGAATAAAAACCCATAAACACAATAGTACAACTCGCACACAGTTATTACATTAATTTGGTTTTGAAATTATTTATCAAAAAACTTAAAATAATAAGACTGAGCCTATATATGTACATGCTCGCTCTATATGTATCAAAATGTAAAATTTAACCATATGGTAGACATCAACCGACATTTAGTACTACAACAGTCAGTGGATGTCCACCGACTATTCAAGTCTGAACCAGGCTTGGTTCACTGTTTTGTCCAAGTTTGGTTCACTGCTAGACTGGTTCACTTTTGAACCAGTCATCTCCCTCACGGGAGCGCTTGCACTACTCATGGCGGCAGCAGGCTCAATCCACTGTTGCAGGGCTAGCCCTCCAACGGTGGGTCGCCGACACAACATCTGCCATCACGGAGGCACCGCCCTACTCCCTTTTATCTTTCTCTCCCCCTCTCTCCTTCTCGGGTTCCCACTGCCTAGATGATAGTAGGCTCGATCTGCTGCCGCCGGCCTGTGCCACTGGCTGTGGGCTGCCATCACAGTGTCGTCCCTTAGCTGGCCTGTTGTCCTCTCCTCTGCCTTTCAGTTGTCTGCCCATGGTGATGAGCATACTGTTCCCCCTGCGCAGGGCGTAGCCAATAATTTTCCGCTGAAGGTTATAGGACTATTTATACACTTGCTCAATAGGGCTGTAAAGCCACGCAGCAGATCCAGGGAATGAATTGGCACTTTCAGCTCTTCACAGCAATTGGTGAGGACTCAGGCATCATCGTGACCCAGGGCCAACGGTATTCTCATGCAAGGTTGAGTCTCTTTGTCCTCTTTCACAGCAGTCTGTGGTCCTTACTGCTGGCTTTCTCTTATCTCTTCGACTGGCTCGTGGGATTGTCTTATGGGTTACGAGTCTAATGACTGCTTCTCTTGTGCAGTTGTACCAAGGGGACAACTGTCTCCAGTTTCTGCAAGTAATGGAAACTCTCTTTCTTTTAGCTATCTCATTAATTTCGGCTCTAACTGCGATCATAGAATCTACATCGGGTCTCCAAAATCAGCTTTGTGCGTTTCTTAAAAACGCTTGGATTACATGTTTAAATGGTAGAGATACTTAATTAGCATACCAAAATCTTGTGTAATTTGGCCATGTTAGGCTTTAGATCATGCGAACATCCACCAACCTCTCTGTACACTCACTTTTGAAAGTAATGGCACCTACTAAAAGAGCACATATGCAATTGCCACGTAGCAAATCAAAATAGGAACAAGAAACATAGAATGTGGTTTGACAATCTTTCTTACATATCCACAACTCCTATAATTTCAATATCTGTTCTTTCAGACGAAAATTAATGTACATAGAATGGCTATCATCGCCTGCACACCTAACATTCTTAGGAAAAATGCATGACCCAGTCTCCTTTTCAGGAGGCTTTCTAGGCTTTGGGTGGGGCCCCACGTTTTCATTAGTTTTGAACCATGGGCCCTACCATTAAATCCGTGGGCCCTTCTCCAATGCCTAAAAAGCCGCCTGTAAAGGCGAAGCATTCTTAGATTTACAAGTTAAAATTTCAATATATATTGGGGCTTTTTACATATTACCTGGCGCCAAGTATGGTTTTATCATATTACCTAGTTTTTCTCGTGACTTCTCATATGACCTGGAATCGACACCTAGAGTACCGAAAATGCCCTTCTTTTACGTTTTTTATGCATTTTGTATCTGAAAAGCTTCATTCTTCCCAAAATTAAAGATTTACAGGATCATCAAGTTGGGGAAGAAGATATTCCGGCAAAGATCCATCCATAATCGCAGTTCAAACCATCGCCGGCGCCGTCCAACCCGAAAAAAAAAATTTATGCCAAAAAACTGTAAAAACAGCGAGAAAGACGAAAAAAAATCTATGATGAATGGATTTTGATGTAAGAGCAGTGGGAAAGCCCTCCCAACTACAAAAATTAAGATCTACATGTAAAGAAACACATATAAAGATCACTCATTGGTGTTCGACTGCTCCTGGACATGAAATAAAAGGATAAAAATGGGCAAAAACGTGAAATACCCGTCGGAGAGCGACAAGTTCCATTTATATATCTTTCTGTGATACTAATGAGGTGGAAGAGGAGGAAAAATAAGGAAGAACGAAAAAAAAATGGGCAAAAATAGATAAAAAATGAGCAAGTTATGACATTTTAAAGATTGTCATTTATCGTGTTGTCGACGACACGACTTGATTCAAGTCGTGTACTATGCAACACGATAAATGACAATCAAGTCGTGTCGTCGACAACACGATAAATGACAATCTTCAAAATGTCATAACTTGCTCATTTTTTATCCGTTTTTGCCTATTTTTTTTTGTTCTTCATTATTTTTCCTCCTCTTCCACCTCATTAGTATCACAGAAAGATATATAAATGGAACTTGTCGCTCGCCGACGAGTATTTTACGTTTTTGCCCATTTTTATCATTTTACTTTCTTCTTTCTTATTATTTTTTCTTATTTTTCCATCCTACATCTTTCTATGATACTAATGAGGTGGAAGAGGAGGAAAAATAAGGAAGAACAAAAAAAAATGGGCAAAAACGGATAAAAAATGAGCAAGTTGACATTTTGAAGATTGACATTTTGAAGATTGTCGACGACACGACTTGATTCAAGTCGTGTTGCATAGTACACGACTTGAATCAAGTCGTGTCGTCGACAACACGATAAATAACAATCTTCAAAATGTCATAACTTGCTCATTTTTTATCCGTTTTTGCCCATTTTTTTTTGTTCTTCCTTATTTTCCCTCCTCTTCCACCTCATTAGTATCACAGAAAGATATATAAATGGAACTTGTCGCTCGCCAACGAGTATTTCACGCTTTTGCCCATTTTTATCCTTTTATTTCATGTCCAGGAGCAGTCGAACACCAATGGGTGATCTTTATATGTGTTTCTTTACATGTAGATCTTAATTTTTGTAGTTGGGATGGCTTTTCCACTGCTCTTACATCAAAATCCATTCATCATAGATTTTTTTCGTCTTTCCCGCTGTTTTTACAGTTTTTTGGCATGAAATTTTTTTTTTTCGGGTTGGACGGCGCCGGCGATGGTTTGAACTACGATTATGGATGGATCTTTGCCGGAATATCTTCCCCAACTTGATGATCCTATAAATCGTTAATTTTGGGAAGAATGAAGCATTTCGGATACAAAATGCATAAAAAACGTAAAAGACGGGCATTTTTGGTACTCTAGGTGCCGATTCCAGGTCATATGAGAAGTCACGAGAAAAACCAGGTAATATGATAAAACCATACTTGGCGCCAGGTAATATGTAAAAAGCCCTATATATTGTGAAAATTCATGTAACACATTAAATGCGTGTTGGGCAATTTACCAAAGCCATTGTAAACAAAGCCGCTTTCCCTTCATAAAATGGGTAAGCGCACCACCCCCCCTACCCCTCTGCATTCTGGTTGCTTTGGCAACCAAAACAGCATTTGTTTCACACCATGAACCTCTCCATGTTGAATCGTTGAAACTTTAGGATGGAGAAATTATTAGGTGTAAATATAGGGCAGAACACGAATTGCTGAGTGCCACTGGCCTGTTTGTGGAACATTGTCGTTCAGCAATTGGTATTCTGCATTATTTTTCCTTCTAATTATATAATTGCATGCACTGAGCCTGCGGCAATATAATTTGCACATAATCGTACTTGCTACCATACATAAGAAAGAGCATTTTGTGTTGGTGCAACATGTAAAGAGAATTGAGCATTGCTAATACTTTTAGTCATTTTATTTCTCGGATATCAAACCATAGAAATCAGCTGCCATTGCTTCACATATTAATGCGAACTCCCTTAATCTTTCTACCCAACAGTGGGGATCTGAATCACTGTACCCCGAGCATTATTTTCAGAAGTCCATACGAAGACGCGATCACATCGGTAATCATGTGTCCTGAACTGCCCCTTGGCTATGAAGTGCACTCTCACATAAGGGTTCTCCTTCTCAATAGTCTCCTTAGCTGCATGCGGCTCCGCTCCCAACAGCTCCGGCCATGCAAGTTTCCCTGCATATACGATACACAAACCCCACCTTAGCCAACATGAAGAAAACACAGAAGATGGAGTGAACGAGAAAGAGCTATGTATATATGTCTATGTATGTATTGTATACACACCTTGGCAATGAGGTTCTTGGCCAGCCATGCTTTCTCAACAATTCGCAGCTTGTGATCTTAGAATGAACTTGCCAGCTTCTAATGTTGTTGCGTTAAGCAGATGGAGTGGGGGGCTGGGCTATTTATATAGTTGAGCTAGTTTGGCGTTTGTCCTGGTGCAACTCGATAGCCAGTGGATACCACATATGGAGTTTGAAACTGACACTTTCTGCACTTCACGGAAATTGGCTGGCATTCTCATGTATAAATGGTTTGAGTGCTGATTGTATCTTTCTCTTGGGTTGCTTTTGTTTAGTAATTCTGTAATATATTATTTCATCTCTTGGACTCGTTTGAGTTATGTGCATAGTGCTTGTGCTTTTATAGGTCGGTAGTTGGTGCTCCTGTGCAGCTGTGCCACATAACAGAGAAAGGGGTATGTGTAGCCTTGTGATTGGGAGCAATTGAGCTTAATTTTGTTTTCCTTTTTTGGGATTGTCACTATTTGCAGCCCAAAATATCTTGAGTATATTTCTGGAGTCAGTTTTGAAAGTTCCCCAAATTAACTTCCATACATGATGCAGGGGAACTGGGCAAAAATGTCACGCTAGACGAATCCAGCTACAGGCGCGCTAGACATTCCTCTCCATTCAGAAGATTCATGGAGCTGAACCAACTATTTTAATTACAATTGTCTTTATAACTTGAAACATTTGAGCAATTTCACTCGTTATAGAGAAAGCTTTAGAGAATGGGAAAACCTCTGTAATTGGAATACTTTTCCGGGGTGGCCCTCAACACACTACAAGTCTTGATTCTCTGCAATTAGGCTCCCTTATGTTACAAATCAGCAAATTGCCATGATTATCTCTTTTTTTTTCTTTAAACTTGATTATCCCCACCCCCCCCCCCCCCCCCCCCCCCCCCCCTCTTCTGCTAATCTATGCCTGTTTATAGAGTGGATTTTGCCATCGTAAAAATTCAACACTATTCAGTAAGAATGCTAGTTCCTCAGATACAAGTAGTTTTTTTTTTAATTATTGGAAAGAGTTATTATGAGCCTGGGCTCAGGCTGGCACGTGTGAGCCCAGCCGATGTGAGCCATTGAATCGAGATCCGACCTTAGGGAAGGCAGTGTTGTGTATTGAAGTGCCACCTGATCAAAATCTGACAGCCCACATTGTCACGGCTCATGCCAACGTGCTTGAGCCCGGGTTCATAAAAATGTGATTCTTTTTTATATGACATAACACTTAGGAAGTTGGGGGCCGTTCCTTAATTTAGTTGTAAATTTTGAGCTTGACTGACTTGTTACATTGACTTCCAAGAAGCATCATATTTTTGAACGTCAAAGTTAACTTACCTCCTAAGTTCATAACCCCAGTTATTGCATGAAGTTGTTATGAGGAGTCATTCACATTAATTGGAATGAATAATTAGAATGACTTGTCAAAATCAGCCCCATTTTAGTGTTGAAAATTTTGGAGGTTTATAGAAAAAGAAACTTACCAAAACACAACACTTCTTAATCCAACTTAAATTGCATATAAACCCGGCAAGGATTTAACTATTGGTGATCATCATACACTATATATCTATACTTATATACAATTCCCTCCGTCCGGGGTTATTATTAACATATGGTTTTTCAAAATTAACTGAAACTGGTTTATTTAGAAAATTATAATCAAGTAACATATTTTTCCAACAATTTGGGGTCGACATGGATCTTACACCTCCATTCTAGCATATTTTGTGCCATCTCTTTTGTAAGAGAAAAAAGATAAATTTTTCTTATTAATTATATCTAAGTTCTTTTAGATCTCATTCTCTGTATCTTGGATTTACATGAATCCCTTCTAATCTTCTTATTAGGCAACTAGTAGGCAATCATCATGCTAAAAATCTCTTGTCATCCTGAAGAGTGTTTATTTAGTAAAAGTTGACAAATCAGGGGCTGGCGAAAAATTTTCACCTTTCACTCCAAATTGTTAACTATCAGGCCTGAAACACTAATACTTAATGAAGTGAGCATCAGTGTGACGAGAATCTTCACCTCATTTTCAACATTTATTTTCATCAGCTCTCCAACTAATGTGATTAATTTTTAGGCTAACGAGAATCATCACCTTTCACGTTTTATCATCCAAACGCACCCTATATCCTTTAGTCAACAATACTTGTCTTCAGCTGCCATAGGTCTAAGCCACCAACTCTACCAATATGAGGAACCCTCGTATCTTTGGAAACAAATGATCCTTCTAGCACAATGATAGGTGCTACCAAATCGTTCTCTTTTTCAATTTTGGCTGCAGCATTTCCCCATTAGCTCCCACCAGCCAGCTCTGGCCATGCACTCTTACCTAAACATTGACAATAAAACAAGTGAAACGTTCAAGTTATTGATACTTTAAAATCAAAAGTAAAACGAATGCTGCCTACCTTTGCATTCTGCCATTTTCGCTTCTCTATAGAACTGTTAGGTCTCAACGCTTTGGCTTCAATTTGTATAGTGACGACTAGGGAACTTGTTCAGTATCTAACTGTTATTGTTGAAGTTTGAATTATGCATGTGAGAAAACGGCCATCTCGTCCACACCTTTGAGTTAGATTCAAAGCTATATCAGTTTTCACATGTTTGACTTCAAAGGCAATCCTTATTACATTTACATTTGTAATTGGGTTGTGGATGGGAGAGGAAGGGAGGGGGGAGTTTGTGGCATGAACAAAATTTTAAACATGGGATAGTACTTCAACACTCCTCTTTTCAATTGAAATGCATGTTCAGTCTTTCATTTCAGCCACAAAAAGGGCACTTGCTAACTTTTGCAGCTTTGATTTCCATTGAGAGGTGCGAAGTCATTCTTAGATTTCATGAAATTTATGACCAATCTTAATGTAGTTCTACACCACGTAGCCCTTTTTATTTTCTGTTGTCCACCTAGATACCACTTAATAAATATGAAGTATTGTCTTTCTTTCGACGATAGGAGCACACTAGATTTCGTATAGAATACGAAATCATTTCGATTCAGATATGGTTTGATTTCTTGTTTAAAACTTTATGTGGTTTTGACAATAAAATCATTTCGATTCAGATATGTATTTTCAGTGTTAGAAAATGTATTACTACGAAAGATGCTGAGTTGCACCAAAGCAGAGACGTGAGAGTAGGTTAGGTAGTTATTCGGAGAAGTCAAAAGAGGATTGATAGCCGGGGGAAAGTAAAGGTTTCTTATTCTTCTTTTGTTGTTTAAGGGACAAGGAGTTCATACCATGCAGTGCAGTTTGCTTGTTGCATGCCATTCTTCTAAGCGTCCAAAATTCCTCGTAGATTAGATATCCACTACCGGCCCAATCCAAGCTTCCAATTGCAACTATCAAAGACACCATTATGTTCCATACATACATGGCCAGACATATTCTTGCCACTTTTACACACTCAAACTTGCACAAGATACGGAAGTGCGTGCTCTGGCATTAAAAGAGGCTATCTGATCAGTTAGCTTCTGAGACAACTAATCTCTATTGATGAAGATCGATAATGCTCCTTCTCAGATGCCACTTCAATTGATTAATGCTTCTTCTACACGTAGAAGCTAAGCTCCATTAGCCAAGCACTCTATAAATGAGCCTCACATGCATGAGCTCTTCCATCCCAAGTCAAAGAGATGGCACTTCAATAAGAGCTAGCCCACTCTCTGGCCATGTAATATTAGAGTTGTTCTTATTCCTGTTTGATGATTAACTATGAATGTTTACTCTTCCAATTTCCAGGTAAGAGCTCATGGCCGGTGCTGGTCGGAGCTAAAGGAGAAGATGCTGTGTCAAGGATTGAGCAAGAGAACAAGGTGGTCACTGCTGTGATCGTGATGATAGGTTCACCAGTCACCCTTGACCGCCGCTGCAAAAGAGTTAGGGCCTGGGTCAACCAGAATGGCATCGTCGTACAAATTCCACTCATTGGCTAACCGAGGAAGATCAACTCCATCGACTGTATTTACATGAATCAAATACTGTTGTCTGGCGTTTAGTAGTAATCCTATGAGAAAAGTGTCTCCCATGTTATTACATGTTTGCATCGTTTGGACATAAATAAGGGATGGCTTTGCTTTAATGTTTTCATCTTCTTCTATAATAAGCGTTATACACACTAAATGTCACATAGGACTTGGATGTAGCTGACCCTATATATGTTACATAGGACTAATATGGAGCTGGCCCTAATTGTTGAACAAGTTAGCTTTATACTTGGCGAGCAAACAGTATTGTGGGGCCCATTGGTCTGGGCCAGCCACATTGGTCAAGATGTATGGGCCCCACCATCCAGTTTAACTGTATGTTTGGCCAGCGCATATATTTTTGAGAATGATGCTAATCAGACATCAAGAATCTCCTCTGTCCCCGTTACTTTCTGCACCCCGTGATAAAATCAAAAGTTTTCGCCTATCCCCTATTTTTCCAAAAAAAAAAGGCTGAATATGTGACACAGGGAGTGGTCCCTATCTCATTTTTGTAATCGAGGATTGGACCCCAAAACAATCTGCCTAAAAATCCCACCTCTCATTTTCTTACTATCTTTGTAGGGATGGCCCCGGTCTATTAATGTAATTTAGCAAGAACCTTCTTATTGGGTTCTTGAATATTGGGACTGCACCCCATTCCGTAGTTTGCAAAATGACAGGGGATTAGTCCCCAAAATCCATAGTGCAGCCTTTCTCGAGTTGGCCATGTGCCATCGCCATGGCTGGCCAAGGTCCACAACCAGATCATACCTAGAAGATATTCGAGAAACGTTCTCTATGTTGAAATTGTTGAGGGTGATTTTTTCTTACTTATATTCTTATTGGAGTGACAATCTCGATATTATATCCCAAAATTATTGTAATGCCCTGGGATGTGCTTGAAGTGTATATTAAAAAATATAAGTCTTCCAGTCAACCTTCTGTTTAAAATTTAAACGTAGCCTTTACTAAACATTCAAGGCTTTTAGATGAAGTTTTAAATGGTTTCTTATGGGTAGTGGGATTAATTATTAGTCACGTCTGGTTGGATTAACTACATGTAAAACTACGGATTATTTAGTTCAACTAGTAGTTGTTTGGAAAATAATATACTGGCTACGTATACTGTTTTAAATTTTTGGTCAACCAGAATTAGTGAAATCTGATTTCCCTTTAGCTGTTTTATCAAGTTTGAATATGTTGGTTGTTATAACATCTCAAATTAGAGGTAATTAATTTATCCACTAAATGGCGTCTGTATCCATCAAACTGCGATGTCTCAGTTAAGAACTAAGAATTTCAACATGCAGCTCTTGAGACAACTTAGGATCGAGGGTGTGCATTATTTTTATGACGACAATATTATCAGGTGATTTTTAAAATTAGTTGTTATACCGTTGCATGCATATTATTAAAGCTAATCCAAGTGGGTAATTTCAACTTTTTACACACTACTTCAATAATTTGTTGGCAAGTTTTTTTGAATGGAGGGCGTATAAATGTTTATTGTTTATAAATATAAAAAATTTACTTTATGAAGATGCCGACTAAAGAAGTGCTAAGAATAGTTCTCTTGCATCTTATGAACATATTTTCATGCATTAAAAAGTAAGAAAAAATTTGCATACAAAATAATATGAACTAAAAACAAGCTAAATGACTTTCATTTAATGATAAATGGGTAAAAAAACAGCCCTTAAATAGAACATGCTAATGGAGATGGGTAATTTCGAGAAGAAAAAATGACATCATGAGGATCAGAAAACACCTAAATTTCTTTCCATGCTATTGGGCTTCAAGCATAAGTTCAATCAGACCCAGGCCCGTTTAAATCGGGTCTCCTCCCTTCTCTCTCCTTCTATTCCCTTATTTTTATATCCCTCTTTCTATACCCTCTTTCTAATCATCAGTAGAACCTTTTGATGTACTCTTTTTATACCCCTCTTTTTATTTATTAATTTAATCTCTTGTTTTACAAAATTTTGGAAAATAAGAAAAATACAAATTCCACATACTCAACCCCTTTCCACCAACCTTCTTCTCTTTCATTAATATAACCTTCTAATTTACTATATTCTGAAATATAAGAAAAATAAAAATTCCTCACACTCAAGCCCACCTTCTTCTCTTTCATTAATCTGTACAATCCTTTGATTTACTCTATATTGAAATATAAGAAAATAACAAATCCCCTATGGGCCTCCCCCTCTTGACTTAGGTGCCCAATCCATTTCTGAACCGGAATCCTACCTCTGGGCATCTCGTCAGCCTTCTCCAACTATCCAAGCTTCAATGTTGCTTGATTCTTCTGTTATGGAAATCTCTAAAAATTAAACTCGGTCACGGACAAAGAGTCAACCTCACAATTGGTCTAAGTTCTCGGCCTAGCTCCTCTTCTAACCACTTTATTTCCCTTAAAGATCTAAATCCTTCAGGTAGCTTCTTTGATAATGAGAGTGAGAATTCATTTCATACAAACATCACTTCCTGTTCTTCCTCCTTTAAGAAGAATAGTATGAAGACATCGTGGCAGAATCAAACCAGTAGTGGCCATGCGGTGCACTACTCTAATAAAGATAAAGTCAATGACAAACTTCCTAAACACAATTAAATAATCATCTTTATGTTGTTAAAAGTCTTAATTTTCTTGTTTTCCTTCATCATATGATCCTCCTTGTGAAATAGTTAGTTTAGGGGTTTTCCTTTTTGGAGATTATTTTATCTTGTGTTCACCTTATATTTTGTTAATGTCTAACCTTATGTTGTTGTATTTTGTTTGTCTTTTCTGGGTTGTACTAATAAAATTTATTAATTACCCAAAGAAAACAAATCCCACACATTCAATCCCACCTCTATTTACCTTCTCTCCCTTTGTGACTCGGTCTCGACTCCTCATGAAACAACAAGAAGAAGAGATAATTAGAGACAACTATTATAGCTAAAATGTCCTCACTTCATCCCATGTGAAGAAAACCCAAGTATGACACTTCATATGGAATGGAAGAAGTATACGACTATACAACCAACAGCAAAAAGAAAGACATCCTAAGCAAGTGTGGCTCTTTCCATACTCCTCTTTCTACTCGTAATATTTCTGTAATATTAATAAAATTCCACACAATATTCACCCAACCAATCACCCAAAAGGAAAGGGTTATAGTGACCAAAGGGGGGGACGGAGTAATGCTTCACCATATCCAATTATGTGCTCCACCGCTTGATTATTTTTGACCTATTGACATGGACTATGGTCTAATGTCTTACCACCTTATTTCACCTGCCTCTCGAGTTACTAGAATTTTTCTTCACCCTGAAAAAAGACTCAATAACATCCTCTCTTTTTTTTTCTTTTTATAAAATGCATATTCACAATCTCAACGCATAGGCGCATACACATTTAAAACATGTGCAATTCATTTTTTTACATTTGCCATTTTGTACAGTACTGTAGTAAATCTGCTTCTTAATAGTACATCTTCTTCTGTATAGTATGCATTTTGTACATATTAAAACGCACACTATATGCATTTTCCATCATTTTCACATTTTCTTACTTATTTGTGGCTTATATATATATATTACTTTTTATAATTAATTCTTTAACTTTATTATTTTTCCATACTTTTCACATTTTCCCTCCATATTGTTGTTTGTGCCATTTTTTCATATTTTCCCCGTACCATACTATTGGCATACCCGACTTAGTCTTTTAGTGTAGGAGGACCAAAGAATCTTCCACTTGGTATAGAAGTCCATGAAAATGATTGGAAATAATCAGCCACCATCCCTTAAATAGTTAAATCCAAAAAAAAAACAGCCACCAATCTCACATACTACTTCCTTCTTTCAGTTATGGGCCCCTACACCTCAAATATTTCCATCATGATATTGGGCTCCAATATCATGATAAGCCCCCTTGAAAAGGCTGAGAACTCAGTTGACTGGTCCACTACAACCCCTTGACGGCCCAATGGGCCGGTGCGGCTACTCCAATCAGACCCGCCTAAATCGGGTCTCCTCCCTCCTTCCCCTATATAAATGGCGGGAGCCTCCTGATTGGCCGGTGCCTCAGTCCCCTCCTCCGGCCAGATAAGGCCACCGGGAAAAGCCCCAAACTAGGGTTCCGTCCTGCCTCCTCCGCCTCCCCGGCCTGCCTTCCCCTGCGCCGGCCGGACATCGGTCCGAAAAGATTAGGGCTTGGCTGAGTTTGGTTAGGGTTTTGCCATCCGTTGCTGGGCTGTAGAGTTGGGGGGGGTGGAGGTTTTCGATTCCATGGAGGCGGCTGCGACCGGAGTTGTCGCCGTTAGTGGTCGCGCCGTCGGGGTAGCGGTCCCGGTCCCGGCCCCGGCGAAGAAGAAATGGCGCGCCGTCTCGAATGCTGGAATTGAGGTGAAGTGTTAATGATTTTGTTTCTTGTATTCCCTGCGTCCAGTATTAGTAGTGACATTTCGTTTTCCAAAATGAACTGATTTTTTATAATGTTACTACTAATTCCGGAAGGAGGGAGTGAAGTTTCTGCATTTATGATTGTGGGGTGTTGGTGGATGCAGGAACTGGATCATTCGAAGCTTGGGCCATCGGACGAAAGAACTATATATGAGTTAGTAAGTTGTTGGATTGCGTGTTGTTTGAATTTGGTTTTGCACTCTAGTTTGTTTTTTAAACTGAATGAGTGGGGTAATGGAATGGAAGGGGCGACAGGGGACGGGGGAAATTGAGGTGGACTTTTCCTCGTTAACGCTGAACGGTGGAATGGATGCCGGATTGCTGCAGCAGCGGCTTCACGATGTTTCGAGGCAGAGAGAGGAGCTGGAGCACATGGAGATTGAACTCAGAGCTCAGGTGATCTCCAGGACGGAGATTTTGGAAATGCAGAAAAATTTTAATGCCCAGATAAATGAGCATGTTAGTAATGCAGCTATATTGAAGGTACGCTTTTGCTTTTCAATGGCGAATGCAAGCCTTTGACTATTTTTACTTTGTCACCCGTGTTTTTGCATATATGTGCTTGAATGAAAATGTAAATTGTTCTGATTGCTATGAACATTGTTTGACAGGAGCAATTGCAGGAGAGAGAGCAGTGCATACATGAATTGGAGGGGAAGTTGGAGGAAAAGGAAAGAGAACTTCATGCAATTAAAATTGATAATGAAGCGGTTTGTTAAATTTCTTTAGTTTCAGTTCGTTTTTTACTCTCTAGTTCTTTTGTATTCTTTTGGGTTCCATGTTATTAAGGTTGCGGCTGGCCATTTCAGGCTTGGGCTAAGGAGGATCTTCTCAGGGAACAAAACAGAGAATTAGCTACTTACCGGTATGCTATTGTCTATTGGTGCCGCCTATCCAGTCACTTGAATTTTTTGTATACTTATGTGTTTCTTCTTTCATAGCCTGGTGTAGACTTTTTTGCTTTTCTTTTTGTGTTTTCTGGTCAGCAGTTATATATTTTGAGTAATAGATGCAGTTTCCTTATATGGCTTCAGTTGTCAAGAAATAATAATGAGGACTATATACTCTGTCTGCACTTAGATCAAGTGATTATTTCTTGGTTACAGAAGAGAGCGTGATAATTCTGAAGCTGAAAGATCTCAACATCTTCAACAAATACATGACTTGAAAGAACATATTCATGAAAAAGAGTCTCAGTTTATTGAGCTGGAGGAACAAGTAATTTTCTTCAGATGATTCCAGATTTATTTGCAATTAGCTTTCTTTTCCTGCACTAGTCTGTCAACGGTGATTGCAACATACTTTGATTTGAATGAATTAGTTATGCAGCTTATGATTGGTCACTAGCTTGAATTTGAGATCTCTAGGATTCAAAATTTTGGGCTAAATACGCACTTGAATATGCAGGGATAATGTGCCTGCAAGTTCAGACACATTTAATGGTTTATGAAAACTAAGAAAATGTAAATAAAAATTTTGCTGCATTAACCAAGGATGGTGACTCATGCTGGCATAGGCCACCCTTAATTTGCATCCCTATACATGGGACCAGCACTAGTGGAAAGAGGGTTTCCTTATATTGGGATATGGTAACTTTTAACTTAGTTGGAATTGTGGATCCACTTTTAAAAGCCCAGACACTTAACAGCTAAAAATCAAGTGCTTTGTGATTAAAGTTGGAGGACCTTGGGAGCCTTGAGGCTCCCTTCATGCCTTCTTAAAACATTGACCGCAGAGTACCTTGGATGAGTTGCAGAGACAATTGTGCAATATAAGCAAGTCAAATGTCAGGGTCTCTTGTGTATATCTATTTAAATTTTTAAGCGATAATGTATTTGCTAGCCTACAAAAAAATTCGATAAAAAGTGAAGGGGCTGTATAAAACTTATATTACATGTTAGCACCTGACTTGCCTAGGCTTGCTAGTTAGCTCATTGGAATGGAACTTGGGCTTTGAGCTCACGATTTTTCTGCTGCCTATATATAAACATCCCCCTTTTATTCTCTCAATATGCCACTTTATCATTTTCAACATCTTGATTTCCATAAATAAGTTGGTATACTGTATGTTAATATGGAGATTTAATTTTTTCAAGGGGTTTCTGATGTCACTTATTTTTTTACTCTTATAGCATAGAGTTGCTCAGGAAACTATCCTTTATAAGGATGAACAATTGAGGGAGGCTCAAGCGTGGGTAGCACGGGTGCAAGAAATGGATGCTTTGCAATCCACAACCAATCACTCACTCCAAGCTGAATTAAGAGAGCGTACTGAACAGTTAAACCAACTTTGGCTCGGTTGGCAGAGACAGGTTCAATCAACTTCTCCTTTATTATGATTTATCTAATTTACATATCCTCTTGATCATGCAGGTTTTATGTTAAGTTGTCTTAAGAAAGTGTTGTTTTGGGTTGCACATGGCAGGTAATAGAAATGGAGAGGGTTCATGTTCAAACTGTTCAACAGCTGCGATTGGAATTGGCAGAAATTAGAGAACGAAGTGGTATATATACCGATGATTCTCATGCAGGCCACACAAATTCAGCAGATGTTTCATCACATGTGCAGAACGATGGAAACCAATTCAATGTAAATGAAAACGGATCACGAAATGGCAATTCTGTAATTCAGCCAAATGGCAAAGTCGACAAATCACAGCCACTTGTTTCAGGTGGCAGTACAGCTGCTCAGGTTGGATAATGGGTGTAACTTTATAATTGTTTATATACATGCTTTAGAGTTCATTAAACTCTAGCTGAACGTCTCTTTTTCATGTACTTGTTAGACTGAGCACGTATCTGGAGTTCCTATCCATCCATCTTCCATTCTTGGAATAGGTGGGTTCCTCCCACCAGGGCAGATGACGGGGTTGCATCCGTACATCATGCAGCAACATGGTATTCCCCAATCTGTAACATCTGCTAATTCACATATACCTCAATCTCACATGGGCCATTATCCTCCTAGCCCTGCAATTATGTCTCAACAGCCTTGGCCGAACCAACAGGTAAGACATTGGTATTCATCCTTGAATTCTCCTCTGCAATAGGCTTTGCCTAGTATTTTTCATTTCTTACTTTTTCTTCCAGGTCGTGGAAGATGGTTCCCAGATGTCACATCAAAATGAGTACCAGCGCTCTGAGACCGATGAGAGTAATACCAAGGCAGATGCACACAACTATGAGCTGTTAGCATTTAAAGAATCTGGCCGTCCAGTCTTTCTTGAAACTCAGTTAAGTTCCCAGAGACAGAGTGGATCTGTAGTGGTTTCATCTGATGCCGTAACTCAGGTTTGTTGACCTCCTTTTCTTCTTGTATGGAGAATATATGCTACGGGTGAGGTCTATCAGGCAAAATCTTACTAGTCTTCATTTCAGGTTTATGAGTTGAATAATAAGCAGTTTCTCTATCAAGATGCACACCAGAACTTAGAAAATGGTCCTCTTCCGTCAAATGCTACTTTGATTTCCGATGGGGCTGAATTTAAACCTGAGCATGAGGTTTGTTTTTTCGTTTTTTTAGCTAGACAGCAAATCTGGGAAAGGGGAATTGGATGTACTGTGACACCTGTTTTTTTCAACTCTCAGGTTATCTCATTTCGTCAGGAAGCTGAGAACACAGTAGAGGTGATTAATCCATCAAGGGAGGAACAAAATTATGTTTCTGAGTTGCCACTTCCAGATATAACCAATGTGACAGCTACTTCAACCAAGCAAGGAAGGGTACCTGATCCTGTGAAAAATGATATCAGTAATTCAGTTTTATCTGAAGGTCCTGTTATTGGACGAGCATCAAATCCAGTACTACCTGGGAAAGCCCAATTACCTGTAATTCTAGATGAAAGATCATTATTGTCTTGCATAGTTCGTGCTATTCCCGCTGGTTCTGGTGGTCAGATTAGGATAAGCACAACTGTAAGTGGATATTCATATGCAAGAATTATTGCATGTGGAGAGAAATATGTATTATTGATAGTAATTATTGACGGGCTATGTTCAGCAAATATTAAGGTGCTTTTAATTCTTTCAGTTACCAAATCGTCTTGGCAAAATGCTTGCACCCCTTCATTGGCACGACTACAGGAAACAATATGGGAAGCTTGATGAGTTTTTAGCTCGTCATCCTGAAGTAAGTATTTAGTTGTGACAAAAATTTATCTATTAACGATGTAAATATGACTAATGTTTGCACTTATGCAGTTATTTGTTATCGAAGGGGATTTCGTTTATCTCCGCGAAGGAGCTCAGAAAATCATATCAGCAACTACTGCTGCAGCAAAGGTAGCTGCTGCTGCTGCTGCTGCAGTTTCATCACCTTATTCTTCAATGGTGCCCTCTGTTGCTGTTACACCCGTGGCTCCACCTCATCGTCTAAAACTAGTGTCATCCTCAAGCAATCAATCAGATTCGTCTGAGAATATGCAGGAGCAGCAGTCCAATGGTTTTTGCTTCAGTAGTGCACAGGGTCCATCAAATGTGAAAATTTTGAGCAAGCCAAAAAATGTTCAGGAGCAAAATGGTTTATCTTCTGAAGTTAGATCTAGCCATTCATCTGTACATATGGTAGCAAGCAATGGATTAAACAATGAGAGAGGAGGGACAAATTTTATTCAGAACAAAGTGTCTTCTAATGGAAGACATGGTTTAAGTTATGGTGGGAAAATGCAAGGAAGGTAGAGTGAGTTAGCTTCCTGATATCTTTAAACATTGTAGTTCGATTGTAATTGGAAACAAGAAAACGAAGAGCCATTATTATTGTGAGATGTGTGCCCAATTCATAACATGCAAAAAACCCGTGGAACCCAATTGATTGTAAGTGGATCCCACTTGACTGTATGTGGCGTAGGAAGTGGGCACATATAATCTTCTAAAACAAAAGCATTTACAAAAAAACTGCAGTTTAAAGTGTCAAGCTTTCAATTAGGCACCATACTAGATATTTCTGTACATGCATGATCTGTAGCTGATTTCACACCTATAGCATTATCTCAAACCCTTTATTTAAATATGAAGGGGAACATGTTTTAACTAATGTGGTGTTCTTTTTCCAGGGTCAATGGGGCTGGAGTAACTGCCAGAAGATAGTAAGTGTTCTTGGCTTTGCTCTCATGAATTTCTACATTTGGGTAAATTCAGTACTATGGGCTAAGTTCAGAGTTTGATGATAAACAGCATGATGTCTGACGTTGATTGGTGGATGGGAAGGCTTAAATGGAAAGATTATAATTTTTGTTGCAACAAATTAAATGTTATAATGATGAACATGTTGACTTGGAGTTAAAACCCTACAGTCAAACAGCCTCTATGTGAATCTCTCTGCATAACTTGATAGTAAATGATCTTCAAAAAGTCATTAAAAAATTCATAATGTTCCAAGGACCTTTTTTTATTTTCTGTGTAAGGAAGTCTATCTTATGGTGCATGTTATTGGTTTTGGGCATGTTTTTATTTATCTGCTACACTGTTCAACCACAATTTTAGACATGCTAGGGAAGCCTTTTGTTTTAGATGCCTTGCTTTTCGCAAGAGGTGAGCCAGCTGAGATGGTCATGAAACTATATCTTTCATTGTTAAATACCTATTAGTTGATTTCATTTGCATTTTGTAGCTGGCTGTTTCGATTTGAAATGTCAAATATAGTTATCATGGCAACAGCTATCTGGGATATCTTTCAGCTAAAACATCGGGCTCAATTTTTACCCATTTTGTGAGCTAAATAGTGCATGCTCAGTTGGTTCACTCTTGGATTGTTTGATTTAGGGCAAATAGTACCAGAAGTGGTTATCAGGGTATATCTCCCATTGCATTATTATATAGTGGGTGTCAATTTTTTTTTATCTAAGAAAACCGTTGGACAACTGTCTTATTCATGTTTTTTTTGTGTGTTTTTTCGTTTTATATAAATAATGATCTGTCACCGACCCCAAATAGTTGGGAAAAGTGCTACTTGATTATGATTATGATATAAAAAATGATCTGTTATTGTTTCATAAATGTGTGATACAAAGAAGTTACTATCTAACTTCACAATTCTTAACTTATTCACGCTTGTTTACTGCAAAGTATCCTGTGTTATGCTGCATGTCTTGTTAAACAAATGATCTCCTTTCATTTTTCCCACATTTGTTGCCCCTATTTTGGGCTCTTTGAAGGGTTTTTTGTTGACCTTTCTATGCATTGATGACAGGATCTTGACACAACATTGCTTGCCGTTAAGTCATCAGGTTTCAGCTGGGAGTTTGGTTTTTAGTGGCACCAATCTAGGCTGGAGCCGTGTGTCAAATGGCTTTTTGTTGGGCATTAGTTTATCCTTTATGGCAATTGATTCGAAGGTTGGATTTAATCAGATGATATGTTTTCCATTTTGGTCGGGGAGGATGTGTTTGTTTTTCTTATTTTAATAGTTTGGAAGGCCAGAAATGGGAAGACACATCATTGCTCCATGATTCATGCCCTTGCTTTGCATACATGATTTATTTGCAATGCCTGAGTTAAAATTAACAATGTTTTTGTATCATTAATTATTGATTTTCCTGGACTGTCCTGCAGTTTCTTTGTTTTTGGTTGATTCCCCGTAACCTGTTGTGCCAAAACTAATAGAAAAAAGCACTTTTTTGATGGGTGGAAACTAGAAAGAACAACACTTTCATTTGTGGAGTCCACAATTTGTAGAAATGTTGTCTTTACGGTGCAAGTTCTTGGCAATTATGTATGGCAGGTGTAAATGTATATTCGGTACTTACCTGATCACCTCTTTTGTTAATTTGGCGACGAACTAAGTATTGCCCCAAACCCCATTAGCGTGGTGGTAACAGTCCTTTGACGGGTCTAGTGATGAAACTAAACCCTACCGCCGCCCATAGATGCCCTGGTCCTAAATTGGAAGTTGGAAGAGCATAAAATGATGGAAGAGAATAAAATGAGGATTGCAGGTTCCGCACGATTTGCTCGAGGTTTGAAACAGTGCTTGGCTCAAGATCGTTGATGGGATTTTGGGCTTGCCAACTTCCATTTGTATGAACCATACCCATCCGCATAATACTGACCCAGGGAATGCAATTTCACTTGGATCCCAAATATCGGTTGATGTATCAACGAGGAAAGTTGTCAATATATTACTTGCTTTGTCAAAACATAGATTAGGTTGCAGTATTGGGGTTGCAAATGGGTGTGCATAGCCTCCCCCCCCATGTGAACTCAGTTCTCAAAACCCTTATAATTGATGCTGAGTTATGGTCTGGGTGTAATTTTCTTCGCAAGAAAGAGCTTCAAAATTCACTTAAATTGAGCATCTAAAATGGGACTGCTCTCTTTTCCAGATGGAGCATGTAAAACAGAATAGAGAGTATTATTTTTTAAAGGTTTTTCTGTTTTTATGTCTCCCTTTTCCACTGTTTCCAATTTGCATTAAGAAGAAGATGAAAAAGGAGCAGAGAGGTCCCATATTCAAATCCCATTGGCATCCAGTGTGTTAAGATGATCATATTACCTGAAGGTTACATGATCATATCATCCCATGATTTTCTCCCCTAATAGTATGAATTTGTTTTATGAGAACGAACTCCCAAAATCTAAATAACAGGTTTTTCCATCCTAAGCACTCCATAATAATACCAGCATGGGTTCAAGTACAGAGGGGTTTGACATTGCTCGTATACATAGAAGATTCAGTAGCATTCATGCTTTTGGCCTGCTTGCATAGCCATATTGAATTTAATGCTTTTTCCTCCAGCAACAAGAATGATTCTCTTTTTAATAAAATAATAATAATCAAGTAGCACCTTTTTTCAACGAAAAGAAAAAAAATTATTTTATTACTTAAAGATTGGAGGCTAGCCTTTTGCACTTACTATTATCAGGGCAATTGGCTTGGACTCTCCTTCCCTCTTGCAAAACCCCATGCAAATTTAAGACAGCCTGGCGGAATAAACTCAATACTGATTGAGGAATACAAAGGTCAACCTGCCGTTGTTACCATAGTATCTGTAAGTCAAATGTGTTTAAATAGGTGGAAGTTCGTCAATCTACAGCTTTGGGAAGACAACCCCATTGCCTCTTTGAACTGTGGCCAGTAATCTTTGGGGGCTTTGAATTGCCTTCTGATATATGCTAGGAAAGCCTACCAGATTGCCCAAGGCGCAGAAAGATGCACTTGTAAATTGCAAAGAAGAGGTGTCAGCTGCTATATCGCCCCTGGGCAATGGAATTAAAAGTTGACGTTGCTTCTTCAAGCCCAGTGCCCAAGCTTTGGCTTGTGTGGGTGGAATCCCTCTAGGAAAGTGCATTAACTAGGTCAACCATCCCTCCCTCGAAAGCCACAAAAGTAGAAGTCGAAGAATTAGTCATCAAGTTTCAGATTGCCATAAAGAGTTGACTTCTCTTAGAAATGAAAGCCCAACACTGCCACTTATTAGATCAACAAACGGTCAGATTTTTCTTTGTTTTTTTCGCTTCATTGCCCATATTTTGATGGATAAATTATATTTTGGTTAAATATGGATAAATTATATTTTGGTTTAACAAAGTAAAAGTTTCTCCACTTTCGTCCCCCCATGACTAAAATGGCTAAACTTTTGTATTTTCCTATAGTCAATGACTAAAGTGCCTATAACACAAGGGCTAACAGCCCATCACTTTCACAACAGATGAAAGAAACAGAGTAATTGGGCTAGTCAAGGCACGAAACCCTAGGACTGCCCCAACACCCTTCTTCCCCATCTCACTTGTAATAGTCGTCCGCTATTAGATCTCAATACCCGAGCTCCAAAGATCTTCATCTGGTGGTCTATCGTTCATAATTGAAGTTCTAAACCCAAGAAAGCCTTTGCTGTGAGCCCAGATTTTAACTTGTCTCATCGTATCTGAGATGACGGAAGCAATGCCAGTGGCGACAACCACCTCCAATAGCAACATTCTGGGCATGCAAAGAGAAGACGAAGTTGATGGACATACTGAGACAACTCATACGGCGAAAAAATTGAAAGTAAGTAGGAAAACTATTGTTTTTAACTATTTTCTTCTCATCTGATCTGTTTGGTCATTGCTTAAATGTCTAATAGCGATGATTGGTCGAGTAGTTTATGTAAGATTCCTCATCTTGAACTGGTTTATTTTAATATTCTTTATTGGTTATCGTGTGGTTTCATCGTTTTCAGGTTAAATGTAGTAATTTTTGAAAATAAATGGGTTGATAAAGGTTTTAATCAAACCAACTTCACAATCATGAGTTTTAAGTGATTTTAGATCAAACCTGAATTTTTGGGATTTTTTGATATTTTCACTAATTTTTAGTTTGGTGGGACCCATGTGGGCCCCATTGATGAAAATGCCCCATACATCATAGGAAGACACTATAAAAATTTTCAGAATTTTTCGAAGTTGATTTTGGATTAAAATTGCCAAATTCTCCAATTTTAGCCAAAAACCCTATTTCTACCCCATATTTTACTTAGGTTTACCCCCGTCTTTTTCCATGAAAGGAAAGTGATGTGCCCTTTCCCAATTTAGGAATAGGTTTGGCTGGGAGATTAGGAGTCTTTTCCCTATTAGGCTTGAAGAGGAAAGGATTAAAGGTCAATGGCCTAATCTATCCTTATTTCTTTAGGGTTTTCTTAAACATTTATTAATCTTGATTTCTCCATTATTTCAATCCATTTTGAAAATATAAAAACTACTATTTTATATCTCTTCTCCAAGTCCTAATCTTCAGAATCTTGTTTTTATGTTTCCAAAGCTTTAGATCTAAGGTTTGCTTTTCATATTCAAGGCTAAATCGTGATTAGTAGTGAATTAACATAAAATCGTATTTTTGGAAGGTGTTGGAGGTGATTGAAGGTTCATTTTCATCAAGTCAAAGTAATGGGTTCTTCAATCTCAGCCTTGTGTGGTAAAAATCTCGTTTTAAATTATTTTATTAAAATGGGTTTTTGTATGCTTAGTCTCTAATGGTAAGTTTAATATGTGTTAATCCCATGCCTCTATTTTTTAGGGTTATATTTTAGAATGACCTAGATTAGTGTTATGAAAGGTTTGATGGATTTTTAATGATGTTTGATACCTTAGATGAATATTTGAAAATGTATTAATGAAGCCTCGATTTTTGAATATTTGAAAATGGAAGAGATGACCCGCGATCGATCAGCACTATTCACCAATCGATCGTTTTCTCGGTTTGGCTCTGCAGCCCGATTTTCAAATGGTCATAACTTTTTACTTCGAACTCCAAATTATGCGTGGTTGGTGGCTTTGGAAAGTTGACTTATTTAAGATGAAGTTTGAATCAATCCAATCAGAGATCTGTACACGAAGTTATGAAGATTCAAATATTAGAGTCATTTTTTACCTTATTTCTACGTCTTACTCTTGTTTTCTTAAAAAAACTAAAAACTACATTAATGTACCACTAATTCTAATCAAACACGAACATAAACATAGATTAAAGAGGCTTATAAAATACATAATTCATGTATAGGTCATATGGCTTATGAATAATTGAGGTCATCATGTTATGGTTTATTGTATGGTAAAAGAGCATACTTGTAGGAGTAAGCCTTCAACTCTACATGGATGGATTTAAGCTTGATGATAGAAATTGCTTTGATTTCGGTTTTAGAATCGTTATTTTGGAAGGTATTTAAGCATGCAAATATTGCTCAATGAGTTTATGTCGAAGCATGAATCATGTGATTAGAATATGCATGAGTATATACACACATGAGAATCTATTATGAGATTTTAGTTAATTATACTTTGATCATGATGCATGAGAGGATGGATTGGGAGCACGTTCCATGTGTTAGAACCCACGTAGGATTGCTCACGGATGTATCATGATACCATGCATCATGTATCGGACTTCATGGATAAAGTTTTATCGTTGTTTAAAACAGAATTGATCGATTGTATGCAATGTGTGAGATTGTACACCGAATTAATCGATCAATGGATTAATCGAAACTTGGTTGGTCCAAAAGGTTCACTCCCCAGGTTGAGTTTGATTGAGATATATGGGGGGCGAGGGTGTACTCGCCTTGCGGAGATTTGAGAAGTCAAAAATCGAACACTGAGTATCCGGGTGGTAGGCTCTTGTGCACAAGCTACCACATGTTCTAGTTTCTCTGTGTGAGATTCGGGCTCTCCCCCACCGCATGAGACTACCTAGGGTGAACACATCTACTCTAGTTTCTTTACATGAGATTCGGGCATCCTTGGCTAGGATTTCCAGGGCGAGCAGCATGTTGGGATTGACAACCCCCTTTGTTCCTGTGTAGGAACAGGACCATGATACGCCTTCGTGGCCTTGATTGTGTCCCGCCTTCGTAGAAATATTGTGTTACTCCTTGATGGAGCCATTCACTATTGTGATGATACATGCTTATTGCGATGTGATGCATGATTGTACCATGTGGTGGTTACTTTGGACATGAAGGGTGAATTTATGATATATGAATGCCTGATCAAGATGAAAGTATGTGAATGAGATATCATTATGCAGAATTATGTATTATGAATGCATGGGATAGAAACATGTGGATGAGATATTGTTATGCAGGATTATGTGTTATACATGCATGACTAGAAAATAGGATAATTATGTCGATTATAGATCTACTGCTATGTTATAATGCCGTATGATTTCTTATTATTGTCAATGGTAGTTAAAACCGTTACTGAGTTTTATACTCACCACTCTTTCCTTGTTTTGTTTTGAAGCTCCGTGGTGCGACACACAGATAGACAAGATCCTCTATTTGTGGAGCGATGGTAGAGAGCGGGATTAGGCGTGAAAGCCTTGGACTTGGTCTAGTTTAAACGTCTTTGTGCTTCTTTTATTTATTTATGCAAGTATTAGTAGTTAGTCTATTTAAACATAGTTGTATGTATTTGAAGGGATATATAGGATTTTATTATTTTAGGTTACATGTTTGTGGGTAATATGGATGTAAACCTTCACGAGACAAAACTTGTCCTACTATGGACACCTAGAGGTTTAACGGCATTCTGTACATGCTCAATGCAATCGTGTTCCCTACGAAAGGTATTTATTTTTTTAGTAGTTAGTTTCTTATTTGCTTTGCTTTATTTTGTTTTGTTTTACTCGAGGGCTAGCAAAATATAGGTTTAGGGGTGTGATGACGAATAAAATTATGCATATTGTAACCCTTAATCTTGCAATGTTAGTGTTTGAGTTGACTTTTTAGTATCTACTTAGTGTATTTTTTGGTTTTTGTAGGAAAGAAATGACTATGATGCAAATAGTTGATAAAGCAGAAAATATTGAAAGATTTGTGTGAAAATATCTTTCTCTACAAATGATGGGTTATGATGATTCTAGTTGAATATGAAAGTTCATTGAGTTAGCTTTCCAATGCAATAAACGACATGTCAATAGGAGTTCAGAGTAGAGAGTTATGACCGTTACAAATCATTGCGCAATGAAGGAAACACAGAACCGATCAATCGAAAATCAACGATGGCAAATCATCATCTAGAACGTGGAAATAGATTGTATATTAACTAGCCACACACCTGGATGGCACAGACAAACAAGAACTATCAGATCGCGATCTGACGATGAGTAATCTGTCTATACGGGATTGCCTATTTTGAGCCCGTTTTGAGTCTTTTTTTAAGTCAGTTTCCGCCTAAACTTGAAATCTTAATTAAGCAAACCATTGAACATGAAATAAGAAAAAATCCGAATCCATATTTTTTTAGGAGGGAGGACTGGACAGGGTGGAGAATGCCAATTTTAGAGAACCAGGCGACAGAGCATCTAACCATAGAGAAGAGAATGAACATTATTTTATTTTCTATTTTTCTCTTGTCCTTATGTACCCAATGTTAAATATTGTACTAAATACCTCAATGAGGTTCTAATCCTCTCTAGACTAGGGCTTGGTGAAGTATTGATGAAGCATGTATCCTAAATATTTATGATTTTGTTTGCTATTTAATGATTGATCTCTTTTAAATTCAACCTTATGAGTTTTTTTTTAATCATTATATCATTCACAACGATTGATTAGATTATCATTATATGTGAATTTAGGAATTTGAATTATTGTTTAAAGTTTTGATCTTTGATTGCACGTGATTATTAGATATGTGTAATGCTTTGACAATCAACTTTCGTGTCAAGATATTATGTACGAATTTGGATTAGGAGTGAAATGTGTGTGGATTTGATATGGATTCAATGCCTTAATTAGTCTCTTTGATAATATTATCTTAAAAACTTTTACTCTAGTCATGCTAATTTCTTAAGAACTTATTCTATAAGGAAATCTAACTTTTTAGTTTAGTTACAACTAGTAATTGCAGTTTCTAGTTTTTTCTTAAATACGCTATCCCTTTGAATCGATCTCGGTCTCACATAGTTTTATTACTTTGTTATTACATGCACTTAAGTAAACACT
The DNA here is from genome assembly GCA_039654745.1 of Houttuynia cordata. Lineage (NCBI taxonomy): Eukaryota > Viridiplantae > Streptophyta > Magnoliopsida > Piperales > Saururaceae > Houttuynia > Houttuynia cordata. The sequence goes on from CM077505.1 coordinate 27,022,490, forward strand.
TTTAAAGTTGTAACACTAACCGCCTACTAATTGTGAAAGTCAATCTACTTTCCCTCTTGGCCAACATGTGGCCAATTAATCGATAGCAGACCATTGTGTCTGGTGTCTCGAAGAAGACTTTGAAACAAGACTTCATCACCAGCTTATGCGCCACTCCCTTCAAATCTAGAATGAGGTTGAGCACTTTGGAAGTTGAGCATATACACTCAACTATGCTAATTTGTAAAATGTAATGTAATATTAAGCACACATGAAGTACAACCAAATGTAGTTAAGGAATAAACACAACTTCATTGAAAATATAACACAACTACAACACATTTTTAACACAACCATCATATAACTGATGCATCCCAACCCTACAAAAGATCCATCACAACATCACCAAATCCATTAGAGCTCATGACCAACACCCCCATCCCACAACTTTGCCCATCACATGTTCTACACAACTACTACACTCTTCTATTACAATCATAAAAACAATCATAAAAAATAGTTGAACATGCAGACACATTGCAAGCTATCACATTAAACATCATAAAACAAACACATGCAACCCAACACAATTATTACTTTTATTCATGCCAACCGATCAAGTAATATTATACAATATATGAAACCTTCAATATGCACAAGCCAAGGGCAGGAAAATCCTTATGCATTCAAGCAATCATGGAAGGCCAGATATTTTATTTCAAAAAATTTACAGGTGGAAGATGAAGAGGCTTATGCTACTGTTTGTCTGGTGTCATGAGAGGGGAGAGCCGCCAAAGAGGATTGCCGTGAACGGGGAGAGCGATCTCGGTGAGGGGAGACCGCCACGGCGAGTGGGGGAGGGGAGCGCCACTACGAGTGAGGGAAGGTCGCCGCGAGGAGGCGGTTTAGGGTTGTGGGATGGTTAGGATGGAAATGGAGAACACAGTTTAGGGTTAGGATGATAAAACTGGGTTCGTGGAGTTTAAATACTCATGTGGATAATTTTTTATTTTTGAAATGAAGTGGTTAAAGACGTTGAAATAGCGTAAATTATGTCATTTGGTGGGCAGTTACATTGTTCCACGCACGGAAGGGCATACTTGTCATTTAAAAAATTGATCATGTGGGAGCGCGTGCGGGACCAACTTGGATAACAAATTCCAATTCCTTTGTACCAAAGTGGATATTATATTTCCAGCTTTATAATAGTATGTTGGTTAAACTTTATCTTGTTAGACTCTATGTAACCCACCGTATTTTGATTCGTTTTGCTTTGTCCTCTTTTTATCTTTTTGTTTTTTCTAATCCATTGTCCTTTTTTTATCTATCTGTTTGTTATATACTTGACCGTGCAAAACATCATCCTGGAAGGAGTAGGTCACCGATTCAATGATCATGGCCATGAGTGAGTAACTGCTCCAGTTGAGTACAGTGACTGATGACACTGTACACGTACTTCTTGTGGTCATTTTTTTTCTGTTCTGAGGAGACATCAATCATGAAGAAAGCTTTGGAAGTGAAAATATATTGTTATACAACACTCATAAGAACCAACCAGCACTTATCCAAATCCAGGCTACGTGAAGGGATACAATAATATATAACATGAAAGGAGCTACACTAATAGTTGTAAGCATTTTCTCGCATTGACCACCTTCATCAATATTTGTGGAGGTACAATTCCCGAATGTTTATGGGAGAACTGAAGCTTTGATTGCCATCTAATAGTTTTTCTGCAATGATGATGTTAGCGGCTTCTGTTGGATGGTATGCATCCCAGAATACGTACTTGGAACGATATTTGCATAATGTGGAGCTAGCGTTCAGTTTGCTCACCCTGAAGCATATGAATGGTGGTATATTTCCTCCACAGCATGCATCATCTGAATTCTCAAATCCTGGCAATAATCACGAATTAATCAAATTCTCAATTGGAAAAAAAAGATAATATGCACCACTCACACGCATTTGTAAAAACAGGGCGCTGTCAGCCGTCAGATTGTCGGACGTAAATACAGGGGGCAAGCGCATTATTCGAACCTGCTTGCCCCTTTATATTGAGCGCACCAGATTGAAATCTGACGGCTCACGGTACTTCAGCGCTTGCCAATGCACGTGAGAGCAAGAGAGCATACTAAAAGAACAACGTTAATATTGTAGCCTATAACTAAACAAGTTACAAGTCGTATGTCCAAAATAACTTTATCTCACCATATTGCTTATGATGCTGTATGATGTCTAAGAACACGTCGTATGAATTTGCATACACAAATGTTGCATTACTCCCCAATTCTGTGTTCAACTGCTTCAACATGTTCATCAGCTTTGAGTTATATCCTTGGATCAATTTATTTGCTGCTTCTGAACAGCTACCTCTAGGTTCCAGCAGCAGGGCCCGAACAAAAGGTATGCAGCCAAGTGGTCCAACTCCTACCACCACAAATCTTCTTGCTCCAAGCTTGTATAGACGCTTATGAAAAATACAATTGCAGTTCATAGAGATTATCGGTCATAAACATATGAAGAGCTTAAGAAAGAGGATTGTTTATTTAGTTCTTAGTACCCGAAGATGCAATGTCATGTTTGAAACCATGATATCTTGGAGAACTGAAGAGGGCAATCTGCCTTTCTGAAAGAATGGGATTCTTGGCTGGATGTAGTTTAAGAGGTCATTGGATCCAGCTGTGATTGAGAAGATTGCACCATCTAGGACTTCTTTAGTGCGTTTCTCGCCTGCCATCTTCACCATGAAGTCTCTAGTCTGGTTGAAGTATTCGATCTGCTTCCTTAGTGGTACTCGTCCAATCTGCTAAACACGTTTTAGTGCTACATGAACTGACTATAACTAAGCCAGAGATCATTCGGAAATGAGATGAAATGGTACTTACAAAAAGTGTTCCGGTTTCATCCAAGATTCCAGAGGCTCCTGATGCATAGTTAATTCCTTGAAAAATCGCCTCATTCTGACTTGTGGGAGACAAGTAAGGCGGAGAAAATGAGCTAGCGCCAAGTGCTTGGCCTGAAGGAGTATATTAGTTAAGTTGTGGAAGCAAGAACTTCTTTAATGAAAATTAAAGTACAAGATAGCCACACATAGTGCTTGTCATTAACTACAATGCAAACACGTCTGGTGGGTCTTGAAGGACAAAAATCATCAAAAGAAGATTGTTCTCTTGTAAGAAACACAACAAACAAGGCTAAGTGATAGTACTAACCAATGGGGATAAAATTTCATTCATACTTCACACCAAAGTGAGAGATGCAATAGCATATATATAGCTATTATGTCAAACCGAGATTAACTAGAAACGTCCTCCTAATTAATAAGAGTTAATACAAAACATAAAAAAAATAAATGGCATGTGGACCATACTAAGAGGTATGTGCACAATAGTCAAAATTAGACTCAAGTATGCATTTCCCAGTCTTCGAGCAAGTCTTTGCATTAGTGGAAAGTGTTAGATAACCCTTACTGTGCATGGCATGAAAGCTAGCAAGATTAAGAGAAGAAGAAGCTAGAATGCACAGGTAAGTATATTACCCACTATGTCAGCTATGGTTCTCCCATTAGTGAACCTTCCCGTTGGTTGGCCGCCGGAGGCTGAGAAGTCTATGCCATAAGGTGGAGTGTCGGCCTTGGAGAGGGTAAAGAGGTAGTCGTTGTTTCCAGCATCCACCAAGGAATCCCCAAACACATACGAGCTCAAACCATCGGAGAAACAAACATGCAAATGCAGGAAAATGAGCATCAGATCAATGGAAGCAAAAGAAATCACGTGCAAAGCCATAACATAATCAACCTCATGCAAAGGTCGAAGTGTCACATATATATGGATTATGGATATGATTCCTTTGGTACCAAAAGAGTTGGTGCAGCCTGTCCTTGCCCATGCAGCTGGCGTTTACAGACAGAGCAGGTTTGCGCTTCGAAAGAGTCTCTTGAACTTGGTCAGAGACTGGCAGGGCCATCACGGATTCACGAGAGCTTACGTTCTAAGCAGGACCAGTTTGTTTAGATCATTACCAAAATTTGAGCCTTTGTTCATTACCAAAATTAGTTTGAAGTTAATACAATCTCATGACAAATCGTTTAATTTATATCTCAAAAATCCAGAAAACCAAAAAATGGACATAAATTGAAAGAAATGAGTTTACATGAGATTGTTCTCATATAAGGAGCATGAGGCCAATTTTTATTACCGTTAGATTCCGATCGGAAGGTGGATATCAAATCACTGGGTAGGTGAGTGTGTCACATCAAGGAGTGGGTGAGATCATTATAAATATTTGTAGCCGTCGGATCAAGAACCAACGGCTACGATTCAAAGTGGCCTCATATAAGCAATATGAGAGCGATCTCATATAAACTTTTCCCAAATTGAAAATGTTAAATATGGTACGCATGGACTATGGCAAAGCAGTCGACTTTTCAACAATGACATTTTTTAAAAAATGTGTAAGTGTTGATATTTTCGTGTCACCAGATTACGGGGCTTATCAATGAAATGGGTTCCACCATGAGAAAATGTGGAACAACAATTAGATGAGAAAAGGAAAGGTTCACTCACTTAAAATCGCTCCTATAGTGAGTTATGAGGGGAACTGTGTTAAATATCCAAGTTTTCCAAGAGCTCGAGTGGTTAGGAAATGACTATTCTTGAATTTATACATGTATTTCAATAAATTGAGTATAAAATTTTGAGGAGTGCATAGTATTAAAAATTTTAGCTCATAAAAATAATTAAAGATTAACACAATATTGGTAAAGACTTGACAAAATACATAACAGGGATAGTATCCGGAAAAAATTATCCAGCCAGAGTAGCGGCACTTGACTTTATGCAGAGTAAACTAATTATGTGCATTAAAGTTTTCCGCGTGTAGGATCACTTGACTCTACACAGGGAACTTGAATCCGCTGATGAAGCTTCACCACGGAAGAGTTGATATAAGCGGCCATTTAAGTTTCACCTGCTAATTTGAGTTCCATAAAGGAATACAAATACTATGGGCACATAATAAGTATTTTTACGTTTTGGGGGAAATCGAACTAGCTAGCACTTTCACTCTCCTACAATAGTGAACCAGTTGCATAGAAGCTTAGGTTGTTGGGAAAAAGACCATGTAATCAATAGGAATAGACCTTGAATAAAGGAACATAACTTGCACACTTTTCACCATATCACTGGTCGTACTAGTTGGTAAGAAAAGAACTTGCCTTTTCTTAGAGCCTACTACTAGAAATAGAAATTATTGTGACAATGGCTAAATTGGCATTTTTGTTTTTCCGACATTATTCCTCTTAAGGATGTCTACTTGAGCTCTACTTTTTTTTGAAATGGACTTGAGCTCTAGTTACTAGCTATTTATAGCTCTTTGAGATCTTTTGTAGTTATGCATAAATAAAAGTTTTTTGTGACTATATGTGAAATTCTCCCTTTTTTCAGTATAAGATTGCTTTGTTCTGTATTTAGTATTTAAACGTAGACTGCTCTTTATCTTTTAAAAAAGAAAACATCTCTTACTGATGTTTATTCGGTAGATATAATAAGGTGAAATCGAAATTAAGTTACCAGTAAAATTGATGTCCGGCAAGCAGATCGATGCAAAGCCAAGTAGATATGATCTTGATTCTCAAGCAATGGGAAGTAAACCATTTTCAATGAGGATAATCAACTAACAAAAGGCTTGGCATGGCAACAATTAGTACTATATGTTGAGAGAGGAATTTTCTTACCAACTGAAAAAACCTCTTTAGGATTCTTTGGACGGAAAGGATTGAGATCATGGAATTCTTTGCAATAGCGTATTTTCGATTGCGGCATTGTCGTTGGTGAAACAGCGAACTTGGTAGACCACATGAGCGTTAATCAACCAGCTACAACTGTCTGTATTAAAAGGTGTCTTTATGTACCCCCCGAGCTATAGCCGTAAACCTAATCTCCTAGGTCATCTTTTGGATCTAAAGCTAGATCAGGAATTAACATCTATCGGACTCAAGATGACTCTTCTCTCATTCTTGGCAGAAAAATGACGTCAAAAGGAGGTTTTGAGAGATGTGGCCAATTGGGAACAACTAACAAGTGTGCAAATCGGGAAATTTAAGGCCAATCGCGCCTTTTAAAGCGTCAATATTACGGGTAGTTGCCATGCTGCATGCTTTGAGAGAGGTCACTACTGTTTTGACAACGGTTATACTAAGGTCAAGGGGTTAGCAGAGATACTTGAGATGAAAACTGACTGCAATTAATTTGTAAATTGTAGTGCAAATCGTATGGCGCATCACTCTTGTTTTCACCTATTGGCTGAAGCAAAAATAGCCAAACTATGACATTATTTATACATTCATATGCATCGTGGCGCACATGGTAGGGCATGCCCCATGCGTCATGCGTGGGCATCATATTAGGGGCAGGCGGTTTTGAATACCTCAACAGGTGTGCCCTTCGCACATCAACAGCTACGAGTCCAGTTTATATGAGACTTGTGTGAGCCAAGGCGCCTCGAGCAGTTGGATTTCGACAACGTGGTTGGGTCTGAATCCGCCCCCTGCCCCTAGCACTATCGGATCAAAATCTGACGGCTCCCAGTGATGGTTCACAACAACGTGCGTGAACCGTGTCTCATCATATAAACTTTTTACCTAGAAGTCGTGGAAGAAGAGTGTGACAACGAAAAACATCTATTTGTCTGCCCACAATGTATTCTACAAACAACATGGAATTTTAGTAGGGTTTGTTACTGCATGTCCAAGATGAAAATGACCTAAGTGGTAAGAAACAAAAGCTAGGCAAAGAGGTATAATAACTTGCATGTCCAAGATGAAAATGACCCAAGTGGTAAGAAACAAAAGCTAGGCAAAGAGGCATTACAACTTACAATAAGAGTGTAAGGTTGTGGCTGTAGAAGAAGCTAATATGGAAAGAAATTTCTAGCCGGGAGTTGAACCACCACCTACCACTTCAGCATCGCCAACAAACGATTTTAATGAACAATGAATTCATATATCCTCTACCCATCAGAACGTGTCAACTGTCAAGGCATACTTAGTCTCCCTCTTTTTCTCTTCTCTTCTCTCCAAACTTAGATTCTTACGTTCAAGACAAGCTCTCTCTCGTGGGAATAAACAAGGCTGGGAAGGCCCTTCTCTCTTCTCCCTCTAGCTCTTTTGCTTGTGCCGGCAAGAGAGATACATACGGGGAGAGAAATGAAGGCTGCTTTCCATGCAATGAAGATCTTTGTTACATCTTTGTAGAGCTCAGTTTGTATGTGCATTGTGGAGAAATCAAGAAAGTGAAGAAGAAGAAGAAGGAAATGGTGGGAGTGAATCACGTAATGCGGGCGCCGGGCTCGGTGCTCATGGTGTCGGGGAGGGTGATGAATGAGGTGGTGAGCTTCTTCGTCTTCTCCATTTTGGATCTTCTCGACGTGTTGTTGTGCCTTGTTTACAAGGTGGTGGACTTGGTGGTGGAGGCGGAGTGGCGGCCTTGCTACTGCTCCTCCGCCAAGGAGGCAATCACCAGCAGCGGCAAGATCCTTCTCTACGAGCGCGGCGAGTCGAAGATAGTCTGCCTGAGCTCCACCAAGCTCCAGCTTGAAGACATCTCCGACACTCTCTACACTAGGCCCTCCCTAGTCTCCGATATCTCCAAGTCCACCGTTAACGAGCTCCGGCGACAGAAGACCGAAGCGTCCACCACGAGGAGGTCCACCTTTACTGTCAATTCCACCATTGTGCAAATGCTTCGGGGAAAGATCGGCGGCCAGCGATCTAACCCCGTTCCCCGGTGGTCCGACTGCGACTGCACCACCTGCCACGCCTGGGCCTCCTCCTCCAAGGACTCGCTCTTCGTCCACATCGACGGCGCAAAAGGTGATTAATCTCTCTAATTATCTTATAAACATATTTTTTCTGTTTTTAGATTCTTACTTTGTAATTCTAATAGACAAGCCCAAGGAAGATGTGTTGTTCATTCATGGCTTCATCTCTTCGTCCACCTTCTGGACGGAGACGGTGTTTCCCAACTTCTCCGATGCGGCGAAGTCCCGATACAGGCTGTTCGCCGTCGATCTTCTGGGATTCGGCCGGAGCCCGAAGCCAGCCGACTCGCTGTACACGCTCCGGGATCACATTGACATGATCGAGCGCTCGGTGCTTGAGCCATACAAGGTGAAGTCCTTCCACATTGTGGCTCACTCCCTCGGTAACATCATCGCCCTCGCCCTCGCCGTCAAGGACCCCGGCGCCATCAAGTCCCTCACCCTACTAGCACCGGTAATGTCCTCCTCTCTTGCTAGTATACTATTTCCTCTGTCCCATATTAATAGCTCAATATGGAAAGCCAGAGATTCTTATTGAATGGTATCCAGCTACCCCTTTCTCAACCATGCATTAGAAGGGACCCAGCCACTTGAATTGAGAAAACGGAGCTATTAATATGGGACAAACTTTTTTTCCAAATAGACCTATTAATATAGGAGGGAGGGAGGGAGGGAATTCGATATTTTCTTTGTGTAATTTGTTTTTCTAGTAGTAGTCTATGTTTGAAAGTTGGGAAAGCGGTTTTTTGATGAACAAGGGGTGATTTTGATGACCGGGCGCAGCCATACTTTCCAGTGCCCAAGGGGGTAAACGCAGCGCAATACGTGCTACGGCGGGTGGCGCCGAGGCGGGTGTGGCCTTTCATTGCTTTTGGGGCCTCCATGGCGGGCTGGTACGAGCACATCAGCAGGACCATCTGTTTTCTCATCTGCAAGAATCACCGGTTGTGGGATTTCATCGCCAAACTTGTGACCAGGAACAGGTAAACTAACATTTTGAAATTGAGCAATACAATGTTACCAAAAGAAACAGGAAAAGAAAACGTTCTGAAATTGAGTATGTCTAGTGATCACGCAATCCCATGGTTCCCAGACGTTCTTTGTTGTTTCATTAACATATAGAAGCCAACAAAAAAATAGTGTCAATAAGATTGGACTAGATCATATTGTGTACATTCCTATGACTAGATCCTTATAGGAAGATAGCCTGCGAGAGGTAGAGTATTGAAGATTATTTATGTTACACAGAGCAAATGGATGGAACCTATCCTTGGCACTTTTTGTCTTGCTTGTAAAACACTCATATCCATAAGGAAAATGGGAGGAGTAGCAATTTTTTGACTACTAGTGTGGAACAAGTTTTGTTACGGTACTAGATAGTACTATATATTTGGTGGAGACCAGCTAGATGGTCTAAAATTAATAATTGATTATATTCATGTGTTGGCACTTGGCACTGCTAAAGGTATGATGAGAATGCAACAACAGTGAAGCTGGCCCAATCTATTAATCACACACACCTACCATTTTCCCCAACAAGAAAGGATTTTTTGCAGCTATAGTGCCAAAGATTCACCTGTAAAAACGGGGTCCATTTGGCTCCCTTTTGACCATTTTTCCCTCTATAACTTGAATGGTTGGCCATTTAATTCAAAAGGGTCCTACATTGGCTTTTTATTACTCATCCGCAGGGTTCGGACCTTCTTGATTGAAGGGTTCATGTGCCACACCCACAATGCTGCATGGCACACCCTACACAACATCATATGTGGGACAGCCAGCAAAATTGAAGGCTACCTGGAGGCTGTGAGAGACCAGCTGACTTGTAGTGTCACCGTCTTCCATGGCAGCCACGATGAGCTCCTCCCCGTTGAGTGCAGCCATGCGGTGAAGAAGAAGATCCCCCGGGCCGACCTCAAAGTGCTCGAGAAGAAGGACCACATTACCATGGTTGTCGGACGACAGAAGGACTTCGCTAGAGAGCTTGAGGAAATATGGACGAAATCAAGCAATTGATCAAATACATGGATCAAGTACTTGAATCCCACCTGCTTCCCATGTAACAAGAAAAGGAAGAAAAATGTTGAAATTGTTAGGCTCTTTTTAAAGTTCCTTTTGTGCATTTCCTTTAGTGTGAAGGTCCATATGGGCACATATATGTATTTTTAGCTGTTACCCATAAGATTAATCGATAAATTGAATGTTAGCCACAACTGTCATGTTGATAAAAGAGGGAGAATTGAATGGAATTCACCCATGGAAGGTTTTTCTTTACATCATTATTATGAGGGCTTGTGTCACTCTGCAACTATTTTAATGTCCTTTTTGCAGTGAAAATTCTGTCTTTGCCAATCTGGATTGGCCTCAAGGCATTCAATTCTAGTCAAGTGAATGCACGGCATGCCATGTCAGATTATTTACAGCGGGATTATCAATGTCAAAAAATAATTGCTTGGGGTATTTAGTTCTTGAGCATCTTCTGTAGTATACTATTCAAGGACCCTGTCTCTCTGGAAATTCACCACAAAAAAAAATAAAAAAAGCAAAATAAAAATGTTACAACCGTTACTGCACTGCATTAATGTAAATTAAGGACTATTAAATTTTTAACTGTGTAGACTTTCCACCTAATGCATAGTCCATGAGTAAAGCACATTCAAGTAAAGCTATCAGTCAAGTAAGACCCCCTCGGTCCCCTCTTTCTTTTATAGCAACGGGTGTTAAGAGTCCTTAGAACATGATCAGAAGAAGGCAACCAGCAATTTAGATCACCTGCCAATCCCCTCGGGTATGTACACAGCTGACGGATCACACGCACCGGGTAAATTGGGATTAATCTCGGTTGGGTGGACAACAAAGAAGGGGTTCGAACTAAGGACCTTCGCTTCATGAGGAAACATGTACTGGACCTATTAATATGGGACGGAGGGAGTCTTTGAATTTTTCAAAGCATATCTTTTTTGACAATTTCTTATAGGGGAGTCTTTGTATTAGGCAGAGGGGCTGTGAAACTTACCAATTCGGTAGAGGATATAAAAAAAATTGCCAATAAGGTGGTACAGTGTCATAATTTTACATTATCATGCAATCAACCTTATATTATTACAACAATGTCAAAAGATTCAAATTTTCCAATCAGCTAAGATCCTTCTTTGTAATTTATATTTGTCTGCACTCAGCCTGATCTCCAGATCCCTCTTGTTTTTTTATTGCTACACAAAAAGGCATCTTCTTCACCAAATGGCATCATCCCCTGATCTCTCTAAAGGCACTTCCAGGGTCCTTGGTCACAAGACATCTGACAATATTATTTACTCAAAATCTACCTTTCTCCAAAAAAACAAACATTAGCTCTCTAGTTATGATTCTTTAAAGAGAAGATGCTAATAAATGCCTGGGGCAGCTCCTTCGCTGTTTTCTTCTCCGACATTGTTGACCTTCCAGGACCCAAAGTAAACACCATTAGCAGATCGAGAAATAATGACCGTTCAAATAGGATTATGAACATAGTGGATTCAAATCTGCCATTGTTTCCAATGTCATTTTCATTTGTTTTCTTATCAACCGAAAGTAGAAGACAAGAGTATTAATATCTTCTTTCGGTGGCAATTGTACTAGATCATGACTTGTTTCCCTCTCATCTGCATCATATCACTTATGGTCCCATATGACCTAAGCTTAGAATCTTTCAAATTATATATGTACATCCAAATTAGGCTCAAATAGGAATTCGATTTCACTATCTGATCACGAACATTCATAAGAAACTGTTATAATCATGATTGAGAGTTTGTATTTCACTTTCTAGATAAGAGTTTAGGTTAATGATAACCTTGTGATGGTACCTACTGCTTTCTGCAGCCTGACCCACATGCCAGTTAATGGGGGTGCACTTGTGATTATTGTAACCTAACATTGAGTACCCATCATCTCCAGGTGACCCCAAAGTCTAAAATATGACCAAAATATATATAGTGGTTGAGGTAGCAAGTAACATGAACTTAACTAACTATACATTTTATGATCCATCCATAGCTGTTTTATTACTACATGTACATGATATTACCAGCATGAAAGCTCATATCACAGGATAAGAAGAAATATAAAAAGGAAGATCACAAAAAATAATTGAAATATACATTGCCTATTTTGGAGGAGACAGAGAGAGTGAGAATTTTATTTCCAGAAACAAGATTTCTAACAACAATCCTCACTTGATGAAATGAATTCATTACCGATATTGACATCTTTAAGAAATAAATAATAATCCTATTGCTTATTTAGTTTATTTATTTTTCCTTAAAGACATCATTCTAAGTGACTTCATTATATCAACAAAAGCAATCGTCTATAAAAGTGCCAAAAAGGCAACACAGGCACGTGGCATGTTACCTTAAATATTCATTTTAAAAATATTTTTCTAGTAATTTTCCCGTATAAATTATCCAAAATCATCTAATAGTTATGTTGATACTAAGTCTTAATCAACAGGTGTCTTGGAATAGAGCAAAAGACTTGTGAACAATGTGCTCTATGCATTACACATGCTAATATAATCTATAAACTTTGGGATCGGCTGATCATATTTATCCTATCATCTTATGTAAATCCATTAATAGGGTTTGTGAGATGTCAAAGGAAAGGGCCTTTCTACATTCCACATTCAGCTCGAGATGTGAAATGAAAGAGCCCTACTTTCAAACACTTGCAACATTTTAGAATGTGTGAATGTTCTTCAACTTTGTCCATCTTATTTATTTCAGTAAATGGCCATGTTATGCTCAACTTTCTCTAAAGGCTACTGTGTACCCTAGATTCCCACCACATGAGCACATGATCCCAAGCGCCACTCTCTTGATTATCAAGTTAATTTCAATTTAATTTTATCAAAATATTTTTTTGTTGTTGAGAACTGCAAGTAGATTGTGACGAAGCTATGAATGATGTGGCTATGACGAAGTATGTATTTGTTTTACATGATAAACTGATTTAGTTCATTTTGAAAAATCAAATCAGATTACGAAAGAGGGATGGAGGGAGTTATTGCACAAAATTCTGTTGTTTCAATAAGGGAAATGATATTTGTACAGCAGATTCCTACACATTTTCCCTACACAGCTGATGTGTAGGGAAATAAGTAGGTGAACTGATGTGACCCCACATCAACTCACCCACTCATTTCCATACACATCAGCTGTGTATGGAAATGTGTAGGAATCTGCTGTAGGGTTATCACTGCCCTTTCAATAATGGTCCTTAGTATGTCTCTTTCCAGCCGATCACTCTCTTTACCAAGGCAAGCTCAATACTTTGATTTAATTGGTAACTAGGACTAGTCTGATCCCACCATGTATTTATGCTGCTTCCCATTTAGGTGAGAATTGAGTGCGAAATTTCGATCTATTATGGAATGTAGACACCTATGATTCATTGATGCATCCCCCCAATCCTTCAAGAAAATTCTTGATATGACCATATACATGCAATGAGAGTTGTCAAAATAATGCAAACAATTCATAAACAGTGACAATTTTCCTGATAACATCCTTTTGATCCATCGGCTAGAAGTATTTGTAAGTTTAGCTGATCTAATATAAGGGTTAGAAGTCCATTCTCCATAAATGAGACTTGTACAGTCCCCATCACCGACCTGCCTGTACTGCTCCAAAAAGGGGTGATAAAAGAAGTAATCCAAGTTTCTCACCCATAAATACTGCATTAATTTTGAAAATGAGTCAATGAGAGAGGTGAAAAGAGAAACTCAACTAATGCTCATAAAAGCTTAGGACATGTTTTTTTAACTCTATTCATATTTGATCATTCCTAGTAGAATGATCAAAGCATTTGACTGTTTGGATTGTTTATAACAGAAGGCAAAAGCCTCAGTAGTTAGCACCGAGTTTTCGTTGACCTGAATTGATTGATAGTAAGATGAGATAGTTGCCATCTTTGATCGAGTTAGGCAAATCATAATGAGCTGCAAAACTCGTTGAGCAAGATATCATAACGACAATGCTTCCCACTTGCATGGCTGCGGGCTAAAGGAGACCCGAAACGATTAGTCTATTTTCTCGACCATTATACGACAAGTCATGGCCACAAACCCATATCCTTTCTTCACCAACAAATTGTCATAGTTCATCGCATACATTATATATATATATGGGAAAAGTTTAAATGAGATCGCTCTCATATTGCTTATATGAGGCCACTTTGAATCATAGTCGTTAGATCTTGATCTGATGGGTACAAATATCCATAATGATCTCACCCACTCTTTGATGTGACACACTCACCTACCCATTGATTTGATATCCACCATCCGATCGGAATCTAACGGCAATAAAGATTGGCCTCATGCTCCTTATATGAGAACGATCTCATGTAAACCCTTCCCTATATGGGAAAAGTTTAAATGAGATCGCTCTCATATAGCTTATATGAGGTCACTTTAAATCATAGCCCTTGGATCTTGATCTAACGGCTACAAATAGCCATAATGATCTCACCCACTCCCTGATGTGACACACTCACCTACCCACTGATTTAATATCCATCCTCCGATCGGAATCCAACGGCTATAAGGATTGGCCTCATGCTCCTTATATGAGAACGATCTCATGTAAACCCTTCCCATATATATATATATATATATATATATATATATATATATATATAGAAGGGTTTACAAGAGGCCGTTCTCATATAAGGAGCATGAGGCCAATCTTTATAGCCGTTGGATTTCGATCGGAGGATGAATATCAAATTAGTGGGTAGGTGAGTGTGTCAAATCAGGGAGTTGGTGAGATCATTATGACTATTAGTAGCCGTTAGATCAAGATCCAAGGGCTACGATTTAAAGTGGCCTCATATAAGCTATATGAGAGCGATCTCATTTAAACTTTTCCCTATATATATATATATATATATATATATATATATATATATCTTGCTCAACTAATCTTCTTGGAAATTAACGCCTTTTGACGTTTCCAAACTCCAATCTCCACTCTAATTTTAGCCTCTCATTGTCATTCCAATAAGATATTAGAGACGGGAATGACATGAACTCTGACAATTTGTCGCTTATAGGACAATGTTTTGGACCATGTTTAGGCATCTACAATCTCTTGCTTGCAAGATGTTCTTTCATTATGATTCTATATTAAGCAAACCCGAATTGTCAGTGTTATTAGGACAACAAACCAATAGACCAAGGAGGCTTTCGTCCTATTCAGTAGCTTCCATCTCTGTAATCTCTTAATTTTACTCGCAAGTGTACGAATCGTATTTGAGCACAGTTGCACAATTTTACGAGGTCGAACCCATAGGGACTTGTATTTTTGGAATTCTAATTCTTATATCAGATTACTGCCTAGCGTATTAAGCATACAACTCAATGCAATTAAATTGATAATAACAATCGTTAAAACGCATTAATTTAGAATAATAATTGCATCATATGAATCTTATTCCTACAATTAATCATGGCTTCATCTCAGCCTTGGACAGGAGATTAGCTACTCATGCTAAGTAATTGAACGACAAAATTAATAAACTTCATTTCAATTAAAACAAAATCAACTTACAGGAATTTTGGAATAATAGAAAAATAACAAGAATGCATTGTTCCTCTTCCCTTCTCGATCGACTGTTCCCCACAGCTTTCGTTACAAGAAATGCAAATCCAATGAAGCCACAACAATAGCCGAATTGAAGAAAACCGAAATGAAAAACGAAAAAAAAAATCAAAACTTTGGAACTATAATTTTTCTCCTGGTCGTCTGTCATTCTCGCACAGCCAGCCTCCCCCTCGACTATTGCTCTCTATTTTTATAGACGGCAAAACAATCCTTCCTCTTCCCAAATCACATTGAAGATAAACTCAAATCCAACACCAAATCCCATTCAGAATTCGTCCCAAAAAAATCCAAGCTTTCCTATTTGAACCCATCTTCTGTTTCGGTTTGAGACTCTTGCACGAACACAACTCCACAGTCCAAATCGAGCACGCCTTCTCCGAAATCAAGCTTCTTTCCTCCTCGCCATGTCTGCCATTCTGGTTTCACCATCGCCTGAGCTCAGCTGCCGTCATTTCATCACACCCATGGCCGCCATCATCTTCGCAGCCAGACCCAGCCATCACCTCTTATCCTAATCGTGACTGCCGCCGCCATTGGTGACTCCTCCATCGCCGTCGGACCATGGCATCGCCGTCAATCGCTCGCTAGCTCGAGCTCGCCATGAAATCATCACCGTCGTGCCTACTCCTCTGTTGGCCGCTCTTTTCTGGAAAAGGACACCCGAGCAGAAGCTCGGGTTATCTTCTATTTTCTTCTAACCGAACTGACGAACCGGTTCGGTTCTCTTTCTTCATACTTTTTTTTCTTTCTCTCAATTAAAACCCGTCGAAGCAATCTCAACCGCCGGATTGAATTTGAATGCTCTGAACCTTAATTTAGCACCCGTCTTCTCTTAAGTGTATCATCAATGGTTCAGATCTTTTAAGTGCATGATCTCAGCTCTTAGATCACTTCTGCACTTTAAAACACGTCTAATGGCTTCACTTTGGCTGTTCTACAATCAGAAGATTTGAACCTACATAAATAAGATGTCACGCCCCGGAATCCCATACCTCGATCGGAGTGCGGAAGCCAATCAATGATATACACTTGGAGGTAGAGAATCTCGGGCGCGAGACCGAACAGTCGATTTCACCACCAATTACGATCATCTCAAAAGGATGTGTAATCGGTCATGCCCATAATCAGTGCAATACAAATACAAACATTAATGAATACTATGAAATGAAATTTACTTAATAATGATAATCCATTTAAGAAAGTCAAAATAAAATAAACCTATAAATCTATGGCACACAATTGCCATTAAATGTCAGAAGCATCAAATAAGCAAAGCAAATAATAAAAAGCTCTAAATCTTCACGGCTCCTGCAACCGCTTCACTACTGCAACTTCCTGATCTCAAATTCCATTTGCGCCTGCATCAGAGGATGCATGAGTATTTCATAGAAACACTCAGTAGGATGTAAAAACCCACTGAACTAAAACAACAGTATGAATAGGATAAGAATAACAAAGGTTTATGAATATGCCGCAACATCTGGACTAAACCAAGGATTTATACACCTGAAAGGTTAGTCGATAATAATTCCAACTTGCAAGTAGGGAAAACAACAATAAGGCTCCTACTACACATATGAGTAAGGAGAGAATGATAATCATTTCAAATGGCTCCAGACATCTAAGTGAAAGGAGTTTACAATTTTTGCTCGCTGAACCGATCACTCCGCAAGTGACTATACCAGAACCACCCTAGGGGTCCTCTTTTTGGAACCCTGCCATGCGTCTAGGATGCTGGCCCCACCAGTGCTTACGGACACGATGGGCGGAGACTGAAGACCTTCCGTAATGTCAACAATCTAACGTACGTATGTTGCCTCCTTTCGGGCAGTATGGAACCGCAATCCCATAAATATTAGTGACCCCGCAAGATCAAGCAATGGCATAATTTGAGCATACTATGAATCCACTTCCGGAGAGAGTCCCGCAAGACCTCTAGTGGAGGAATCAATCAAATAATCGTGATGAATAATATTTCAAAGGAATAGAGGTAGCAACGCTCTAACAATATAAGGTATCAATCACCGGAATAGACTCTCATACGGAGTATAAATAGGAATGTCACACAAGAGAATAGCACAATCCATACATACGTTCATGCTCAGCCCTAGATGAAAATTCTTATAGGTCTTATCGTAATATATAAATCAGAGACAAGGTATTAGTGAGTCCTAGATGATTTGGATTCCAAATGGAACCTCAAACCGACACAAACGCTTTATCTTCAAATACACAGTTACGGTTTTCTTGACATAAGTATTACCCCATTTATCATATTAACCATAACCCAACCTTACTGTGATAATCATAAGAACATAGTCTAGTAATAGTTACTAACACGTCATACCATCTTCACATCATATTAAGTGGTTTTACTTAATTACTTAGTATTTTCACTTAGTTTCTGCTCACTGTCTTATGTACAACAGTTCCCTTCCGGCGGCTCCCAGACTCTGTACAATTAAGATTATTTTCTGAAATTTTTACTGAGAGTACCCTTATGAGTCTAGTTTCTAACCCCACCAGTTTTATATTTTTCTGATATCATATGAATTAGTTATGAATTATTTACTTCCGACTGTCAGCGTAGAAACAGTTCTGGCCGAAAGTGAGACACATGATTAAACTTTGATTATCTTATTCCGTACCACTCATAGATGATAATATACTCATGATAGATGATAGTACTCCCCTCCTAGATCAATTACAGATCCTAGAATTAACTAGAGTTACCAAAAGATTCCCCTTTTATCATGTTTCTTCCCATACAACACATCCTTAGACCATAATGTCTTTCAATTAAGACATTTTAAGTAAGACAATCATTAAGGCATAAACTTATTCATTAGACATGATAATCAACGCAATATCAGAACTTCTATCTTCTGTAAAATTAATAAAGCATCCAACTTTGATGTGATTTACCATCTAGACATGAAGCATGAAGGCATATATGCATGTATCGCAATACTTATGGAAAACAAGACATAAATCATTAATCCCGCAAGATTCAAAGCAATACTCCAAGGAAATCAGTAAGAACACTCATCATATGATGTGAGAAAAGAATAAGAAGAGAGGGAAAAACCATCCTACTCTTTATCACCAAAAGACGTCGCCTTTCTACGCGATGTTCGTCTCCTCCGCTTCCTTCAAAGCTCCCGATCCAAGCTCTTGAGCAATTCCCACTAGAAGAGGTCTTCTAAGAGATAGATGAATGTGGGGAGGAGAGGAGAAAAGCCTCTGGACGTTCTAGGGTTTAGTTTTCAAAAGCACAAGCCTAGTCTCTATGGGTTTATATAGAGTTTTAGAAGATCTTTGCCCAAACCAATTCTACCATATCTTGGACACTTTCCACCAATGGAAGAGTCCCTAAATCACCCTAGGAACGTGCAATACAAGTCTAGTTAGGATATGACCTCTTTCCCAATCAAATCCGTCTCAAAATAAGTTAGGATTTCGCCAAACCGCAACTGGCGATCGATCGTCCAATACGGCGATCGATCGTCCTGCGCTGTTTACCAACTGCGCGATGGCGCCGATCATAGCCGATCGAAGCCGATCGATCGTGTTCCATATGCCGATCGATCGTTTTAGTGCGATCGATCGCATCTGCGGGTGTATTTATTCAATTTCCCTTATCTTTTTACCCCGAACTCCAAATCACACAAAATTGGTGGCGTTGAAAAGCTCTTCTCACCAACTTAAATTTGCACATGGCATAATACGATCAATTCAAATGTTAAGAGGGTTAAATTTCAGTTTTAAGATACTTACTAATTTTTCGGATGTTACATAAGATATATCCCACATTAGACGCACCAAATATTCATAAAATTACGGAACATATCTAAATTGAGCCATTTAAAGCAAAATACTTATTCACTTCCTAATTACTAAACTAATTATTAAAACCCACTTTATTCCTTATTCTAACTAGAAATTAAGACTAATACACAGGTAAAAAGGCATATAATAATGTGTATTGTTCATATGTAACACTCTGCTCTTCTCATTTTTGCGGTTGGAACTTCCTATTCCAAAACTCCAAATGCACATGAGATTAGTTTTGGATATAAAATAATGAATAAAGATTTTTGTTTCCTAATAGCTCAAGATTTTGAAAAATGTGTTTATCTTACATGTACCACCTTTGGAGAGTTGGTTCCATGGTGTCCATAGGCCCCACTTCAGCTATACTTCCTCTGTACAAAAAAAACCTGGTTGCATTTGAAAAATTACGTTTCCAAATAAAGGTAACTGGATTTGTCCTACAAGCCAATAACTCATTATGAATGCATGTGTAGGGGTAAGTGGAAGCTTGAAATATCGTGGGTCCTACATGCCAATTAATTTAATTTAATTTATTTTCAAATGTTGACAGGATTTTTTAGACAGAGGGAGTATGACACAAATATCGGATTAATTGCATGTTTTCTTGTAAGAGTATAGGTGCCCGCTATATAAAGAAGGCGTGAGAAGCCACACAACCAAAAATCAACAAACACAACAGATACTAGAAAACACATCAATGACATATATAACAAACAAGAAGAGCTTAAACTAAACAAGTTTTACATAGTAAGAGAAATTGCAATGTAGTTGTTACTGAAGTATTGAAACACTACCACTGCAACGGAACCGCTAGTGCAACCCACAAGGGCTGTCTCCACGGATGATTTGACACAAACATGGTTTGCTAATGAGTAACATAAACATCAGGGTGTTATAATACGCGTTAAGTACATTGTAATAAATTATAAAAAAGTACATCCTAATAATACATGCCAACGCTATACATCGTGATGTTATAGCATGGGGTGAACACGTGACGGCCATGAATTTTAGGTTATGTTGTTCCTTGAGGTGAGAGAGGTTAGGGCGACCATGGTCTGCTCCTACCTTTTTTTAATACATGGTGCACTCCCACCTTGAACATGTAATGCATACGCACGCATTTTAGAACAATTTACTTCTCATTTTTATTCACTCTAATAAACCATTTCTTGCTAGTGGTCCAATAACCATAAAAAAAGAGTCACCAATACAGTTAACCCATCACCATTTGTTTCTCTTTATTGAATCAGCCTATAGTAATATAATGATAGGAGTATTAAAAAGGCAAGAACAAACGTACTACTCACGGAAATTGCTCAACTTCAAAACCGAAATTTCTAGAATTTAAAGCATGACGTTATGGATTCTAGAACAGTTATGCATCAGTGTATCAGAGTGGTTAAGAAACTATTACACACTGTACTAAACAAAAGCGAAAATCACTAATGGAGCAACTTATTGAAGCTAGAATCGCCAGCTTATTTCATGTTTCATTATCCACAAAGGAAACCTTCTATCACCAGCTAAGGACACGTTTAGCAATGCAAAGCGCTTCTTTAGAAGCTGTTTCCGGAGAATATTCTCTTTAAAAGGGTTAAGAAAAGTGCTTCTCTTACAGCATGATGGAACATTTAACAAAAGGGAAAGCGGCTTTTAAAGAAGCCACTTCCTTATCCAAATGCGCCTTAGGACCAAGATCCAGAACCAAGGTCCTAAATGGATTGAAAAAACTAGCCCTGCGCTAAAGACATTCGTCGATTAGTGGGCGCCACATGGGGCCCACGTAATCTGATGGCTTGCTTGCCTATAGCGCAGGCCAGACCCTACTCTGATGGATTACGGACTTTTCACAAGCCCATCATCTTAATTGTCTGTGGCCCATGCCAGCTACAACAATTTGCGAGGATTATGCATTTTCCACAAGTTCCATGGGCCTTAGAAGTTGGCATAAGGGCCCATATTTGATTTGGCCAGAAGCCAGTTAGGCCCACGAACCCATTTTCATCAACAGTCCCAAACCGAGAGAGCGGTCTAGCAAGAGCCGATCTGCCGCTTCCGACCTCCGGCCGCCGTCACTCCGCCAACTCCAGCTCCGGCGAAAGGCGCCGCCTTGATCTCCTCCGTAAAGAAAGCCAGCTGCTTGAGCAATCCGATCAAACCTGGCTTCGGACATCTGGAAGCGCCTGTTCCGGCCCGAAGCAGAAAAAGCTCCCGCCTTTTCCTCCACCGGAGACCTAGCCCTCCGGAGCGGCGGGGTGGCGAAAGAATTCGGAGGAGGAGATTCCATGTCTGTCAATCTGTTCAAGTTCTGCTCCGGCCTCGGGTCTTCGGCTACTCCATGATCATTCTCGTCGCCGCCATTATCGCCGTCTCCTACTATGCCGTCATCGTCGTGACCGTCGGCCTCCATCTGCTCCATGGAGGCCTCCTTTCCCTCCTCGTCTTCGCCATTGCAATTATCTTCCATTTGCTGGTAAAATCGCTTGCCTTCGTCTAATTTTACTTGAATTTATACGTCGGCTCGAGCTTATAGTAGTGCTGTTAGATTGAGCTGTAATAACAATATCTTAATTGCTTTAAATTTTTAGGTTATGGATTTTTAATGCTGCAGCTTGTGCTGTTAACGTGGAGGTATTATATGATTTATTGCTAAAACTCTCGCATTCGCTGCCTTTTTTTACGCTTAGCCTCTGCCTAATTTTCGCGAATTTATACGTCGGCTTGAGCTTATAGTAATGCTGTTAGGTTCATCTGTAATTACAAAATCTAATTTGTTGTAGAATTAAAGGTGATGGATTTTTACTGTTTCAGCTTGGGTTGTTAACATGGAGCTATTATATGGTGGTTTTCTGGGATCCAGGAAGTGTTCCTGAAAATTGGAGACCAATGCTGGATGAGGAAAGCTCCGGTGAAGCTAGTTCTGTTGGGTTACCGGAGTATGTTGCCCCTGAAATAAGGAGTTCTATGCTTTCCCCTGCTGATGGGGTGGAAAGAAGACCTGCAGTAGGATTCTGTAGTCGTTGCCAAAATAGCAAGCCGCCTCGTTGTCACCATTGTTCTGTTTGTAAGCTATTCTCTGCTTGTAAATTGTAATTAGGTTTGAGTTTGTTACATTTTTATCATTAGCTTTTCTTCTCCATTTTGCTTTGCCATGATATTTATCACCTGTTATACATACATATGGGGGCATTATAAGGTAGATGTTGAATGCTAGATTAGATATCAAGCAATCTGCAGTAATAATTTGTTGAAGTGCAGATATTGTGTCGAAAGAAACACTATACATGAACCTGTATGCGTTGGTGCACATATAAAAATTTAGCATACTGGAAGATAATAAGAATTTTGTATGCATTATGTTCTGTGTTTGTTAATGCAGATGTTTTTAAACCTTAGCAGTTATGATTGATGTCCTACTCTTGCTTATCTCTTGTATAATTACAAGTCATTAATGGTATTCTGCATCCATAGTTGATAGACAACCAGTCAAGGTTATTAGTGCCTGACTAGAGGAATTTCAATTTGAAGTGAATTGCAAAGTAGACAAGCTGATCATGATAACATATCCCAAAAGTATGGTAGCGTACAGGGAGTTAATTATGAATGTTGTTATTCATATGCAATGTCTGGCGATACATGCTGCTTAACTGTATGTATCTGCAAGTAAATTATATTACTTACTATAAAAAAAGTGTTATGTACATTCTTAATCTGATTTAAGAGGTCTACTTGTTTATATCACATTTTACTTGCATTTGAACAATGGGGAATAGGATTGTTGGAGATGTGGCACATTTAAGTCCTGACGGCATGGTCATCCTGAGTATGACCACAGACCTTTAGTCTCTGGAATGAAATTATTTATCTGGTTTCGTGTAGGTCATAGATGTGTACTCAAGATGGATCATCATTGTGTATGGGTGGTCAACTGTGTTGGTGCCCGCAACTACAAGTTTTTTCTCCTTTTTCTGGTATTTTTACTTTCTATACTTGAACTTGTGTTGTTTAGTTATGTATATCATGTCTTGTTCGTTGTATTTTTTTTTTGTTTCACTCTGCATGCAATTTCTTTTAAAATAGTAGCTTCATATAAATGCCAGTATTTTCTTTTTACGACCTTTTTCTGTCTAAAATTTTGTATTTTAGGTCTACACCTTTCTTGAAACGACATTGGATACTCTTGTATTGCTGCCAAGCTTCATCAAATTTTTTGGTAGTGCGAAAAAGCATTCCGGTTCACCAGGCATTCTTGCAATCACATTTCTTGCTTTTGGTATCTTCTTGTTCGTACCATTGTCATTTTTATGAATGCTTTTCTTTTTTCAGCACTCTGACTGGCCGCTGTTTTTCCTACAGTTCTTAATATGACTTTTGCATTGAGCCTTCTATGTTTCATAATTATGCACGCCTCTCTCTTATCAAGCAATATCACTACAATAGAGGTAATGTCATATAATAAGTTTACTTCAAATGATATATCTGTGGCACTACACAGTGTTCTCGATTTATTATGATGTCCCAGAACTTCGAAGTAGAAATCAGTGTCAATAACAGTCATACGGAATTGAAGACAGCAGATTGGTGTTTTATCATCCAAAAGGTTCAAGTGTTGATTTCCAGGAACTGGATAAATTAATTGGGGAGGTTTAGAAGAAATGGGGGATAAACAAGGTGAATGAAGTAAAATGGAAAAATCAGAACAGAAGGTAGGTAGGAGAGATTTGAAAATGAGATGAAAGGTAAGATAGATTGGATGAAATGGGAAACCTAACAATGCATAAGGAAGAGGGCGCTAATTATGCTAAGCTCAAATTACTTGCTCCATTAATCCCAATGAAACTGATACAAAAGTGCTTAAAAGACTTAAACAAGCCTTGTCACTAATTAATGAAAATTAGAAATAACTCCTTGCTACATAAGAAACTAGTACTAATTTTGTCATTAGTATCATGGGTAAATAACTACAAAAATACAAATCCCATCAGCTTGAACAAACCCAAAAGTAGTTTTTGAGTAGCCAGAACTTTTATCAACCGTATGAGTGTGATCAAAGTTGTTATTGAACGAATTTAAATGATGTGGGTGGGTGACATTGTTCCACCGCCTGTTCTGCATCTCCTTGTCACAGCATCTAATACCAGATGTTGTGAACCTTTTGTTCACGTGTTGATTTGGCAAGTTGGACGAGTTGAGAGAGGAAGATTAGACAAAATGCGAGATAAATGAGACAGATCGAGTAGTATTTTTGGGGGAAATTACATAAGAGGGAAGCGAGATTGGGCATCTTGGGAGAAGTTAACGACAAATTATGGAAGGAAGAAGATGGCTGATTAGACTAAACTTAGATTAATTCTTCACTAATCCCAAATGCCACATAAAACTTAAACAAGTTCTGAAATAGATCTAAACAGACCCTAATGACTAATTAATAGAAATTTAAATAATTCAATACTATATCCAAAGTATGCCAGAGGAGTGGAGGAGGAGTACCCTCATACCCTTGTATAAAAATAAAGGGGATATCCAAAGTTGTACAAACTATAGAGGTATAAAAGTTATGGAGCATACTATGAAATTATGGGAGAGAGTATTAGAAGGGCGTTTGCAAAAAGTTACTAAAGTATCAGATAATCAATTTGGTTTCATGCCAGAGAGGTCAACAACAGAAGCTATTTTTTTACTACAGCAGTTAGTTGAGAGGTACAGGGATAGAAAACAAAACCTCTATATGGCCTTCATAAATTTAGAAAAAGCCTACGATAGAGTACCGAGAGAGCTTATTTGGAGTGTTTTGAAGAAGAAGGGTGTCATAAGAGGTTACATAGATATCATAAAGGATATGTATGAAGGGGTTGTGACTAGTGTGCGGATTATTTGGGGGGAAAACGAAGGAGTTTCCGGTTACGGTAGGTCTTTATCAAGGGTCAGCATTAAGTCCGTATCTTTTCGCTTTAGTTATGGATGAGCTTACTAGTCATTTGCAAGATAATGTACCTTGGTGTATGTTTTTTTGCAGATGATGTAGTTTTAATTGATGAGAGTAAAGTAGGTTTAAATGCGAAATTAGAATTGTGGAGGGATGCTCTAGAATCAAAAAGTTTTAAAATAAGTAGGACTAAGACAGAGTGCATGAAATTTAATTTTAAAGAAGGTAGAACTATAGATAGAGCCCTAGTTGAAATAGATGGGCAAAAAGTGCCAAGGTGTGATTAATTCCGTTACTTAGGATCTATTATCTATAAAGAAGGGGATATTGATAGTGATATGGTGCATAGGATAAATGCGGGGTGGGTAAAGTGGAGGGTAGCCTCGGGAGTGTTGTGTGATAGGCGGGTTCCAAAAAGACTTAAAGGCAAGTTCTATAGGACAGCCATTAGGCCTGCAATACTCTATGGAGCGGAGTGCTGGGCACCAAAGAGGAGTCATATAGATAAGTTGAATGTAGCCGAAATGAGAATGTTAAGGTGGATGAGTAGGATAACTAGGAGAGATAGGATTAGAAATAAATATATTCGTGAGAGCATAGGAGTAGTGCCTTTAAGGGAGAAGTTGAGGGAATGTAGGTTGCGTTGGTATGGGCATATGCAAAGAAGACCTTTAGATGCCCCTGTGAGAAGATTAGAAGGGATACATGTAAACGATGCTAAAAAAGGGAGAGGGAGACCTAAGAGAACTTGGATAGAGTTAATAAGAAAGGATTTGACTTTACTATCTCTTACAAAAGAGGTAGCCCAAAACAGGCTGGAATGGAGGAGTAAGATCCGTGTCGCCGACCCCAAATAGTTGGGAAAAGGCGCTATTTGATTATGATTATGAAATAATTCAATACTACATAAGAAATTTCCACTACCTCCCTAATTGAAAATATAAGTAAATAGCTAAGAAAGAACAACACCCTTTGGCGCAAAAGAAACCAAAAGAAGTAAGCATTTGAACAGAGAATCTTTATCCTATGTAAGCTGATCATATGCAGGAACAAATGGAGAGAGAAAAGGTGGGTGGGTCATAACAGCTGTGTTTTTTGAATGCAACATTCTCCTATCTAATTAGGATTGCTTTTTGTTTTTATTTTTGTTTCTTTTGGCGAAAGGGTTCTGCTTTAGGGTGTATACTTCTACCTTGTTGGTGGTATCAATTAAATATTATGACTTTGGCAACATTCAGTCCACTCTAGAAATAAGAATCCAATCTTATGAAGCGATGTTTGCGTAAGAAAAAAGGGGTTCGGTCAGGTGGAAGTATGACCTAGGAAAGAGAACGAACTTTGAGCAGGTGAATTTTGTTCCTTTTTATGCTTCAAATCTTCCATTTAAAGTGCAATATCTATCTCACTATTGTTGTTATACATGAAGGTTTTTGGTACAAAAAAAGTATATTGGCTATTACCATTGTTCTCAAGGGAAGATTTAGAGAACATTCCTGCTCTTAAAGGATTAGATTTTCCAACACGGCCAGATGCTGAAGTTTAAAGCGTAATTATTAAAGTCGTGCACATGTGGGGTAGCTGAAATAGCCTAGTTGTATAATTAATTGCCCGGTTTTTTAGGGGGTCATTATCAGCTCATAGCTGGCTAATGTCAAAATGTACATTATTATGCTTGCCATTACTTCGTTTCTGTAAATTGAACTAATAATCTTATAATCACACATGTAACCTCTTTCCACGAGTACAACCAAGGATTTTGTTGCCGTCGGCCTGTAACAAAGGTGTACTTAGAACCGGATTTTTGTTGGATTATCTGAAAAGCCTGGCATTCCATTGCAAAGTTGTGTTATGATAAATGCCAACCGAGTCTTTCGGCTCTGGTGGAGGGATATTGGAAATTCCAGTTGGCACACGTACAGAGCTTTCAATTTATTTTATTTTTGATGAGGTACAAAGCTTTCAATTGATCCTATAGAAAAACAAGTGAAAGAGATGTAGTAGATATATTACAGCGAGACAGCATAGTACAAGTACATTTTACCACCTTTTGACAGTCCGAATCTTTTTTATTGGAATCTACACAGCTTATTGCCTAAAGAGTATGAGGCTAATCTTTAGGGTCGTTAGATTCCGATCCGAGGGTGAGTATCAAATAAGTGGGTAGGTGAGTGTGTTAAATCGGTGTAGGTGAGTTCTTTATAGTCATTTGTAGCTTATTAAGATCCAATAGCTATAATTTGAATTGGCTTCATATAAGCTATATGAAAGTGATCTCATTTAAATTTTTCTATAAATATATACACGCCCACTTTATATGCACTCTTTTCACTTTCATCCGTAAACAAGAAATATCGCCTCTCATCAAACCAGTATAAAGAGAGGGGAGACCAGTATTGTATCACATTTCTTCCGAGTGCTGAGGCGATATTGCCAACCATAGTTGGCAAGTAACCCTTAATTACATCGACCAGAATAATCACTGTTCCATGTAGAAGCTTATCTACAGCATGATAAAAAGAATTTTCTCTTTTTTTGGCTCATTTTCTTCCTACCCATTCCTCTTGAAGCTCTTGAAATGTCTGAGAAATTTGCAGATGCCACCTGGTTCAACTCATTTTGACGCAGAATGCAATGCAATTAGAAATTAAAAAGCTTTAAAAAGTTGGGTGAGGCTGCCAACAGCCAGATATTGATCTTCTTGCTGTGAGTCGAGTTTGGAAATCTATTTCACCTGATTGCCAATTTCAGGAAAGAGCACCACGGCCAGCTTTTGCGATTCTTCCTCCGACAATCGTTTACTCAATTGCCTCCTCACTTCATGCTTTACAGGGGCATCTGGGGTCGCCTTAATTTCTCTTATCATAAAAAAACAAGTCATAGAGAACCATCAGGAAAAGCAGATCATGAGACTAAGAACTGAGAGAGATGATTAATACCTGAAAACTCCACCAGGCCTGGGTGCAGGAGTGGAGTAATCAAAATGGAATGTCCGTGCAATACCAACCTATAAAAGAACAGCATAATATTATGGGGGAGAAGCTTAGGAATGGAGGTTACAAAATGGCACGAGGCTTACTGCTTCGCGAAACGATTTTGAGACTCCGACAAGCGGCTCTAGTTCGTCGTGGCTGAGTTTGCAGATAATTTGGACCTTCAAACAGATAAAGATCAACGTAACTAAAGAGAGTTCAAGCAGAAGGATCAATAGGGGCAGTAACTTACAAGGGTGTCCAAGGGAAGTGAGTTGAGGGAGGCGTTCAACATGATAAGTGAAGCAAGAGGGTGGCCATGAACGTCCTAAACAAGGTTGTGTTTTTTTTCCTCTCTTTTGATGAAAGAATGAAGGTTGAGTTGGTTATTGGCGGTTTTACTGTAATTCAGGTTTTTAGAACTGCTAACATCTATCTTGTCAGTAAAAGCCCAGATGATAACTGACGATGAACGTCTTCAGAACAAGACCATAAGGTGTGCAAGGTGGTAGCCCTCAGATTAGTGTATGCCCCACATGATCTGACGGCTGCCATGTCTGCTCACGCTCTGGGCATGTCAAACAATCACATGTTATTTAACAATCCCGTTTATGACTCTCGCATGTCTAAGTATACACAATTTTGATTTGAATTTTGAGATTTGATTTTGTGGAAAAAAATGGTGCAACTGAGTTGTGGCTCCGTAAGCCGTTGGCTTCTGATCTGACAGAGAGCAACGAATCAAGGGCTGGGCGAGTGATTCAATCTGCTTCCTGGATTTAATGCCCTCCATTGGATTGAATCAAATGGCTCAAGGCACCTTGTTTCACACATGCGCGTGAGCCGTATCCCATATAATGGGGCTCCCAAAAACTTGTAAGCTATGAATAAGTCCAGTCCGGAAATTCAATTTACAGCCATAGTATCGAAAAAACAACTAACCACTGCATTGAAAGCGTACAGGGCTACAGGACCTAATGTGGTATCATATCAAGGGTATTCCAGAGGCATATTACGACACCTTTCTGCGTTATGCATCTCAATCTTAGGTGCAAGAGTCGCACTAGCACAAGGGACGTTCAATTGTAAGGAGGCTTCTGAAAGCATAAGAGAGAACCACACTACGATGGGTGTAACAAAGAGAACAAGCCCAACAGGCACCATCCACTGCTGCTCATTCTTCTTCTGGTAATGCAAGCTCCACCATACCAGCACAAAGCCCCCCAGTAGGCACACAAGAACCGAAGAAACATATTCTACAAGAGTGTTCAAGGACTTGCACCAACATTTTCTGGAACTTCCTTCCATTGAAACAAAGGGGGATACTGTCCAGCTTTATCCTTTACATGGTTCTACAGAACAAGCATTTATCTATTGCTTCAACCTTCAAGATTTCAATATACGACAGATCTTGGTTCTTGTGTAGAGAGTTGATCATTGAAGGAGCGGAGCCGACTATTAAATTGGATGAATGCTGTTGATACTGAGTTCTTGCCTGCCGTAAATGTTACTCTATAGTTATGTAATTACGTGATTATTCGGCTGATTGATACGGTGAGAGTGATAGGCTGCATGCCTTAGACCACTAGATCAGACCCCATGCATGGGTCGACTAGGGGTGGCCATGTATGTTCTACAAGTTGTTCTTCTTGATGCAGGCCGGAGGCATGTCAAGCCCAATTAGCGTAAGAAACCATCTATGGTCAGGAGTCAAAAATTGGTAGGAAATCTTTACCAATTGGGTAAGATGTGATTTAGAATAAAAATTCACTGTTGACCGAATATAAGCTCCCACGACAGCTCTTTGGATTAGAAGAATCCCATTTTTTTGCTGCCCATCTTAGATACCCGTTTATCCTTTTTTTCTTCCATTTTGGCTGTACTTCTGCTTGACAAGATGAAGGTTATCTGAATCAATAGATGCAAAAAGAAATAAACGATCGCTAACGAAGATAGCTATACAATGAAAGTGTAATGACGTCTATATTATGTCTATTATCACTTCAGCTAACCATTTAACCTCAAAGTTTAAGCTATTAAGGAAGGAACAGCTTTTTATATTAACAACAACAGTATCCCCGGAAAGTGATACGACTGAGCATTACACATCATTACGCACATGACATGGAACAATGCTTCCTTAGTTAATCAATTCATCCAAAAGCATTAGCTCTTAGAAGGAAAGTCTCCATTTATACTAGCAAAAAAGGAACCTGATAACTGCACACCGAATCTGCACACCCTGGTTTTTGTTGAACAGCGGAAGTGGGCCTCACATGGCATTACTTTTTCCTTATCCAACAAAAACCCAGGGGTATGGGTTTGGTGTACAGATTCGGTGCAGGAGTGCCATTTTCCAACAAATAAATATACATTATCACTGCCTTGTGTAGTTATTGCATATGTTCTAGAATAGTAGACAGAGATCCAGCTCACCATCAAACTTTGCTAAAACCAAAACAAAATAACCATTGCGAGAATACACATAAGGAAAGTACAATGAAGATTAGCAATTTTCACAACACTTATTGTGGTTGCCTTGTGTAATTTAACAGCCAAGCTAAAAAATCCTTCGTATATGCTATTTTCATCAGATCCTTAATGTGGATATACAACATCTTTGAGTACAGAGATATAATGTGGATCCATACCAGCATTACAAGCAGGGTTTTCCGTCTTGCAAAATGGGAGCTTGTTTGCCCATCAATAGAATAGTTATCTTCAGCTCCAATGGAGCTAGATGAACCATCTAGTCTGCTCATTCGTTGCCTTTTTGAGCAAATGACTCTACGTTTTCGCATATCCGGTTGCTGCTTCTTCACATGATTGACCAAATACTCGGGTGAAGATAAAAAAGAGTGTTTTGCTTCCCTAAAGCTCCTGGCACCATCTTTTACAATAAAACTTGAGGTGTTATGAAGCTCGGGATCAGACCCTTTCCATGGTATTGAGCTTTGCTCCAAATGAGTAACAGGCCTTTTTACATCTGCCAGTAAAGATCACATGCGATAATAAGTTTATGATGGATAACCACCAAAGTAAGCTCTCCCAACAGGAGAAAAAAAAGGCAATTGAAATTTTTTTAGAAAAAGTCAAATTCTCCATTCCGAGTTTTGCAAATTCATGATGCTTCCCTCAGGTGTGATGGTCCTTCTATTGCAATGAAATATTTACACAAGTGTGGAATGTATACACTGATAAGATCTAAATTTGTTCCACCAACAAAATGCTTGTATTACCAGGCTATGCTACAAAACATAACTTTGTGAAATGATATCTTAGCTTGAAAAAGGGAGAAGAAGTAGACCCACCTAATGGCAATAAAAAGCCAAAGAACATGGTCAGTGCCCCAGTGATTGATACTCTATTTGCCTTTTGACATAACATTAGGTAACTGATTATTTCAGCCCAGCCACTGAACTCAGTCATATTAACAAATAAATGTGCCAGCCAACCAGATAACTTGATGCAGGACAGCACTTTTTTTAGAAGGGAAAGATGGGAGTCTAAGGGATAAAAGAGGGATAGATACCGGAAGATGAAAATATGAGGATAAAACCTTGGAAATCCACCAAGGGTTTCCACCAGAGGAGGGCTACCGGAGTCCACCGGCAGTTGTAGTCTCAAAACATCAGCTCTCCTTTCATTAATCTTTTGGGCCTTTTTATAGGCTTTACATAAGGGTCCTAATTTGGAAGAAAAAACGCCGGATGATGGAGTCCTTAATATAAGGAAATGAATCTCGAATGTGCGATAAAGTTTTTAGGGACAATTGTAGATGAAGCTTGGAAGCAATGCCCGTAATAGTGATTTTGAAAAGAGCCCAAATTGTGCAATGTTGATTTGACTGAATCATGTGGCAATTAATCAAGCTTGTTCAAACCTTTTTTTTTCGATTTTTTTCTCTGCCTTTTGACACACAAAAACGATTGTCGGACTGCAAGTCAAATCTTGTCAAAATTTTCCCATTGCTCTTGCATTCAAACAGGCTCTTTGGTTCAATTGCTAGAACTAGCTCAATCGTCTTCTGGTGCTAGAAACAACCATTCTATCAAAGTATCAACCCTTCGCTTCCCACGGTTACAAGTTTGCAATCCTGATGCAATTGATTATCAGGTGAAGGAACGAAGCGTGTGATATTATATGTAGTCATGTGGCCTGCGTGATCAGTTTCCTTTAGTCAGCAAGTGTTCATCACTGATTGGGCTGCCCACCACTCTATGCACATTATTTGAACAAACAAAGCGCGTCATATCTCACATGCAGCCCGTTGCCACCCCTGATGATCCGTCAGTTTGATTGAAATATATTGTTACCTGCACCTCTTCAATTATTGTAGAAAGAGCTAGCAGACAACCTTGATTTCATGCACAAAATCAACCACCTGCAACCATCTTCATGTTCCTTGCAACAACTTGTGTGGCTCAATCCCAATTCACACAGGTTTGTTGTGTACCACATATCTTTCTTCTTTCTTTTGGCAAAGGGGTACCACATATATCAAATAGTTTTGCAACCTTGAATCTGTTATGACTTATGAGTCTTGTGGCTTGGGAGGGGGATAGAGATGACCAGTGGGAGGGGGATAGAGATGACCAGATTAAGAGTGACAGGAGAGGATAAGGCGCCGACAGAAGTTTTGTCGCGGGTACCATTGGAGGGTGACTCTTTGTGCATTATTCTTGCAATTTATTGAATCCGTACGTCATCCAAACTTCCCCATAGCCGTGCCCATCAATTGTTCATTCTTTCGGCAAGGATGCAACCCAACATCGCATAACCATCCAAGAGAAACTCACAAAGATACATTAGCAGTAAAATGCATGTTCCTTCTTAGGTATCGAATTGATCTGCACGTTATGCATATGAATGAAATGTGCACTAGAGCACAAAACCAGCTATTTAAATCGGAGCATGTGCATATTCAGAGGGGCAAGGCTGGTTTTAAGAAACCCGCCTGCCTGTGTTGACGGGCATACGATGTGGCCTAGGGGAGCTTGGCGCACCCCGTTTGTATGCATGGTCAAGGGGATGGTATGCAGGCATGCAACATATACCTTTTGAATCCTCAATATGCCCACCTTCTTTGTCCAACCAAACGTTGTAGATGGAGAGTTGGAGGGTTTTTGTTGGACAGATTCATTGGACGTGTGCCCCTTATCTTTTAGGTGGTAATATTGTTATTATTACAATCTAGACGCCACGGCTATTGATTCGTGTGCCCCTTATCTTTTAAGCAACACAAAAATTCATGGTGCGTGGTCGATAACCACACATTTACTAATAGAATTTCGATAGCAAATGTTGGAAGATTAACATAATTCGGTGGATACAGCTTAAGTCATTAGTATGCGGCTTAAGCAACCCCTTGATGGATCGTAATATTTTTTGTACGATGATCCATCGCCATCTTTCTTTTCAGGCAGAGCAGATGGATCATCGTCGCAATCTGCAACTTAGGGGCCGTTTGGGGCGTGATTAAAAGTAAAACATCCAGATGGGATGTTTTGCTACATTGTAGCATCTGGATATTTTATATATCCAGCTGAAACACCTCAGGAGGTGTTTTAACTGGATGTAAAAATCCACATGGATGCTACAGTAGATATCCAATATCCAATCTTGATATTTTTGCAATAATCACGCCCCAAACGGCCCCTTAATTCACGATTGGCAATCATGATTAAGAAAAAAGTTAACTCACACCCGGTGCATCCGAAATGGCGACATGTACACCGTTGGATTATTTGCACGCCAAAGCCGACGGGTGCTTTGAGCCTACCTGTCCCATATATTCACATCCACTATCCGATAAACTCCAATGGCTGCCAATGTAAACACTCTTATGACACAATCATGTTAAAAATCAAATTATGATTAGGATTACCAGTTACTACACATACAATCGTGATGAGCATCAAAGTTCTGATGGCACCCGATGCAAGATAGTAAAGAAGGCAGGAGTTGGAGCATATAGACTTGCTCTACCTCCGAGTCCATCAGATATACGTAACGTTTTTCATGTCCCTATGTTACCGAAGTACTTATCGATTTCACACTAGTGATTATGGTAGGAAACAAATTATGATTACGATGATATCTAGTTATATAGTAATAGTATGTATGTATGTAGAGGAGAAAATAGTAAACAGGAGAACAACAAAGGGCAGAGTTTGGAAGCCGCGTCCCAAGAGCGGAAGCTGAGCGCATGCAACACAACAGTGTCGTCGTCGTTTCACCATTCCTTTCTCGCTCTAACTGCGTCTCTCTCTCTCTCTACAACTCGCTATAAATCGCGACACAGCTGCTGCGGCGTCGCTGGTTCTACGGTTAGTTCTGTCTCTGCTCAAGGATGAGGAGCGGCGGCGTGGTGGCGCAGACGCGGGTGGGCAAGTACCAACTAGGGAGGACGCTCGGGGAGGGGAGCTTTGCCAAGGTTAAGTACGCCAAGCATGTTGATACGGGAGAGTGCGTGGCCATCAAGGTGCTTGACAAGGAGCAGGTCCTCAAGCACAAGATGGTTGAGCAGGTTGCTGCTTTCTTTCTCTCTGAACCAATACAAGTTGCTCTGTTTTCCGTTCCTACAATTTGCTTCTTGGCTTAATATAATGGTGATTCAAATGGGTCGTTGTCTCTTTGTGTAAAGATTGCGTTTTTGAAGATTTGGAGTTGTTTTTTGGGATAAAGAATGCTTTTTTGCTTCTTTTTTTTGTGTTTTGATGTCTGACATATGGAAAGATGATTAGTTGATTATTCTCCATCTGTCGAGGCATCCTGTTGGAAAGTTGGAATTAAGATCTGGTTGAGATGCTTTTGGGTCCTTTTTAACATCGTGGGTTGTACTTGTTTTGATTGAAAAACTGACATGATCTATGGTGTGATAAAAATCAAGACTTTGTGGCGTAATTAACAAATTGCGCAGAAGATCATGGTTGCCTGCACATGAAGCATGCGAAATTAATAGTTAAAGGTTGAATTCTCTTATGAAAAAAAAAAGAGTTTAAGTTTGAATTTGTGGAAAAGGAGCTTCTTATTCCTCCCTCACGTTCGAAAAGTAAATAACTCTCCTTTCCATATTTATAGTCCTATTTGGTTTTTCATAAAATGAACTACAATCAGTTCATTTTGCAAAACCAAAGAGGATTATTAATGTGGAACAGAGGGAGTAAGTAATTCTTTTGCTTATTGGTTGGATCATAATCAGTTAAAGATAGAAGATTAGTGTTGGCCAATTTTTTGTAGCACTTATCATTGACTAGAAATTTGCTGTCTTTAAATTTTTCTACTAATTCCAATTCTCATCACACTAACCAAACAATTGTTCTCAGATTAAAAATGAGATTTCTACCATGAAGATCATCAAGCACCCAAATGTCGTGAACCTACACGAGGTATTGTATGCATTGCTACCTCTCTGATATTTGTTGGCACTTCGTCCTGTAATACAATGTTTGTATTGGTAATTATCTTGTTATTAAGTGGCTCGCCCAGTTGCTTAGAGGTTCTCATTTTTGCACTTCTTCACTCCTTGTCCTGTCACTGTGGTACTCGATTAAGTTACATACAATTATTTTGATGGGTTTGAAATAGTTTTCATGCTTCCCCTGAAGCTGTAATTGTCGTTTGTAGGTCATGGCAAGCAAAAACAAGATCTATATTGTGCTTGAATTGGTTGAGGGAGGTGAGCTTTTTGACAAAATAGTAAGTTCTAAAACTTGTTAATATTAGCAGATATGGCATGTGTTAGGGTAGATGTTTGTATAAACTAATATGTATACATATATGCATAAGAATGCAAGAATGATGAATAATATATAATAGGTCTATGTAGTGTTCATAATCCAAACTCAAGTCTAGTGGATCGAAGTATTTGTACATTTGGCTTGCCCTTAGCATGTATATGATTGTTAGGCTAAACATGGGCGGATGAAGGAAGATGAGGCTCGGCGATATTATCAGCAGCTTATAAATGCTGTCGATTACTGTCACCACCGAGGAGTGTACCATAGGGATTTGAAGGTAATAGATGTCATTAATATATCTTCCATTGGTTTATGTTTTTTCTTATGAAGAGATTTATGATATTTTTATACTTGATGTACAGCTACTTTATCTGAGCTAGCTCTTTCTCCACTTTTTGCAGCCTGAAAATTTACTTCTTGATTCATATGGGGTTCTCAAGGTTTCAGACTTTGGCCTGAGTGCCTTTTCACAGCAAATAAGGGTTAGTACTATATGCTTTCCTTTTCTTTCTTAGGATGTGTAAATATTTTAACCTTTTATTGAGCAAAATTCAAGCAATATTTGTTGATCAAGATATGTGTATGTAGCATGTTTTTGTGTCTAATTCGTCTTTGTCTCAAAGTGGTTAATTAAATAGGTTGACTTCTCCCTAACAGATTTAGCTTTTGTCAACATAGTATAAAAAACAAAGCTTCTGTGTTAAGTCTTGGGATGTTCCCTGATATGTGTATCCTGCCCTTAGGTGTTCACGTGCAATGCTTAGTGGTGCTTTGTGTTGTTGAATGTTAGTGTGTTATCACCTCGAAAAAACAAAAAGAATGTTAGTATTTTAATTAAAAGGTAGTTTATTCCAAACGACTTACGCTTTCGTGGATCTAACATACCACATTCTAAGTCTGCATGTTTTGGAAGAAGTATACTTCTCAAAAAGGGTCTCATTTTTTGTAACATTGAAAGGTTACCATCTTATTAAATTTCCAATTTCTTAACGTCACAGGAGGATGGGCTGCTTCATACTGCTTGTGGAACCCCAAACTATGTTGCCCCTGAGGTATATTTCTTTATTGCTTGTCTTACTTTCCCTCATAAACGCTGGAAACTTTAAACCTAACTAAATCAACTCTTATGCCAACGTTTCTAATTCAGGTTCTTAGTGACAAAGGGTACGATGGTACAGCATCAGATATTTGGTCCTGCGGGGTCATTCTTTTTGTCCTTATGGCTGGATATTTGCCTTTTGACGAGTCAAATATTATTTCCTTATATAGAAAAGTGAGTAATTTCAAATATCCAGTATAATTTTACATTTGATGCAGTTTATAAGTTTTTTAAGAATTGATATAATATTATTGTGGGTGAATTGCAGATCCAGAAGGCCGATTTCACTTGCCCATCATGGTTTTCTTCTGGTTCAAAAAAGTTGATTAAGCGTATTCTTGATCCTAATCCTCACACTGTAAGTCCAGAAGTTAATTCCATTTTCCTATATTACTCATATTGGGGGTGTAACGTTCTTGCAATATTCACTTGAAAAAAATTGTGGGCCATCTGTTTTTTTATATCTTATGATAAGATGGTAAATGTCTCTGGTTTCAGCGAATAACTGTCCCAGAAATGTTGAAAAATGAGTGGTTTCAGAAAGGATACAAACCACCAAAATTTGAAGAGGAAGAAGATGTGAGTCTTGAAGATGTTGTTGCAGTTTTCAATGACTGTAAGGTAAGAACATAGCTTGCGATTATGTTCTTAAGTGGAGTGAATAGGCTGTTTTGATCAAATAAAAAACTGTTACTTTCTTTTTGATAAATAGAAATGCTGTCTGTACTTGCAACACATTAATCTATGTATTTTTAAAGGAATAAAAGAAACATATAAAAATTTTCACATTTCTTTTCGTAGGAACACCTTGTAACAGAGAAGAAAGAGAAGCCTGAGTCTATGAATGCTTTTGAGCTCATTTCCAGGTCCCAGGGGTTGAATCTTGCAAACTTGTTCGAGAAGCAAATGGTATGCCATGTTATCGTTTTAAGTTTTACTTTTAATTTGAACATAATCATAATTATGTAGCACCTTATCCCAACAGTCTGAGGTTGATGACATGGATCTTTCGTAGGAGATAGTATACTCGTATCTTTATTTATTAACTTCATCGAAGAATTTGTCAATATGTTTCATTTTGATCAAATATGATTTGGAATAACTGAAAGTAGTGTTTTTCAAAACATTTTTATCCAGCAGGGACTGGTGAAGAGGGAAACACGTTTTACTTCTCAACGTCCTGCAAATGAAATAATCTCAAGTATTGAGGCGGCTGCAAAGCCTCTAGGTTTCAATGTCCACATACGAGATTACAAGGTCTTCTCCCTCTCTTCATCAATTCTTGGCTACAATACGATTGCAACTTTTCCCTTTTGGCATTTCATACTCACTATATTAATTGACAGATGAAGTTGCAAGGTGACAAGACAGGAAGGAAGGGGCATCTGTCAGTTGCCACAGAGGTAATAACCTATTCCTATGCTGTTTCTACTCGACAAATATTAGTTCTTAGCATTCAAAATGTGTAAAGAATGGGGAAATACATCATGTGGATCAGCTGTTTACCTTGCTAAGAACACTAAATGTACGTAGGTCCCAGTTGTGTAATTTGCTAAATTCTGACTATGTTCCATGTTTCAAACTCAGGTCTTCGAGGTAGCTCCTTCCTTTCACATGGTGGAGCTCCGGAAAACTAGAGGGGACACATTAGAGTTCCATAAGGCAAGTAAAATAAGAACTATTTATACCACTTGGCATTTGGATAAATTCTTACCTTCTACATCCATATCGAACTTAACATTTAATCTGATCTCTTTTTCTTGGGGTGCAAACTACAGTTTTATAAAACCTTTACAACAGGGATAAAGGATATAGTCTGGACATCAGAAACCAGCTTGTAGTAGACAAGGTGATCATCATAAAACTCAAGAGGCAATACATGGAAGTGATGTCTGTTTTTTTTTATGCTACTAATTAAACCTATCTTTTATACTGCTTGTAGGGAGAGATTTACATCTTGCCCGTTTAGTCATCAAAGGGTGCGGGCCGTGACCTATATATTATGGATCATTATCTGTCATGCCTCTAAGAAATGAGAGGACGGGATGATATATGGTTGGTAATTGACTAGAGCTTAGCAGGAATATCATTCATTGGTTGACATTGAATTGTTCGATGGACATTAGATGTGGCTGTCAGCTCTTAATTCTTTCAATTGTATCCTGCTACTGGATGGGAAAATCACCCCTTTTATAGAAAGCATTTTTAAATTAAGGGCAAGTTTTTTTTGGTTCATGAAGATAATACTTCGATCGTTTCACATGACCTTTATATGGGAAGTTAAAAGTGAAGCATCAAAGATCAAGCTTGTTTGCCTGGACTATTCTGGAGTTTAGATTTGTTCTACTCCTAGATGTTTTGTCCCCCGGGGAATACAACAGAGTTGGCACTTGGGAGACATACCTTTAATCATTTATGAGGTATATCTAATTTTTTAAATGAACATGACAAGGGTTCCTCCAGGCGTTGTCTTGTCACCGATGGGCGCTGGTGAGGTGAAACCTTATTCCACAAAACATGGATTCATAAGTCTGTCACTTAAGCTTCATAGAATGATGCTATGATCTTCCAACCAGCTTCTGTTGTTTCTTGATGTATTCTTTTACCCAGTTTCCGTCCCTGTTTTATTTGCATATGCTATCTGACATTTTAAACTGAGAAGGCTTGTTGAATCAAGCCCTTTCAGATGCGCATCCATGGAGGATTCAGTATAGAACTTGCTTACATTTCTCAGCTATATAAGGTTGTTGCTATGTCACCATAAGCCTTGGATAACTGCTCAAGTTCTCTCAAGCATGAGACCTCTCAAGGAAATTTGAGACCATTCAGTACCGTTAAGCTTTAGATCAATGTGGTTTGATGACCTGGGGACCGCTTCCTGAAGCGGAGGCCCTGAGTGTGAACCCTACTCCATTGGCCACTCACCTTGGATTATATCCCGATTTACCCACGTATGATGGATGGGCTTTGTATGCACCTGAGGGAATTAGCGTCGGGATACCCTCCGACCCGGAATGTAAGAGATCGGTTGCCCTGCCCCTCTTGGTCGGTTTCGATGGACTCGGACACCTCTCGCTATAAAAAAAACTTATACTAATAAATGATATAGTTCACCTCAGCTTACACTGTCAGAAACCGTATTCAAATTATTAATATATTAGGCTATTAGGGTTATATATTAAGCTTACATTGTCAAAAACTGTATTCAAAATATTGTTGACATATTAAGCTATTATGGTTATCGAATTAGCTTAATATATCAAAAGCCGTATTCAAATGATAAAATGATGCTTATAATGAGTAAATTTCGTACAATATTATGAAATAAAGTATCTACAACACATTATTATGGACAATATTATAATTATCGAATAACTTAATACTCCCTCAGTCAGAAATTACCTGTTCTCATTAGAAAACCAAAATTAGTTCATTTTGGTTTTCTAATGAGGACAGGTACTTTTGGACAGACATCAAAAACTATATTCATATTTTAGAACTTAAGATGTAGCAAATGATGAATCGTGTTTGTGATAAATCGTGTTTGTTGTACGACTATATTCCATAAAATCACAATCAAGATAGTTCATAATGAATTAACCTATCAATTTGTTATCTAAGTGGCGATCGGCTTAATGATCATCAGCATTACACATCAGTGTGCAGTCTTGTGTTACTGTTGATGTTTCATCATAGACTTAGTGGTCCAATTGAATGTTGTTTTCTCTGTGGCTCTTTAGAGAATTCCTCA
The DNA here is from genome assembly GCA_039654745.1 of Houttuynia cordata. Taxonomy (NCBI): domain Eukaryota; kingdom Viridiplantae; phylum Streptophyta; class Magnoliopsida; order Piperales; family Saururaceae; genus Houttuynia; species Houttuynia cordata. The sequence goes on from CM077505.1 coordinate 27,063,257, forward strand.
AATCACATGTTTTCTGGCTGTAACTACAGTGGAGCTCTTTGGTTTGTTGCTTTTGGGGGGATATTTTGAATCAACTTATAATAACTGCTGCAAATGGTTTTCTAATGTATTATCTTACTGGTCCAGTTTAGCATTCCCTCTTAAGCATTTCAATATTCCTGTAGCTATTGTAAACTTCTGTTGGGTTGTTTGGAACTACAGAAATTGCTTTATGTTTAGAGGTTCTAAGCTTAATGTAAATTATGATGCTACGTGGTTGCAGAACATTCAGGCAGCTAAGCAGAAGTTAGAGATGTGGATCCACTGGGTGGCGCCTCCTTTTGATAAATTTACAATCAATTTCGATGATGCAGCTTGCAGAGGGAATCCTGGTGTATCGTCTGCGGTTGCAGTGGTGCGAAACAGTGATTGGTCAATTTGTTGTTGCAGTGGCTATTGATATTGGTTTTTGTTCTTCAGTTATGGCTGAGGCAAATGCTGCTCTTCAAGGGTTGTTGTAAACACCATCATTGAGGGTGACTCTCTTCTGATCATCAATCTGATGAAGAAGTCTTGTGTCAGCCCTCCTTAGTTTATTATTCCTATCATGGATGAGATTGTTAATACTTTGGTTTCTTTTTAATATGTAGATATTTGTCATGTTTACGGGTGAAGACAATTGTGTTGCCAACTCTCTTGCGAACTCAGTGTTTGTGCATGGGTCTTGTTTGTTGGTTTAAATATCCTCCCGTTGGTATTGTAACTCTCGTGAGGGAGGACTTTTGTAATTTCCATCGTTCCAGGTTTATTTAAGTGTTTTATTTTCCAACAAAAAAAAAGTGCCCTTGTCTAGGGAAAGAAGCTGAGCTGAGTACTGGACTCCAACTGCCAAAATTTATGACATAGCCTTCGTCCAAAAAGGCTACACTGATTATACTATGTGCGCTAGCCTCACGTTTTGTCGCCGCATAATTTACTGCAATAACTGCATAGGACCAGATATGAGCACACAGCTAGCTTCACCAACGGACAGTAATGCTACACTTGACGTCAAAATTCATACGTGATCATACTTGATTGCTAGTGCCCAAAGCATTGGGCTCCAATGATCAACAGTGTTTGAATGATGAAGTAGCTTCATAAATACAAATTTAACGTAACTAAAGCAATATGCGACAGATATTATAATCCATAGACTAGTGTCACCACAGGGTTTTCTTCCTCTAACAATGCAAACTATATTTTCATGGTTTATTTGAAAAGGATTCCATCCTAAAATTGTGTTTATAACCAACTTAAACATGTATTATGAATGCCGATCTAGCCTTTAGCGTGCTGGTTGAATCTCTTTAGGATGTGGGAGAAAACCGAAGTACTAATAAACTTCATTGGAGTGTAAAGTGTAAAGATGCATGAGTCTTACCTACAAAACAGAAAATTTATTATAAATCAAAGTAATCAGTAAACATGTACAGATATCAGAATAGTTTGGAATATTAATAACACCAAGAGTTTCATTTTTAAAAACATATACGATCATTTGTCTCTGATCAATTTCATCACACATTTTGCATTTTTTTTCTTTGTTTTTTTCATGTTATTTACATTAAGTATGACAATACTTGTCTGAACCGAAACTGAAGTTATCAGTACGTCTAGTTCAACTATCAAACAAACAAACCACAAGTAGAATCGATACGTAACTACTCAATTGTACATGGCCATGAAATGTCCTACCTTAAACTGAACAAACCAACTACCCTCTTAGCAATTTGAACACGCCAAGCTTCACGAATGCAACTACGGAAATTTCTCATTGGTTTACTACTGCTCCGGTTGTGAAAGATGAGGAAAATGGGAATGTTCTTCAGTATTGTAAAAGGCTCTCGCAAGGAACCCTCATTACCAACAGAAGTTCTACGTTATAGTGTTTTAGACGTCAGATATGAATATGCACACACCAAAATAGAGGTCAGTTGTAGAATCCCGTTTATACGAGCCATGGCTCATCAGTCTCGTCATGATCCGGGGTCTGCAGGCCGTTGGATTTTGATCCGTCGACTCCTATTAACACAGGGGCAGCAGGTCTGAATCACCTCTTGCCCTGAACGCCGTCGGATCTCAATCTGATGGCTCACATTGTTGTCGGATCTCAGTCTGATGCACCTGAATCTTGACTCATATTAACATTTTTCCATGGAAAAAGTTTAAATGAGATCGCTGTCATTTGGCTTATATGAGGCTAGTTTGAGCGGCTACAAGGGTGAGTGACAGTTCACACTCACCTGCCCACTGATTTGATATTGACTATCAGATCGGAATCCAATGACCCAAAAAAAAAGACTGTTCTCATGCCCCTCATAGGAGAACGATCTCATTTAAACCGGTTTCTTTTCCATGTACAAATACACAGATTATGCTTCCTAAATTTTCCCATTGGTTTTTGCTGTGGCAAAAAGCCTCTAATCAGCCGGGGGCTGGCAATGAACATGCGCAAATACCACGAGAAAATGTGAAGATACGATAGTTGAACCAAGTCAACAAGACACTGTTGTGTCATTAAAAAAGAAAAGAGAAAAGTCAAGAACACTTGCTTTTGGTTGGACAATGAACAACAACAACAACAGAAGTCATGCATATGACTCATGGATAGATTGGTCATATAATTCCAGCTGTGGTTGGTCTCTCCTCCATGCATGATGCATCCATCACAATCACAATTAATGCAGTAAACGAGTAATAAGGGTATTTTCACGACGTCGAGGCTGTTTGGAAGTGAAGAAGGGGAGAATTAAATTCACTCTGAATTTGATGTGACCACTCTTCGTGAATTTACCACATCAGAGTGATTACGAACGTAGTGGTGACTTTGGTGAAAGTCCTTCGGACCATGGAATGTCCTATCGGTCGGCCAAAGAGACGAAATATTGGAGATATATCGGAGATATTGTGTAAAAAAATATCGGTAGTCAAAAACTAGTTTTTACCGTATTTTTTCACAATCTAACTTCTAAAATGAGTTATACTAATTTAAACAAAGATTAAATTTCAAAATATGCATATTAGGATAGAAAACAAACATGAAAGGTTTTTTTTTCAAAAAAAAAAATTTTAAAATTTTTTTTTAAAAAAATAATTTTTTAATTCAAAAAATACCGATATATCCGAAACCGATATATCGCCGATATTTAGAATTTTTTAAAAAATCGATATTAATTGGTATCGATGTATCGGTTTATGGCCGATACCGATATATCGCCGAGACTATTTTCCATGTTTCGGACTTTACTATTTTCACGTAAATTTTAGGTAAATTTTGTAAAAGTTGGGTTAAATTCGCCGATATATCGGCGAGACGATTTTCCATGCTTCGGACTTTACTATTTTCACGTAAATTTTAGGTAAATTTTGTAAAAGTTGGGCTAAATTCCATCTTTTAGGTAAATTTTAAATTTTTTTTAAGAATGTATTTTAGATAATTTTTAATTTCTCTATTCAAATCAGATGAATTGATAGAGAATTTTATTTATTTTACTATCCAAACAGACCCGTCGATGCCAAATTCATTTAGTGCACTCTCGCCTCTACCTCTCACAGTTCCATTGTAACACGTTGAACCCAGTCTCAGCCTCCCTAATGAATGGCCGTCCAACCATAATTAGGTTACTGCACATCAATCGATTTCCTGGCAAGTCTGCCGACACACACACATGTTACAAGAGCCTTTCATCATTCCGTCATTCTTCGTAGTTCGTAGGAAATTGTGAACTGCATTAATGTCACTCAGCAAAGTAAAAGCTGATTACAGTTCAGTTTGAAAAACTAAATATAATTATTAAGGGAAAAGTTTAAATGAGATCGTTCTCATATTGCTTATATGAGGCCACTTTGAATCATAGCCATTGGATCTTGATCTGACCGCTACAAATATCTATAATGATCTCACCCACTCTTTGATGTGACACACTCACCTACTCACTAATTTGATATCCACCCTCCGATCGAAATCTAACGGCAATAAAGATTGGCCTCATGCTCCTTATATGAGAACGATCTCATGTAAACTCATCTCTATTATTAATATGTAACAAAAGAATATAAACTCATGTTTTTGGGTATGATAATGTACGTTCTGATTAAGAGAAGAACAATATAAACTCTGTTGCTCTTATCCAGATATTAGACGGCTCAAAATCCCCCAAAAGGCTTGGAAAATGTGATGGGTCAGCCTTGAGTTGCACGGTATGGCACCATGGTTTTGTCTGCATCTACTTCTTTCCCTCAATCCATGCCTAACTTCCAAAACTCCTTGTTCTTACGTGCAAATAAACAACAGCGCCTCCTAGGTCACCTCCTCCTGCATTCTCAGGAAACTCCCATGGCTGCACAACAAAAGAGATTACCAAGACTAGGTCAGAGGAAGTTGGGTGAACGCCACCACCACCGGACAAGCTCCACGTGACAGATATCCCCATGCCCTATGTGTCTTCCCTAGTCAAAAACATGAACTTCAAAACACCAAATTGCAAGCTAGCGCTAGCCAAGTTACTTGATGAATCCCATGGTGGTTGAGCTATCTGCCCTCTTCGGAACCACTCCCATTAATACCATCATCCAGCTTTCTTCTAGCTAATATAAACCTCATAATTTCCATGTCCCTTCTCCTTTTCCATTTTAAATAAATGTAGAAGCAAATCACAAGTTCCCATTTGACCCACCTCCAACTGTCGTCCCCAAGTCCGTTTTTTCCACATATCATAGCATATATATACCCCCTAAAGCTCCCCATATGTTGTATTCTATACTTAGTTTTTTTGTGAAGAACTTGCAAAGAGTAGGAAGAGAGTAGGGGGGAATTAGAGATGCAGAACATAGAGATGGATAAGGAGAGGCTGACGGCCGAGATGGCCTTCAAGGATTCAACATCGGTGGTGATTCGGATACGGCAGAGGTTGCCGGACTTTTTGCAGTCGGTGAAGCTCAAGTACGTGAAGCTGGGGCTGCGGTATACTAGCGGCCGAGCGGCGTACTTGACGTTAGCGGCTTTGATGCTGGTGGTGGCGGTGGCAGCCCGGCTGGTGCGACTGCGGTTCGAGGGGTTTTCGAGCGTTTGTGACAGGTTTAGCCTTGATACTGCAACGGCGGTGGCCGGCGCCGGGGTGGGGGTGATACTGCTTACTCTGTATTTCCTCAAGAGACCGAGGCAGGTGTTCTTGGTGGACTTTGCTTGTTATAAGCCGGAGGAGGAGCGCAAGATGTCGACGGAGGCGTTCCTCGAGATGACGGAGAGCAGCGGGAGCTTCGCGTCGGAGACGTTCGAGTTCCAGGAGCGTATCGCAAGGCGGTCGGGGCTCGGCGATGAGACATACCTCTCCAGGGGGATCATGGCACGCCCGCCCCAGCTCAACATGGCCGAGGCTCGCCATGAAGCCGAATCAGTCATGTTCGGGGCCCTCGACGCGCTCTTCGCCAAAACAGGCCTCCGGCCGGAGGAAATCGGCATTCTCATTGTCAACTGTAGTCTCTTTAACCCCACCCCCTCCCTCGCCTCCATGATCATCAACCACTACAAGCTCCGTCCGGACATCAAGAGCTTCAATCTCGGCGGCATGGGCTGCAGCGCCGGGCTCATCTCCATCGACCTGGCCCGCGACCTTCTTCAGGCCAACCCGAACACTCGAGCGGTGGTTGTCTCAACCGAGAACATCACTCTTAATTGGTACTTCGGCAACGACCGCTCCATGCTGCTCTGCAACTGCATCTTCCGCATGGGCGGCGCGGCGGTGCTTTTGTCGAACATACACCGCGACCGGGCGCGAGCCAAGTACCAGCTCGTCCACACGGTGCGAACCCACAAGGGGGCCAACGACAAGAGCTACAACTGCGTGTACCAGCGTGAAGATGCCGAGGGGCGGGTCGGGGTGTCCTTGGCCAGGGAGCTCATGGCGGTGGCCGGCGATGCGCTCAAGACAAATATAACTACGCTCGGCCCGCTTGTCCTCCCGTTCTCCGAGCAGTTCAAGTTCTTGGTCACGCTTGTCCGGCGCAAGCTACTCGACCGGAGGGTCAAGCCGTACATCCCCGACTTCAAGCTGGCGTTCGATCACTTTTGCATCCACGCCGGCGGCCGGGCGGTTCTGGACGAGCTGCAGAAGAACCTGCAGCTGACGGAGTGGCACATGGAGCCGTCCCGGATGACATTGCACCGGTTCGGCAACACGTCGAGTAGCTCGCTGTGGTACGAGCTGGCCTACGCCGAGGCCAAGGGGAGAGTCGGGCGGGGAAGCCGGCTTTGGCAGATCGCCTTCGGCTCAGGTTTCAAGTGCAACAGCGCGGTGTGGAAGGCACTGCAGACAATTCCGGCGGTGAGCGCTGCCGGCGACGGCCGGGCGTTTGTGGGAAACCCTTGGGTGGACTGCATTGATAAGTATCCGGTCAAGGTGCCCGTGTCCGACTCGCTTAGATCGAATGGGACTGGCTCAGGATCCGTAAACGGGTCCTCCGTCGGATACTAGGGCTTGGATGGATGTCCGGATGTTCTTTTGTTTATCTGTCCAATTGTTGGTAATTTGTAAACCTCTGATGTATGTCTGAAAATGATTATTATCATTGTTAATCATTATTTTTTGAATTTTTTTATTCATGTTAGTTTTTGGAAGATTGAAGTGGGGAAGGCTTGAGTGAGGGGTTGGAGTAGTCCAAGTGAAATTGGTACATAACCAAAAGGATGATCGAGGGGACAAAGAGAGGTAGGAAATTGGATCAACTAATTCTTCCTTAAGCACAGTTTAAAAAGAGTATAAGAATGGCCGGGAGACGCTTCCTCAAGCTGAGGTACCTAGTTCTAAACTCTCCCCATTCTGGTAGAGGAATACGTGCTCTAAGAAGTTGGTTGCCTTGCCCTTCTAGTCACGTCTTAAGGACTCGAAACACCCCATGTTATCTAAAAGAGAAATACTCAGAATGGTTTCTAAACCCTACAATTATATACTCCTTCCATCCAATGACGCTTGTTTGCATTTGAAACTAAGTTAAATTTATTGAACTGTAAGGCCGCAGAAGCCAGCCATGTAACCATGGAACCAAGTTTTTTCAAATGCAAAGAGGCTTCATTGGACAGAGGGAGTATATTCTTTCTTTTCTGTCTTTGACTACTTGAGCTGCTGGAGCCATTTGTAAGGATTTACTATTAATCAAGTGTTTTCATCTACCGTATATAAAAAAAAATGTTGTTTCTCTACTAAGGAAGAAGATTTTGTTTACAACCTTTACATCACACATTGATGGGGTATATGACTTCATCCTTGAACTTGTTGGAAATTGAGGTCACATTGATTAATTGGTTCATTAAGAATTAATTACATGAAAAACATGCTTAAGAAAGAGGAGATCCTTGTGGCACACGTCATAGCAGGTGAAAGATCTTGGACTACTGCAGTTAGGCCTATTAGATGACCAGTCTTTGGAAAACAAATGAACTGCCAATTTTAAGTGGGTCGGCTAGCTGCAACAGGATTTAGTAATTAATCACGCTTAGTAGGTGCTTGTACAGGTGCTTGTATTTGACGATGAAAGCATGAAACCATTTGGACAACCACATTTGACCTTAGAGTCTGCAGAAGACAAGCCGGCTTTCATGTTCTCTTGTGGTCGCCCGTGAAAGGTGAAGCAATTAATACAATAAGTGGAATATGAAAAGGAGTTGTCCAACACTCCCCAACTTACTCTTCTTGTAATATAAGTAAGAAATCTTTCTCTACTGTCTGGGCAGCAGTACGCCAAAAGAAGAAGAAGAAAGAAGAGCGATGGTGGAGCTGGAGTCGGTCATGCATGGTCCCCAAACTTGTGTACAATGACAAAGGGACCACCAAGACCTAGTCTCTAGAGAATCCGGTTGTCAAGTTTTCATGGTATCATACGTGAGCCATGTGTGTGTGCTACTGACTCATTCAGAAGAGTAAGCAAGCATGTGGAGTACCTCCATCCCTGCAACTTAGCAGGTACCTCATGAATGCTTTCCAGTATATGACAGTGAAAGAGAGTGCTGGCAGCATAACTCAGCCAGGGAAGAAAAACACGGAACTAATGAGGCTGGGGTCACCTATGTTGTACTAAGAAGGCAAATGAATTGAATGGTCAATGTTTGGATCGATTGTTGTTTGTTCGACGTGGGGAGGGCGGGGCGCTTGGTGGAAATATCTGCAGTTCCTTTATTGAAGTTTAAATTTGGTAACATGCAAGAAGATTTCATTTTGGGGAAGCTTGGAAACATGGCATTTGTGGTAGCACTCTTTATGCTAGCTGAATCTTTTGTTTCTGTGACCATATAATTGCATGTCTTTGCAATTATATGGTCTTTGCAGCCACAAGAAAGAGTAGAGTACTGGATCGATACTCACTCCGTCCTCTAATAATAATAACTATATTTGGTAAATGGTCTTCTTTATTGAATGGTGGGACTCATAGCTAAGAGAATGGTATACACTTAATTGGCTACTTGAAACCATTTCACAAACTTCTTACAAGTTACAACTCATCTGCTGCTTATTCTGTTTTTTTTTTGTTATGGGGTTGGGTTGTAAGAAGCTTTCGAGTTGCTTTTTAAGTACCTGCCCACTTTAATTGTTAATGTCGTAACTAATATGGGACACACATTTTTTTCCCAAATGTAGCTATTAATTTGCAAGGAAGGGAGTACTTTGGACCTCTTATAGACCTATAAGCTGTGGATATGGGGTAGACGCACACTCAATGCAACACAAAATTTGGCATCTTACATGAAAAATTTAGAAATGAACAAATGAACTTGGAATACTGACGATGTTGTTGTTGTTTTAATTAATCTTCTTAATTTTACTCGCAAGTGTACGAATCGTGTTTGGAGTATAGTCGCACAACTCTTATGAGGTCGAACCCACAGGGACTTGTGTAGCGGAAATCTAATCGAATCCTAACTAAACCCTTGACTAAACTATGAAACTTGTAGAAATTGATTAACTAACTAACAACTAATTAAAATCAATTAACGGAATAAAAATCTGAACTTTATCAAATTAATAAAATACTAAGGCTTTGGAATCGGCATGCAATAAATTATAGAGAACCCTAACCCTTCAATCATTTATCATTCTCCAAATACTCGTAACAATCTAGAATCCTATTCACGTTGTTACGGAAGATTTTACTTTAATGCACAATTACTCATACAAAAATCACGTCCTTCATGCTATTTAAATTAACAACTCAAATCACTAGATGTATCCACTTACGAGTAAATCACAACTAGTATCCGATTTGTTATTTAACCAATTAAAACAAGCATGCATTGACAATAGTAATTCCAAATCATAGCAAAAACATGATTAATGCTATATCCGAAAATAACTACGCAATTAACAACAGGAACGCATAAACATTATAGCATAATCCTAGGAGAAAAATATCAACTTTCACATAACAGGCATTCTCTACAACTACTACAGCCTCATCCTAGCCTTAGCAACTGACTTAGCCAATCATAGTAATTAAAACGCATACAAAATTAATGAAATTCATCTCCATTAAATAAGTAAAACTGACTTACAATAATTATGAGATTAAACCAAATAGAAAAGAGTACTGTTTCTCTTCGGTTGACTCTCTGTCTTTGTTTCGGCAGCAACAAAAGATCGAACAAACTTCTTCTTCAAAGTAATACAATGATCAACTCGAATGGAATGAAAATGAAACAGGAAAAAAAAACAAGAAAATTTTAACTGGAAAAATAACACTTCTGGTCGTCTCCTCTCTGTCGGACGGCCTACTGCTCTCGGTTCCTCTGTTTATATAGAACTGCCTCCAGTTCTTCTCCATTCCTAAATCAGAAATCTTTCCAAGCCAAACGAGTAGACCTTCTAAATCCGGCCATTCGCCCTTCGAATTGTTTCAAATCGAGTCCGATTGTGCAGTAAAAATATCATCTTTAATCCTCTCGAACAGAACCGAGGCACCCAAAAACTGTAACTTTCCCCTTTGAGCCAAAATCCGCCCCTCTTTGAATCTCAATTCAAATAGAAATAGGAACACTTACCATTTTGAAACGGAGTTGCAAATCATCTTTTCCCGAATCAACTTTGTTTCACATGTATTTCCAAATCGAGACTTTCCAAAACAGAGGTTGCTCTGTTCTGTTTTTCTCCTCCTCAACTCGGCCTCCAACCTCGCCGTGAGCTCCGCCGCCGCCATCCATGTCGCCGGAACCCAGGGCATAGCCGCCGTCGCTCGATCTGCTCCTAGCCCATGATCGCTGTCCATCGCCTCGAGCTCCTGCTCGAGGCGCTGCTCTGTTTCAGGAAGAAGACACCCGAGCTTTCGCTCGGGTTCTTCTTTCTTTTTCTTTGTTTTTTTACTTTCGACCCGACTTCGGTTTTTCTTTTTTTTTCACTTTCTTTCTCTTAAAACCCGTTGTATCAATGTCATTCGTCGGATCAAATCTGAACGCTCATCCATTGATTTTATGCCCGTCTTCTTCATCAGTGAACATCAACGGCTTAGATCTTCTCTGCACGTTATCTCAGCTTTTTGGGTCGCTTTGGCACTTCAAAACCCATCTAATGGCTTCACTTTTAGCTGTTCTGCAGTACGAGCACGCGAACCTATACAAAATAAAACATGTCCCAAATTAGATGCACCAAATATTCATAAAATTAAAGAACATATCTAAATTGAACTATTTAAAGCGCATTATTTATTTAATTCCTAATTACTCAACTAATTACTAAAACTCACTTTATTCCTTATTTTAATTATAAATTATGACTAACAAACAGGTAAAAAGGCATATAAAAATGTGTATTTTTCATGCATAACAGATATCATGTTTCTCTTTTTGTACCTATATGCCATAATGAACTACCTTCTTGATTTTAGAACTTAGATGGTCTACCTGGGGGTTCGTTTCTTTTGGTTTCCTGTTCCAACCAAGGCATGTAATATGTACCACACCCGATAGCTCATGGTACTGGCCCTACGTGCCATACTTCTCAGATCCCCTTGTATGTTAATGTGTGTGAAGTGTATTTGTCACACCAGGTTGGTGTGTCTTTCACCATTCATTGACTGACACGTTAGTCATCGAGGGTGCATGTGGGCCCTGATAGAACCATCGTTAGTCATCGAGCGTGCTAGTTAGTGAATGGTGAAATACATAGCCAGCCTGGTGTGAGAAATGCACTGAAAATTTTCTCATGCCAATGTGTGCTTTTGGCATTGTAAATTGTTTTGCGAGCCACATCTGGGGTCCGGACGATTCAAGAAAAAATGGTACTCCTAGTAAAAAGATCATATTAGGATCAAATAAATTGAGTGTTTTATCCCATTCGTGTTAAGGTTACGAAAATTATCAAAGGTTTAGCGTTTTGACCAGTAATTCCCAAAGCTCAGGTTTTAGCCCATCGTATGTTCAAATATATAATAGGAAGAGTTTTCCGAACACAACTTTAGGTATTTTGGGCAGAAACACTAAAACTTTGGGATTTTTTGCCAACATTGACCTGAACCAGGAAGGTGAAAAATGGAAGTCATGAAAAGTATTTGAACGTTGATTGGTGAAAATTGTGTCAGTAAAAAGAATATGTCACAAATTTTCACTATTCTGCCCGAAAGATGTGAAAAATATAACATACACAAAGGTGAGCATCAGCACTGAAAGTTTTTTTCACTACTAAAAGTTGTTTAAAGACAAACACAAATCAACCAAACCTCCTTTCGAAATGAAAATTTTTAGCAGTGATATTTTTTTTACAAAGCCATTTCAGCTTCCAAACGTACTAGTAGTATTTGGAAGCTCAAATAGGTTTGCAAAATATTTCTTTCATTGATGAAACTTTTCAATTCGAATTGGGTGAAAAGTGTTTAGTTGTAAACAGCTTTGAGATGTGAAAAAGACCTTTCAGCACTGATTACCACCTTTGTGTATGTCACACACCTTTCAGCATTCAAACAATTTCACGTTTTTCAGGTCCGAAAGGCCCAGATTTTCACCTTCCAAATGCACATCAAGTTCCAACGCACGGAAGTGTTTGCAGTTCGCCGGGAGAATGTCCGCCAAGGGTCCAAGATATCCCCCAATAATAGTGTGTGCGCCGTCGATCATGATGATCAACGACTCCCATCCAACGGATAAAAAACGCTTTCTCATAGCACACGGTAGCAGGCCGAAACCTGAACTTTTAGGCACGCATTTTGGGCCGGAACGTTGAAGGTTTAGAATTTCTGCCAAGACAAACATTGATCTGGACTGTAACCAATAACCTCCAGGCCTCATCCAACATTCATACCAAGACCCCAACACTGCTCAAGCCCAGCCCAAAACATAAACCCAGCCCATTAAACTCCGCCTCCCAAACCACCACCGGCACCGGCAAAGCGACGGCCAAGTTCCCTTTTCGCGTCGCCATCTTGCCGACCCAGAGCAGGAGCCGATGGGGTACATGCTGAGGGTGCGGCTGGTTTCGTTCTTCGCCGGCGCCGCAACGTCGTCGGCGCTCGGCCTTTACATTCTCCACAGAGACTACAAGATCGCCCACCAGGCCGTCTCCGACCAGGTCCCCTTTCTTACTCCCTTTTTCATCCCATTTTGATTGCAAATTGTACATTGGTTTAGAGAATTGGCCCCAAAGTTGGGTTCTTTGGGTGCGTTGTAGCTTCTCTGCTTGTCAAATGTTCTGCTTTTTTGCGTATTGTGTGGCTAATGGCTTTGGATTGTAATTATCTGTTGAGTATTGCTGTTGTTTGGGGGCTGGAAGATTGGGCTGGTAATGTGATTTGGGCTTGTTGAAAGTGGGAGGAGTTAGCTAAATTGTATGGGTTTGTTTGGAAATTGAAATGTAAATTATAGGGATGTACTGCTTATGCGTGATAACTGATTAAATCAAACTGGACAAATAATTGAAATATGCCTTCAGAAATGGTGGAATTTCAATCTTCATAGTGTACGATCTGAGAGGGTATGTATATGATGATAATATGAAACATTTTGTAAGGTTTCTAGAGAATGTTAATAGCTGTTGTAAGTATGGAGATTCTTGTTACGCGTTTATGTGTTGTATATGGGTTTTTCTTGTTCTGTATATTTGGTATCATCTCCGATGATGTACATAAATAGGATATTTATGTTAGTTTGTCAAATTTTGCCTTCATTACCTGCATATGATTGTCATGAACAGTAATTAGCGTGAATTTCATGTGTGGATAGCCAAATTTTCTGTGGTCAAGTATGTTAAATTCTTTTTATTCTCTATATTTAACACAAACCTGGTGGTACATCTTGTTTCCCCTTTTTAATTTTGCCACACCAACATTTCTCTTCCAACAGAAATGCACAAACCAAAGTACTAGATCAATCTGTGCGACGTGCCTGGATTGCAAAATAATACAGGCTGACTTAAAGGTCTCAACCTGGTTCAATTCTGTATCATAAAAATATGTCCTTTGCGTCGAGAAATTTCTTCTTCACTCACTTAGCGCTGTTAGACGGTAAATGTTCATCTACGTCTGAGTGTCACGACCACTGCAATGCATTAGACCTCACAAAACGTGTTTGAAAGGGATTTTGTGAGGTAATCAGTTGCCAGAGAAGCCATTTGGCTATAAAAGCTTTTTTCTTTAATTATTGATGATAAGTTCTAAAAGATTTAGATGCATCAGTGTTGTATGTCGTCATGATTGGTAGCATTGTAATTAGTTTGTTTGTACTTCTTAATATTCAGATAAACAGTATTCTCTGGAATAGACAGCACAACCTCTTTTTGGTTCTTGTATGAATGCAGGTGTGTTTGTCTGTGTGTGTGCTCAATGTTGGTAATCACCTCGTCGTTTCACAATATTGGATCTGAAATGGTGTATTTAAGAATATAATTAACAAATTGGCTCTTATAAGTTTGTATTTAATGTTCCTATTGACTTTCACTGCAAATGACTGATAATTTTGTGCACCCATACACATTTGTGTCTTTATGTTCATCTCAAATTATTATTGCACAAATGTGCAAACTGTGTCCGTTTCTCACATTTCCTGCTTTACCTATTATTATATTTTGCTTTCAAGTATTTTCTTCCTTATGAAGGCCTTTGACTTTTTTTTTTGTAAAATATAAAGAATGTGATTACTGGTTTTTGACAAATAGCGCATATATGCGCTTTATGTTGATGCTGAGTATCATCATTACTAGTCTTTACATTGAATCTGTTGTGGCTGAAGTTAAAAAGTTGATCAAATTGAAACAAGGTAGCTTTTGGTTTCATCTGTTTCCAGGTGAAAGGCCTATATGATTCTCTTGATGCACGTATTTCAGCATTGGAGAAATTAAAAGATGCAGAACCAGCTATCCATTCGGAAGCTACAGAGTAGATGGGCCTATTATGGTCCTGAACAATGAACTGTGTTAGATCTAGTCTGTTACACTGGAAGCGTGTTTTGTTACCAAACTCAGAGGTGACTAAAAATGTGACGGTAACTTTGTTGTATCTACTGAGGGAAAAATAAGCAATTGCATCTGATAAATCTGATAATGCTTCATTTCCAAACTTTTTGAGGCAGAGAAGGCACTGAAGTTTTTCTAGTTTTCCTGATGCATGATTGTACTATATATGGAGGTATTTGGTACACATTGGAATTAATTCCTTCGTTATCATTCTCTTGAAAGATCACAACATTTGATAAATCAATGTTCACCTTATCATATGTGGCTGCGCATAATATATTTGGATGAAGCTGATGTTATAATATTCCTTATTTCAATCTGGTTTCTCTTTCATTAAACAAATTATGCAGCGAACTTCTCTTTAAATGCTAGTCCTTAAACCTAGGCTGATGACTAGATCAAAGAGGCCCTCAAGAAGCTAGCATGGCTCGTACGCCTACCCGTCCTACTCTTATGGCAATAAGCCTTTTACTTGCCAGCTAAATCTTTTTTTATAGGCTACTTGCAGCTATATATTCATATAAGAGCTGACATAAAATGTAAAGACTGGGATCTCTGCCGCGCAAAGGGCTACCAATTCTCTCTGCGTTTCCATTTGTTTCTCTCCTCAGTTCATCCCAGCTTCTAGTGCTGCTCAATATGCTAAAGTTGACTGTTCACTTCTTCAATCGTTAAGACAATGAGTCCAGTTCAGCAACTTGAAAACTTAATAACATGAAATCTAAAACCTCAATGTTGTTTTTACTCATTTCATTCGGGTCAGTCCTGTTACCCCTGTATCTCTATTCTTCTTTTTCTTTGTCTTTTTCTTTTTTTCTTCGTTTTTGAGGCGGGCTGTGAACTCCTGTATCAAGAAATAGAAATGTTGAAGTACTTCTAAAGATTTGATATCATGTTGCATAATTTCATTGCATTAACTTATCCCATGACACTACTTATTTTTAGCCTGCTCTAAAAACTATTGAAAGGGGGGTGATGGCTGCTTCATGGACCGGAGGCCCTGAGTTCGAACCCCCCACTTCCTTGGTCACCCACCTGAGATTATATCCTGATTTACCTGCTTATGATAGGTGAGCTTTATATGCACCCGAAGAGATCGAGAGCGGGATCGAGAGCGGGATATAATGCTATAAGAGGTCGGTTACCCTGCCCATCCTAATCGGGTCCCAAAGGATTCGGATACCCCTCCTTATCAAAAGATACTAATTTCGAAAAAAAATCTACGACATCTGAGCCATGAAAAGTTATCTCATCAAAGACACCTTACCCAAAAAAGCACTCATCAAAAACACCCGCTAATCAATTCTGCGGCTAGGCAGAGGACAGCAAGAGCATAACTTGTTATTTCTGGCCTCGAAATTATTAATTATCTCACTAATTTCTTCTTTTTTTAAAAAAAAGAGTGAACTGTGGATACACTTTCCTCCAACATCATCCGCCTTCCACAACCATTCATGAGCCACACGTTCAGTTCTAGAATCTCTCAATACGTATTTAACTCCTCTGAGGCTAGTGACCAGTGCAGCATCAGAGTAGCTGACACCCCCATCTTCACAAAAAGTCCAACACATGCTGCAGTGCCGCTTGCCGTCGATAGGATGCCCACCGAGCTCCTCCCACCGGAGACGTGTGCGCTGCGGGATAGCCGAGCCCTCTGGGGTGCCGGCACCAATGGGGCAGAAGACCAAGTACAATGACGGCTTCTTTGAGCGCGCCTTCATGTCTCTCTTCGCTCGCAAGATGGAGAAGTTCGCCTCCGGTACGTACGTTTCTTCTCTGATCTTGTCTTGTTTGGTGGGTTTGCTTTTGTTGACAGGATTGATACATGTAGGAGGGAAGGGAGGGAGTGGAGGAGGCATGCAATGGCACGACTACGATAGCTTTGTGGAGGTGTCAAGGATGGTGATGCAGGGGAGGAGCCGGAAGCAGCAGCAGGAGGTTGTCCGGGAGGTGCTCATCTCCATGCTGCCCCCCGGCGCCCCCGCTCAGGTCAGCTACTGCTCTAATCCTCTTCATATCTCTTGCATTTGCCTTCTCCATTTTTTGGGACTTGAGGAGGGCTTACAATGTTGGCTTATATGTAATGATACGAGGAACTACTGGGAGTCATTGGATATGTTAGATTGTTTGTTTGGCCCATTTTAGTTACTATAATTAACTATAATCCTTTTTTTGCTATAATGTAATTAACTACATTTTGTTTTGCAATAGAATTAGCTGTTATGAAATTGATTATTGATAGAGTCTCATTCATGTGCGCCTGGGCTCACAGCACCTCCGCGTGCTGATGCGTGTGAGCCGTGGCGCATATGAACTTTTAACTTATTACTATCTTCATATTTCAATACTACTCTGGACATAACTAAGAGGAAGACAATTTGGGGTAATATGCCTTCATCAAAATTTGAATATAACGAAAATTTTGCCTCTATGGGGTAGATAGTTGTTGTTTCTCTAGTATAGCGGTTAGGAATCAGATGATGGATATATCTATTACATATTTTAACAGTGTACACTACAACAAAAGAAAAATTGAAAAATATGTAAAATAAATTAGACATGAGTGACAAGCAATCCATAGGCAACACATGAGATGTACATTATATGGCTCCATGAAACTACAAATTTTTTTTTTCGTTATAGGCACTTATGAAACTGCAATTGCTTGATGTATTGAGAGAAGATTACAACAAATATGTCATATAGTACAAGAGATATCCCAACAGGTACAGTGGCAACATCGCTTAACATTTCAAAGTCAGCTACATATTTTGCATTGCATCAGTAGGCTGGATAGTATACGGGGTTTTGGGGATGTCTGCTTGGTCTTGAGCCATTTAATTTATCTAATCCTTTTGTTTGCTAGTTTGAAAACTGATAATGGAAAATGCATCATACAGTTTCGAAAATTATTCCCTCCGACTAAATGGGCAGCTGAGTTTAACGCTGCTTTAACAGTGCCCTTCTTCCATTGGTTAGTTGGTCCCTCTGAGGTATGCTATATCGTTCTTCATATATTCTCTTTATGAACTCATGTCAACCCTCCTCTTTAATCGATTTTCGATGTTAAGTCCTCTTTCTGGTACTAACTAAATTGGCCGAAAGTTCTGTAGGTGATCGAAGTGGAAGTAAATGGAGAGAAACAGAAAAGCGGGGTTCTCATAAAGAAATGCAGGTAGGAGGGGCCTCTGTTTCTAGTTGGCTGATAGAAAAAACTGCTGAGAACTAATCCTTCATACTAGATTCTTTGATCCCAATTATTCAGGATATCAACTTCTGTTGCTAATTTGCTTTGGTATGTGGTGAAGATATTTGGAGAACAGCGGCTGCGTAGGGCAGTGTGTGAATATGTGCAAGCTCCCAACTCAAGATTTCTTCACAAACGAGTTTGGTCTCCCTCTTACCATGGTACCAAGTAAGTCTGTTTCTTATCTTTGATTGCACAGCATAGAATCATGAAAGATAGCATGCTCGAATATCTTAAAAAAACGGGATTCTACGTTTGAAACCAACAAAAGACTGCAGATTCATATAGAACAAATGTTCAGCACTCTATAAACATTTGTGTTATGCTTTTTTGGTAGATTTTGAAGATATGAGCTGTGAAATGATTTATGGACAAGTACCACCTCCTTTCGAAGATGATCCAGTGTCGAAGCAACCATGCTACACAGACATGTGTATGTCACAGACAAACTACGCAAAAAGTTAATTTGATATATTTGCACTTTACAGCTCTTTATTGTTGTGACTGTAATTACAGGTTCCATATCTAATCCCAACTCCACTGTATGTCCCAAACTACAAGGCTGAGCTGCTGACCAGGGGAAGAACACGAGATTTTTTAACCAGAATGCATGCAATTTTTCAAATAGTAGCACAGGCTGCTTGCATACTGGAGACTTCTCTCTACGAGATAAATACATCTTTGATTATACTGTTATAAATCATTCTTATACAATCTAAAAGCAACTCATAATAGATATTAGTCTCATCCTTGTCATTGCTGTCAATAGAACAATTTTTCTAGCTACTGCCACCGAAATATATGAAGCTATCATGCATGATATTCTTGAAATTGAGAATTCCGCTAGTGAAATGTGTGTGGGGGTTTGTTTGTGTTTTTCCCTCTGTGATTTTCAATTTTCATGTGCTAGGGACCAAACTTACCCCTAAATTTTTTGCGAGGGTAACCCTAAAAAAGGAAAGAGCAACAAAAGATCTTAGGCATGGAGCCCATCATATTTGAGTCATCAATTATGTGTATCCTGATGAGAGAAACCAAGCTAGTGAAGGGATGAGATGATAATAATTCAATGTTAACCTATGACTTTCCCATTTGTTGAAGAATGATGAGGAACTTTTAGAGGGAAGAATCACAAGAGAATTTCTTAGTGTGCGCGCGGGAGGGAGGGAGATGTTTTGTTATAATCCGAAGTATATCAATAATATGCTTCCTGAGAGTCTTCCTAGCATGGATAATAGTTCAACTCAATCCCTTACAAGTGACTACGAGTTTCGAACAGAATTCCCAATGAAGCATGAAACAAAGAATTATCATTAAAGCATCAGTCATATAAAAACTTCGAATTAATGTCTCCTAATAAACCTTAATTATGCTCTTTTCGACAATTGCATATTTGAATGTCAAAGGTGACACAATACCCTAAAATAGTTTAATATTTGAGCTTCTTCTAGTGCCATATACATAATTTGAGATACCAAGAGAACTAGAGATTGCCTTAAGAATGGACGCTTCTCCTATTCTTGATAATAATTCAACTTGTTTGCTTGCAATTTATATGACAACCCCCATCCTGCCTCTCAGTTATTTTGTTGTCATCGATATTCAGCTTCCTAAGTCGAGCTATGTCAACCTGCCTCTTCCCTTCCAGCTCCTCAATGGTGTTTGGAAATATAGTCAGTTCAACTGATCTCTCTTCATCTACAACGACATTATAAAAAACTATTGGAGGTTTTTTCTCTAAAGGTATATCAGCATTATACTTAGGCTCTGTTTGGTTAGCACTTTTAGGAGTAGGAAATTAGGATTCTTTAGATGAATCTAGGTTTAAGAAATAAGGTGTTTGGTTGGCAAGAAGCCACTTCATTTGATGAATTTAGGTCATGGTGGCAGAAAGTGTAATTTTCACAAAAGGACAAGGGCTTTTAATAACAAAAAATAGCATCATGATTGGAAACCGTATTTTTTAATAAATAACCCTATCATTTTTTGGAAATTATGGCAAATGCCATCATATGAAGTGAATCTTCGCAACGACAAGCTGCAATAGGAAAGTTGAATTTGGTACACTTCCTTTTGTTCTAGCTGGAGACCAGACCGGTACATTCAGACAAGTCTTTAGTTCCAACCGAACCAAACCGGCCTTACTGAGCTGGAGACCAGACCGTTACATTTAGACAGGACCTTAGTTCCAACTGAACCAAACCGGCCTTACTGAGGTCCTTATTTAATATACCAACCCAGTACTTCATCAGTTCTGGCCTCTTCCAGGAGCTCTCGTCCGTCGTCTGATCTCACTGTTTCATTTTGCCACTCGCTACAAAGGGGGGATCTCAGCAGTATCTTGCCTTCTATTCTCCACAACGAGCCGCCGCCTATGATTACTGGTCCTTCGCTCCTTTGCTAGCCACCGCCTATGATTACCGGTTGGTAGAGCCTCCAAACAACATCCAGACATGGAGTATTTCTGGGATAATTCAAGAAGTCGCCGAGCTAGAGTTGATTACAATTATCCCTTCGCAACTGAACGAACAAAGCACTGCAAACCTTCACAACACTGGCATGAACCTGACGACCACCCTTGTTATAAGGTGGCGGGGTCTAATTGTCCCCACTGGAGGTCATACCAGTGCAGCGTGCATGATGAGTATTTTGAGTACGTTGAGCCCACTCATGCCTCTCTAACAGGGCCCTGAACTAGTTCAAGAGGTACCGCTCTCATTCGACAACCGCCTACATCTCATGTAACTAGCATGTTGGAGTTCGATGAGGAGATTCACTGTCGATTAGAGGGTATTCTGGATACACTTCATACTATGCAACATAGTTTACATGAATTGAAAAAGACCTTTGATAAGCACTTTGACAAGATGATAGAGACATTGCATTCTAGTCGACAAGTTGCCGCATCCATGGAAGACGAAGTCCAACCTGTTGTTGTTTCTTCACAGCAACCACAATCTCTACTGCCAGTTCTTCAACCAGTCTCATCAACATATCCACCACCACCATCAGCCCCAGCACTTGGACCATCAGCTGTTCAGTTAGCTCTACCCCTAATGACAACATCCACACTAACAAAAGTAATCCAAATCACAGTCCTTATGCCCCTAACCATAGCAAATCCACCTTTAGAAGAGAAGCATCGACAATCCACTACGAGTGGTTTGCCACTGCCCACTTCAGTTCTCATACTGGGTTCACCAAAGTTGCCTCTATCGTCATGGCCGCATATTCCTGCCCCATGTTTTGATGTCCTAGTCATCAACACCAAGGAGTCAATCAACATTCACCCATTTTCCCCACCTCTTGACCCAATTGTGCTCAACCTTGATTCTCAGTTTATTCCCTCTTGTGGAGTGGTATTCAAAAATATTTATTCTGGTGGACTGGTCGACCTGATTATGACATATGTGTTGCTCCATTGTTTCACAAGGTAGTACTTCATCTTTGACTCTCCGGAGGAGAGTCCTTGTTGGTCGGGGAGAATGATGTAGAATGATAAGCTAATAAGTATTATTTGAGTATTTTATTTATAATAAATATATTAAAGTTAGTTTGGTCTTTTCATGTAATTCAGGCTCTGCTATATAAGGCCTGTAAGCTATTCTAATCAGGAGTTTTGGAGATGAATTAAAGGGTTATTCCCGTTCGTCTTCTTGGCCTTTGGCCTCCCCTACTCGAGCTTCGACTCCCCCTAGCTCGGCTACGACCCCCCTTATTTATAATAAATATATTAAAGTTAGTTTGGTCTTTTCATGTAATTCAGGCGCTGCTATATAAGTCATGTAAGCTATTGTAATCAAGAGTTTTGGAGATGAATTAAAGGGTTATTCTTGAAGAAAGGTCCCGACTTTAGCGCCTACAAGACGACTGCGATGAATCTGCGCTGATGACGCCGACGCCACGAACCAGAGAGAAGACCTGACCCGAATGCAGGAGATGACGATTGCCCGGCGATGGCAGAGGAAGCGTCGGAGGCAGGCCTGAGTGGCCGCGACCGACACCGGAGACTGACGATGATCAACTAACTGTTTGCAGGCAGGGGTCTCTCCTTTTTTTTAATTGCGGAAGCAAAAGGGGAAGCACTCGAGAGGGGAGATGGGCGAGTTTTGGTTTGTCTTGAAAAATCAGAGTCCTTGGATGGTGACCGTGGCAGTAGAAATGAGAGCGCGTACAGACTTGCTGAGCTCTGATACCAAATGATGGAGTGGCTTCTATGTTTAATCAAAATTAGCAACAAAGAAGAGTAAAATGAAGAAGCAGGGGGGCCGTAGCCGAGCAAGGGGGAGCCGAAGCTTGAGTAGGGGAGGCCAAAGGCCAAGAAGACGAACGGGAATAACCCTTTAATTCATCTCTAAAACTCCTGATTACAATAGCTTACAGGCCTTATATCTGAATGATATGAAAAGACCAAACTAACTTTAATATATTTATTATAAATAAAATACTCAAATAATACTTGTTAGCTTATCATTCTGCATCATTAGTCTAGTACCAAAGCCAGCTGCTTCTAATTCTCTCAGCTTTAGCAAGCAAGCAAGATTTCTAGACTCTTAAAGCAGCTTCTCCCACGCTTTTTCCATTTGCTACTTTCCACTCGTGTTTGAAAGCATCTCCTTCTCATCCCCATCCATGTCCATAGGATAAAGACTTGCAGGCTCAGAAACTGTTATACTGCCTGCACCATAACTGTCACACATTAAATGGGTAGGTTTGTTGGGAAAACTATATATTTTCCCTCTTTTGAGTTAGCCAAGAAACACAATCAAATACACACTTCTTCACACCCACAATGATGTAAGTGAGTATTTTACAAGTGGGTCAAGTGGTGGGCCTCTCCACATGAGAGGGAAGCCCAACATCTTGGGCCTCACATGAGGAGAGAAAAACCCAAAAGTCTAAAATTGTCTGTTGGATAATTATGTTGTTAATGTTAACCAACCATTTTGTACATAGCTTGGTCCTTCCGTAGACACCGGTTAACTAATAGATATATGCCATGTTGAGCATCTATGTAACAACCCAGAAATTATATGTACTAAGGTCATCGACACTCGGGTCACCAAGTCGATTGGGAAAACAATTTCCTCCCCTAATAGTAGCAGTTTGCATGTAGCCTCAAAGCTTTTTCACCTAAAAAAAGGGGTAGCCTGGAAGCTGGAGTAGTGAAGTGCTGCATACTTGGAGCTAGGACTTCTTTTTGATACATTGGAGCTAGGATAGTTTACTCTTTATTGGTTATTGATCAACATTGGCCATAAGATAATTCCTGAAAAGTGAGCTCTTTTGTAACATAGTTATATTTCCTGGCCTCTTAGGTGTTGTTTTGGATGTCTTTTGATCTCTAAAGGAAAAGTCACTTCCCATCTTTTTCTTTTACTTAAAATGAAAAAAATGGCAGGTTATTTGGAACGACCTTTCAAAAAATAAAAGAAAAAAAGATAAGGGTAAGAGTAAGAGTTGAAAGGGCCGAGATGATAAAAATATTTTTAGTTGTCTTTAAAAAATATAGAAAAGGATTTTCTACTTTAACCCTTGTCTTAAGGAGGTTTAAGGTATAAAGGAAAAGAGACCCTTTAAAGGATGGGAAAAGATTTCCTGCAGCAAAAAGGGACTTTCTGCACTTTTTTAAAATGCAGACTAAAGCTTTTTATTGCAGAAAAAGTGCTTCCAAATATTTTTTTTACATAAAGACCATTTCTTCCCTGAGAAAGGGACATCCAAACACCACCTTATAGTTGCACTTTTCCTCTTTGAAGCAGGATACTCCTTGACCAGATTCTCCTCCATCGAACCCAATGCTACAATTCACGAGTGGAAGGTAACCAAAAGAAACATATACAAGTTAAAACTCACTCAGCCATGATTTTTGCCTCTCAAGAGAAAGTAAGCACCATGCTTGTGATTCACCTGTATTAAGTACTCCCTCCGTCCTATTTTAGATGCTACATGTGGAAAAAAAATAATTTTAATTGGATAGTGGAAATTCCAACTATTGGGGATAGAAGATGTCCAAAATTCACTTAAATTAACTAAATGGAGCATCTAAAATAGGACTGTCCTTTTGTCCACATGTAGCATCTAAAAGGGAGTAGATAAACTCTGACCAATTTTTAGCCTTGGTGGAGTCTCTTGTCCATATCCTCCATTCCCATCAAAAACCATTTTTCATAACTAAAACCTTCCAACTCAGGCCTAACTTCTCATTGCTTAAATCATTTTATCCAGTTTCTTCTGCCTTTCTCCTCTTTATCCACATCACTATCTCTCTGCCTCTCTCCTTCCAAGTCCATGTGATTCAGGCATAGAATTTTGCATCCGTGACTTGCTCCGGCCGATAAAAGAAAAAAGGCCAGAAGTCCAAGTAAATGCGAACTGTGGCCAAGAACCGAGGCTTGAATTGCGCTACTAAACTAGGAAAAGATAGAATGTATGAACCCTTCAATTTATGTCAAACATTTGAAAGTGAAGTCCATACAAAGGGTGACAGTCATTGACCTGAGACAGTTGCTTCAATAACATATATGTGATGGGTCCCTTAACCAGAAATAACAACCTTTTCCTGCACTCTTGTGCGTCCTATTTCTCGCAGCTGATCCCGTGACCCCCTTCTTAATTTACCTTTCCTATGTTGCTACAACAACTAACTTCTATAAATTGCAGGCTTCATCTTAACCATTCTGCACTCCCATTTCAATCCCTTCATTGACCCAAATAGTCTCTTAAGCTTGCTGATAGAGAAAATGGGTTTTAGATCAATGTTGATGCTTCTATACTTGTGCATGAGCTGCACTGACATGCTTTCATCTGCATTTGACTACTCAGATGCACTTGAGAAGTCTATTCTCTTCTTTGAGGGGCAGAGGTCCGGCAAGTTGCCTTCTAACCAGCGCCTTACATGGAGGGGAAACTCCGGGCTATCAGATGGCTCCTCTTACCATGTAGGAAGAACATGAGAGTTGTTAGAATTGGCGACTAATTATGTACATTGATTGGGTACAGTCATATGACTGCATTTTGATTTATATTTCTTCAGGTTGATCTTGTTGGAGGATATTATGATGCTGGAGACAATGTAAAGTTCGGCTTGCCCATGGCTTTTACAACCACTCTACTCGCTTGGAGTGTTATAGAGTTTGGCAGCTTAATGGCCGGCCATAGAGAAAACGCCGAAGCAGCAATTAGATGGGGCTCAGATTATTTGCTCAAGGCAGCCACGGCCACGCCAAACACATTATACGTCCAAGTGAGCATGCAATGATCTACTTAAAGAAATAACATAATTCAGTATTCATGGTATAAGATTATATATGCAGGTGGGAAACCCCAATATCGATCATAGGTGTTGGGAAAGGCCGGAGGACATGGACACGCCTAGATATGTTTACAAGGTGTCGACGCAGAACCCCGGCTCCGATGTCGCAGCTGAAACTGCAGCTGCTTTGGCGGCTGCTTCCATAGTGTTTCGACACTCTGATCCTTCGTACTCCAACCGATTACTTGCAGCCTCCAAGAAAGTAATCACTTCTACGTCCAAAATAATCTGGTCTAATGCCTATCAATGTTCTGTTGTGTTCAGTGGTTTAGTCATTTTATACCGGTTGATTACAGGTCTTTAGTTTTGGTGACCGATACAGAGGATCATACAGCGACTCGCTGAGTTCAGTGGTTTGCCCGTTTTATTGCTCTTATTCAGGGTACCATGTAAGAGGGAATCAGCAGCTCAGTGTATATGGTTGAAAATATGCTTTGATTCTAAGTAAATGAGTTCTTATGTTGATTTCTATTTTCAGGATGAGCTTCTGTGGGGTGCTGCATGGCTTCATGCAGCAACAGAGGACATTTCTTACATGGAGTACATTCAAACTAATGGCCATACCTTAGGAGCAGATGAGGATGACTACTCCTTCAGTTGGGATGACAAGAGAGTTGGAACAAAAATTCTCCTTTCTAAGGTTTTTCTTTACTTCCACCTAAAACTGCAACCTGATCTTTCAGTCAGAGCATTTAGCTAAATTTTCTTTCTTGCATTGCAGGGCTTCTTGCATAACAGAGTCCAAGAGCTGCATTTGTTCAAAGCACACTCAGACAACTATATTTGCTCTCTTGTTCCTGGAACTCCAAGCTTTCAGGCCCAATATACGCCAGGTTGCCCCTAATTTTAATCTTTCAGGCCCGATATATTGCAAATAGTATAGTTTCTCCAATATTTCTAATTTTATGAACATTGCATGCAATGATCCGGTGCAGGGGGACTTCTTTACAAAGGAAGCGAGAGCAATCTGCAGTACGTGACGTCCACAGCCTTTCTTCTGCTCACATACGCCAAGTACCTCAGCTCCAATGGAGGGCAGACCTTCTGTGGTAGCACATTTGTCAAGCCAAAGGACTTGATCTCCCTAGCCAAAAAGCAGGTAGCCTTTAAACGTCCATATACAGTCACCTTCACGTTTGCTTCCATTATACTCTAGCTTTAGACCTTATGTTATTCCTTTGCCAGGTTGATTATATTCTTGGCCAGAACCCAGCCAAGATGTCATACATGGTTGGATTTGGACAAAGGTACCCAAAACATGTCCATCACAGAGGCTCCTCGTTACCATCTGTCCATGCCCACCCAGGCCTCATTGCCTGCAATTCTGGGTTCCAGTATCTCTATTCTAGCTCCCCAAACCCAAACATTCTGGTTGGGGCCGTGGTAGGGGGGCCAGATAGCAGAGATAGCTTCTCAGATGATCGTAACAATTATCAGCAATCTGAACCCGCAACTTACATCAACGCACCTTTTGTTGGTGCTTTAGCATTCTTCGCTGCAAACTCCAAGTTTAGTTAAAGATCTAGTTCTTCGGATGGAAGAACTCCGAGCCTTAGCTGCATCTATGATCATATCATATATAGATGAAAAGAAGTTAAAACCTGTACCTTGTTTTGGACCAAATTTTCAAGTTACACATTAGTTGATCTTATTTTCTCTTCTGATTCTACTACTGATACATACACAAACACAAATTGAACTTCGCAAATTACAAAAAGTAAAACATTCAACTTGACTAAATCAGCCACTCATGCGCTTATGATAGTCGGGGTTGCCCAGCAGTAGTAATGCCTTGGACAACTGGGAATGGTGCATTTTAGTAACTGGGTCGTTATATACTTCAATTGATCTCTGAATTATGTTCAGTCAATGTCGACGCTAGATAATATGTGGAATGAGCCATGAACTTCTCTTATTGGGGCTATTGACTAATGACATATAAGATTTTCTAGAGACATACGAGTCAATGACAAACTTCTCTTCATGCCATTTCCCTCCTCAATGGTTAATAGCTAACTAAAGTACGATCACACGGCACTAGAATGCAACCACCAGAGCTGTAACTTTAAAAGGCCAAACAGCAGTTAAAGAAATGATTCCTCCCTCTATTGAGTTCAATACCAGAATGAATGAACAGTAGTATACTTTTTACTATTTAGATCATTTTGAAAAACTAAAGAGGACTTTTGAAGTGATATGAAAGAAGTATTATAATTTTTGTACTTTTAACGAAGAATCAGCAGGATCAATCAGATGACAATGAACGTAAAGAGCATTTGGATTCGTCAATTCTACCGTTATGTATTTTAGACTGATTTTGCCAACAAAGATCTACATTCAGCATCAACCATCAACATCAACATAAAATTTTATGATTATTATGAAATAAACTAAACACTGGAAACACTCAGTTTCAATCATCTTGAATCCAGTAGTGAACAGATAAGCAAGAGTTAGGCACAAATGGCAAGTTTCAGAAACAGAGAGCTATTAGAGAATTTGAAGAAACCAATATTCCAGAAAATCTTTAATATCTGCTTACGGTAATTACATTGCTATACTACAGCACGACTGAGTCAGGAAGAAGCATCAGCATTCTAGTTAATATTAGGAAGAAATTTAATTGATAAATTAATTATTGGTGCAGCTAGAAGATGCAAAAAGATGAGAACAAAGATTTTCACTCCATCAGGTCACAGCTAGCTCCCAACTACAGTGCACAAACTTGTAAACTAGTAGGGGCGGTACCTTCGGCCTCGATTGCCATCACTACTTCCGCCTCGACCTTGACCTCCACTGGAACCACCACCTCGGTCACCTCGACGACCGGGTGGAACTGGAGCCTGCATGCCAGGCTGTTGCCTATAAGGGAGCATTAGAAAAATAAATTCAATTTAACAAAAGTTTCAAATAGTCACAAACCACATGACGGGCTGTGAGGCCCTAGCGAGTTAAATCTATGTCAAAGTGACCAGAAGAACCTCATTAAACTTACAAAACATAGCCAATGCGGCCATCCGGAAGGACCATTGGCACCATCTGCATCCCTGGAGGCGTAGGTCCTCTACCATATATCAAAGGCTGCATGCAAGAAAACCAAAGTTCAATTATACATGTTATGCAAATTTCAGAGATACTGGTATAAAGTTGCATGTAATATAAATCACAATTACAAGTAAATGCTACATCATTTTTTTTGTTAGCAAGTAATTACTTCAACAGACCTGTCCAAATCCAGCACCAAACCCAGATCCTAGACCCCCATATGGATCTCCAACAAATCCATAATTAGAGTATGGCATATAACTTGGAAGAACACCACCCTTGTGTGAACTTAAGGCAGGATCAAACTTCTTCTCGTTCTGTGGTTTAGCTAGGGATACATCCAAGACCTGACCTGTGGACCAACTAAGTATTATAATGACTAAAATGCCCATTGACATATATCCTACCAATGTAAGTAAGAGACAACAATTGTGTACAATAATCAAAATACAAACCATCAATTTCATATTTCTCAGCCTCTTTTATAGCCTTTAATGCGCTAGATCTCTCTGCAAAGTGAATGAACCCAAAATCCCGCTTGCTATTTCCAGACTTTCCAGGTGGTAGAACTACCTTTGTAACCTCTCCATGAACTTGGAACATTTCTTTTAATTGTTCCGACGTTGTATTCTCCGGAATATTTTTCACATAGAGTGCTTTAACCTGAGAAGTTCAAATAGATAACTTAATCATAAAGTAAAAAATTCTAAGCCTTGAAGTAAGGCTAATTTGACCTTCAACAGCTGAAGCAGATAATTAATAAACAAATTAAAGGAAATTGTTCCTCCAGTTTCATATATTATATGTTTAAATAACACGACAAAATAAAAAATCATACTACAGAATCTTTTGTCTTGTGAACCAGTTTTTTATTATTATATTTATAGAGATAATTAGATAAAGAAATGTGGTAGAAAATTTGCAAGCTGAAGAAAATATGGATCCTTCCATAAAAAGGAAAAAAACATGGATATTACAAGCGGAGAATATTCACGACCTTTTTAGTTGTTAGATCATTTTTTTTGCTTGCCCATGCAAATGATCAGTCAGTTATAAAGAAAACACATGGAAAACACAGTTAAAGAACACCATAACGACCACTGATCAAACACACTCATGCACAATGCAAAGAGTGAGTAAACAACCTCATGTCCTTTTTACCTGAGCTGCAGCAGCAGGATCCGATGAATTCTTAGGATCAGCCCAAGTCACGGTTGGAGTGTTCCCCTCCAGCTTAAACTTTGGGCTCGTCATTTTCTGCCTGGAATAGTCGGCACAAGCATGGTTGTAATATTCAACAAAAGCAAAGCCACGGTTGCGACTTGGATTTTGAGGGTCCTACAAGTCAGCCAATAAAAAATGAGAAACCAGATAGAACATCACTAAACACTTCCATAGTGGGTCACAATCTATAGCACCTTCAAAAGCTCTATGTTTTCAACTCCAGGACCAGTCTCCTCAATGACTTTCCTTAGCTCTTCCTCTGTCAAGCTCTTCGGAATATTCCCCATGAACAATCTGTGTTTAACTTGAGAAAGGGAACATCTCAAGGTTTTCCCCTGGAAGCCCAAAATTAGAAAGTATAAGCAGCAATTACAAATAAGGGAAAATAGAGGGGAAAACCATTATAATTACTTTGAATTCTTTGTTGTGAATATCTTCTATGGCCTGCTGTGCCATATCCTTTGTTTTGAATGCTATAAAAGCAAAACCTTTACTCTCATTACGATCCTTGTTCTTCATCAACCTCACCTAAAATCATATGTAAAGTCAGAAAAGTCTAGTATACATCGAAAAACAAAAGATGATAGCAATAGCCATTTACCAGGATAGACAATTCTGTCAAAAAAGCCACACTCACCTCAAAAATGTCTCCAAATGGTTCACAAAGTTCCCTCAGATCGTCCTCAGTCACTTCTCGAGGAAGTCCACCAATGAAAATTTCCGACCCATGAGGTGGGAGAGCAAGCAGTTCAGCATGCTTCTCAACATCCTCGTCTACATCATTTGACGCATTAGCCTTCTCATCTTTCAGAAGGCTATCATCACAGTAGGCCTCACCATTGGCAGCCATATTATCCATGCCATCACCATCAGCGGCCCTTTTATCTCCATAGCTGGATCTAGGAGAACTATCCACACCTTCCTCTTCAACTGGATCTTCGGCGTCTTCATCCAGCATCTCCTCAGAGTCATTGTCACCATCAAGATCCACCTGTTCATCAGGTTCCCCAGACCCAGGGCCGGCCATATCATCAGCTTCAGGACTACTCATTTATCTCCTTTTCTTTAACTTTTGTCACCTGCAAGCTTGTATAGCAACTGTGGAAGAAACACAGAAGCCAGGAGCATTTGCATTGTAAAGGAGTATATTTATGGGGCTGATAATGGTAAAACGACGGGCAACAGGATTTGCATAGTGAGATTTTTTATGGAATCGGGCCATGTGATAATCTTTCTAGAGTGAAAACTTGACTGTTCTTTACAAGGGTTGTAAATGAGTGTGTATATATCAGATAGGTAATCAGCTGAACAGGCACTTTTTTCACAGATGTAATCTGATGCAGTGGCAAATATGAGGAGTCCCCACAGGTGCAAGAGGAACAACAAAATTTCTCAAAAGTTCAGAAAAAAAACACCATTGCCACTAAAATTAGTTGCATAAGCATTAGAACTCAGAAAATGCAACATAGATCATTTTAAATGCCAGATCCCCCAAGCATAAAAAACAAAAGCAACTACATGTAACCATCTCATGAAGCAAATTTATGTCACCGACCTCAAATTGTTGGGAAAAGGTGCTACTTTGATTATCGTCATGATTATGAGCTCATGAAGCCAATCCACATAATTGGAAAGCTTTACAATGAAGGTGATAATGATGAACCTTCACCTCATTGTCCCCTCCTTAGAGGTTACATCAGGAAGGGCATCTGGGTACAAATTTGCCGCTATGGTCATATAGTTTATATCATCATTTTGATTCTGACAAAGGGTCAAATATGGTATAGAACCCATGCCGTCGACCCCGGATAGCTAGGATAAGGCATATGATGATGATGGATGAAAAAAGAAGTTCCAAACTTGAAACCTACAGGTCCTCAGAATCGGCAGCTCAACAACACATGCGCTTTGAAATAAATACTCCCTCCATCCTGTTTTAATAGCTCCAGCTGAAAAAATATTGACTTTTATTGGATGTTGGGAACCCCAACTAATGGAGGGAAGAAAAGGTTCAAATGCACTTATATTGACCATATGGAGCATCTAAATCCAGAATATCCTCATGGAGCAGCGATGACGAGATGGAGGAAGCATGAAGCAAATTAGAAAATTTATTTCAAAGTACATGTATTGTTGAGTTGCGGATTCAGGTACCTTCACTACGTTTCAAGTTCAGAACTTTCTATTTCAACCATCAGCATCATACGCCTTATCCCATCCATCATCGTCTTTGAAATAGATATGAAGCAAACTAGAAAATACACTAACTTGGAACAAAAAAAAAGAGAAAATACACAAACAATCACAAACAAGGACATGGAATACGCATAAAAATCGCCTCTTAGACAAGCATCAGCTACAGTAAAAAAAAAAAAAACAACAAAAAGCGAAAGACTTTAGCCTCCAAATCGAAAGCAAATAATGAGCAGAAACCCATTTGCCGACAAGCAGAGATAAGCAAAACCCAGCAATGATTTACAAGGAAATGATGAAACAGCTTACCAATTTGAGATTTTGTTGATTCGCTGATGCACACCTTTCAGCTTCCTTTGCCTTTCCCCTGTGGCCTTTCTCCCTATTATTTCTAGCAAAGTTGGAGTCGTTTGAGCCTGAGCCTCGACCTCGAGCTGATAACGAGGCAGAGGTGGCGCAGGGAGATGGGCTTGCAGCTACAGTACACAGAGGGTCGAAGATCTGACCGAACTGCAAGTGTTGCAGCACATCAAAGACAACGTTTTCAGCTTGGCAAAACATCCAAATTCCAATAGTTGTCTTTGGGAGGAGACGTTGTTGGGTGTCTCTGGAGCAATACCCCACGAGGCGAAGGAGCCGTCGATATCCATGATCGACAGCTGCACATCGATCTTCTGTACAGGTCGCGTAGAAGGGGACTTGGTCCATGGAATGTCGTATCGGATATCGGTAAAATATTGGTTAGCCAAAGAGACGAAATATCGGAGATATATCGGAGATATTGTGTAAAAAAATATCGGTCATTAAAAACTAGTTTTTACCGTATATTTTCACAATCTAACTTCTAAAATGAGTTATACTAATTTAAACAAAGAATACATTTCAAAATATGTATGAAAATGTATATTAAGATAGAAAACAAATATGAAAGTTTTTTTTTAATTATTTTTTAATTCAAAAAATACCGATATATCAGTCCAAAATCGATATATCACCGATATATTGGCGATATTTGGAAAAAATTTAAAAATCGAAACTATATGGTATCGGTGTATCGGTTTGTGTCCGATACCGATATATCGGCAATATATCGACGAGACGATTTTCCATGACTTGGTCAGGCTAAGGATACGGATACTGGACTGTGATATGGTAATTTTAGAAAAATGAGGATATAATAGGGAGGAGATAGTTGAATTATATTATTATGATTTATACATCTTTAGCAACATTTTAGGTTAGTTCTAGTAATAAAAGCTTAATTACAATGAAAAATCTTGCATTTGTTTAATGTTTGCATTAGTTATTAGGGTTTGATGAAGTAATTTATAGTTAGTGTCGAAGTTTTTTCATATTACCTAGCCAGTGAGCCCGGATTGCCATATTACCTGGTTTTTTGAAGCTCATCTCATACAACCTGATTTTGACACCTAATTTGCCCATTTTTTCCTCCTCAACTCTAACCCAACGTTTTTATTTTAAGTTTTATACTTCACCAAATTATATCTTCTTCATTTTTAGTCCATTTTTATATTTTTTTATTCTTTCTTATTTTTAATACTCTTTTTTCTAATTACCATGATATTCTAATGACTTTGATATTACATAAAAAAATACCACAAATTCTGCAATAAATAGCATGCAGTGTCTCAACATCTTTATGATATCATAATGATAAGAAAGAACACTAAAAATAAAGAAGAATGAAAAAAAACGGATCAGAATTGAGAGGGTTATATATCGTTGAAGTTTGTCCCACTAAAAGCTATCTATTGTGCACTAAATAGTGGGCAAACTTCGACTAATCATATCTTCTTCATTTCTAGTCCATTTTCCCTTTTTTCTTTCTTATTTTTATTGTTATTTCTTATAATGAGAATATCATCAAGATGTTGAGCCACTGCATATTTTTATCATGGATTTTGTGGTATTTTTTATATGATATCAATGTCATTAAGATATAATGATGATAAAAAAGAACATTAAAAATGAGGAAGAATAAAAACAATTGACGAAAACGGATTAGAAATGAAGGAAATATGATTAGTTGAAGTGTAAAAATATTTACTGTAATTACACGATAGCATTGTGCTATTGTATAATCGATCGATTACACGATAGGCATGATAGATGGGCCATCGTGTAATCGCCTATTGTGTAATCGATTATAGGAGGTTTTAGTGAGATAAATTTCAACGATGCATATCTCATTTCTGATCCGTTTTTGCCTTTTTTTTATTCTTCCTTATTTTTAGTGTTCTTTTTTATAACGATGATATCATAAAGACGTTGAGCTACTGTATGCTTTTATCGTTAATTTTATGGTAGTTTTTTCAACATGATATAAAGGTCATTAGAATATCATGATGATCAGAAAAGAGCATTTAATATAAGAAAGAACAAACTAAATATCATGATGTATATATCTCATTTCTCGTCAGTTGTCGCCCATTTTTTTCATTCTTCCTTATTTTTAGGAGTTTTTATCATGATGATATCATAAAGATGTTGAGACACAACATGTTATTTATCATGAATTTTGTGATTTTTTTTTATATGATATCAAGGTCATTAAGATATTATGATGATTAGAAAGAATATTAAAAAATAAGGAAGAAAAAAAATGGGAAAAATAGACTAAAAATGAAGGAGATATGATTCGGTGAAGTGTAAAACTTAAAACCAAGTAATATGGAAATATTACAGAAGGGGAAGGGTTTTAAGGTTAGGGTTGAGGAAGGCAAAATGGGCAAAACTAGGTTATGGTAATTTTAGAAAAATGAGGATATAATAGGGAGGAGATAGTTGAATTATAATATTAGGATTTATACATCTTTAGCTACATTTTCGGTTAGTTCTAGCAATAAAAGCTTAATTACAATGAAAAATCTTGTATTTGTTTAATATTTGCATTAGTTATTTAGGGTTTGATGAAGTAATTTATAGTTAGTGTCTGATATAAAGTTAGGACTCATGCAACTATATCATATGGGGGATATGTGTACGATACAGATTCGACTCCCTTTTAGGAATTATGGTGCTTCCTAGGTCAGGGCGTCTTACACAATAGTTTCTCCTTTGGGACTAAAAGGGGCACGACAACTAGCCTCTTAGAGCATTGTATCTTGTGCCACCAATGTACACAACTTAAGCTACATGTATCGGGTACGTTGGAATGTATTCCCTAAGTGTGAAATTTATACATGTATATATATAATGCTTCAAACATACACCACAACCATCACGCCGCCTTACTTTTCTGCAACTTTAATTTTATCATTGATGTTATGTAATTAAGGTACCAACACAACTCATAGTTGACAATAAATCTATATATTAAATGACATAAAAATGTATAATACATTATGCACTTTCATTTTTTAAATTTAATAATTAATATTTTAGGTTATCCATTGGTCGCCAATAGTACTTATTTTTGCGACTACTTTCCATGTCTTGTCACCAATGAGTATCTATTGCGATAAAATGGTTTTGTTGCAAAAAAAAATTGTCGCAAAAGCCCTGATTTATTGTTTATATCGGCTAGTTTTGTATCATATGCCGCCCCTTGCCTTAGTCTGCACCATTGGATTGAGATCCAACAGCTCACGATGTGCTAAGTGTACACCCTGCTAGATGTGCAGGGCCCATGCTAACAAGACTCTTTCAAGAAATGCTGCGTACGGTATTCATAGTTCCATGCAGTGTATAGTTTGTTTCTTAACTCGCCCAGTTTCATCAGTCCCATTATTCGTCTATTTTAATTCTTAATTGCCCCAGTTTCCTTCTTTTGAAAATAAAATTACACCTAACTGGAACATCTGTATGTCAAACAAGTAAAAACTGATTGAAAATTGAAGCACCACCTACATTATTTCATTTTCTAAAAAAGTGAACGGAATCATAAATTGGATGACAACACAGGGTTGAACTTCAGGATTGCATTGACAACCCCTTAATTCTCAACGAAGTAACGTAATGATCTTTGAGGTTACTACAATAAAGACTCTCTTTTGCAACAACTTTCATGGTTGAACTTCAGGATTGCATTGACAACCCCTTAATTTGCAACGAAGTAACGTAATGACGTTTGAGGTTACTACAATAAAAACTCTATGAGCAATTAGTGTGCATTTTGGTAGTTCAGTAGCAGTAATTCTTGTAAATCATTTATATATCATTTGCAAGATATGCAACCAACGTGGGTTAAGGTTCAATGTCCGCGACCTTTGGTTGATCTTCTTTACATGTGTTCTTAATGACAATTGAGTGCTCTATTGATGTGGGTTTAAGAACAACATTGATAGTTTATTAGTTCATGTGGACAACTAATGCCTAAGAAGCACGGATACGAATATAGTGACACGATACGACATGATACGGGCATGGGGACACGACATTTTCCTAAAAAATAGGATACAACATGGCTAATAAAATGTTATTTATATAAAATTTAAATATATTTTTGGTATTATATTACTACATTTTTCCCTCTAAAACCTTGTAAAAATTATAATTACAAATGTAAAATTAATTTTTATTCGTTATTTCTAGCAGGCAAGAATGCTACACAAAAATAATATCACATTTGTTTGGAGTTAAACCTGCTACATCTTCCTGAAATAACACTACCTTCACCATTAGGTTATAGACACTTTTGTAACATAGATGCGCAAAAAATATATATTTTATGTTGGATACGGCAGGACACGCATCCAACCGTGTCACTCCCGTATTCGTGTTCGATATGTATTGAATACAGATATGACAACGATTTTGCTATATTCGTGCTTCCTAGGTTGACGCCCCAATAACCAAGTCTTAGTCATGTCAATTGCTTCCAAAAAATTATAAAAAAAAACCTGCTTCCAAAAAGATTGATTAATAAATGGCCGTTTAGATCGTGAAAAATTCAAAACATCCACAGTGAAAAATCCACTTTCACCGTGCATTTTTGGGATTATCCACTATCCAGCTGAAATGAGAAGATGGCTACATGTTTGACACTAACCAATGTGACTAGTGATGTATTCATGCTGCAAAATTGAAGACATGTCCTGTTAGCAAAGCGAAAAAAAAAAGAAGACATGTATAGGTTTTTTTTCTATATTACTTGGCCAATGACCCCAGATTGCCATATTACCTGGTTTTTTTAGGCTCAACTCATATAACCTGATTTTGGTACCTGATTTTTCCATTTTACCCTCCTCAACCCTAACCCTAAAACACATTCCCACATTTCCATATTACCTAGTTTTGTGTTTTACACTTCACCGAATAATACCTTCTTTATTTTTACTCCATTTTTTGCCCTTTTTTGTTCTTCCTTCATTTTTACTCAGTTTTCGCCCAGCTATCATGTAATCAATTATATGATCGCACTGTCTATCTTGTAATCGATTACACAATAGCTTTTAGTAGGACCAACTTCAACGATGAATATCTTACTAATTTTTTATCTATTTTCGTCCATTTTTTTCATTCTTCCTTATTTTTAGTGCTCTTTCTTATCATAATGATGTTGTAAAGATGCTGAGCTACCGCATGCTTTTTGTTGTGAATTTTTTGGTACTATATGATATCAAGGTCATTAAGATATCATGATAAAAAAGAGCATTAAAATAAGAAAGGACAAAAAAAATGGTTGAAAACCAATGTTTTCAAAGTCGGACCGGACCGTCCAGTCCTACCGCGGAGAACCGGAACTGGTCGAAAAACCAGTTCAGTTCGATCCAGGTCATAATTTTTTTTTTTGAAAAAAATTTTGTTTGAGGGGGGATTCGAACATGGGACTTGAAACCAAATACCTAAGCCTTAACCACTTGAGCTACAACCATTTTAATGTTAATGTTACATAAAAGTTATATTTATCATATATGTATGGTGCACCCATACCGGGTCAAACCGGTTCAACTCCGGTTTGACCGCGGTCCAATCGGACTAGCCATCAGTTCGGGTCGATGGCCGGTCCGGTTTTGAAAACCTTGGTGAAAACGTATTAGAAATGAAAGAGATATGAGTCGTTAAAGTTTA
Source organism: Houttuynia cordata (assembly GCA_039654745.1). Taxonomy (NCBI): domain Eukaryota; kingdom Viridiplantae; phylum Streptophyta; class Magnoliopsida; order Piperales; family Saururaceae; genus Houttuynia; species Houttuynia cordata. Next base: position 27,100,755 of record CM077505.1, read on the forward strand.
TCCAATTTTAATGGGTGATTACACTTTGCAATGTGCTATCATGTAATTGATTACACAATAACTTTTAGTGGGACAAACTTCAACGGTGCATATTTCGCTTATTTCTGATCTGTTTTGTCCATTTTTTTATTTTTCCTTATTTTTAGTATTTTTTCTTATCATGATGATATCATAAAGATGTTGAGTCATCGCATGCTTTTTATCGGGGATTATGTGGCATTTTTTCGATTGATATCAAGGTCATTAGGATATCATGATAATGAGAAAAATATTAAAAATAAGGAAGAATAAAAAAATGGACGAAAATGGAGTAAAAATGAAGGAGATGATTGGGTGTAATACTCAAAACCATGTGGGAAGGTGTTTTGGGGTTACGGTTGATGAGGGCAAAATGGAGAAATCAGGTGCTGAAATTAGGTTATACTCCTTCCATTCCAAAATACTGTGTACATTTGGTAAATATTTATGTTCCAAAATACTATATACATTTGGCCTATAATCACGTTAAGAGGGAAAGAAGTCATTCTCTCCGGCTCTAGTAGCACCTCCTCCCTCTCCCTTGCCGCCCTCCTATTACACCTCTCTCTACCTCATCTTCATTCGATTCTCCTTCTCTCTTCCCTCAATCATCACTTTGTTTTTCCCAGATTTTGTTGATTCTATCAAAACGATGTCGATCAGCGAGCAGGCCTGCATCTACGCCGCCTTGATCCTCCACGATGGTGGCATCTCCATCACAGTAGCCTTCCCTCTCTATTCGTATCCTTTGTTTTGTTTTATGCTGGAAAATTATGATTTTTATGGGTTTTGATGGTGGATTCAGACGGACAAGATTGCGACTTAGGTGAATGTTGCAAATGTGAGCGTTGAGCCGTACTCGCTCGGGCTTTTCACAAAGCTTCTCCACTCATCATATTACAAATTGCTTGAGCAGCCACCTCCCTTGCACGATTGATTTTGGCTTCAAGCATCTTAATGAGAAGAGGAATGCGTCCAATTTCACCAACTAATTTCTTCATGTCAGCTGAACTGCAAATACGGCAAATCGCCGATGCGGCAGCTTGTTGGGCTCCCAATGATCCAGGTCTTAGTACATGAACAAGGCGAGGAAGCACGCCTAAGGCAATCAATCCTTCCATGGAAACAGAGCTTACTAGATTTCTCAATGCCCCAACAGCAAATTCTTGTGGCAATGGACCATCCAGGTAAGCCAAGAAACTTCTAATTCCACCTTCGGAAACAACTGCGTGTCGCAGGCTGTCATTACTCCATGTCAAATTCTGCAAAGACTCCATCGCATACTCTTTCGATCCCAACAGGATACCACAGTCCAAAAGATTGATCACGACCCTGACGATTCCTTCCTCAGCTAGATTTTTCCTTACTTCCGGAGCTGCAGATAAATTCTTCAAGCAGCCTGCAGCAGCTGATTGTGATACCGACTCCCCAATGCGGCAAATCTCAATTAAAGGCTGCACCCCGCCATGTCCAACAATGGAACGAGCTATGTCAGCAGACATGGATAATCTCAGCGTGGAGGACCTCATCATGAATACTGGAGAACGAAACTTTGCAAGTGTGTCGTTAAAAAAATGACAAGAAAATTGGGGTTGGTTCACACATTAAATGGATATTGAAATATAAGCACAAGATCTTAAACAAGTGCATCACACTAACAAGCATGAGCAATGTGATACACGCACTGAAGTTTTGAATCCAACCGAAAATTCTTTAAAAGGTTTTTTGTTTATCAAGGAATTGTATGAATAGCATGATAATGAAGAAGCCATGCCAAGGACTGATCGATGTGACTTGTAGTATGTGATAATATGATGTCAAACTTGGACCTTCTGAGTTCCGGCACTAGCATTGGAGTGGTGTGATGTTTTTTTATATTACCTGGCTAATGATCCCGGATTGCCATATTACCTAGTTTCTTTGGGCTCATGCCAGATAACCTGGTTTGGGGACCTAGCCTTCCCATTTTACCCTCCTGAACCCTAAGCTTAAAACCCAACCTCATTTTTCTGTACACTTCATATCTCATCCAGTTTTTGATATGTTTTTACCTATTTTTTTGTTCTTTCATTTTTACTGCTCTTTCTTCTAATGATGATATATAAGGGTCTTATAATATGGCAAAATGAGGTTGTGTTTTTACTGCTATCGTGTAATTGCCCATTTTTTTGGGACACACTTCTATGAATCATATCTCCTTCATTTATGATTTATTTTGCCCATTCTTTTTTCATTCTTTATTTTTTTCTCATTTTTCTTCTCATACTATTTATCATATCCTAAGGATCTCAAGATAATATCTAATAAAATATAAAAAAGTCTACTATAAAAAGCATGCAGTGTCTCAACATAGTTAAGCTATTATCTTAATAAGAAAGAGGAGGAAAAATAAAGAAGAATGCAAAAAAATGGGTGAAAACGGATAAGAAATGAAAGAGATATGAATTGTTAAAGTATGTCCCAAAAAAATTGCCCTATACACTCGTGTAATCGAGTACATGATAGTTATTGTATAATCGATTACACGATAGCCTTGACTATCGTGTATTTGTGTGCACTATTATTATGTCATCGATTACACAATAGCACTCGCCCATTTTTTGGGACATATTTCAACGAATTATATCTCTCTTTCATTTCTTATCCGTCTTTGCCTATTATTTTTTCGTTCTTCTTTATTTTGTTCATCTTTCTTCTCATGATCATATCCTAAGGATGTTGAGATAATACTTAATAACATATAAAAAATCCATGATAAATAGTATGCATTGTCTCAACATAGTTAGGCTATCATAATGATAAGAAAGAGGATGAAAAATAAAGAACATAAAAAAATTAGTGAAAATGGATGAGAATTGAAGTATGTCCCCAAAAAATAGCTATCGATAATATTTGTGTATTCCCCTGTCTATCGTGTATTTACGTACACGATAGTATTACATACTTTAACGAATTATATCTCTCTTTCATTTCTTATCCGTCTTCGCCTATTATTTTTTCGTTCTTCTTTATTTTGTTCATCTTTCTTCTCATGATCATATCCTAAGGATGTTGAGATAATACTTAATAAAATATAAAAAATCCATGATAAATAGTATGCAGTGTCTCAACATAGTTAGACTATCATAATGATAAGAAAGAGGATGAAAAATAAAGAACATAAAAAATTAGTGAAAATGGATGAGAATTGAAGTATGTCCCCAAAAAATAGCTATCGATAATATTTGTGTATTCCCCTGTCTATCGTATATTTATGTACACGATAATATTACATACTTCAACGAATCATATCTTCTTAATTTCTGATCCGTTTTCGCCTATTTTTTCATTCTTCTTTATTTTTACTACTCTTTTTTATAATCATAATATCATAAGGATGTTGAGATAATATCTAATAAAATATAACAAAATCCACAATAAATAGCATGCGGTATCTCAATATTCTTAGACTATCATCATGAAAAAGAAAGATGAAGAAGAATAAAGAAGAAAGCAAAAAATGGGTGAAAATAGATAAGAAATGAGAGAGATACGAATCATTAAAGTATATCCCAAAAAAATAGTCATGGTGTAATCGAGTACACAATAGCACTGCTTCATGTATTTGCACACATGATAGTATTACATATTTTAACGATTTATATCTCTTTAATTTCTCATCCATTTTCACCTATTTCTTTTTTTTTCTTCTTTATTTTTACTGTTCTTTCTTATAATGATGATATCATAGGATATTGAGATAATATCTAATAAAATATAACAAAATCTATGATAAATAGCATGCGGTATCTCAACATCATTAGTCTATTATCATGATAAGAAAGATGAGGAAAAATAAAGAAGATCGCAAAATAAATGGGTGAAAATGGATAAGAAATTAAAGAGATATGAATCGTTTAAATATATAATACTATCATGTGCGCAAATACACGAAGCAGTGCTATCATGTACTCGATTACACCATGACTATTTTTTTGGGATATACTTTAACAATTCATATCTCTCTTATTTCTTATCCGTTTTTACCCATTTTTTGCTTTCTCCTTTATTCTTCCTCCTCTTTCTTTTCATGATGATAACCTGACAATGTTGAGATACCGCATGCTAATTATCGTGGATTTTGCTATATTTTATTAAATATTATCTCAACATCCTTATGAGATCATCATTATAAAAAAGAGTATTAAAAATAAAAAAGAACGAAACGAAAAAAGATAGACTTTTTGGGGCATACTTTAACAATTAATATCTCTCTTATTTCTTATCTATTTCACCCAGAGTGGGGGTTCGAACTCAAGTCCTCTACTTCAAGGGGTAGTGGCTCGACCATCACACCAACAACCCGTTGGTTTATGCTATTAATATTTGTTGGGTTTCTTTGAACTCAGTGGTTTCATTAACTAAAATGAAGTTGGACATTTACCTAGACTCTGCAGAGAGAACAAATTCCTTATGCACTTGGGCTACCCCGCTTTCAATGTGTCCAGTTTTAGGCGACAAAAATAAAGTTTGCAGCTGGCCCGGAATCTGGATACGATGTCATATTCATTATGTGTGTGGCTAGGCCCATTATGCTTCATCACAAAGTTCACCATAGCCATTTCTTATGGGATACTATAGACATTTTTTTTAGGGGGAGACTTTTCAGCACCCTAGCTATTTCCTTAGGGGTCGTGATTATAAGCAAATATCCACAGTATATTTTCTAGATCCACTGTAGCATCCATGTTTTTTCCATATCCAGCGTGAAATATAACCTGAGGTGTTTCAGCTGGATATAGAAAAAATATGGATGCTATAGTGTTTGCTTTTAAGGGCCGTTTGGGGCGTGATTATTACAAAACATCCAGACTGGATTCTGGATAAAAACTGTAGCATCCAGGTGGATTTTTATATCCAGCTGAAATACGTCCTGAGGTGTTTCAGCTGGATATATAAAATATCCAGATGCTACACTGTAGCAAAACATCCCATCTGGATGTTTTGCTTTTAATCACGCCCCAAACGGCCATCATGCCCCAAACGGCCCCTTAGTAACACCACATGCTCAATAGAACCCAAAGTTTTTTTTCAGTTATTGAGTAATACCACACTATTCTCATTCACAATTTTGTCTGTAGAACTCTACAGTCAAATACAAAAGATCCTTATGGTCGGACCCTACTGTCAAATATATGACGATGAATGTCTACTGCCAAATTGAAGCCAATGAAATGGTTGACATTAACAGTCATTTATGTCGGTGGAATTCAACCTTCAAGTAGTGATCTTTACATTGATCGATATCTACAATCAAAATGTAGCATTGAGGTGTTACTATGCATGCTAGAAAAAATGACTTTTTTCAACTGAAAAACTTTCTGGTGTTGAAAGTGTCATTCATTTTTAATATACAATTAAAAGATAAGTCGTGTTAGCAAAAAAAGAGAATTAATCAGTTATGAGTGACATTACCTTCTAAAGCACTCACGGCAATTTGTCCTTCACTGCTTAACGTGACTTTCTTTTTTCTCTGATTGTGCCTTCAACATCATCCCATGCTATTGCATTTTACCATATTTGCGATAGATGTCAAACAAGCTGAAACACAGTAAAGCCCTTTACAGTTTACACCTTTTTGCTATTGATGGAGTAATGCATCCTTTGAAGAAAAGCTAGGAAATAATCTTCATTGTCTGTCTGCCATCTAGGTCACTTAGGCAGTGACAAGTCGAAGTGATCACTTATCAGCATTCATGATGGTGGACTTCATTACTTCTAGGGATAAGATTCTTCCTTCTAACCCGTTTGATTACTTCTTTGTCTAGGTCAGTGGTGGGCAATTTGCTAGATGAGAACGGGGACCTTGGTTCATAAGCTATGGAATGGAAGACATCTTGCAAGTAAACCAAGAATAGCAAGTCTTTCAAAACCGGGCTTCTCCTTGTGCAAGATGCCAATGACATACAAAGAAATGTTTTGATTGGTCTGTGTTTGAAGCTTTGTGGTCCTCCTATACGGCTCCACTTGGCCACCGTTATAGCTTCTCATCACATTAGGGTACTACCCCAGTCTGCAAGTGAATCGTGAATGACAAAGGTTGACTGATGTCATTGTTTCTTAGGGGGCCATGCATGTTCACAGAACTCTGGGAGGATAATTACATAAGAAATGAACGTCTAGTACGATCTTGACGTGGTGAGAAAGGAGAATTTGATGATAGCAACACTGCAGGACAGGGTAGAGATAGTATTAAAACTCGTTTTTTGACTCTAGAAACTCGGTGAGTTGACTTCATTTGCAAACCGAGTCGAGCTCGTCTGTAGACTCCATTACGTAAGACTCCTTTTGATGGCTCCACTGACTCGTCGAGTCTTATAAATCGAGCAACTCCATTGACTCCTTTGCTCCTGTACAACTGTTTTCCATGAAAACTATCCTCATAAAGATCTCGTTAATGGAAATTATCCCTTAATTTATGATATTCTTTAAGTTTTTTATGGAAACCAATGCTATATTAACTGAATTCTATTTAATGAGCTATTAATATCTCATTAAACTTATATTTAAATGTCTTCTTCTTCCTTGAAGATGGTGCCTCCATTGCCAATGAAAAAAGAGATTCTCATAGTCCATGGCCTTTCGTTTTCCTTAATGGATCAGATGAGTGAAGCATTTTTACACAAAACGATAATATCCCTGCGACTATGTCAAATGAGACTACGTCAAATTACAGTCCATCTAGGATTTCAGAAAATAGGAACATTTGAAAATGAGAAAACTAATATCATTGCTCATTTTCTCTTCTTTTTTATTGCATGCTCCAATGTACTTAATCATCCCTTTTGAAGATAGATTCAGCCCTTCTCAAAAAAAAAATCTAAACATGGGAGCAAATATATTCTATGATTTTCTTTATAGAGATATATAAATATGCAAAATTATCCATAAATGAAGACTTAAAAAACTACATGACTCCATTGTGAGTCCATCAAGATTCCGAGTTGACTCAACTCCATGGCCTTTGGAGTCGAGTCCAAGTCTTGGGTTTTTAAACATTTCAGTTAACTACATACAACACTTGAATATGTTGTACATTTCTTGGGTTCTTTACATATGTTCAGGCCAATACATTGGAATTGCCACATTTTCTGCCTTTTTCCTGCATACTACATTTTGTTCATGTTCATTCTAAATAAACTTTCATGTATATAACATTGACCTCCCATTTTCATGAGCCATTCAATATATTCTAAGGTTATTAATTTTAGCACATTGTTGTGAACATATGTCAGTCCCTCATATATCTTTGTTTTGGTTTTCGATTTTCAAACAATAAGAAAGAGAAAGGCGCGAATCCTGAATACTGGTTGCACATGCAAAAAAAGCAAAAGTGTCGCAAAATAATGTTACTAATGTTGCTGAGTGCAACTTAGACAACTTTAGCTCTCACACAGAAAGCATCTTGGTGGTCTAGGGGGCACAGACTTACAGGCTTGCAAATCATCATTGGACGTGTTATATGGAAATTTTTCCAAAGATAATTTCTTCTCCATGGCTTTTCTGCTTAATCCATGCACCGCATTGTAAGTATTCTCATAGCTGTGGTTTCATGAAGGTCAAGAGGGAAGAAAATTTTGAAAAAGGATCACCTCCTCTCTTGCAATTTGACACATCGTGCATGACCGTTTTCATTCTCTTTATTAGGATGTTAACATCACGTTCCATTTGGAGATAAAGTTAACCACAAATTAGTAAACTATGTGTGTTGCCTCAACTTTGGGAATAAGGAGATAGAAATGTTAGGATGTCCTGCTGATCTATGATTGGCGTCAGGATTCAAATCATTCTCTGATTGAAGATTCTCTTCTTGATTTATTTCAACCTATTTACGGGATCACACCAACTAATTGAAGATGTCAAAAATTGGATTGGCACAATTGTTGTATGTTTGAATATTATTGTAATATTTTTAATCTAGTCAAATCTCTTTGATTGAAGCAACAAAACTATACAATTCAGTATGAAACTTGAGGAAGACATTTTAAAAACTCTACAAGGTACCAGAGCCTAAACACGATCCTTTTTCCATGACGTCGCAACATCCACTGCCCCTCCTACCTCCTCAACCGCTGCTCTTCCCATTGTCAAAACCATGTCGCAGGAAGTTTATGTGAAACTTGGCCCTGCAAACTTCTTCCTTTGGCACATTCAAGTGTTACATGTACTTCGCAGCCATGGGTTACTTGGCTTCATCAATGACAAAACTGTTTGTCCAATTGTTACCAAACTTGCTTATGCACAATGGGTTCGATTGGATCAGCTTGTGCTTGTTTGGCTTATCAACTCTCTTAGAGGTTGTTCTGCTTCTTGTTGATGGAGAGATGTCTTATGATGTATGGCATTCCCTCGAGCAACTCTTTGACACCTGCTCAAGTGCTCAAGTGAACCAAATGAAGACAGAGTTGCAGACTTTCGCAAAAGGCTCCAAAAGTGTTGCTAAATATGTTCAGCACTCTTAGTCTTTGGCCTTGGCACTTGTAAATGCCAGCAAAAAGGTTGCTGATGACGACTTGATCCAGTGGATCCTTTGTGATCTCGGCCTAGAGTTTGATCCGATTGTGGTTGCCATCAACGTCATCCGAGACCTTCCAACAGTTGATGAGGTAGTGTCTCTATTGATTGATTTTGAATTGTGTTGTACTTCTTTAAAAGGTGCGCATGACAATATTGTGACCTTCTTCTCTGGAAGAGCCAATTCTAGATTAGGCAACAATTCCAACCGTAACAATGGTCGCAATCAATCCCGTGGACGAAGCAACTGCTCAAATTTTGACCGCCTTGCCACTGTCTCCCATGTGGGCGGCTGTTCCTATCGTTGTGAACGGATTGGTAACAATGGTTGTGGCCGTGATGATCTTCCACGTGGTCGTGCATCTTCTTCCTCACACATCACTTGTTTCCATTGTGGCTTTCCCAACCATAAAGCGGACACATGCCTCACCTTTATAGATGATGAATGTCACGCCCCGCGCACCGCCCGATTCGAACCGAAAACGGTCCAAGAGTCGAACCGGCACATGAGGGCGACGTTAAGAGATATAGCAGAAGACTTATGCCCCTCTTACGGGTGGTCTCACTAACAGAATTACGCATAAACAATTTTGAGCAAGAGTAAATAAGAGGAATAGATGTAAAGTCTAACTCAAAGTAGATCAACAAGTCATTAAACCCACAAAATATAAATTTGAGCCAACACATCAGCTCAAATCAAAAGGGTCTACAAGTCTCAACATATCAAATATAACAACTCCAAAAGATAAATTAATCAAGTCTAAAGCATCCACACCCAATCCCGCTCTCTCTACGATCGCTCATCAAATAGAGGATCCTATCCATCTGCGTGTCGCACCACGCAGCCCCAAAACAAAACAAAGAAAGAGGGGTGAGTATAAAACTCAGTAATAGTTTTTATATAATTGACAATAATCAGAAATTATAAGGCATCATAACATAGCTGAAAATCCCTAATCAACATGATTATCCCATTATCTAGTCATGCATGTAATACACATCATCTTGCATAACCGTATCACATTCACATGCTATCATATCGCGCATCCATTAGATAATCCTGCATAATGATATCTCATACATTCACCCTACATAACCAAAGTAGCCCAGCTTGGCACATTTATGCTTTCACATCTCAAATTTTCACCCTGCATGTCCAATGTAACCAAAACATGGTACAATCATGCATAACATCGCAATAAGCATATATCATCACAACGGTGAATGTCTCCATCAAGGAGTAATACAATCTGCCATGAAGGTGGGACACAATCAAGGCCCGAAGGCGTATCATGGTCCGGTTCCTACACATGAATAAGGGGTGGTCAATCCCAATGTGTTACTCGCCCTGGACAATCCTGGCCAAGGATGACCGAATCTCAAATAGAGAAACTAGAGCAGGTGTGTTCGCCTGGGTAGTCTCCTGCAGTGGGGGAGAGCCCGAATCTCATCCCGAGAAACTAGAACATGTGGTAGCTGGTGCACAAGAGCCTACCACCCGGGTGCTTAATGTCCGGTTTTTGACCTCTCAACTCCGCAAGGCGAGTCCATCCCTCGCCCCCACATATCTCAATCAAACTCAACCCGGGGAGTGAACCTGTTCCAGGAGGGAACGAAATCGAAAACACGTCCTTTCGGACCAAGAAAGTTTCAATTAACCCATCGATCGATTAATCCGGCATACAATCTCACACATTGCATACAATCGATCAATTCCGTTTAAACAATGATAAAATTTCATCCATGAAGTCCGATACATGATGCATGCTATCATAGTACATCCGTGAGCAATCCTACGTGGGTTCCAACACATGGAACATGCTCCCAATCCATCCCCTAATGCATCATAATCAAAGTATATATCAACTACAATATCATAATAAACTCCCAAATATGTGTGTGTTCATGCACATTCTAATCACGTGGCAATATGCTTTGACATAACCTCATAAGACATTAAATGCATTCTTAAATCCCATTTGAAATCATGATTCTCAATAAAACCATACTTGACATAAAAGAGCACATCTCATAGTTCATAATATCATAACTTTGCCAGAAATATGCTTATTCACAAGGATTTCACTATGATATAATTTCAATATCAATATGTGTCATTATCAATATTGGCAACAATATCACATACCCTACTTAGCTTAATCCATCTATGTAGAGTTGAAGGCTTACTCTTACAAGCATGCTCTTTTACCATACAATAAATCATAACATGATCACCTCAATTACTCATAAGCAATATGATATACACATAAATGATGAATTTCATAAGCCATTTAACCTATGTTTATATTGGTGTTTGATTAGAATTAGGGGTACCTTAATGTAGTTTTTGGTTTTTATAGGAAAACAAGAGTAAGATGCAATAATAGGGCAAAAAGTAACTCTAATTTTTAAATCTTCATAACTTCGTGCATAGATATCAGATTGTATTGATTCAAAGTTCATGTTAAAGTTCACGAAGTCAGATTTCTAATGCCACTAACCACGCTCAATTCAGAGTTCGGAGTAAAAAATTATACTCATTTGAAAATCGGGCTGTAAATCAAAACCGAGAAGATGATCGCGGGTCATCTCTCCCATTTTCAAATTTTCAAAAACTGACTCCATTAACACATCTTGAAAGCTTAATACATGCCTCAAACATTAATAAAAACCCATCAAACATTCCAGAACATATCCACATATCATTCTAAGATGAAACCCTAAGAAATCATAGCAAAAGATTAGCATTTATTAAACCCACCATTAGAGCTCTAAACAAGAATACTCATTCAAGTAAAAACCATTAAAACAAGCCATTCACTACCCAAAACTGAGATTGAAGAACCCATTACCTTGATTTGATGAGAGAAACCTTGAACCACCTTGAACACCTTTCAAACAAAATAATTTTATATTAATACTCTATTAATCATTATTAAGCTTTGAAAAATAAATGCTAAACCTTAGATCTAGGGCTTTTTAAAAACATAGACATATGATTTTGAAGATTAGGCTTAGTAGATAAGTATAAAACAGTAGTTTTTATGCTTTCAAAATGGATTAAAACATTGAATGAATCAAGATTAAGAAATGATTTAAATTTTTTTAAAGAAAATAACAAAGATTAGGCTAAATATATTTAATCCCTTCCTCTTTAAGCAAGGGGAAAGAGGCTCATAATTCTCCCAGCCAAGCCTTTTTCCCAAATTGGGAAAGGGCACAACACTTTCCTTTTATAGAAAAATTTAGGGTAGCCCTAATTAAAGTTTGGGGTAAAAATAAAGTTTTTGGCTAAAATTAGATAATTTGGCGATTTTAATCCGAAATTAAGTCCAAAAAATTCTGAAAATTTTTAAAATGACTTTCTATAATGCCTGGGGCATTTTGGTTATAAAAACCTAATTTTTGACGGGGGAGCCCGCTGGGGTCCCGTAAAACCCAAATTTTCAGAAAATTAGTGAAAAATCGGAAAAATTCCAAAAATGCAGGTTTGATCTAAAATTAGTTGAAACTCATTATTGTGAAATTATTTTTGATTAAAACCTTTGTAAATTTATTTATTTTTGAAAAAAATCGAGTTAAATCGGAAATCACTTAAACCGCACAATTAACTAATGACTAATATTAAAATAAACTGGTTCAAAAGTTAGGGTCCTTCCAATGAATCTGCCCCTATCCACTCCTTTGTGGCCATGCAACTGGGAGATCAAATTGACTTTTCCTGGTATCTAGATTCTGGGGCATTCAATCACATGACTAGATATTCATTCATCCATCACGGTATGTGCATCCATAATGGTGGGGACAAGGTCATGGTCGGCAATGGCCAAGACCTATCCATTACCCACATTGGTGATACTTTTTCTCATGATGACCCTTCTATGTCTAATGTCCTCCTTGTTCCTGACATCAAGAAGAATTTATTATCTGTCTCACAGTTTACTAGAGATTATAACTGCTACTTTATATTCACCGATTCGGGTTTTATTGTGAAGGACCGGTAGACGGGGAAAGTACTCATTGAAGGCTCCTGCAAAAATGGTCTTTACCCAATTCGTCTCTCGCCACCCGATGTGTTGGAGTCTCGAGTCGCTAGCTTAGTGGCATATAAGCATCCTCATAGTTTATGGCATAGACATCTAGGTCATGCTTCCAATAAAGTCATAAGGACTCTTGCCAATAATTTACACATATCTATGGACAATAATTACTTATGTGAAAGTTGTCAGTTAGGCAAAAGTTCCAAATTGCCATTTACTTCTCGAATGTCTTATGCTTCAATTTTTTTAAATAGGTTGCATTGTGATGTACGGGGCCCACTCCTCAAACTTCTGTTGATGGGTTCCGATGTTATTTGATCATGGTGGATGAACATACACACTTTACGTGGATTTTCCTCATGCGTAGGAAGTCTGAAGTGGCCATGCACTTAAACACTTCATCTCTCTAACTGAAAATCTGCTTGATACTCGTGTTGAGTTCATACAGATGGATATTCTAATGGCTTACGTACCCTACTATTCATCTCATGGAATTTTTCATCGTATGTCATGCCCCGACACGCCTCAACAAAATAGCATGGTTGAGCGTAAGCATCGCCATGTCGTGGAAATGGGTCTCTCTCTCTCTCTCTCTCTATCTCTCTTAGCGCACTCTCATATGTCGAGTTTATATTGGACCTATGCCTTCTCCACCATTGTTTATATAATCAACCGGCTTCTCAGTTCTACATTACAAGGTAAGTCTCCCTATGAATTGGTGTTTCACAAGCCGCTAGATTATATGCACTTAAGGACCTTTGGGTGTGCATGCTACTCCTGCCTCTCTCCTTTTGGGCGTGAGAAGCTTTCCTTCAAAAGCATTGCATGCACCTTTCTTGGTTATTATGCTCAGCACAAAGGCTACAAATGCCTTGATCTTTCCACCGGTCACCTTTTTTTTTCCCGACATGTCGTGTTTAATGAAGACCACTTTCCATTTCAGCATGTCTCCTCGCCAACCACTGCCTAGCCTCTTTTTCGGTTCCAACGTCTTCCCACTGCAACATCTACCCCAATGCCCAACCCCGAACCTCTGCTAATGGGTTATGGGCTTGCTGCTAGTGCACCCCTTAACATTACTCCTATTGTTGAGTTGCCCCCTCCGAAAAATAACTCACCAAACTATCCCCTTGGGCCCACCCCTGAACTTCATGATTTCGGGGCTACTACCAGCAGTTCTCCTAGAGTCTATGAACCACCGGTGAGCCACCTTGGATTGGATGGTCCAGCCACTTCGGCACCACCACCGGCTCACACCCATGCTATGATGACCCGTTCATAGGACGATACCCGATGTCCCAAGGTGTCATGTGCAACAAGGTACCCTCTACCTACTTGTCTCACTGCATCTCTCTCTCCTACTCCCACCTCCTTCACAGCCGCATGCAAGGACCCTTGTTGGTGTGCGACCATGGATGAGGAGTATACGGCTCTCCTAAAGAATCGTATATGGAGTCTTGTTCCACGTACTCCTAATATGAATGTTATAGGGTGACAAATGGGTGTATAAAGCTAAGATTAAAATGTATGGATCCATTGAGGGCTATGAAGCCCACTTGGTGGCCAAATGGTACATTAAAAAATATGGGCTGGACTATGCTGAAACCTTCAGTCTGGTTTGAAACTGAGCACTATATGACTGATTTTATCTCTTGCCGACTCTCTCAATAGGGATCTCCGGCAACTCGACGTGAAGAACACATTTTTAAAAGGTGATCCTCAAGATACTGTATATGTGGCTCAACCTTCTGGTTATCATGATGTCTCTCATCCTACCTATGTGTGTCGTCTTCATAAGGCACTTTATGGCCTCAAACAGGCCATGCGGGCCTGGTATTGCAAGTCTAGTGCCTATATACAACAACTTAGGTTCTCAAGTTGCCCATATGATGCTTCATTGTTTATCTATCGTCACGCACGGGATATTGTATTCCTTCTTGTTTGCTATTACCAGCTTCTACTCTAATCTCATATAGTGTGTTGCACGACAACTAACTAGACACTTTGACATGAAGGACTTGGGGTCCCTACACTACTTCCTTGGCATGAAAGTTTAACGTACCTCCGAGTCTCTCACTCTCTTGCAAACACAATATGCTATTGACTTGTTGCAGCGTTTTGGGATGGATGGGGCTAAACCGGTGTCATCTCCAGTGGCCCATGACTCTCATCTACGGTTGGATGATGACGACCTCCTCACCGACACTTCCGGCTATCGCCAACTTATGGGTTCACTTCAGTATCTCACCATAACCCGTCTTGATATTTCCTATGCAGTCAATCAAGTTTGTCAATATATGCCCCCCCCATATCTCGTCGCTGCCAAACACATATTATGTTATATTAAAGGAACTATTCAACTTGGCTTACCATTTTAGGGCTCATCTCATCTCATCTCTCTCTCTCTCTCTCTAAGTGGCTACTCAGACTCCTACTGTGCAGGTGATCCGAACGACCGCTGTTCTATCTCTGATTTTGCAGTATACTTGGGCCCCGACCTCCTTGCATGGGCCACTAAAAAGCAAGATTGTGTTTCTCGTTCCTCCACTGAGGCAGAATATCGTGCCCTTGCCACCATAACTTCTGAAGTAATGTGGTTTCATCTTCTTCATGCTATGCATTTTCGTCCCCAATATTCCCCGGTTCTCTATTGTGACAATGTAAAGTACATTACATTTAACTAAGAACCACATTTCTCGAGTAAATATGTTGAGGTTGATGTACACTTTATTCGGGACCTTGTCAACTTGCGGATTTTTTCACCAACGCTTTGCCAGTACATCGGTTCTCAAAGCTGCGTAGAAAGCTTAATGTTGGGCCTTCAACCCCTATACGATTGAGGGGGGTGTTAGGATATCATACTGATCCATGATTGACATCAAGATTCAAATCATTCTTTGATTGAAGATTCTCTTCATGATTTATGTTAACCCATTTATGGGAACACACCAAATAATTCAAGATGTTTGAATATTATTAGCGCAATTGTTGTATATTTGAATATTATTGTAATATCTATAATCTAATAAAATCTCCTTGATTGGAGCAAACAGAACTATACAATCCAATATAAATATACATCATCTCCTCCATGAAAACTTGAAGAAGACATTTTAAAAACTCTACAGGAAAGAGGAGCATTCATAGAAGATTACTCTGATATGGCTAGAACTTCTCCTTACATAATATAACTGATCTGAGTATCACACTAGAGTTCAAATCAAAAGATCAAAACCTTCTGCTAAGACCCAGTTTGTAATATAGGTTTGTAGGCCAATTCTTCATCTCTTGAATTTTACTCCCTCTATTCCATCTTAATCGTTCGATTTGGTTTTTGAAATTGAACTAATTTTGGTATCATAATAAGCTTTTTTCACATTACTAATGTGGAATGGAGGGATTCTTTTAAGCCCAATCTAGATTTTGAAGATTCGCCTGCTTTGTAACATCTTCCATACATTTTACTATTTCAATAATGATCTCAAACGTCACAAGTTTCAAATAAAGCAGGAACATAGCATAGGCAATTGCACTTATTAGGTCACACTTTCTTGAGCTGTTACTGGAAAAGGAATTAGATTCTTCATTCACTTTTCATGTGTTTTACTGTGGCTGTTCTTCTCCGTGCCATGCAAAGTTGTGCTAGGTTTTGAAATTCTTCCTCTGCATGAAGACTCTAGGTTCATTCGAAATTAGAAGTGACATGCATAATTTTATAGATGGGTCCTACTGCTAGCCAAAACTTGATCATCACCTCTAAGTGAAAATGAGATGCTTTATATATGTGTGTGTGTGTGTGTGTGTGTGTGTGTGTGATGGCATTCAAAAGCACCTTAATTAATCGGGTGGTTAACCAAAAATCCTGAAAGTTTTGAAAATTACCACAAAGAACAATAGGTTAAGTAAATACTCTCAAGATATTTAGTTAGTTTCATCAGTTATGCAAATACACTTTAATTGTTAAAAGACTGCACGAAATATCAACTACTTGAGATGTTTAAATCAATTAATCATTGTGCCAAAGTACATGAGAATTAATTATGTACTACACACATAAACAAAAGGGACAAATAACAATGGAAGAATTAATATTATGATCAAAGAAGATCAAAAGTACAAGAGGGGAAAATAATTACTCTCTTTATATTTCATCTTTAGCAGCAGCTTAAACCTACTTCTATCGAATTCATTCCCACCTGAATCACACCACTAAGAGATAACCATTTTTTTTACTCAGCTTGAATAAGGTTATGTACTTAAGGCAGCAGACTCCTAAGATTCCCAGAAGGATTGAAACTTTGCACTTTCCACATTAAAGTCTATAACCCTACCTAGAAATAAAAAACTTTTTAACTCCTTTTTAAGATTCTCCAAGGTCCTTGCCCTACCATACTCACAATAGTCAAACCCCATATGCATTATATAATTCTTCTAATCAATCTTCCTCAACTTGATTATCAAATACATTATTTCTTAATAGAAAACGTCATCGGAAGCTCGTGTTGTTTCAGCTACTTGGGGGTCAGCAAAGAGTGTAACCTGATTGCATAAAGAGCAGTGAAGAAATGAAAAGATGAACAAGAGAAAAAAGTTTCCTACCTTTCAATCACATCCAAAATCCTTTGGGATTTGATTCCACTGCAAGTTTTCAAACATGTCGAGCTTAACTAACACTGATATGAATGCCATAATCTTTATCATCATTGTGCTAACGGAAGATTAGGGCCACTTTCCAATAGGATGGAACCCCAAACTTTAAAGGGTCCCATTTACCTAACGTGATGAATGCCTTAGTGAAGAGATTTTTGTCCAAGTTTTTGCTAGAGGGACCATACATATGCCTTAATAATGCCCAATCGACAGCTAGTGGGCACGCACACCTAGCTAAATTATCAAATATTTCACGACCACGATTAGAACTCATGTAACACCATGTAGCAATGGTTCCCACCTTTGGCCATGTGGGTCTCGTCGGCAAAGCTCACTACTAAAAAACGAACTGGACCAGGCAAGGTGACCTGTATGTAGTTAGCCAACTCTGAGGCTGGGCCATGAGTGGGAACATGAAAGGTCATTCCAGAAGAACAGATTGTTCGACAGGGATATTTTATGATGAGATTCTAGACTCTTGGAGGGCTAGTGAAGGGCAATACGGCATCATCGATCACCAATGATGGCTATCATATTGGTAGTTACTCATGCGTTTGCAACACATTTATCACCTTGCTGTTGGTCTAACTACAATGTGTTGCAAGTATTTGATTGCATGTAGATTTAAAGAATTAAAAACATGAATCATTAACTTACTCCAAGTTCGTCTGGTCATATCAGCAAGCCAAGCTGGACGTTTTAAGTGGAAATATTATGTACTGAAAGACACTTGGATGTCAAACGTACTCAGATCTTCCACAGCTTCTATTTTGTTTTACATAGCCACAAGTAAAGTTGTTCAATCTATGTGTGTATTCAAAGCAAACCATTGAAGCATTTTCTGTTCTATTTGATTATCAAATATTGTCTTTGGTGGTGGAGGCTCGATCATGAAGCACCAAATTCAAATGTAACCACGTATACAAGCTCCATGTAGTATGTACAAAGGGACACTTGATCTGATTTATGACAATTGGGAAATCATAATTAACGTTTAATCCAGTGCATTGGGAAGGTAACAATCATATCTATGCTCCAATGGGTCAAGTAGTAGTGTAGCTGTAGCGTAATAGAGGAATAATTGAAGACTAAGTGCTTGAAACTTGGCGGCCTTATCATGCTACAATGCGGTGAAGGGGACATGACGTTGCAATTCCACCTGGGTACGTCATATCTCGTTTTCAGTTTACATGAAAACTATGTAATTCCTGCAGACACAGACATGGTCTTGCAGAAGCTGCTGTCAACAAATATTTGGTGATGATTGATGAAGCTTTCTTTAGCGGTATTGGAGACTGTCTAGAAATGGCTATGTTTGGTCTGCTTGTTTCTGCCAGCAAGCCTAATCTATAGCCAGTGTTTCACTATAAGTGAAATAAGTACAAATACATGGAGTAATAAGTTGGTAGCTTCGGTTATGGGTTCATTTTCTAGCTCTGTTTAATGTTTTTGTAACAGAAATCAGGATGCTAACGATCTTAGCTAGCTTATGCGTTTGAAATGGTAAAGCATGATCTTAGTTAATATCATCAGCTAGGAGAGGTAATCAGCAGCTTTTTGAGGCATTTGAGATGTTGATTTCTCACAAATGGAGGAGTTTCCACGGCCCCCCCTTATGAGTCTCATGAATAAAACCTCATACACTTGGCAAGCACACAATCTTATAGAGAAAAAAAAAACTTAATTAGCAGGTACGTCACGCGTCATGTTGTCTCATATGAAATCATTATTGCAGATAATGTTTTTTATACATTCAGCCACATGTATAAATTACTTAGATGAATGCATTTAGCCACTAATAAAAACTTGTTGTTCTAAATGACAAAATTCTCCAGAAGAATACAAACGAAGTAAAGATGATTCGCTGCAAAAATCATTATTATTGTGTTTTGGCCTACTGAATTCGCAGTGAATCTATTCATGATGCAGGTAGGAATTCGCAAACAACGGATTTCACATTTTAAGTATTTTTTGTAAATGGTTTAAGATTTAAGTTGCTAATCAGATATTTTTGAAAGGACTTGTAAACTATACTATTCTAAGGCTCCCCCCACGCTACTATCCAAGGCGGAATTACTTCATTACTTGAACTTGGTTCCTTTTTAATTTCAACTTCTGTGTAAATTGCCACTTCTTTATTTAGGTGAACATTCCAAGTCTTCCCCAAGCTACCTGTCCACCCTTCCTGCACCAAAGAAGGGTTAATCAGCTTCCATTTTAGCCTGGCAGCTCATGGAAAGCCCCTACTAGTACTTGTATGCATTGATTGCATTCCCACTCAATCAAGATTGTTTGTTACCATGGACGGAAAGAGGTGCTGATCTTAGCCCGTTATGGATAATATGGTACCTTTGCTTATCATCAGGGCTAGCTAGTCTGCATGGAGAGCAAGCTCGTTGAGGTATAGGATTATGGCTGCCTGTATTGTTTATCGACTTGGACAAGTGGAAGAATGGGGGGGGGACAAGAAGAAAAAAATCGAAATATGGGCACGAGGGTGGCCTGCATTTAACCAAACAAAAGAGAAACATCAGCCGCTCATTCACTGAAAAGGAGTGCTGTATTATGTTATCCACTAGAAAGCTAAAGTCATTCCATTCCTCTTTCTTCAACCATTTTCATAGTAGAGTAGGAGGTTGCCTTCCTTCCTCCCTATTGACAACCTCCCCACCAAGAACCAGGGACCCACATAGAATTACTAAAGTGACACCTGATCAACTTCTTCACTGCAGAGCTTGCGCCACCCTCATCAATGCAACCCCAACGATGATTGTTTGTACAAGAACGTAAAAAAAATCAATTAAAAGGTCATTGCCTTTTTGATTTCCACGACGTCTACACCCCTGACACCACACCAAAAAAAGAAAAGAAAGTAGAACTGCAAAAGGTCATGTGTCTCTAGTCTTTTACGTAGATTGTAGTCCACGACCGGAAATCCCTCGTCTCTCCTGAGTCCTACCAACGCATGACGTACATTTCCCCAATTCAACACTACATGAACAAACTAGAGCTTTCAAGAGGTGGGAGTACACTTATGGTTCAAAAGAGACCATATATGATGCATCACACCAACTGAATATAGTTCTATAATTCTTCATCAACCGTATTAGTTACATGGACGAGATCAAAGATTATGAGAAAACGAAATCTTGTATGATAATTGCACCCCCACCCAGCTTAGATCTTTATTGTCTGTGTATCTTTACATTAATAGATATAAGTAGAAACACTCTTCAGAGGGAGGATTTGGAGACTTGAGAAAGTGTTTCTGAAGAGGACGACCGTGCGAATGCCCAGAGATCCATGTCGGCGGCATGGCCACCATACTCCGGCAAGCCGGAGAAGAGTCTGTTGGAGGAGTGAAGTTGGTAGGGCAAGGACAGATCAGTATCAGACACACAGCAGAATGGGAGGCTGGATGACTCTGCCTGGACGTTGAGATGTGTGGCCACAAGCCGGTCAAGCGTGGCCCAGTCGTTGAGCCCCTGTTCGACGTGGAAGACGGGGTTCATGCTTGGAACATCCGGAGTGTAGCAGCTCTGGCCGGAGGAGTCAGCTGGGAAGGACTGAAGAGTGCTGGGGCTCTCCAGTAGAGGGAGCTGCATGAATCTTTCATGTGTGTTGCCTGTGTCGATATTGGGCAGGGTGGTCAAGTGATTGGGCTTGGTTTCTTGCTTGCATGCCCTGCCCATGTACTGGAGGATCTGGTCCAGGGCGCCGTCGCTGCAGCTGGATTGAAGCATTTGTGTGCTGATATCGCTGGTGATTGATGAGTTGTTGGGGCTGTAATCAATGGCCTTGATATGAGTCTTTTTCTTGAATACTCGGCAAACCACCCAGCCTTCCTCTTGTGATGTCTCTGATCCCCCTGAGCTAGCAGCCTGGAATAGGAGTAAATGTATTGTGTGCAGGTATGGCTTTAGTAAATACTGAATACTTACAAAAGAAGTTTAATGAAAATATAATGGTAATTTTGTAACTATATATTTATTATTTTGTTCTATGTGACCCACGAATCAAATATTATTTTGAGATGCACCTATCACTTCATAAATTAAATGATAGTTGTTCGATCAAATGTCTAATCATAATTGTAAAATATAAGAAAATGAGAGCCTTACATCAAGAAGGATAAAGTGGTACTGTGGTCGTACAATACTAATATTGTACAAGTGCCTTCCCATAGATGAAACATTTAAGAACAATTGCTCTACAACATATAATGAGTTAAGGACAAATGTTGTGGCTTACATTTGAGAGTGGGATGGAGTCAGAGTGTTCTTCCAGCCTATATTCATGCATGATCCAGTCTGATTTCTGGCCGTGGGGCGCCCTTCCCTTATAGAAAACGAGCGTTTTCCTCATTCCAATCCGCTTGAAGTTGGTGTAGATGATCTTGTCTCTGCCAGTGGCCTTCCAGAAACCGGCTGCTGTGGCTCGGTTGGTTCGAGTCCCCGTCGGATACTTCTTGTCCTTGTGGCTGAAGAAGTACCAATCATTCTGCGGCGTCGAACCTATCTTGCACTTCTCTGCATCACAAAATTCACAAAGTATACATATGTTTTCAGACAATTAAGCATTAAGAACTTTGTAAGTACATATATAACTAAAATTTGATGACAATAAGGAATCAAAATAGGACGACCTTGTATGTCCCAAGGCTCGAGCTTATTGAGATCAATGTCGCGGATCACGTCGAGGTCGATCTTCTCATAGGCAACCTTCTTCCTCAAGTAGTAATGCAGGAGCTCCTCTTCCGTCGGGTGGAACCGGAAGCCTGGTGGCACGCGGGACTGGCCGTTCACCGAGAGGCTCATGTCTGCGGACATGAATGGAGGGGCCAATCAATAATCTAGCTAAGAAAATGGCTCAACCAGGGCCCTGTCTAGCCTTTTCTTATGTCTTTTGAAGTATGCAATAATGATACTTCTTTTAAGAGCTAGGAAAGAGACATAAGAAGAAAGAGAAGAGGATCAAGTGAGGCATGAGGAAGAAGAGGAGGGGTGGGGCTTGGAAGCCAAAACAATGGAATATATATACACATACCACGACAGGAATAAAGCCATAGTGAAAAAATGTGGAAAAGGTTTCCAATAGAGTTGTTGCCATTTGATGTACTTGTGGAGTGGGAGCCACAGGGGTTTTAGTGGTGGTCCTAGCCTTAGGAAGGGAAGGAATCAGTCCCCTTGGCATGGAGACAGAGAAGCGAGTGTGGGGAAGAGGGAGGGGAGACTAGGCACCATCGGTACTGAGACAGGCGACCTTATAAATCCAAGTTGAATCTGTGGAGAATCTGGATTGCTGGTCATCTCTTCTTTTTCCTGACTAACAACCTCGACAACATCTGAGAAAAGAGAAAGGTAGGGGGGCACTCAGCTTTCATGGCTCCGACCAGACTATGCAGCAGCCAGCAAAGGCTGCTGCATAGTTTCGAACAATACTGTTTTGCAACTGCGCGAGGTGCCTTCTAACTAAAGTGTTAAAAAGTACTCCACATGAAACCAGATAATTAGATGAAGGTCTTCATCATAATACACGCACATACAGGGTGCGTTTGGTAACAGATTCATGAAGTATCAAAAGCAGAATTTCTTGGATTTTCATTTCTTGAGTGAATCTTTGTGTTTGGCTACACTTAAAAGAAGCAAAAGCATCTTTAGATGCATATGTCATATCTCAAGTTGACAGGGAATTAGCGTAATTTTTTCGCATTTTGCTCCCTCACCGTGTGCAAAAAGCATGGTAGCGCTTTCCCAGCTTTTTTTGCTCCAAATAGCGCTTTCCCATTTGAAGCTCCTCGGGAGGAGATTCTCCAAGAAGTTGACTATCCGTTGAATCTAGGGCAGAAAGTTGATTTCACCACAAATCTGTCTATTTGCAGAATTAAGCTCACCAAACGAACTAGCTAGAGCAGAAAGAGTGGGATTTTTGAAGAATCCACCATGGAAAGCTGATACCAAACCCTTATTCACTTGACTTCAAAGTGAAAAAGGACAATTTTTTTAATGCTCGCCCGCCCCATCTGCCACCCATGACCCATGTGTACCCCAACTTGAACTGAGAAGGGAAAAGACCCATGCCTTCCTCCTCCCCTTCTCCTTTTTTTTCACTCCACAACGTGTAGCCGCCAGTAGTTTTGGAGAAATTATTAGGTACGTGTACGGGAAACTCATGCACACCACGAAAGGGTGATTGACACAATCTCCCTGGCTAACCTGAGGGCCCACAAGTTGGGTTTTGTGTCAATCACCGATTGGTGATGAGCAGGAAAATGAGGTACTAACTTCTTTAGTTGCATGTTACTATGTACTGAAAAACCTGTCGGAATATTCTTTTTATTAGACATGAAAACTGGTTGGAACGCTCTCCTTTGAATCTTCAACTGGATCTTATAGGTAACTTAACGTGGATGGCAGCGGTGGCCAATGCCTACCACCAGATAGTGAACTTGATGGTGGTGACTTACCACCACTACGCCACTGCCAAAGAACTAGTAGCACGTATTTCTTTAAACAGTTTTATTAGACATGAAAACTGCCAATTTTCGGGTATTGTGGATTTTATTAAAATCTCGGTTCCTATCTCGAATTCTTGACCCTATCCGAGATAAAATCCGCAATACTCGAGAATTCGAGATAGGAATCGAGATTTTAATAAAAAAATTAATATAAATATAAAAATATTTAATAAAATAATTTATATAATAATAATAATAATATTATATATATTAAAAAATAAGGGATTTAAATAGCATATCTTAGTTATCTCGGTTCTTGCGTATTTTAAAGCCAAACCCGACCCAACCCGAGATATAACCGGATTTTTAAATCTTGAAATCGACCCTACCCGAGATAGGACCCGACCCGACCCGACCCAGGTCAATGTCGGGTCGGTTCCATTCGGGTTGGGTCGGGTCCGGGTTTTTGGTGCAGCCCTACTAAAAAGCCTGCAGCCTGGAGTGGCCTGTAGGCATCGGTTGATTATGTAAAAAGTGGGGGTGGCATGCCGACCCAACTTACCTTGCATAAGTCAAGGAAATTAGCTTTGATTTGCTTCATTTCAATTTTGTTCCTAGAGGTAATCGTGATCATTTGCGAGGGGATCCTTCAAGGAGGGATGAAAACAAAGCGATGTTGTTGGGGGGTAAGCCACCAATATTGTTTGGATTAAGAGGGATGCACAAAAGAGAGTTTACAAAATATAAGTCAGGTGGCCTCGTCTTTCTTACAAGAAGGGTTATTTTATTTTCCCAAAAATTCATATTACTCTATAAAAGAGGAAGCTCAATTTCGTAAATTAGCCACAAAAAGGACGGTTTATGCACATTATTTTTGCAAATTACTCCACTACTAAATTGAAGAATAATTTGAATGCTCAGTTCTGTACATTACCCACAAAAAGGACGGTTTGTGCCCACATTGTTATAGTAAATTACTCGACTAATGAATTGAAGAATGGATTTGAATGTTAATACATGTTACTTTCTTGGGCAAAATCAGTTCATAAAAACTACACTTTTTAGTGCCTTTCACATAATAAACCTCATATTTATAGGGGCATATTTGTACATAGAGCCACTAGTGAAGTTAATGTAAGATAACCAAAATTTTCAGAAGCTCGAACTGTTAGAAAGGATAAATCTTTGTTACATATTTGGGCTTTTTACATATTACCTGGCGCCAAGTATAATTTTATCATATTACCTGGTTTTTCTCGTGACTTCTCATATGACCTGGAATCGGCACCTAGAGTACCGAAAATGCCCTTCTTTTACGTTTTTTATACATTTTGTATCCGAAATGCTTCATTCTTCCCAAAATTAACGATTTACAGGATCATCATGTTGGGGAAGAAGATATTCCAGCAAAGATCTATCCATAATCGCAGTTCAAACCATCGCCGGCGCCGTCCAATACGAAAAAAAAAATTTCATGTCAAAAAACTGTAAAAACAGCGGGAAAGACGAAAAAAAATCTATGATGAATGGATTTTGATGTAAGAGCGGTGGAAAAGCCCTCCCAACTACAAAAATTAAGATCTACATGCAAAGAAACACATATAAAGATCACCCATTGGTGTTCGACTGCTCCTGGACATGAAATAAAAGGATAAAAATGGGCAAAAACGTGAAATACTCGCCGGCGAGTGACAAGTTCTATTTATATATCTTTCTGTGATACTAATGAGGTGGAAGAGGAGGAAAAATAAGGAAGAACGAAAAAAAAATGGGCAAAAACGGATAAAAAATAAGCAAGTTATGACATTTTGAAGATTATCATTTATCGTATTTTCGACGACACGACTTGATTCAAGTCGTGTACTATGCAACACGACTTGAATCCAAGTCGTGTTATATGCAACACGACTAAAATTTAAGTCGTGTTGCATATAACACGACTTGGATTCAAGTCGTGTTGCATAGTACACGACTTGAATCAAGTCGTGTCGTCGAAAACACGATAAATGACAATCTTCAAAATATCATAACTTGCTCATTTTTTATCCGTTTTTGCCCATTTTTTTTGTTCTTCCTTATTTTTCCTCCTCTTCCACCTCAATAAGATATAGGATGGAAAAAGAAGAAAAAATAATAAGAAAGAAGAAAGTGAAATGATAAAAATGGGTAAAAGCGTAAAATACTCGTCGGCGAGCGATAATTTTCATTTATATATCTTTCTGTGATACTAATGAGGTGGAAGAGGAGGAAAAATAAGGAAGAACGAAAAAAAAATGGGCAAAAACGGATAAAAAATGAGCAAGTTATGACATTTTGAAGATTATCATTTATCGTATTTTCGACGACACGACTTGATTCAAGTCGTGTTGCATATACACGACTTGAATCCAAGTCGTGTACTATGCAACACGACTAAAATCCAAGTCGACTTATTTTTCCTCCTCTTCCACCTCATTAGTATCACAGAAAGATATATAAATGAAACTTGTCGCTCGCCGACGAGTATTTTACGCTTTTACCCATTTTTATCATTTCACTTTCTTCTTTCTTATTATTTTTTCTTCTTTTTCCATCCTATATCTTATTGAGGTAGAAGAGGAGGAAAAATAAGGAAGAACAAAAAAAAAGGGCAAAAACGGATAAAAAATGAGCAAGTTATGATATTTTGAAGATTGTCATTTATCGTGTTTTCGACGACACGACTTGATTTAAGTCGTGTACTATGCAACACGACTTGAATCCAAGTCGTGTTATATGCAACACGACTTAAATTTTAGTCGTGTTGCATATAACACGACTTGGATTCAAGTCGTGTTGCATAGTACACGACTTGAATCAAGTCGTGTCGTCGAAAATACGATAAATGATAATCTTCAAAATGTCATAACTTGCTCATTTTTTATCCGTTTTTGCCCATTTTTTTTTTTCGTTCTTCCTTATTTTTCCTCCTCTTCCACCTCATTAGTATCACAGAAAGATATATAAATGGAACTTGTCGCTCGCCGACGAGTATTTCACGTTTTTGCCCATTTTTATCCTTTTATTTCATGTCCAGGAGCAGTCGAACACCAATGGGTAATCTTTATATGTGTTTCTTTGCATGTAGATCTTAATTTTTGTAGTTGGGAGGGCTTTTCCACCGCTCTTACATCAAAATCCATTCATCATAGATTTTTTTTCGTCTTTCCCGCTGTTTTTACAGTTTTTTGACATGAAAATTTTTTTTTCGGGTTGGACGGCGCCGGCGATGGTTTGAACTGCGATTATGGATAGATCTTTGCTGGAATATCTTCTTCCCCAACATGATGATCCTGTAAATCGTTAATTTTGGGAAGAATGAAGCATTTCGGATACAAAATGCATAAAAACGTAAAAGAAGGGCATTTTCGGTACTCTAGGTACCAATTCCAGGTCATATGAGAAGTCACGAGAAAAACCAGGTAATATGATAAAACTATACTTGGCGCCAGGTAATATGTAAAAAGCCCTACATATTTTGTATTCCAACACACCTCCTCACATGCCTCCACCGAGACTAGAACCCATAACCTTTTATAACATGGAGATCCGCTACCACCCAAATTTCCCAAAAGTTCGAGCTAGTAGGAAACGGAAATCTTTATTACATATTTTATATTCCAACAATTACCACTAATATAAGGTCATATTTGTCCCAAAGATCAAAATAGCCATTTCTAAATCAAAATTTCAACATATACCAGAATTTTGTTTGTTATAAATCACCGCCCCAGCCCCATCGCCCGCTATGTTATTGTCACCTCTAGCAGCATGGCCAGGACTGGTTGCTAGGCATAGCGACAATTTCGAATTATTTCATGGACTATATATTGATGCCGATACAATATGCACGAGGCACGCGTGTTTGGTTAGTACGTCACAGGCCAGCCTTTTTTTTTATTCTTGTTGGCCAGCCTATTAGACTGTTCATAGTTTCGTGCATTGAGGACATATTATTCGGTTGTTCCATTTGAGCAGTTACATCTTTTTCATGTTTTTCGCTTTTTTGTGTGGAAAACTTAGCTTAAAAAGGTTTGCTTCAAGTGTGAGGATGTCTTGGAACTATATGGGTGAGGATGTTCTTACCTTCAAGATTTTTGGACTGATTACTTCTTTTAGTTTGCACCATTTTTCTAGGCTCTTCTGCCTACGTTTTTCTCGTTTCTTTTTTGTTTTGAAGAGGCTGGTATGTAGCTTTTCTTTCCTGTAGCCTCGGGTTTTTATCTTAGTAAAATTGTCAATTATCCAAAAAAAAACCCAAAACCTATCTCTCATGTCCACAAGACAACCTTTTAAGTAATCAGCTGTTTCACCAACGAAGTCGACTTGTATGAAGTTTCATCAGTCGTTGGATCACTCTTGATCGATCGACAGTGCACCCATTAGCGCACATGATTCTTGCAAAAGCATAATCAGTAGATATGGACTGCGCTAATGGGTACACGGCTGAGCTTCCTTCATTGACGGCCAGTGAAGCTTCCATAGATAATGGTTCACATATGAATTTCATATTTTTAAGAGCATCATCGATATTGCCCTCAGGTCCATGCTATATATTGAGTGAAAAATTGTGATGCTTATAGACCGTAATAGTGCTAATAGCCCAATTACCAAAAAAGAAGAAGAAAATAGTGCTAATAGACCCACGCATGGGAGTCCCACCTGAGCTTGCTCCACCCGATCCCTCCACTGGTTTAACCCCGCCCTCCTCTATGCAATATGGTGTGACACTTTAAAAATGGAACTGATAAACTCTTACAATTTATGGAGGAACACAGTCTCGAGGTTTAACTTAACTGTTACACGTTATGGAGGAACTCATTCTCAAGAAACTATGCTAAATGTCAGATAGGCTTTTCACTAAAAGGATGCTACTTTTTAAAGTCTCCACTTACGGGCCCTGTTGTCCAATTAAAACTACTCCCCCGTCCAGTTTTAGGGGCCGTTTGATTCGCGAAAAATCAACTCAATCCAGCTGGTTATAGATTTTTGGGATAATCCACTCACCACCCAAAAATCTATAACCAACTGGATTTTTCAAGCTAGATGATGCTCATTTTTCACGCCCCAAACGGGCCCTTAGATATTACATTTGGGAAAAAAAGTTGGTTTTTATTGGGTAGTGCGAACCCCAACTAATGGGGGGTAGAAGAGGTCCAAAATCCACTTGAATCAATTAAATAGAGCACCTAAAAAAACAACCGGACAGGGGAGTATTTTCCCAAATCGAACTATTAAAATGAAATGGAGGGAGAAGATGTGTTCACGATTTGAAAATGGTGGAGACCTATAGATAGATAGAAGAAACAAGGGGGACGCATCTTGTCCCATCACAAAAATAAAGCTGGGAGGCAGCCGGTCACAGCTCAGGTGGTCCTAAAAAGTAATCAACTGATCACTAGCAACAGCCACTCATTTGCATTATAAAGTGCTAATCCATTACAAGATTCATGTAAATGTATCATTTGTCTAATTGCGTATTTTACTTTGTTTAATCAGTTTCAAACACAGACTAGTAGTAGAATGTTAAATTACTTAACGTATAGCATTGATTAAAACTCTATTGTGCGTATCGTCTGCTAGGATTTGGCTTCCAAAACGAAGATATACTATAATGTGAAGGGATGGTTCAGCAACTTTATGATGAGTGCCAACTCGATCTCTCTCTAACGGTAGCCACCAAGAACATTTAGTTATGCGCTTTTCCCGTCTTACTGCTAATCATAGTCATTTCACCTCTAGTTTCAATGATAATCATGAATTTGGCAGACAATTGAGGGAACAACCACTTTTCTTAACCCCATATCTATGTGCATCTCAACATCACTTTGGTAAGTGAGAGCGAGATAGTAGGTGAATCCGTTAAAATCAAAATGATATTAGAAGGTGACTGGTCACACCATTTACCACCGTCACAGATGACGAATGGTCACACCATCTTCCTCCTGTTGGTAGAGGCTGCCTTATGAGGATTTGAATCCATTGGCCATTGCCATGAAACTTCAGCTCAAAAGACTGTTGTATGTTATCTATCTACCTATATATATAACAGTAATACATGTGTTTGGACGTAGAAGTTTACATGGGAAGCAAAGGCAAGAAGATTCTGGAAACGATTTACCTTCTGACGTTAATACGTCGTGTGTCAGCCACTAATTCTACACACATAAGGCCGGTTTGGATGCCACTTTGGGACAAAAAAGAAAGTCTTTTCTTTTTTTTTCTTTTGTTAAAAGAATTAAAAAGATATTTATACTTGAGAAGTCATTTTTCCATCGTTTAGTTTTTTCTTTCCGGAAAAGAAACTGAAATAGGTTTCATATAAAAATGTCCATATTATCCGCACCCATCTCATCTCCTTCTCCGTTGCAGTCCCCACTTCCTCCTCGCCGACCAATTCCCTCATGACGCTGCTACATCCATCATTTCCTTTCGCGTCAACTCCAATGTCATTTCCCTCGACAGCCGTAAGCCCCTGCATTCGCTGAGGTCGGCGATGATAGCAGGAGGTCCTGACCTCCCCAGCTTCCACACTCGCATCTTGATCTCCATGCTCTTGTATCGGAACCCGCCGATGCCAGCGGCCAGAGTGATCGGGGAAGAGGAGGGGGCGAAGGGGAAGGGGTCGATGGGGAAGCTGGTGAACATGTAGTCAGTGCAGCTACTGTCGACCTTACCAATATGAACAAACATGAAGCCAATACAGGATCTGGCGTAGTAGATCTGAAGGGTGTTGCAGTAGTGGGAGAAGGCATAGTGGTTGGGGTTCTAAAGGAGACATAGCGGGCAAAGGTGACGTTGATGGCGCCATTGGCAACTGAGGAGGGGAGTTAGACGGCCTTCACAGTTGCGAAGCCAAAAGAGGACGAAGACGACAACTAGGGTGGCGGTAGTGGTGAGGACGATAAAGGCCATGGTGATCAAGGAGGAGGCAGGAG
Source organism: Houttuynia cordata (assembly GCA_039654745.1). Taxonomy (NCBI): domain Eukaryota; kingdom Viridiplantae; phylum Streptophyta; class Magnoliopsida; order Piperales; family Saururaceae; genus Houttuynia; species Houttuynia cordata. The sequence continues at coordinate 27,131,429 of CM077505.1, forward strand.
GAAAAGCTGACATTTTATTTCTTTTCTTTTCTTTTGGTTGGCAGAGGCAGTCTAGGGAGATTAGTAGTGGAGGGTAAGATCGTTTAAAACTTTTTTTATGCCTTTGGATAAAATTAAATGACCATTTCTACTATAAACCTCCTCCTTAGGAAGATTCTGATAGAAATGAAAAACACCCTTTAAAGCGCATAAAGATTGCGACAACCATTAATTTTGAAATAAAAGTAAATAAATAAAAAAAGTATGATTTTATTTGGATGACCTAAGTTAGGAAAGTTTCTAAATTTGAGTACTTAAGATTGAATTGGTGGTATGCGTATGAAAAGATTTGTTTATGACAATATAATCAGGATTTTTCATAGGATTAGGGTGGAAAGATGGTTCACTAGCGCTTAGGTTGAGCCAAGCGCCAAGATCGAAGGAGTGTTTGGCGCCAGGTTGAGACTGGGCACCAGTGTATAGGTTCACCTGGGTACAACGTGTTGTCTAAAGGGTAAGTTCAACATACGAAAAATTAGTATGATTTGCTAAACTACTATTTTAGAAAACTGGCCTAAATTAGGAAAGTTTAGCTACCTAAATTGGATTCCTGTCTTGTCATATGTTTTCATATGCTTGGAATGCATGTGATACATTAGAATTTTATTTATTAAGGAATTAGGTTCAAGCACTTTACCCGAGTGCAGAGACTAGCTCTGGCACTGGGGCTAGACCTGGAGCTGACGCTGGTTTGGTGTTAGGGCCTGAGGTCACTTGACGCTAGGACGTGGGGCCAAGCACTAAGGTGGGTATGAGGCATGTATTAGGACATGTACGTGTGAGATGAAGTAGTTAAGACGCGTGGTACATGGTTGATACGAGATGGAGTGGTGTATCATATGCACAAGGCGCCAGAGCACTGGACATCAGACACATGGACGCCATAGTAAAGGACATCCAGGCACTTTTGGTAGAATGGGGGAGTGCTAATCTTAGTTTGATATACTTCGTAATTAGAAAAGATTACGGTAACAAAGAAGATTTGATTACTAGTTGTAAATAAGGAATGTAACCGGTAGTAAATCGGGAAAGTAACTAAATTAGTTATTGATAATTATGATAGCCAATCAGGAAATGGAGCAGCATATTTCCAAGATCATTAGCAGCCAATTAGAGAAGGGCGCCAAATCTTTATTGGGAAGAATCAGTGATTGATTCTCAGCACTAATCAAGGAAAATTTAAAGTGATTTGATTGTGTCCTAATTAGTAGTAAAGGAGGAAGATGAGTCAGCTTGCCATTAAATTAGGATGCCAGTAAAGGAAGGGGTGCTAAGAATTTGTAAAGCTATTAAGTAGTTACCTAGTTTGGTGGAGAGAATCTTGGATCTCAATGGGTAGTTACCTAGATTGGAAGATGAGATCAATTTCAGAAAAAGATTGGATTCTCAAATATATAGAATCTTAACCAATTTGGGATGCCCAATTTGAGAGATGTCCAAGGCTTATTTGGAGTAGATGAAGGGCCGAATTTGGAAAGGAGGGATGTCCAAGGGGGGAAGCAAATCGGGATGGCAGCTTCCTGATTAAGTTAGAATCAATTTGGAAGAGATTTGATTCTAGAAAAGATCATAAATCTTAACTGATTATGCACCAAATTGGGAGGTGATCGTTTAAAATTAAACCCTTGTAAGTGCACAAGACAATTGTACTACGGCAATTATAGAAAGTTGCAATTTTTAATTACTCTAAGGAAAACGATAAACTTTAACTACTTCTAAAGCTGTGCCAAAAACTTGATCGTTTAAAATTAAACCCTTACAAGTGCACAAGGCAATTGTGTACTACAGCGAGTATTAAGGGTTGTCGAACCTCAGGGACGGTTAAACAATTTACTAAATTCAAGAGAAAAGTACAGTTTTTAGTTAACCTAAGGAAAGCAGTGAACTTTAACTAAACTAAGTTAAGATTAATCAATGGAGAGAATTATCAAGGCAATGAATCCACCACTAGACATGCAATTACTACTCTTGATTATTGTTACACGCAGATTGACATGATATGATCATTCGTGTTCTTGGTCGGACACACGAATCACTAGTGAATTCACTAACGTTCTTAGTCAGACACGAAAGTACATCCACTATTGTGTAATCAATCATATCCTTAGTCGGGCATAGAATCAATCACAAACCTATTCTTGGTTTGACACATGGATTAAAAAGATCTAATTTCATTCATATCAATCAAGTCTATGTTCAAGCACTCAAAAGAAACTCATGAAATAGTATTAAACATGAATCATAATCAACTTTATTAAATGAAACTAAGAGTACCAATACACATATCTAAGGCTCCATCTAGCCTTGACAAGGAATTTAGTTACATATAGAAGAAGAGAAAAGAAAAACCTGTTTTGATAGATCCATTGACATTGATTTCTTCTTTTTCTTTGACTCCAAAAGACTCATTCTCTTGCTCTTCGCTAGCCTCCAAAATAGGTTCTCTAATAGGATTCGAATCTCTATTCTCTAATGCCCAATATGTTCTCTTTTAAGGCCTATTTATAATGTTGAAGGAAAACCACGAAATCCCTTTCCAAATCAGAGTCAAAATAGGTCAAAATTGCATTTTCCGTATATGGCAATCGATCGACACTGTTCACCGATCGATTGGTTACTGTTCATGAAAATTTTTCAGTAGATACGATCGATCGAACAGCGACGATTGATCATGAAAATTTCGATTTTTTTCTCAAGTGATCGATCGTCTCATTTAGCCTATCGATCGGTTACTATTTATTCGGTAGCACAATTTTCTAATGGTCATAATTTTTTTCTCCGAACTCTGAATTATACGTGGTCGGTGGCGTTGGAAAGATGACTTCTTGAAATTTAATAAGAGACTTAAATAAGTTTAATCAGTAATGAAGGTTTAAACATTAGAGTTATGTATCACCATATTTTTGCATCTTTCTCTCATTTTTCTACAAAAACCAAAAACTATATTAAAGTAGTACTAATTCTAATCAAACACTAACATAAACATAAGTTTAAGAGATAATAAAATGCATATTTCATGTGTAGATCAGGAAGTCGTCCAGGTCATAATTGGGCAAGGTTATGGATTGGACGATCATGATTAAAAGAGGGATAATCTAGGGTGGAAAGGAGATCCTACATGGACTAGTGATTCATACGATTTTAATTACTTTACTCGCAATCGCACGAAACTCAGTATAGTCTAGTAAAAACGAGGTCGAACCCAAAGGACTTGGAAGATTAACGTAATTCTAATGAAAAGATTTGAATTTTACGTAACAAGTTATAACAGAATAAAAAGTTTAAATATTTAACAAAGCAAGAAAATTTATGCGAAGAAAATAATCTAATGAGAAGCATACTAAGACTTCGAATCCACCCAACCAAATAGTTATCCTCTCCGTTAAGCTTGTACAATTCTAATTAATAAATTATATGTACTCCTCTCAAAGTCACGCACAATTGGAAAACATGTGCAGTCCTCTCGAACATACAACTAGGCAATTAAATCCAATTAATAAATCTCCCTCTCCCTCTCTCGAGCAAAGATCAACTATAAAAATACAATCTTCATTCAAATTAGCTCAGAACTTATTGAGATCTCTCGATCATTAGCAATCCCTTAGTTTAATTTCCCTTATAATTAACTCTACCATTTCTCGATAAGTAGAACAATTATAGCAAAATTTCATTAAGCATATGGAATAAAGTCGTCTACTTTAGAATTGCAAATAAAATCATGAGAGTCATACACAATTCAGCAGGACTTCGTTTAGTCTTAGTATAAATAAAATTAGCTAGACATGAATGAAAAGGAAGAAAAAGCCTCTTTTGTAAGATTCATTGACATCTGCTACAATCTGTCCTCTATCATCTATAGTAGTTCTTCTTTCAGCAATAGTTATTCTCAATCTGTCTTGCTCGACTGCAATCCAACCAAAACAACACTATTCTCCTATTTGCCAAATATTCTGAATCAGTTCGCCTCCTTTGCAAATCAATTGTTCTCCTCTCTCAAGTCAAAACAATCTCCACAAGTATTTTGTCTTCTCTCTCGAGCAAAAGTAGAGCACCTTTTTCTGCCGGGAGTAGCTCTCTCTCACTACTGTTCTGTTGTTCTCCCTCTTCGTCAAAAGCTCCTCTATTTTCTATTTATAATCTACTCAAGAGCCCAGTCCAAATCAAATCACCCTCGAGCTCAACAAATCCGAGCTTATCCCAACTTGCCAGAGGCCAAATTCAAGTTGATCCAAATCCTGTCGCAGCTAGGGTGCAACCCCATTCCGAATCCGCGAATATCCAAGTCGAGGGACTCTTTCCAATTCAAGAATAAGCATATACAAATCCAATTCCACCCTAACCACGGCTCTGATCGAGCCAGGTTGAAATCCCACATTCGATTTGAGTTTATCCATATCACAACTAACCGGATTGAAGACGAGTCCCAAATTTGAGTGCCGGCAAGAATCCAAGGTGAAGACACCTCTTCCAGCTGAGCAGTTGAGAACCATGTACGAACACGCCTCTTTCAAAATCCAATTCAAACTTCTAAGTAACCCAAGTCGAGCATGACTCTTCTACTAGCCGTTGTTCACAATCGATCGAGCATCGCGCCACCGTGACTGCTGCCATTTCCTTCTCGTCTTTAACTTTCCCAATCGAGCCAGACCTCTCGCAGTCGCCCGCCACTGTGCTCAGAACCGACGTCGACCGTCATGATCTCGATGTCAATCCATAGCCGCCTCATCGCCGTGGTCAGAACCGCCGTCGATCGCAGGCTCTCTTTCCCCTTCACTGGTGACTTCTCTCGCTCGAACAGAGCTTTGTTTCTGAAAGTCCCGACCTTCGGCTCGGGTCGTTTCGTTATTTGTTTTTTTGTTTTTTTTTTCTCTATTTCTTACTGAACCAACCACTGAACCGGTCGGTTCAGTTCCGATTTTGTTCTTTCTTCTTTTTTTTCTTTTCTTGGGTTAAAACCTGTCACAACAATCGCATCCGTCAAATCTTCAATCTCAGCACAGAACCCGTTTGACGTGCATTCACTTTTGCCAATCTACATTTGAACTCTAAAAACCAGCATAAATAAGATTGAATCTTAAGTTAGACGCATAATAAAATGTAATCTACTAAATCTAATTAATGCATCTAAATTAATCAATTAAGCACATTTATTTATTAAACTCTTAATTACTCACCTAACATGAATCACCATTAATTATCCTTACTTTTGCTAAAATTACAACTAACAGATAGGTAGAAAGGCATAAAAAATGTGTATATTTTGTATATATCAACTAGGAAACCCTAGCTTATATAAACTCAAATTAGGGTTGGCCGGCCTACACTATTGGCCAACCAACTCCTCTTTCTCTTTCTTTCGAGTTGCTCTTCTTCTCTTCCACTCAAAGCACCACCTTTTCCATTCCTTTCCATGTCTATCATCCATTAAACAAGGTGTTTGTGTGTGACGTAGCATTGGGAAAGTGGCGATCTTAGTGGGAAAGCAAAGAAACAACATCAACTGCATCGGGTAGGATGGTTTTTCCCTCAAATTTCTTTTGAACTTCTTACGATACTTGAATGATTGTTATTGTGGAGTATTGTTGCTTTGAATCTCATCTTTCGATTGAACTTACTATGCTAAAGTTCCTTGCTTTGGAATCCCTTCTTGTTATAGTATAAGATATGTTGATTCATGTGGAAAATTATGCTCTAACTCATTGTTGTTACACATGCTAGCCACTAGAGGTGAGATCTATGTTGTTGTACCATTCATTTGAGTTGATAATGGTCTAGTTATGTTCTGTCCAAACCATGTTGTCTTATTTTACTGTTAATCTTTAGGATTGGCATAGCTTGTACACTCGTATGGATGAATATTACTACTATTACGAACCAAAGGGGACAATTAATAAGAAACACCTCACTTGTGTTGTCTCGACCTTACTAGTCAGTCATTGATATCAAACTTAAGAGGTTCTTCTTGGATAAAGAGTCATTTCTTGTCCCGAATTAGATGTCCATATTGTTTAATACACTCACTATAAGGAATATGATCGTATAATCAAGTAAGGGCAGCAAACAAACCCTAATTTATAATGGTTACTAAAAATTGCAGAACTACTAAGGTTCTGTAATAAGCCTAAAGGGTAGGTAATTATTTATATTAAGACCTTAGTGGTCATAACATAGAGTAATTATACTTCTTAATCATATAGAACTGGGATTAGTGCTTTCGGCCAGAACTGTTTATGCGCCGACGACCTGTACTAGATTAAATGTAATTAATTATAAAAAATTAGATTTATATGTCATCAATTGGGTTGGAAACTACACTCATAGGACTAATAAAAATAAAAACTTCAACGTGCAATTCAAACTGTCTTATCGGTGGGAACTATCGAAATTCAACTGATGTGTAAAAGGCAGAACACTGTACTTAGATTAAAAGTTACATTATAAGATATGTATATGATGTAGTCTATACATATTATGAGTCATGTCAATAAATATTATAGTAGACTTAATGAAGACTATAAGAATTGGTATCATGGATAAATCAAGGGCGTGTTAGTATTCAATGAGTCATTTGAGCTCCGCCCGTATTGTTGATCCGGTTCGAGCTTCCAATTGGAGTCTGAACCCTCACATCCTATCATTCAAGATCCTAATCTTTTGAGTCTGATCAAGTGTCTCTTAAACACAGGTTGTGTATAATTAAGTATATGATATATCTAATGAATGTTAGTAAACTTCATATAATAATTTCAGCAAAATTTGATTAAGTCACAAGTCCTTTAATCAGGTGTTTGACCGATGATCTTCTATTTGTTGAGAAACTTCAATTAACTTATTCTTGTCTCTATTTGTTCAAGACTTCTTTTGAAACTAGAACTTGATATTCTTCATAACCTAACTCAGGTTTTTTCTTGGAGTTTTGAAAGGCAGTTCTTGATTAAGCCTTTCTCCATGAGTTCTCATCTAGGGCTATGCATATGTAACACAACTATTGTTGAAATCTCATTGGTACTCCTTTCGTGAGTCATATGTTGTTAGAGATATTAAAATCTCATTGGTATTTCTTTCATGAGTCAATTATTGGAAATAATGTATTAAATTTCAGAGTGTGTGATACCTCTATATTGAGAAATACTGCTTATATATATATATATATTGATTGTTTCTTCACAAGAGTCCTTGCAAGGATCTTTTTGAAGTGGAATCATAGTATGCTCAGAGAGTCATTGCTAGACCCAGTGTGATCTCCGATTTATATTGAACGTATGTAGTTCAACCCAAAGAGAGGCACATATGTATGATTTAGATTCTAAGATATTACAGAAGATCTTGTAGTCTATCCCATTGTGCTCGTAAGCACCAATGGGGCCAACATTCATAGACACATGGCCGGGTTCAAAAGAGAGCACCTCTAAGATATCTGGTAAGTATCCACTTACAAGTGGTAAGATCAGATAACAGAAATTGAAATCTCCTTGCACTATGGATGTCTTGAGTCAGTAATGGTTGATATCTTCTCCTTACACTTTTGATGTTCGAAGTTTTGAAATATGATAATTTCTCTTCTTACAATTTTGATGTTTGAGAGTCTTTATAATTGATGTTATTCCTTTGGTAATGAAATTCTTGATGCTCAGTTCAAATATTATTGATTATTCAATTATCTTCTGGTAAACCATATTCCTTGGCCTCTATTGTGTATTCTATTCTTGTGGGTTTTTGCATCCTACTGGGTATTTCTTCAGAATACTTATGCATTATCTGATACAGGCGTGAAAAAAGAATAGATACGGGAAAGTTACAGCGTGGAAAAGCTCGAAGACTACTACAGATCAATAAAGTTATCTTTTATCATAGTTAAAGAATGATAGTATTATTGGCATGTTGGCCAAGGACATTTTAATGATTTTTTATATTTGTTATTTTAATGACTTTTATTATAGAACAAATGAGTTATGAATTTTTATTATATATATATATTAATGATGTTGATTTTAAGACTAAGTGTAATGTTTTGATTACACATCCTTTAAGATAGTGTAATTGACGGGTTGATCGAGTATTCGGTCATGTCTCGGGGTTTCTGGTCTCAAACATACTCGTGAAAAGAGACGTCTTCTGTACTCTGACAAGGCCCGGAATTTTGGGGTGTGACAAAGATTCTTTCAAAAAAAAAAATTCTAGGAGAAAAGATGTAAACAAATATATTTGGGACAAAAAGGGTCTTTCAACTCCTTAAAAATCCATTTCTTGGTGCATCCAAACAATCCCATATTATGTAAAATATGTAAATCGTCACTATGAATAAAAAATTATAAATTGTCACTGCAAGCGGGAATTGATTGAGCACTAAAGTTTTGTATTTATCATTATACAAATATCCCACTGAATGCTCTTAATGTCTAAATTTTTCAAATATTGACAAGCTTAAAAGGACTTTGATTGAGTTAAATAGGAAGGATTTGACTACTTGAAAAAAAAAAGGATATGTCTATTCTCTCAAATTGTTGAAAAAAGACATATCCTGTTGTCCAAAGCCACTTATTTTTCCTTTCTTTTGGTTGTATGTTAGCGTAAATTATTTCTAAGATCATTAGTCTAAAAATAGAGTGTGCAAACACAAAAAATCCCCCCCCCCCCCATTTTTCGCATCCCCCATTACTCTGACAAGTGACAACCCAACTAAACTACGGACAATTTATGACTTGTACCCGTCCCACAAACAATATTCTTCAAATAATTTTTTCTACCCTTCCCTACCACCCCATCAGTGTTACTGCTCTCTACTTTCTCCCGTTAACTGCACTTGTGCCGGTGCCGGCACTGGCAGTGGCAATATGCCTCCCCTCTACCTTGACTCCGGGCCCGTCTCTCAGCCTGCTACTAGAAGAATGACTAGACGAAAAATGAGGAGGAGAAAGAAGAATGAGACATCAGTGTTCGTACAAAAAAAACGGCACACCATATGGAAAGGGCAAAATTAGACTTACATGTACCGTCACACAAATGTTCTCTCACCATCATGAAATTTCCAAGAAATAATATTGACTACATTAATAGTGAAAATTATTAAAGACCACAACAACGCAAAGGTCTTGAGTTCTAACTCGCCACTCCGTTGGCCACCCATAAGACCAGATATACCTGATGCTTATGATAGGTGGGCTTTGTATGATGCCTGAGGGGATTGGCGGGTGGATACTGTAAGAGGCTTATTGCCCTAACCCATTTAGTCTTAAGTACTAAGGTTTAAATAAATCATTAAAATATTTTGTAGTTTAAAATTACATATAATAAAGACTGACATAAAAAAATAGTTACATTGAATTGATCTCACTATCTTTTTATAGGTGAACTAGATGTTTTGCCTATGCAAAAATCACAAGCTAGTCCATTATAAAATAATAGATATGTGATACATGGAATTTAAACATGGGGGTAGTGAAGTACATGAATAAAGCTCATTTATAGACATAAAAGTCACTTTTATTATGAAGAACGTGTGGAAATAATGCCATTAATTATCCTTAATTAATATTATAATTATTTATTTACTAAATGTACCCCTATGACCGATATTTATTACATCTAATTTGCACACCGAAAGTAACAATGGGCCTAATTGGCCAAGGGGTAGCAAAACATCTCATCCTCTATAAAATACTATGTTTGTCCCCTAACAAATTAATTAATCTAACTAAGTTAACAGTTAATCATAGTCTTAAACAAAATTAGAAGGTCATTAGCTAGAAATTCCGGTCAAAAAAATCAAAATATAGTCGGCGTTTTTTATAATAGTTAGACTAGATTAGATAAATTAGATAGTTAGATAGATGCTGAAGAACACATGCATTTGTTGAAACATGAGCGTTATTTGCAGTTTTGCACTTTTTCTATAGGAAAAGGCAGTATCCCGTTTACATGAGCCGGGGCTATAAGATCTCATCTTAGGCTTTCTCTTTACCTTTTCCATTTCGCTCCATTCCTCAAAACCTCTTCGATGGATATGGATTCCCTGAGCGTCATCAGACGTGCTCAAGATGATCCTGTAGGTCTTCTTCATAAGTCGAATTTCTAGCAAATGATACGAAACTTATTGAATGATTTATCATCTACATTAGTCGGATCCCTATTACTCAATTGGATTTATCTTGCAGATTCTTCTCATTTTATGTCTTCTGTTCATTTCCATCCCCATAATTGAATGCAGAACTCTTCATGGCAATAATTGAACTGTCCTGATAGCATAAGAGAATAGATAATAACCTTGGGCTTCTTCGAAAAATAAAATGTTCCAATGCACTGGGCTCACCGGCCCAGTAACAAAAATAAGGAAAGTCTGCTCATCCATTGGGTCCCGGCAAAAACTGGGCTAGAATATAATAGCTATCCATTGAGTTGAGCTAGCTCGTGGAAGAAAGCTTGCTCGGCTTTAACTGGTTTTTCGAGCTCTATTCTTCCCCAGTATATTTAGTCCAAAGGAGGGAGTATCATGTAAGTCTAATGAACCTATGTATATATTAACATATATGTATAAGTATTAATAAACCTATGTATACCCACAGTATATATAATTCAACTCCCTCCTTTGGAAATTGTAATGCTTTCCATGCATTAACTTGCATCACATATGATTTGTATCTCACACATTTAGGGTTGCTCGTTGAATTCCTAGTTTGGATAAAATTGTTTTGATGTTTTTTACTTGCTGGTCTATATACGTGGTCTATATACGGTTAAGTCACAACTTATTTTATTGCTTTAGTACTGCCTTATTCCGATATATGAAATTAAAATTGTTCGGATGATGTTTTCTTGATGGTCTGGATTTTTTTTATACATGGTCTAGATTAGTTTAACCCGGCCGACTGGGCCGGGTTTTACTCCCCTCCCCCCGTCGAGCTAACCACCCGTCGCCATCGCCCCGCCCAGCCCCACAGCTCCCGTCGCCCTACCGCGGTGCTGCTCCGGCGACCCCTCTCCCTTCGCCCCCCCCCCCCCCCACTGTTTTTCTTCCCCCCTCTCCCGGCGACCCCTCTTCACCCCCCCCCCCCCCCCCCCCACCCCTCTCCCCGGTGAGCCCCTCCCCCCGCGACCGCCTCCGTCGCCCCGGCTACCTCCCCCTCGGTCTGTTTTCCCCCTGGGGGATTTTTTCCGGTCTTATCTAGCTCATTTGGATTTTTTACTCGTCAAAGTGCCCGCCAAACAAATCAGTTGTAATTATTTTTTTAAAAACATATGTTTTGAGTCAGGAAGCCCACAATGCGTCACCACCATCAATAGTGCAATGAAATCCAAGTCAAAGGAACCACATAAGCTTAAACCTTCATCACATCTTCCCCTGTTTTAACATCCTTCAATGTTATCAGCTTCTTCTTGTACTTAACCAACCATATATCCATTGCTTTGGTTTTACTACCATTTCATTTGTGTTGCATCTTTCATAATCCATAAAGTCTACCCAACCAGGCAGCACCGCAGCAGTTCCCCCCACTAAAATTGGTGAGCAATTTTGCATTTTTTTAAGGTTCAAACTATCAAAATCTAGAACAAAAAAGGATCATTTAATTAAGCAAAACACAGAGCTCTACGCTTTGTACATAACACACATTTAACTTCATGTTGCATACAATACATACATATAAACACAGCTCAAGCCATATGTTAACCAAGAAGCCAAAGGGATAGTACTAGTAGCTAACTCATTGAACATGCACGTCAACGACCTTGCGCTCAACCTTGGCCTTTGGAATGGTTATGAACAGCACCCCATTCTTGAACTCCGCCTTGATCTTGTCCTTCTCGCAATCGTCCGGCAGCACCAGCCTCATGTCGTAGACGCTCTGGCTCCTGCTGAACCACGAGTCCTCCTCGCCCTTCTCCTCCTGCTTGCGCTCCCCTCGGATGACCAACACGTCGTTCTCCACCGAGATCTTCACGTCCTCCTTCGACATGCCCGGCATGTCGAACCTCATCTTCACCTCGTTCTCATCTTCTCTGAAGTCCCACGGTGAACGAAACTCCCCCACCGGCCTACCGGAGCCCGGGAATGTCAAGACGTCCTCGAAGATCCGGTCCATCGTGTCGAGCATCTGCCTCACCGTCCTCACGGGAGATAGCGGGTCCAATAGGCCTAATGCAACACGGACAACATATTATCACACACTAAGGAACATGTAGAACATGCATTTGATATGTTATAGACATGACTTACCGAAAGGAGAGATTTCGAGAGTGGGCCTCCGGGGGCTTTTCTCCACTTGTGTCTCTTGCTTCTGCTTCTGCTGCTCTGGGACATTCACAGCATGGTCTTTGTTTTCAGCTGCTGCTCGTGGTCCTCTTGCTGCATGTCTTGAGGCATGCTGGGCTCTGCCTGCAGGGAAGGCAACCGAAGATGGAGCGACTGATCTCCCAGAGTGCTGAGCGAAGAGAGGGGAAGAGGTCCAGATGGAGTTCGTTGCTGTGCAAGCTGCCATCTAGTCTTGTTGCAAACTGGAGTCTAAAAGAGCAGAGAGCTTTGTGACAATTTTTTTTGGTACATGAGCGGATGTGAGAAGAGAGTCATATAACAGGGTGGGAGGTGGGAACTGTGAAGAGGAATCGGAAGAGTAAGCAGAGGAATCCGGAAGAGTCTGGGCCAAGGTTGAGTGAGGGAAACTTCTGGATGGGCCTACAGTACTCCATGCTGGGATTGTGAGATGGTTCCCATTTTAAGCCCGGCCCGCCACAGGTCCATTTTTTTACCCCGAACCGTCCCAATTCCAGTATTTAAAATCCGGAACCGCCCCACCCCTCCCCGGTTTGACTCTAAAAAAAAATTATTCCTTTCGTCCCACTTTAATAACTCTATTTGGTTTTTCAAAATGAAAAAAACCCAATTGGAACTATTAGAGTGGGACGGAGGGACAAGAAAACCCCGGGGGACGAAACGATTGATGGCGCACTGGGGGAGAGAGAGAGTTCACCTGAGCGTCGCCGGCGGCGGAAAGGGGAAAAAGCAATTCTTTGCTGTGGCTGACGACTTGTTGGCGGCAGAAGTGGCAACGCGCTCGCATGAAGAGCACATGGTGAGAATGGTGGCCGGAAGCTGCATGTAGAAGGGCTTGCAGCTCCTTCTGTAGCCTCCGGTTCTCCTCCGTTAGCGTCTCGCGGCACCGCCCCAACCCGGTGGGTCGGTTCCGCTCCCCCGTCAGCGCCTCTGCTCCTTCTTCACCAAGTGCGGCGTGTAAGTAAATATGGGTTCTTGTCCCATTTTACTTGTCTTGATTGAGAGGAGTCGGCTCTCTCATGCAAGTGTAGGCATGTGGAGTAGTTAGGCTTCCGTGGGCCCGGTCCACACAAAATTGGAAGAGACACTGTAATCATCACCGATCCGGAAATCACTTATTTGGAATTAGCTGTTTTGGTACGACCAAAATGGAATTGTCAAATAAGAGTCATCATCTTGGGAAATCTGTTGAGCCAATTCGGGAAACCGAAAAGGCAAGATTTTGTAACTGATTTTCGCCCCTTTTAAGGGCAATGGAGGGGACGCCCTCCATGCCAATGAGAAAGGCGTCTTTTGGTTGAAATCGCATTGATTTTGGTGATCTTGATTTCGTTGGGTGAAAAGCTAATTCGGGGAATATAGCTTTTCACAAGGTTCTACACTCGATCGGTGAAGGATTTGGTGTTCTCGGACATATTCTAATCCGTGGAGTGATTCGTAGGCACAAAGGCCGAAGGTTGGTGTTTCTAATTTCATAATCTTTGAGTTTTATATGTTGATTTAAGGAAAACACCCAAATTTGAGAACCCACATCAAACGGATTAAAATCCTAAATTCGCTTCCATTGAGGCACAATTACCCTTCAGTGGTATCGGAGCCTTGATTCCGTGGTGGTGTGAGGGTTCCAAGAAATTTGTGGGAATTTTCTTCGCGGTTTTTGCCGACTGAAAATCTCGTTTTTTTACAGTCGCGATCGATCGGCGTCAAGAGCGATCGATCGCGCTAAGGTAAAATCGGAGAAGACGACTGGTCACGATCGACAGGCATCGTTCGGCATCGATCGTTAAGTCTCTTGAAAAGGGAAAACGATCGATCGGGTTCGATCGGCTTCGATCGGCATCGATCGCCATCGTTCGGCATCGTTCGGCTTCGATCGGCATCGATCGCCATCGTTCGGCTTCGATCGGCATCGATCGCCATCGTTCGGCATCGATCGGCGTCGATCATTGATTTGCTTTGAAAAAGGGAAACGATCGATCGGCACGAATTGCGATCGATCGTATCTACTGGAAGTTGAACAAAATTGACAGCGGAAAGCTGCGATCGATCGGGTATTTGACACGATCGATCGGCGGGATAAAATTTGAAAAACTAATTAATATTGAAGCAGTATTTGTGCCACTTGATTATATAATTGTTGATAGTAATTAGTGATTCAAACTGTGCTATTTTTACACTGATTGTCCTGTTCCATTGGTTGAAGATTTTTATCTTCAATTTGATTGGAATACTTGCTTGGTTTCATAAAAGTTGCAATGGCTTCCCGCATGGTCTCCAGTGAGTTGGCAAAGACTGAAAAGTTGAATGCCACCAATTTTGTTACCTGGAAGAGGCGCATCCGTCACATTCTGTTCCTTGATGACTTGGGTCATGTGCTAGACCAAGTTGTTGAACCTACGGGTGAACAGAGTACTACTGCTCAAAAGAGAGAGTACGAGAAGTTCCGGATGGAGGATGCACGTGCAAGGACCACGATGCTTACCTTTATGGAGCCTACCATGGAGTTGCTTTTTGAGAAGCACAAAACGGCCAAAGAAATGTATGAGGCCATTGAGAGGAGGTATGGAGAGCATACTGAGGCACACATCAGGTTGCCTCCACACTCGCTATACCAACATGAGGATGGAGGAGGGCAAAAATGTGCTTGATCACATAAATGCCATGACCATTATTGCTAGTGAGTTGGAGATGCTTGGAGATCCAATTTCATTGGGGGTCCCAAGTGTCTACGATACTCACTAGCCTCCCTCCATCATGGGAAGCAGTTGTGGTTGCGTTGAACCTGAGTGACAAGAAACTCACTCTCGATGACCTTACTGCCAAGCTGGGCTTGGAGCAGGAAAGGAGAGAGCATATGAGGGCCTCTAATGCATCTGCCAACCTTGCTCACCATGTTGGCTCTAAGAAAGGTGGGTCCTATGCTGGCACTTCAAAGAAGAACTTCAAGAGGAAAGGAAAGAAGCCTCAATTCCAGGGTGGAGACAAGGCCAAGAACAAGAAGAAGGGAGCCTGCTTTACTTGTGGCCAGATGGGTCACTTTAGCAGGAACTGTCCTAATGGCTCCCAGGGCAACGAGAAAAAGAAACAGCAGGATGGAGGAAAAGGACATTGTTTGTATGATTTCTGAGGCACTGATTGTGAACACTAACACTAGAGGTTGGTGGCTTGACTCGGCTGCAACCCGTCATGTGGCAATGACAAAGGAGTCTTTTGCTGAGATGAAAGAGATTAGTCCCGGAGAGCACAAGATCTACATGGGGAATAACACCTATTGTGACGTGCTGGGGATTGGCTCTGTTCGTGTTCCTCTCTTAGGAGGAAACACTCTGGTCCTCACAGATGTCTTGTATGCACCTACTATTCGTAGGAATCTGATTTCAATCCCTCTTCTGACTCAAAAGGGATTTGAAGTCAGGTTCAAGGTGGCAAGGGAACTGTGGGGCAGAAGAATAATATTTTATTTACTGCTTCTTTAGTTGATGGTTTATTCAAACTTGATGTATCCAATGATTTTTCTAATAATGAAATGATTGATTCTGAGTATGTTGCTTGTGTTGCTGTTGATAATGCATTGTTATGGCATTTACGCCTTTGTCATGTGAATGCGACAAAATTATACCGAATGTCGGGTAGTGGGTTACTACCTAGAATAAGTGATAATTTGCGCACGTGTGAGGATTGCCTATCTGGCAAAATGACTAGGCTACCCTTTCCGAAAGGACAACGAGCAATTGACCTTTTAGAGGTCATTCACTCAGATATTTGTGGGCCTATAAACGTCAAGACTCAAAGGGGTATGATGTATTTTATTACATTTATAGATGACTATTCAAGATATGGTTATGTGTACTTGATATCGAGAAAGTCCGATGCCTTAGAAAAATTCAAGGAATTTAAGGCTGAGGTTGAGAACCAATTAGGACGGAAGATTAAAGTTCTGAGAACAGACAGAGGTGGTGAGTACACATCTGATTTGTTCAAGGACTATTGTACAAACCAAGGAATAGTGCATCAGTATACTTTACCGTATACCCCTCAGCAGAATGGAGTCGCTGAAAGACGTAATAGGACATTGTTGGACATGGTAAGGTCCATGTTAAACCACTCTGAACTAGGAACGCAGTTTTAGGGTGAAGCACTAGACACCGCTGTTTATGTACTAAATCGGATACCTTCTAAGTCGATCAAATTGACCCCATATGAGTTATGGACGGGAAGACGTCCAAACTTTTCGAACTTGAAAGTGTGGGGGTCAAAGGCCCATGTGAGGGTACCTGATCAATTAAGAACTAAGTTGGATCCCAAGACCATAAAATGTAATTTTATAGGTTATTGTGACCATTCGAAAGGGTATCGATTTGTAGTACACCATGATGATGGGACAGTGGGGGTTATAGAGTCTAGGGATGCTTATTTTCTTGAGGAAGATATAGACCTTAAAACTCCTAGTCAGAAAGTGGAACTCTTTGAAATTGAGAAAGAGAAAGTTACTGTCACTAGTAATGAACAAGTGATAGGTAACACATCCAATGAGGATGTTGAAAATCGAACATCAAGAGAGCGTAGACCTTCAATTTTGTTGAAAGATTACTATGCCATGCTTGGTGAAGATGAGATATCGATAGATGAACCTGTACTTAGTGATCCAGTCACATTTGAGCAGGCGATGTGTAGTCCAGATTCCAAGGAATGGCGGAAGGCTGTTCAAGAGGAAATGGATTCAATCTTAAAGAACAAAGTCTGGGAGATTGTTGACTTACCAGACGAACGGAAACCCATTGGGTGTAAGTGGATCTTCAAGAAGAAGCTCAAAGTTGATGGATCAATAGAGAAGTACAAAGCTAGACTTGTGGCGAAAGGTTTCACACAAGTAGAGGGCATAGACTTCAAGGAGACTTATTCTCCAGTGTCCAGGTTCATCTCGATCCGATGTTTGTTGGCAATTGTGTCATACTTAGATTTAGAGTTGCACCAGATGGATGTAAAGACTGCCTTCCTAAATGGTGATTTAGAGGAGGAGATTTACATGGAACAACCCGAGGGGTTTGTTGTTTCCGGAGAGGAAACTAAAGTGTGCAAACTTATTAAATCATTGTATGGACTGAAACAATCGCCAAGACAATGGTATTTCACTTTTCACAAGGTGATAAGTGAATATGGTTTTGTGGCCAATGATTATGACCATTGTGTTTACTCCTTTAAAGATGGGAGTAGATTTATGATATTGTCACTATATGTAGATGACATATTATTGATGGGGAATGACATTAGTATGATTCTCAGTCTTAAAGAATGGCTCAAGACCCAATTTGAAATGAAAGACATGGGTGAAGCATCTTACATCCTCGGGATGAAGATTGAGAGAGATAGAAAAGCGAGGAGGCTAAGTATATCTCAAGAATCGTACATTGAGAGTGTTTTGAAACGCTTTGACGTGATTGGTTGGAAAACCATAGATTCACCCATTTATAAAGGGACAGTTTTGTCCGAAAGAATGGCACCTGCATCAGACGAGGAACGTCTGAAGATGCAATCTGTACCATATGCGCAGGCTATTGGCAGCTTGATGTATGCCATGAACTGCACTCGACCTGATTTGGCTTTTGTAGTAGGCCTTGTGAGTCGATATCAGGCTAACCCAGGTATGCAACACTGGCAAGCTATAAAGCGGGTGTTCAGATACTTGCTGGGTACCAAGGATATGAAACTCACATATCAGGCTGAGAACCTGTCATTGGAAGGCTATAGTGATTCGGACTATGCCGGGTGTAAGGATGACAGAAAATCCACTGCCGGTTATGTTTTTATGCTTGGTGGCGGCGCCGTGGCATGGGCTAGTAAGAAGCAAAAATGTGTTACTAAGTCCACGATGGAAGCTGAGTTTGTTGCATGCAGTTTAGCAGCTTCCGAGGCAGTTTGGATTAAAGAGTTTCTAGCTGGGTTACAGCTAGAACAGTGGACTAATGCTCCTGTCCAAATTTATTGTGATAATTTGGCAACTGTGTCGACACTCCGTAATGGGGAGATCAGTTCAAGAGCTAAGCACATAGAGGTGCATTACTTTTATGTGTTTGACATGCTACAACGAGGAAAGTTGACAGTGAGTCATCTTCCTACGGTTGAGATGTTAGCTGATCCGTTAACGAAGGCCTTAACGACGGATCTATTTGTAAAACATGTTCATAGTTTTGGGTTACGACAGGACTAGTGCACGAGTTACTGTGGATCGCAAATATGAACAAAGAACCCATAGTGGGGGATGTAAGTAAATATGGGTTCTTGTCCCATTTTACTTGTCTTGATTGAGAGGAGTCGGCTCTCTCATGCAAGTGTAGGCATGTGGAGTAGTTAGGCTTCCGTGGGCCCGGTCCACACAAAATTGGAAGAGACACTGTAATCATCACCGATCCAGAAATCACTTATTTGGAATTAGCTGTTTTGGTACGACCAAAATGAAATTGTCAAATAAGAGTCATCATCTTGGGAAATCTGTTGAGCCAATTCGGGAAACCGAAAAGGCAAGATTTTGTAACTGATTTTCGCCCCTTTTAAGGGCAATGGAGGGGACGCCCTCCATGCCAATGAGAAAGGCGTCTTTTGGTTGAAATCGCATTGATTTTGGTGATCTTGATTTCGTTGGGTGAAAAGCTAATTCGGGGAATATAGCTTTTCACAAGGTTCTACACTCGATCGGTGAAGGATTTGGTGTTCTCGGACATATTCTAATCCGTGGAGTGATTCGTAGGCACAAAGGCCGAAGGTTGGTGTTTCTAATTTCATAATCTTTGAGTTTTATATGTTGATTTAAGGAAAACACCCAAATTTGAGAACCCACATCAAACGGATTAAAATCCTAAATTCGCTTCCGTTGAGGCACAATTACCCTTCAGCGAGCTCGAGGACTGCAGTCTGCAACGTCGTCGTCGACAAGGCCCCAACGTCCCCACCGCGGGGAACCTCCATCACCACCCTTCCGGACAATCTCGCAGCCTCAGGATTTGGGAATGGGGATTCCATCACCGATATTTTAGTCGGAAAAAAACAGCCCGGTATGAGGCAAGCCTTCTTTAACTGGCCTGTGAGTGTGGGTCCATTGTCAAGGTGTTGGCTGAGTGAGAGCGAGGGTAAGTGTGGCTTTCCTTCGGGGGAGGAGCTAGCGCTTTGATGCAGCTGGGGTAACGACGGAGGAGATGACAAAGGATGTTGTCCCACGAAGGAGCAGAAAGGGGAGCAGCAGCAGTAGCAGTAGCAGGTCTAGATAGCAGCAGACACACAACACGTCTCCTCAGTCCTCGTAGACAACTTCCGCCCACGCTCCTTTGAACGACAAAACCAATGAATACATTGATGCACCTTAAAAAAAACTAGCACAAAAGACCAAGATTGCCACCTATGACGATGCCATCCACTTTTCTAATCCATTGACTCCTCCGTGTTACACAAGTAATTGGCACATTACATGGCCGCTTCAGAGTAGTAATACGATTACCCAAAACTTACGGACCTTAGTCGACGGCGACGGGCTCACGTTAATGCGCATGAAATAGAATTTTTAAGTATTGTGTTTTACATTAATTAATAATTATCAAAAATAGAATACTAGAATTAGATGATACTATTTTTTAATTATTCTCTTGTCAGCCAGAGAGACCGCAATGATGCTGCCCCAGCAATGTCCCGACGTGTCTTGACGATGAAAAGTGATTCGCTCACTTAAAAAAATTAAGTTAGACTGCATCTCGGGTAACCATCATAGAATTCTATCTCCAATATATCGATATCGGGTCCCACCTGATAAAATGAGACGGCCAAATCTCATTTTTTTTATTTTTTTTTAAATATCGCCGATATATTGGCAATTCGGTTTCGGACCGATATATCGTTATTTAAAAAAATATGTTTTCAAAAAAAAATTTAGAAATTTTTTTTTATAACTTTCTCATTTGTTTCCTATCCTAATATGCATATTTTAAAATCTATGCTTTGTCTAAATTAGCATAACTCATTTTAGAAGTTAGAATGTGAAAATATATGGTAAAAACTAATTTTTGACTACCGATATTTTTTTACAAATATCTCCAATATTTTGTCTCTTAAGCCGACCGATACGATACCGATATCCGATATTGAATTCCTTGGTAACCATTACGTAATCATCTCAATTAAAAGGTGACCAGAGGAAGTATATTAAGAAAGGTGTAGATGGTGAGCGCCAATACTTGTTCTATTGGGGCAACTCGCTCCATGGGCTTTTGGGACTTCCAATTTACACAAAATCATAGTGAAAGGAGACATTCTTTGGCTGTTCTATCAAGAACACAATGGCTAATGACCCTTGGAGAATTTCGCCAGTATCAAAAGGGTTTTAGCTTGATTCAAAGGATGTCCAAATCATTAAGCTAATATTTTCCTCCCTTTGTCCCATTTTAAAAGTTGGATTTGGTTTTCAAAATAAACTACTCCCTCCTCTCACTTTTAATGGAGACAGTCACTCAAATGGTCATTTTTATTGAGTTGTGGGACTCCAATAAAAACTGTGTGGGAGCAAAGGCAGAGCAGAGAAGGCATGGATTTGGATGAAGGCATGGATTTGGATGCAGGAAGGGCTATGGGTGCGAGCCTCCAAGCCCGACCGGAGAATGCATCTCTAGTCACGGTGAACGGTATCATCTAACTTTGGTCCACATCTTTTGCTAATTGTCTAGATTAAAAGTGAACGGAGGGAGTATACAGAAGTGAACTGGATGCATAAGTGCTAGTAATACATAATCCATGTAGGAGTTTTTCCCGGCCAAAACAAAGTGCATAGTCAGTGGGTCATCAGATCAGCACAGTTGAAGTCTTGAATCATACCAAGTTTTGATTAGAAAATTACATTTCTTATTTTGTACGCTGCCCAATTAAAGAAAGGCCATGTAATAACAATCATTCCTCCCGGTCTGCGCGTGGTGAAAGAATTGATTATCTTCATTTTTGTTAGGTATAAAAATTGATTACCTTACTTATATTTTTGTACATGATCTTTCTGACTTCTACGATTCATATAACACTACTGACCTCTCATATGTTGTATCCATATGAGATCGAATGCGCCTAATTCATCGTTCCTTTTTTTAGAGCACTAACTTCCTAACCTTTTGCCTAGAGATTTGTGTATAGACACACTTCATTGTTACATCATCCGTAAAACTCCCATTACGCTTTGTGTATCTACAAATTTGGATATAGAAAGGTATATGCAACAATCATATTCCATATGCATCAATTGCCTCACTAGTTTTGTTTTTCTAAAAAAATTGTCTCACTAGTCCTGTTGCTGATGGCTCAGAAAAGGTCCCTGCTCCAATAGTTTAGATGGTGCAGTCTTGCGAGTTCGGATCCTCTGGTGAAGCTTCACCAGCGAGGCCGCTGGTGAAGTTTCACTAGCCGTCGATCGTACGGAATCGACGGCGCACACGGGTATGATGTGCGCTCAGCCAAAAGCACGTCTTTTGGCCGTCGATTCCGTACGATCGACGGCTGGTGAAGCTTCACCACAGGATCCGGTTCCGAGTCTTGCAAACCATTTCTTAGATAGAACAGTTATATTAAAGCTCACAGAGTGACCATTAAAAGCACATAAAAGAGCTCCACAGTCCACTTGCAGCAGGCCACCATAATTACAAACCTCAAACCATGAGTCATGAATTACAACCAAATACGAACTAGAAAACATAAGCAAAGGCCAATCTGTTAGATAAATCATGCGTAAAAAGCTTTAAAACAAACAGAAGAATACACTTGAATGAAGCTCATTAATCATTTTTGTGAACGTTAATACTTGAACCACTCTTCTCTCTCTCTCTCTCTCATGTCTTCCAGCCACTGGCCAAACTCAACTGATCAGAACTCGCCGTCGGAAAGAACCCGTTGCCGCACTTGGCCACCGTCCTCACACTATCGATGAGCGCCTCCGTCCTGGCTTCCTGCGACAATATCTCCGTCAGCCGCTCCTGGCTGATCACCAGCTTCACCTTCCACACTCCCCTGCTGCCGCGCCTCGTCTCCGCCTCATCCTCGGCCACTCGTCTCCAAGCACCCTGGTGACCCAACGACATGCGGTAGGAAGCGGCCGGCGACGAGGCCTCGTAACCTCCCGCCCGGCCCGCAAGAGGGAGCAGATAGTAAAGCTTGCCAACGATGAGCTCCTCCGTGTGGAGGAGCGGTTTGGAGGAGAAGAAGCTCTCGTGGTAGTGGAAGATGCCGTAGCCGGGGAACTCGTTGGTGATGAACTCGGCAGTGACGGAGGGTGGAGCTCCATGATCCCGCCATTGGCCGTCACCACCTTTACCACCTGCCTGGCCTCTGGGAGGCCTCTGAAGACGCAGTTGCCCATGAACTGCGCCTTATGGTGGTGCTCAAGAGATGAACTTGTGGGAAGTTTGGTGTAGAAATAAGCAAAAGACAGGTTGAGATAGCAACATAAAGGTTGGAAACGAGGAGTTAGAGTGGAGTTTTCCCTCTTTGACTATTGGAGTGGCTTAGGAGAAGTAAAAAGTCGATAGGGGTTTGGCAGACCTCAGAAGGGAGAAGGTCAAAATCAAGACTTAAAAGACCCTAAAAATGTTAAAAATCAAGAAATTTGGTACTCCCTCCATGAAGTTAGTTTGCAGCCAAAGAAAAAAAATTAGTTTGCATTGTGAATTATTCTTTTTTGATACAGCATTGCGAATTTAGATAAATTTTTTGGACTAAGGCCCATACAAAAGAATAGAGTTTTGCCACCTCGGCTCGTGTTTTTGGTCTTGACGGAGCAAAGCCAGCCATGAAATATAGGACTCATCTTTTTGAAATCTAGATGACATTGGATGGCAGGAGCATTAGTTAGATACTAAGCAAGTTGTTGTTGTAAGAGGCATATTAAGTTGCTGTTGTAAGGAGGTTTTTCCATATTACTTGGCCAATGAGTCCGAATTATCATATTACCTGGTTTTTCTGGGCTCATCCCATGTAACCTGGTTTCGGCACCTGATCTTCCCATTTTACTCTTCTCAACCCTAACCCTAAAACCTATGTGTAAAGTTATTACCCCGTTTTAAGTTTTACAGTTCAATAAATCTTATCTCCTTCATTTCTAGTCCATTTTTACCTTTTTTTTTCTTCCTTATTTTTAATATTTTTTTTGATCATCATGATATCCTAATGATCTTGATATCATATAAAAAATACCTCAAAATCTACGATAAATAGCATGCGGTGTTTCTATAATATCATCATTATAAGAAAGAATACTAAAATTAATGAAGAATGAAAAAAATAGGCGAAAACGGATCAGAAATGAAAGAGATATGCATTGTTGAAGTTTGTCCCACTAAAATAGCTATCTTGTGTTTGATTACACGATAGCAGTATCATGTAATCGAGCACACGATAGCCCGGTTATCGTGTCATCAAATACACGATAGCATTGTCTATCTTGTAATCGCCCATTTTAGTGGGACAAACTTCAATGATGCATATCTCCTTCATTTTTAGTTCGTTTTTTTATTTTTTTTCCTTATTTTTAATGTTCTTTCTTATCATCATGATATCCTAATGATCTTGATATTATATCAAAAAATACCCCAAAATCTACGATAAATAGCATGCGGTATCTCAACATCTTTATGATATCATCATTATAATAAAGAGCACTAAAATAAGGAAGATTGCAAAAAAATATTGGTGAAAACCGATAAAAAATGAGCGAGATATCAATTGTTGAAGTTGTCATACTAAAATAGTTATCGCGTAATCGAGCACACGATAGTTTTTTTTTACAAAGTTCATCGATTTATCTCTCTCATTTTTAATCCGTTTTTGCCTTTTTTTTATTCTTCTTTATTTTAGTGTTCTTTCTTACATTAATGATATCATAAGTATCCTGAGACAATATCTATAAAAATAGAGCAAAATCTATGATAAATAGCATGTGGTGTCCCAACATAATTAAGTTATCATAATGACAAGAAAGAGCACTAAAAATAAAGAAGAATGAAAAAAATTGGTGAACATCGATCAGAAATGAGCAAGATATTAATCGTTGAAGTTGTCCTACTAAAATAACTATCGTGGCTATAGTGTGTTCGATTACACCATAGTTTTTTTTTTTTGGACAAAGTTCATCGATTCATATCTCGTTCATTTCCAATCCGTTTTCGCCCTTTTAATTAGTTTTTAGTGCTCCTTCTTAAAATGATGATATCATAAGGATCCTGATAATATGTTGTGTCCCAACATATTATACCTATTGTAAGTGACACCAGACTTCAAGGACCACGTCTGGAGGCAGATGCAGTAATGAAGAATTAATGTATATTTTTCTATTTCAGGGGCTTATAGCTTCTAACTTGTATAATTTTTTTTAAAAGGACTGTATAAGGACTTTGGACTATATTTTTTCATTGTGGTGTGTGGTGATGGAACCCCTGGCCGAGTCCCAAAAGCATGATGGCAAAATTGACATTAATGCCCTAGTCAATTTTGTATATGGATATTGTTATGATTGTCTGATAATTAATTGCATTTATTTTGTTATTTGACAAAGGTGAATAGCACAAATTTAATTCCCACGTCCGTTGAGATGATTTAGGAATGGCCAAAGCATCCTAAGTTATTTGTCAACGTGTGAATCCTATAGAATGTCACATACATAAAAATATTGTGTTATCAACAAATTTTAATTATGTGACAAAGACTGTCATCCGGCCCCAAAGGGAGGTGGTAGTTAGCATTACATAATTAGGATAGGGTGAATTATATATTTTAACATGGGTGAATCCCTATGCCCAAAGGTATGAGATTTTTCTATAATGTTTTCTATATAACCCACTAGCCTTATCATGAAACAAAATAAACTTTTGTTTCTATACGGCTTAGTAAATTTGATGCAGATTGCAACCTTTGCCCAAATGGAGGTTTACAATTTTACTACATGATTTTAGCATTGGCTATTTTCATACTTATGTTATTGTTTCTTGCCCTCTTTAATATTTGCATGTATTTATTCCTTCATTGCAGTTTATCCGTCTTTTATTTGTGACCCTAATCAGCATCTTCCATTATTATCTGGGGACAATTTTAAGGATTGGAAGGAAAAGATCGTATGGGTGTACCCACCACTCCTACGGAAAAAAGTACGCTAAGTGAGGTAGCATCTTTTGAAAAGTGGGAGCAGTCTAACCGCTTAAACATGATACTCATGAGGTCTCACATAAATCAAAGCATTATGGGATCTATCCCAGAATGCGCTACAGCCTAAGAACTTTTGAAAGCTATTGAAGTTCAATTCAAGAGTTCTGATAAAGCCTTAGTTAGTACCTTAATGTCAAAGTTGTCATCCATGAGGCTAACAGATGACAAAGGGGTGAGAGATCATATCATGCAGATGCGTGATATTGTTAATCAGTTGAACAACATGGAAATAAAGATTGATGATACTTTTTTAGTCCACTTTATTCTAAACTCCCTACCTGTACAATATGGGCCATTCAAGATCTCTTATAACACACATAACACTCAGTGGTCAGTTAATGACCTTATGAGTATGTGTGTACAGGAAGAGGGGAGACTTAAGCAAGAGAAGGTAGAGAGTGCCCATCTAGTTTCTCATAAAGGACAAATGAAGGGAAATCATGGTGCTCCTAAGAAGAAAGCGGGTAAATGTGTGCCAATAAAGTCTACTGGTGTCACCAAGGAAACCAATTGCTTTTTCTGCAAGAAGAAAGGACACATGAAGAAAGACTGCCCTAAGTATCAGAAGTGGCTTGCCAAGAAAGGAGGTAATTTCATGTCTTTAGTGTGTTATGAATCTAATTATATTAATTCTCATCATAATAACACATGGTGGATTGACTCTGGTTCTACAATCCATGTTTTTACTGTCATGCAGGGGTTTCTCAGTCTAAGGAAACCCAATGATGGGGAGCACAACATCTATTTTGGAAATAAGATGTGTTCGAAGGTTGAAGGTGTGGGGACATATAGACTTGTTCTCCATATAGGATACACCTTAGATTTAGAAAGAGTTTTCTATATTCCAAGTTTTCTAAAAACTTAGTTTATGTATCAAGACTAGTGCCTCATGGCTTTAATTTTCAGTTTATGAATTCCTCATTTCTGATTCTTAAAGATTCAGTCACCATTGGTTTTAGTTCTTTGATTGATGGACTATATAGTCTCTCTTTGCATGTTTCCTTTGAACAATCTATGATGTCTGTGCAAGGAAGTGTTATTAAAAAGAACTCCTCTATGTTATGGCACAGTCGTTTGGGGTATATCTCCACTGACCGCTTAAAGCGATTAGTAAGAAAAGGAGTTTTAAAAACTCTTGACTTTACTGATCTTGAGACATGTATAGACTGCATAAAGGGAAAGCAGACTAACAAGTCTTCTAAGGGTGCTAAGAGGCATGATGAGAAATTAGGCACTATACACACTGATATTTGTGGACCATTTAGTACTCCCTATCTGAATGGTCAAAGATATTTCATTACCTTTATAGATGATCATACACGATACATTTATCTTTATCTCTTAAATAAAAAGTCTGAAGCATTTGATGCTTTTAAGACTTATAAGGCAGAGGTAGAGAAACAATCTAGATTGAGTATCAAAATTGTTCGATCAGACAGAGGAGGGGAATATTATGGTAGGTACACAGAGAGTGGACAAAAACCTAGACCATATGCGCAGTTCCTGAAGGAACATGGTATTGTTGCACAATACACAGTACCAAGCACACAACAACAAAATGGTGTTGCTGAAAGGAGGAATCGCACTTTGATGGATATGGTGAATAGTATGATTAGTAACTCATCTCTTCCTCTCAATATGTGGAGTGAAGCCTTAAAGACAGCCGTGTACATTTTAAATCGAGTTCCATCTAAAGCCGTTCCTGAAACACCCTTTGAGCTATAGAATGGATGGAAACCTAGTTTAGATCATGTGCACATTTGGGGTTGTCATATTGAGGTTAGAGTGTATAATCCACTTGAGAAGAAGGTTGACCCTAAGACTGTCAGTGGTTTTTTCATTGGCTATGCAGAAAGGTCTAAGGGTTATAAGTTTTATTGTCCATCTCACACCCCTACAGTAGTCGAAGCACGGAATGCACGTTTTCTTGAGTATGGCAATTTCAGTGGGAGTATTTCTCCAAAACACATTGTGTTTGATGAAATACGAGTTCCAGTTATTATACCCACATTTGGTGGAGGATCAGATGCTGTATCGCCTATGGTGATTCCAGAACAGCCTATCCCCCCTCTACTATCCCATCTGGATCAAGTTGCTGAAGTTCCTATTGCACAGGCACCTCCGCCTGTTGATGAAATAGGACTTCGACGATCCTCAAGAGTAAGGAAACCTGCACTCCCCTCTGACTATGTTGTATACCTCCAGGAGTCTAGAGAGAATGTTGGACTCATTCAAGATCCTCTTACATATTCACAAGCCATGTCTGGAAATAACTCTAGCAAATGGTACGATGCCATGCAGGAAGAGATGAAATCTATGGTTGATAATTAAGTCTGGGATCTAATAGCGTTACAGCAGGGTGCCAGGGCTCTTGGCTGCAAATGGGTCTATAAGACTAAATTAGATCCATTTGGTAACATTAACAGATATGAGGCCCCGACTTGTAGCCAAAGGTTTTCTTCAGAAAGATGGTGTTGACTATAATGAAACCTTCTCTCCAGTTTCTACAAAGGATTCATTGAGAGTTATTTTGGCCCTTGAACTCATTTTGACTTGGAATTACATCAAATGGATGTCAAGATGGCGTTCTTGAATGAGGATCTTGAGGAGGAGGTGTATATGACTCAGCCTGAAGGATTTACCTCAGATAAAGGAAGTCATCTGGTTTGTAGACTCAAGAAGTCAATATATGGACTGAAACAGGCCTCCTGACAGTGGTATTTGAAGTTCAATGATGTTATTACTTCATTTAGTTTTAAGGAGAACATTGTTGATCAGTGCATATACCTTAAGGTTAGTGGGAGCCGTTACATATTTTTTGTCTTGTATGTTGATGATATTCTACTTGCAAGCAGTGACTTAGGGATGTTGCATGAGACTAAGCAGTTTCTTTCTCAGAACTTTGACATGAAAGATTTAGGAGAGGCATCATGTGTCACAAGGATTGAGATCTATCGTGATAGATCCAGAAGGATCCTTGGGTTGTTTCAACAGGCCTATATCAATAAAGTTCTGAAACGATTTAACATGGAAAACTGCTCACCTAGTGCAGTTCCTATTATGAAGGGTGACAAATTTGGCTTGTTCCAGTGTCCAAAGAATTATTTGGAATTGGAAAGCATGAAGGAAATTCCTTATGCATTGGCAGTTGGTAATATGATGTACTTGGAGGTCTGTACAAGACATGATATTGCCTTTGTTATGGGAATGTTGGGTAGATATTAGAAAAATCCAAGGTTGGATCGTTGGAGAGCTGCAAAGAAGGTTATGAGGTATCTACAAGGAATGAAGGATTACATGCTTACATACAGATATTTTGATCATTTGGAACTGGTTGGATATACTGATGCAGACTTTGCTGGTTGTGTTGACTCGAAAAAGTCAACATCGGGTTATATTTTCCTTTTGGCAGGCGGTGCTGTCTCTTGGAAAAGTATTAAGCAAACCCTTACAGCGTCATCGACTATGGAGGCAGAGTTTGTTGCTTGTTATGAGGGCATGTCACATGTTACTTGGCTGATGAACCTTGTCACAGGATTTACTATTATGGATTCCATATCTAGACTGTTAAAGATGTTATGTGATAATAATGTTTCTGTGTTCTTCACGAAGAACAACAAAAGTGGAAGTCAGAGTAAGCACATCGACATAAAGTATCTTATTGTTCGGGATCGTGTTAAAGCAGAGACAATTGTTATTGAGTATATCGGTACTGAGCTTATGGTTGCTGATCCAATGACTAACGGCTTACCCCTTTCTCTGTTTAAGAGTCATGTGGATCGTATGGGTCTTATTAGCTCATCGTGCATTTGATTTTGCTTATGTACTTCTGGACTTTACTCATTTATTATAGCAGTTACAGTTTCTTTTCTCACGGTGTCTCATTTTTCAGTGCACTTCAGTATGAGACAATATTTGCAAAATGAGTGGGAGCATGCCTTCACTCATAAATATGTTTTGCCACATATAACACTCAACCAGAATGAATTAGTTGCATAGTGATACATGGAAGGGAATGCTCTCCTCTGAGGACATAACCGCCTTGATTCATGCGATTATGACATTTTGTATGAGTATAAAGTTACCACATACAGTTCGAAGGGTATTGTATGCGCATACGAAAGTCATTTTAAGGTTTCCCATTACCTACTTGGTTAGTTTAATTGAGCTAAGTGTGAGATTTTATTCTTTCTATGGCTCAATTAAGAAGTTGTGCCAAGTGGGAGAATATTGGGCTTGTTTTTTAATAAAACATAAAGTGGCTCAATTATCTCAATTGACACTGTTTTGAATTTTTAAAACTGTCTGGGTAATAGGCCTGAGTGAGAATACCCATTAAACTGTGATTTTAAGTGGCAGATCTGAACCATTGGATGACCTATGGATGGACAGTCAGGATTCTACGGTTCTTAATTATGGTGTCCTGGTTTAGTTATAAATACACCATTAGCCATCCTAATTCGGTGTCTTAAGCGAGATTACTCTCAGCCAAATTCTAAACCAGAAACTCATTGTGGTTCTGAAGACGATTAGCAGAAAGACTCCATTGAAGGTTCTAATGGCTACATGTATACCTAAATCTATTGCTTTAAAGTTTATCACCCCTCCCCCAGTGATATATCTACACTGGTCTAGACAAACATCAGCTGAGTTCCTTCCTAAGGGCCAAGGGGCCTACGAACGGGCAGCATTGTAGACTCCACAATTATTCGGAGTCCACGCCCTTGATGATCATAAAATGAACCCAGAACATCACATGATCCCTGTGCCAATGCAACAATTTAAACTGGGAAACAGCGTTGCAAAAAGATCATCTTTCTCCGGGTCCCATCATATGAATCAATGCTGAGCACTTCATGAACTTTTCTAGTATTGATGCCGCCCCTTTTGTAAACAAAAGTATGGTACTAACAGCTTCATCAAATAAAAGAGACGACCTTACCGTACGATGAAATGATCCCATGCCCAACTCTATAAAATTTCACGTCACTCATCGACTTTTGTTAATAGGCCAGCAAAAGTTTTCTTAGGAATTGTACTAGAGAGTTATTGCAGACATAATATGTGTATCTGACTCGTTCAATCCAAGTTGAACCCCATTTAAATGGCTCGTTACACTTTTTATTTGGGTAATTAAATGGCTCGTTGCACTTCTATATATGCCATAGGAATTAGGATTTAGGAAGCATATTTTGCTTCTGCATGCTACGAATTAGCAAGCCATCTGTCAAAATCGCTCTTCAAGTCCATATATAGCTGCATGCAGTGTATCCTATTCTTTCTTTGAATTTTTATTCAGGCAGTGGACATTTCTTATGAGAAAAGGCCAGTATGCATGCTCTTTTAATTAATGTTTCGATAAGAGTCATTACCAGGTCAACTGGGCAACATGCATATCTCTCATCTCTGCATTAATGGCGCCACCACCCATCTTCCCCACATGACATGGGGGTTTTATCCAATTCTCTTGGGATGGGCTGCAGTCTCGCAAGTCGGTCCTTATTGTATTTGTATAGAAAGTTCTTCAAGTTGCAGCTTCATAGGGGAAAACGCAAAGAGAACCTCAAATAAATGAGTCAACAAGGTAATTCAGTGATAAGGATGTGGAACTGTAAAGTATGGGAGGCCGTTGATTGTTCAACTAAGGTGATCCTACTTATATTATAGCTGTAGTTAGGCCCCCTCTATTTTCTTTGCTACATAATGAAAGGTAGATAGATACATTTTCTAAGCATTAACCCTCCTTACCAACATTAATAACTTCGTATTCATTATTTCTACAAATATCTCAACACTAATGGCCACCTTGGGCTATAAAAATACAGAAAGAAGTGACATGTGTCTTTGTCACTTAAATGAATGTGTTGTGCAGGTGCTTCAAATCAGGTAGCTTCTATAAACCATCATAAGGTCTAAAGCCCATAAATAGTCACACTTTCAAGAGGTCACCACCATCTTGATTTGAGACAATCAGAGTGCCGTGCAGGAGCTAGGAAGACACCAACATGGGCAGCCTAGGTTCATCCAATGTCGTCGAAAACAGTGATACAGTAGGGAAGACCATCATCTGCAAGGGTAATTACTAATTACTTCTCTACAGTTTGGTTCTTAGAGGATATTCGTTCTTCATGTACTTTCATCATTCTGACAAAACTATGTTTCTTGGTTCTGATGTAGCTGCTGTCCTATGGGGACCTGAACAACCCTTTGTGATAGAGGACATTCAAGTCGATCCTCCCCAGAAGATGGAAGTTCGGGTCAAGATCCTCTTCACCTCCATCTGCCACACCGATCTCACCTTCTGGCAGGGCAAGGTAAGCCAAAATTAACACACTTCTTTTTGAAAAAACAAGCAGAATATTTTCGTAATTTTTTTTTTTAAAAAGCTAACAATCTCTTGACATTCTATGAATTGAAGAACGAAGCGCAACGAGCGTTTCCTCGAATTCTAGGCCATGAAGCCGCTGGGTACAACTCTTGCTTCATTACAATTGCATAGTTTTACAACTTTAGAATGTAATCCCAAGCATAGGTTGCCACGAAGTAATAAATTTTTCTAATATATTTTATATACACAGAATTGTTGAGAGCGTGGGAGAAGGGGTGGAGGACTTGATGGAGGGAGACCAAGTGATACCAATCTTCCATGGGGAGTGTCTCTCCTGCAGGTGCTGCAAGTCAGATAAGACCAACCTCTGCGAGAAGTTCCGTGTCAATCCATTCAAGAGTGTCATGAGTGGAGACGGCAAAGTGAGGTTCAGAACTGCTAGGGACGGCAAACCCATCTACCATTTCCTCAACACCTCCACCTTCAGCGAGTACACGGTCCTCGACTCGGCCTGCGTCGTTAAGATCGACCCGGCTGCCCCTCTGAAGAAGATGAGCCTCTTGAGCTGCGGCCTCTCTACTGGTACATAATCTTTTCTTAAGTTCTTGAGAGATAAGTAACCAAACCTTCGTCCCATAACCAACCTCTTCATACTATCTTACCACACCATGTCCATGGGCATCTCTATGTACTACGTTGGCACCCTATGTATTATGGTCACGGAGGTGGGACTGGTCACAAATTTATTTTGTTAATTAAAGAAGCATATCATTATCATCATCCTTTTTTTGGTTGATTAATGGAAGGAGTGGGAGCTGCATGGAACACGGCAAATGTGCAGGCTGGGTCAACTGTGGCCATCTTCGGGCTAGGCGCTGTGGGCCTCGCTGTGAGTCGAATTTTAGACCTGTTGCTAGTTGCTACTTCATTAATAATTCAGTACTTATCAGCTTGATTTGTTTAGTTGTTCATCGACTAAGGGATTATTTGACTGATTTGGATTGGGGTCTGGTCATTAACATATGCAGGTGGCGGAAGGTGCAAGACTGAGGGAAGCTTCGAAGATCATAGGGGTCGACATCAACCCGGAAAAGTTCAGCAAAGGTTTTTAATCTAGTTTGTATAAACTTTAATCGAAGGTTATTAAGAAAACAGTTTTTTCTTATATTTTTTGTATGAAATACAGCGAAAGTAATGGGGTTCACGGATTTCATCAACCCAAAGGAATGCGAGAAGCCTGTGCATGAGGTATGTATGAACTAAAATTATAACTAATTGGGATAGAATACATGAACAATAAAAAGAGAGTGGGATAAGCTCCAAATTAATTAGTTGTTTGTAATTACTGTTTGGTGCAGGTAATCAGGGAGATGTCTCAAGGTGGAGTGGACTACAGTTTCGACTGCGTGGGCAACTTGGAAGTCCTAAGGGAGGCCTTTTTGTCTACGCATGACGTACGTGACCATATACTTTTTACATATGGAACAAATAGCTTTCTACTTTGCCCTAGCGTGACATATTTAAGGACTTTCAAATTGACAACACGAGTCTATTCAGTGAACAAAGACTTGAGGATGCACTTTCGCTTAAAATAGAAATCAGAGTAGATAGATATTTTGCTACAAGTCACCTTCATATCCCTAGCCGCCCCCATGACTGCACCGAGCGCCTTGGGGCCGCGCGATTTTGATCCTATGGTACCTGTAGTTTACATTCCGCATTACACGTGCCATCGGGTCTCAACTGGATGGCGCATGATGGGATACACAAGTCAATGCGTTTTGGTATTTTTCCTTCTCTGTAGTGACAATTGCCAACAGGAGAGATAGATAGGACTTAGGGGTGGCCATCAGTTGGCCCCTTCCTCTCCTGAGGCCTAGTACATGACACCATTTACCTGGAAAAGTTCGGTCTTGAGGATACGACAGTAGGAAGGACCATGGTGACAGCTTCTTTTGTTGCGAATTTATGGCCTCTGGTTTAGTCGTTTTCCGAAGTGAAAGCTTTATTGGCAACATCCCACAGGGAGATGTCTTTAGCCAAAATCAACGGGTCAATAGAGCGTTGTGGCGTTCGTATGCAATGTACATATTCATATCTTTTCTTGGGCAATAAAGTCCCAATGATCTGAAATTGTCTTTTTGTTATTGGTTGTATGATAGGGATGGGGACTGACAGTCATTTTGGGCATCCATGCCACCCCGGACTTGCTCAACATCCATCCAATGGAGTTGTTTGATGGAAGAAAGCTGGTGGGATGTATTTTTGGAGACTTCAAAGGGAAGACCCAGTTGCCATATCTGGTCGACAAGTGCATGCAAGGGGTCAGTACTAATCTCAATACTTCATGCTTCCCCCTCTTTGAATATTTCTCTAATCTCTTATTAGTGTTGAACGTGTAATTAAGTACTATATGTTTCGTTGAAAATCAAATTAGAAAAATCAAACTTTTATAGTATGAGATCAGGTCAATCCTATAATATAACAAGATAACTACTTTCCGGATTAACCTGGATCTGCTTGTGTTGCTACAGGAGCTGAACATGGACGCATTTATCACACACGAGCTGCCATTCTCTAAAATAAATGAAGCATTTGATTTGTTGAAGAACGGCAAGTCGTTGAGATCCCTGTTACATCTTTGAAGGACCCATCTTCTTAATATTATATAAAGTCTAAATTGATTTGGCCATACATAAAGTCGTATGCTAATGACTAGCCCGACCTGGTTTCTCATATTTTAGCTTTACTCTCATAAGGTATATAAAAAAAACGTACAGTTGTAAATTTGCAATACACGAGTGAACTATGTTGTGTTTTTTCATGTAATACCTGGTAATTTTCAAGTTAACGAGGCGGGAAATCCTATGCAAGGTAAGCACTTAATTCCCGTAATTTAAAGAGTTGTGATTTTGGTTTAATTTGATTTGGAATTGAGTTGAAAAAAAAATTTAATTTTTGATAAATATCCTAAATCCGGTTTAATTGGGCGATTTTCTTGGGAAATCCTAACTAAGGAAAAATCATGATCATTAAGGGGAGGATTTTGGACGTGTGTTGAGGTAGTTACCAATTTCAATTGGAGTTGCCACGTGGCAAGGTGCAATGGTCATCCATTTAAAGGAAGTTATTGAATCGGTTTTGATAACCAATTGATTGGAATTTTGTTCCCTACAATCTTGGAACCATAACCATCAAGAAAGGAGTAATGGGGCACGTTGTGGGCTGGATAATATTCTCCAAAGCCAGACCTCTTAAGGACCGTTAGATGGATTAAGAGATTAGTTTTTTTTTTCTATTTAAACATCCCAAATCAGTGACCGGCAACCTTTTTAGAATGCTTTGGGAGTCGTGCCAGCCCTAGAGCAAGGTGGTCAGCATCCCTATTGCACGTCCAAGGGGGTTTTCCTTAGACTTGTTTCATGATCCCTGAATTGCTGATATTTTTCTGTCCATTTATTATTGTCTTATTTCTTTAATATCATTGGATCATGTTGAGTCAATAGTGGTTAACTCGAGTAATATGCGTAGGACCATGGAGTTAGTGGTTGATTGATTCTTCAACACTAGAAATTTGACTCTTCACACCTCTGGTTGGTGAAAAGATCACTTCTTTTGAAGTCGACAGTACTCTATTTTATTTTTGTGTCCCATATTAGTAGTCTTAATTGGGATTTGTGGGAACTAATCCTAATTGGGTGTAATATCAACTGTCGGATGGTTATATGCATTAAAAACATAACCTTTACCTACTGACATGGCCATATTATTATCATGAGAGTACTATGTGATAGTTATTATATCATGGTCAAGTGAGAAATTAATAAGTAAGTATCATATTAGGGGAGTTAATCCAGGTTAATTAGCCTCGGCCAGTATTTTCCTGTACAGACAGACTGCAGTATTAAATGTGTAACTAATTCTAAAAAATTCGAAAAAATACGTTTTCTGTTGGGTTAGATTTTAGACTATTGGGGGAATCTACAGTAAAATTTTCGGGATCAGATTCGAACTGTAAAAATTACTGTGAGACTCGAAATTTGCTGTTGTGCAGAAAACAGGGCAGTGAACCGGGGTATACCTAATAGTACTTAGTATCTTATGGCTATATTAAGTTGCTACCTAAATAAAAACAAGAAAGACAGGGGTGGAAATTGGGCAGAGAGTGTAATCTTCTAGAATTGCATAGTCAAGTGGAGTCAAGCCAAATTGAGTTGAGCTTATGTGTTAAACTACCTTACCGATTGAAGTGTCTCTAGAAATCTGATTAGGGTTGTACTCTCATACCCTAATTATTGTGACCATTCGAGTCATCTGAGTTTAGCGTTAGAACTGGAAATTCTTATCTATGGCCTTGCACAATGAAAGGGTCTGATCAGTGAAATTACTTCTATACCCTTGAAGTTTGGGTTGAGCGTGAAAGATGAGTCGTTCCAATTACTCTGTAATGAGTCAGACGTAGATGAATAATACGGAGTCTCATCCTTATATTGGATTGTGTATTCCTTGAGATATTGAAATCTCAATGGAAATTCTATAAGAGTCCATTCTTGAACAGAAAGTCTTTTCCATTGATTCTGATACAGCCGATGCAGCTGTCAGATTATTTTTAGTTCTCTGTAAACTGCTTAGTCCACAAGAGTGATTAATACTCTTCGAGTGGAACTCATAGTATGCTCAAGAGCCAATGCTAGATCTTACGAGATCTCAGATTTTATTGAACCTCTGTAGTTCAGCCGATGATGGCAACGCGTGCGCTTTAGACTGTATGATATTACGGAAGGTCTGCAGTCTCAGCCCATTGTGCCCGTAAGCACCGATGGGGCCAGCATCCCTAGATGCATGGCCGGGTTCCTCTGTAGAACCTCTAGGATGTTCTGGCATAGATGTCCATAGGGGAAGTGGACTGACCTGAGAGCAGAAATTGATAACTCCTACACCTTGTATGTTTGGAGTCTATTCTGAGTATGATTTATACCCTTTTCAATGAAGTGTTCGGAGTTTGATTGATTCTTAGCATGAGTTGCTCTCATTCTGGTATATTGATTACTGCATTATTATTCCAATTATAATTGATGTTGTCTCATATTTTATATCGACTGGAGTCCATTGTTCTATTTATCTTTTGTTCAGTAGGGTTTTGGCATCCTACTGGGTATTTCTTTCGAAATACTCATGCATCCTTTGATGCAGGAATTAAGAAAGAATGAAGTGAAGCAGGTTTGTGTTGTTGCTGATTTCCAGATGAATAAAGTTGATTGTGAAGACTTGTTCTATTTAGATGTGTTTGAACTTTTATCATGTTTGGCCTGTGTGCCTTATATGTTATGTTAATGTTTTTAAATTATTAAGCTGTAATAATTTAAGTAGTAGTTCTTTCGAATTTTTAGTATTCAAGATCTTTGTTTAGTGAATATTTGTTTAAGCGTTCTGGAACGGATGAGAATTATGTATGAGTATTCGGTTGCGGCTCGGGTTTCAGCCTCATGACCTTAGTTGTGTGAGTGCTTCTGCGCATTATTCGAGGTTATGAAATTCGGGGCGTGACAGCTTGGTATCAGAGCTCAGAAAGACTTAAATAATTATTCACGGTACAAAGATTTAGAATAACTTTGATATAAGAGTGTGGAACCCTAGAATGAGAGAGGAAGCATAATTGTACCTAATGACTAATTAGTACTTTGCTTTAGGTAATGGTGAGAACGCGTAGCAGTCGGATTTACGAGAAGGATTGTCAGGAGGCAGCTCGACAGTGGTTGGCTGAGTGGAGATTGCAGAACATTGGTTGTGGAACCGAGGAAGAACCTTTTCTGATCGACATTGTGGAAGAGCCTGATTTTGAGGAAGATCCAGAAGAAGATCCAGAGGAAGATCCCGAGGAAGAGCATCCGTTCATTGGTTACGTGATACACAAGGAGTTTCGGAAGGTCTTAGAGCATCCAGTTTATGTTTGTGCAAAGGATGACCCAGATCTTTTCTATGAGCTGTATCTCAGGTTCAAATCCCTAGGTTATATGTGGCCTCACATGACCGATTGGGAGATAGACTGGTATGAGGGTCATCTAGTGTTTGCACCTATGTTTGTGTCCTTAGCCATTTTAGACGAGTACCTCTGAGATGTGGTGTTCAGGGACTTGATTAGGATGCTTTATAAGTGAGTAGGATCTTTAATAACCCTGCTTTTCTTCCAAAGATTTAGGTGTAACTTTTTAATTGGTATTGAATAAAACTCCGTTTTGAATTCAGTATTGGTGTGTTCCTTGTTTTGCTTGCATTGTTGTTTATGCTTATTTTGACTGTCGCGCTAGTAGTCATGGATTGGAGGAAGAATTAAAATGAAACCTGAAGTTAAGTTCTAATTCTCCCTCTTTCCTTGACTGTAGATTTTTTGAGATGGCGACAACTGGAGCTCGTGGTAGACGATCGGGTACCGTGCCAAATCCTTCACAGGAGGAGGCATCTAGCCAGAACTTGACTGACGTGGTAAGGGAGCTAGCAAGGGAACTGCGGAATGGCGGAACCAGTAGCAATACGCCCAGAGTGAAGGCGCATACCCTAGAGCGGTTCAAGAGAGCGGGACCAGCTTTCTCTGGTGATGATAACCCTGAAAAGGCTGAGCGATGGATCGTGGAAGTTGAACGATTATTCAAGGGTATGAAGATTCCGGCAGAGGAACAAGTCGTGTTCGCAACCTATCTCTTCGTTGGTGAAGCCGTATTCTGGTGGGAATTGGCAGAGCGGAATAATTTCAAGGCAGGACAAGAGATCGCGTGGGCAGAATTTAAGGAAGTATTTAATAAGAAATACTTTCCTCCTCATATTCAGCGCAGGAAGGAGAAAGAATTCTTAGAGTTGGTGCAGGGAAGCATGTCCGTACTTCAGTACGAGACAAAGTTTGAACAGCTGCAACGATTCGCGACAGACGCGTGTCCCAATGAGTTGGTAAAAGTGAGGAGATTCGTCGATGGTCTACGCGATGGACTAAGGTCAAAGGTTCTGGTCTCACAACCGACTACCGTGGCTAAAGCAGTGGAGTTGGCCTCTATCCTTGAAGATGACTATAAGAGGACCCAAGAGCGGAAAGGAAGTTCCAACAAGGGTCAGGACGGTAATTTCAAGCGCTCTGGTTTCAAGCGATTTGGAAGCGGTGGTCGATTTAACAACCGACCGGCTAAGCAGCAGAAGCATCAGCCACAAATTAATCGGGGCAATGGTCAGAGTCAAGCGATGGTTCCTTACCGTTAGCCTCAGTATGGCAATGG
This sequence comes from Houttuynia cordata, assembly GCA_039654745.1. Classification (NCBI taxonomy): domain Eukaryota; kingdom Viridiplantae; phylum Streptophyta; class Magnoliopsida; order Piperales; family Saururaceae; genus Houttuynia; species Houttuynia cordata. Next base: position 27,170,535 of record CM077505.1, read on the forward strand.
TCCTGAAGCGGGAAGCAAATGCAGATTTTGTGGGCAGCAGTCTCACGCTGGGAAGCCGTGTCCGAAAGACACCCGAAGATGCTACAGTTGTAACGAGGTCGGACATATCGCACCTTACTGCCCGAACCGCAACAAGAAGACAGGAGGGGAGACGAGCAAGAAGGGTCAAGCACGAGTCTTCGCTTTGACCTCGGCGGAGGAGGCTCACGCTTCAGATGATGTGATCGAAGGTACTATTCTTGTCTCGGATAGACTGGCTAGGGTTTTGATTGACCCCGGATCATCGAGATCCTTTATATCTGTGGTGTTTGCTGTGAGTCTAGAACGGAAACCGTCTAGACTAGAGTATGATCTTTCTATCTCTACTCCTGTTGGAGACTCAGTATTAGCAACTGAGTATCTGGAGGATTCTCCTGTTATGATTGAAAGTGTGGTGATGAATGCGAATTTGGTGTTGCTCAATATGGTTGATTTTGACGTAATCTTGGGTATGGATTGGTTATCTATGTTTGGTGCTATAGTAGATTGTAGTAAGAAGAGAGTCTATTTTCGAATTCCGGGGAAGAGAGATCTAATGTTCCAAGGAATTCGTTTAAAGAAAGAAAACTGTCTAATTTCTGCAATGAAAGTTCAGAAATTAGTAGCTAAAGGTTGTAGAGCCTTTTTAGCGACTGTGTTGTCAGTCGAGAAAACTACCCCTAATATAGAAGAGATTGAGGTAGTGAATGAATTTATAGATGTCTTTCCGGAGGAGTTGCCTGGTTTGTCACCAAAACGGGATATTGACTTTACCATAGATTTGTTATCGGGAACTGCACCAATATCGAAGGCACCGTATCGAATGGCACCTGCTGAATTGAAGGAATTAAAGGATCAATTGCAAGAGTTGTTAGATAAACGTCTCATTCGGCCTAGCGTATCCCCATGGGGAGCACCAGTATTGTTTGTGAAGAAGAAGGATGGATCCATGCGGTTGTGTATTGATTACCGTGTATTGAATCAAGTAACAATAAAGAATAAGTATCCGTTACCCAGGATCGATGACTTGTTTGATCAGTTGCAGTCAGCCATAGTTTTCTCAAGGATTGATTTGAGGTCTGGATATCATCAGCTGAGAATTAAAGAAGAAGATATTTCTAAGACAGCGTTCAGAACTAGATATGGGCATTATGAATTTCTAGTGATGCCGTTTGGATTGACGAATGCACCAGTAGCATTCATGAATATGATGAATCGAATTTTTAAGGAGTTATTGGATCAATTTGTGATTGTATTTGTGGATGATATCTTGGTTTACTCTACAAACCAGGAAGAGCATAGGAGACATTTAGTGCAAGTGTTGCAGATTTTGCGAGACAATCAGCTATATGCCAAGTTTAGTAAGTGTGAGTTCTGGTTGGACAAATTAAACTTCTTGGGTCACGTCATATCAAAAGACGGAGTTTCTGTAGATCCGACCAAAGTGGAAGCGGTTCTTCATTGGGAGCAGTCGAAGAGTGTAACGGAGATAAGAAGTTTCTTGGGATTGGCAGGTTACTATCGAAGGTTCATTGAAGGATTTTCTAACTTAGCTTTGCCAATGACCAAATTGACAAGGAAGAGAGTAAAGTTCAATTGGGAGGATGCTTGCGAATGGAGTTTCCAGGAGTTAAAAAAGAGATTGACATCTGCACCAATCCTGAAGTTGCCATCAGGATCAGGTGGATTTGTTATTTACAGTGATGCGTCGAAGAGTGGACTAGGATGTGTACTAATGCAAAACGGACATGTGGTAGCATATGCATCTAGACAACTGAAGATTCATGAACAGAACTACCCGACTCATGATTTGGAGTTGGCAGCAGTAGTATTTGCTTTGAAGATTTGGAGACATTATCTATATGGAGAAACATTTGAAGTGTTCACTGACCACAAGAGTTTGAAGTACATATTTTCTCAGAAAGATTTGAACATGAGACAAAGAAGATGGTTGGAGTACTTGAAGGATTATGATTTTTCTATTAATTATCATCCAGGTAAAGCAAATGTGGTAGCAGATGCTTTGAGCAGGAAAACAGGGATTGTAGCACATATGATGGTACAAGAATGGAGGATGATGGAAGAATTGGGAGCATGCAATTTAGAATGGCCAACTACACGAAGAACATCGTTCTTGGGGAATATTTCAATAAGATCAATGATACACGAGAAGGTACTAGAAGCCCAGAGAAATAGTCCTCAGTTACAGAAGTTGTTGGACAAACCAGATTTCGGCAAAGGCATAGATGGGAGCATCTTATTTTGAAAAAGGTTGGTCGTGCCAAAGGACATAGAGCTAAGACAAGAGCTTCTTCGGGAGGCACATCATTCGCAGTACGCCATTCATCCAGGAAGTACAAAGTTGTACCAAGATTTGAAAAGGGACTTTTGGTGGAATAGACTGAAGAGGGACATTGGTAAATTTGTATCCAAGTGTCTAACTTGTCAGCAAGTGAAGGCAGAACACCAAAGACCGGCAGGATTATTGCAGCCATTAGAGATTCCATAGTGGAAGTGGGACCATATCACTATGGATTTCGTAGTAGCATTACCGAAGACTCAGAAGCAGAAGGATGCAATATGGGTGATCGTGGATCGACTTACTAAGGCAGCACACTTTCTACCGATTCGATGGAAGCAGAATCCGGACAGCCTAGCAGAACTGTACATAAGAGAGATAGTGAGACTTCATGGTACACCGTTGTCAATTGTGTCAGACAGGGACACAAGATTTACATCGAGAACCTGAAAGAGTATACAGGAAGCATTGGGCACGAAGCTTAACTTACAGCACGGCTTTTCACCCACAAAGTGATGGGCAGCCAGAGCGGACGATTCAGACGTTAGAGGATATGCTTAGAGCATGTGCAATCGATTGGAAAGGGAACTGGGATGACCATTTACCATTGATTGAGTTTGCATACAACAACAGTTATCATTCAAGCATTGGGATGGCACCATTTGAAGCCCTATATGGAAGACCGTGCAGATCACCCACTTGTTGGACAGATGTTGGAGAAGATCAAGTTTTGAAATCCGAGTTGATACAATATTGTGAAGAAAAGGTGAAACAAATTCGACAAAGGTTGCAGACAGCCCAGAGTAGACAGAAAAACTATGCAGATTGCCGAAGGAGAGAATTGGAATTTTAGGAAGGTGACAATGTGTTTCTGAAAGTATCGCCATCGAAAGGAGTTATGAGGTTTGGTAAGAAAGGAAGCTGAGTCCGAGATTTGTTGGACCTTTTGAAATACTAGAACGGGTTGGACCAGTGGCATATCGGTTGGCATTACCGCCACAGCTGGCAGATGTGCATAACACATTTCATGTGTCTATGTTAAGGAAGTATGTGTCCGACCCTTCGCACGTATTGGATTACGCGACTATGGAGTTGGAAGCCGATTTATCATTTCCAATGAGACCAGTCAAGATCTTGGATAAGAAGGACCAAGTGCTACGAAGAAAGACTATTCCATTGGTGAAAGTTTTGTGGCACTCTGAGGAAATGACATGGGAATCAGAGAGTGAGATGAGAAAATCTTACCCTGATTTTTTTGTTGACTAATTTGCGGCATTTCGGGGACGAAATGTTCTTTAAGGAGGGGAGGATGTAATACCCGGTAATTTTCAAGTTAACAAGGCGGGAAATCCTATGCAAGGTAAGCACTTAATTCCCGTAATTTAAAGAGTTGTGATTTTGGTTTAATTTGATTTGGAATTGAGTTGAAAAAAAATTTGAATTTTTGATAAATATCCTAAATCCGGTTTAATTGGGCGATTTTCTTGGGAAATCCTAACTAAGGAAAAATCATGATCATTAAGGGGAGGATTTTGGACGTGTTGAGGTAGTTACCAATTTCAATTGGAGTTGCCACGTGGCAAGGTGCAATGGTCATCCATTTAAAGGAAGTTATTGAATCGGTTTTGATAACCAATTGATTGGATTTTTGTTCCCTACAATCTTGGAACCATAACCATCAAGAAAGGAGTAATGGGGCACGTTGTGGGCTGGAGAATATTCTCCAAAGCCAGACCTCTTAAGGACCGTTAGATGGATTACAATCTAGGGTGGAGATCTAACTTAAGAGATTAGTTTTTTTTTCTATTTAAACATCCCAAATCAGTGACCGGCAACCTTTTTAGAATGCTTTGGGAGTCGTGCCAGCCCTAAAGCAAGGTGGTCAGCATCCCGATTGCACGTCCAAGGGGGTTTTCCATCGATTTGAACGCTAATTTGTGGAGATACGCGAAGGAAAGGGGTGATACGCGTGGAATTGAGTAACGCGCATTTAATCGCAATTTTTGTCAAGAGGTAGGATGTGTTTTACATTATTTTTCTTACCATTTGATCATGATTATATCCTTGATATTGTCTTGTGAAGATTCTGATTGATGAGTTGCATGAAAGCAATATTTTTATAGTGAAAGATGTGATTTTTATATGATGATCGCATTTGTACGTGTCATGTTGTTCTATCGCATTTAACTTGATGTGCAATGGCCTAGATGAGATTCTTCCTCTAAATTCCAGCGTCCTTAGACTTGTTTCATGATCCCTGAATTGCTGATATTTTTCTGTCCATTTATTATTGTCTTATTTCTTTAATATCATTGGATCATGTTGAGTCAATAGTGGTTAACTCGAGTAATATGCGTAGGACCATGGAGTTAGTGGTTGATTGATTCTTCAACACTAGAAATTTGACTCTTCACACCTCTGGTTGGTGAAAAGATCACTTCTTTTGAAGTCGACAGTACTCTATTTTATTTTTGTGTCCCATATTAGTAGTCTTAATTGGGATTTGTGGGAACTAATCCTAATTGGGTGTAATATCAACTGTCGGATGGTTATATGCATTAAAAACATAACCTTTACCTACTGACATGGCCATATTATTATCATGAGAGGACTCTGTGATAGTTATTATATCATGGTCAAGTGAGAAATTAATAAGTAAGTATCATATTAGGGGAGTTAATCCAGGTTAATTAGCCTCGGCCAGTATTTTCCTGTACAGACAGACTGCAGTATTAAATGTGTAACTAATTCTAAAAAATTCGGAAAAATGTGTTTTCTGTTGGGTTAGATTGTAGACTATTGGGGGAATCTACAGTAAAATTTTCGGGATCAGATTCGAACTGTAAAAATTACTGTGACACTCGAAATGTGCTGTTGTGCAGAAAACAGGGCAGTGAACCGGGGTATACCTAATAGTACTTAGTATCTTATGGCTATATTAAGTTGCTACCTAAATAAAAACAAGAAAGACAGGGGTGGAAATTGGGCGGAGAGTGTAATCTTCTGGAATTGCATAGTCCAGTGGAGTCAAGCCAAATTGAGTTGAGCTTATGTGTTAAACTACCTTACCGATTGAAGTGTCTCTAGAAATCTGATTAGGGTTGTACTCTCATACCCTAATTATTGTGACCATTCGAGTCATATGAGTTTAGCGTTAGAACTGGAAATTCTTATCGATGGCCTTGCACAATGAAAGGGTCTGATCAGTGAAATTACTTCTATACCCTTGAAGTTTGGGTTGAGCGTGAAAGATGAGTCGTTCCAATTACTCTGTAATGAGTCAGACGTAGATGAATAATACGGAGTCTCATCCTTATATTGGATTGTGTATTCCTTGAGATATTGAAATCTCAATGGAAATTCTATAAGAGTCCATTCTTGAACAGAAAGTCTTTTCCATTGATTCTGATACAGCTGATGCTGCTGTCAGATTATTTTCAGTTCTCTGTAAACTGCTTAGTCCACAAGAGTGATTAATACTCTTCAAGTGGAACTCATAGTATGCTCAAGAGCCAATACTAGATCTTACGAGATCTCAGATTTTATTGAACCTCTGTAGTTCAGCCGATGACGGCAACGCGTGCGCTTTGGACTGTATGATATTACGAAAGGTCTGTAGTCTCAGCCCATTGTGCCCGTAAGCACCGATGGGGCCAGCATCCCTAGACGCATGGCCGGGTTCCTCTATAGAACCTCTAGGATGTTCTGGCATAGATGTCCATAGGGGAAGTGGACTGACCTGAGAGCAGAAATTGATAACTCCTACACCCTGTATGTTTGGAGTCTATTCTGAGTATGATTTATACCCTTTTCAATGAAGTGTTCGGAGTTTGATTGATTCTTAGCACGAGATGCTCTCATTCTGGTATATTGATTACTGCATTATTATTCCAGTTATAATTGATGTTGTCTCATATTTTATATCGACTGGAGTCCATTGTTCTATTTATCTTTTGTTCAGTAGGGTTTTGGCATCCTACTGGGTATTTCTTTCGAAATACTCATGCATCCTTTGATGCAGGAATTAAGAAAGAATGAAGTGGAGCAGGTTTGTGTTGTTGCTGATTTCCAGATGAATAAAGTTGATTGTGAAGACTTGTTCTATTTAGATGTGTTTGAACTTTTATCATGTTTGGCCTGTGTGCCTTATATGTTATGTTAATGTTTTTAAATTATTAAGCTGTAATAATTTAAGTAGTAGTTCTTTCGAATTTTTAGTATTCAAGATCTTTGTTTAGTGAATATTTGTTTAAGCGTTCTGGAACGGATGAGAATTATGTATGAGTATTCGGTCGCGGCCCGGGTTTCAGCCTCATGACTTTAGTTGTGTGAGTGCTTCCGCGCATTATTCGAGGTTATGAAATTCGGGGCGTGACATTTCACCTACATGGTAAATATCGATCAACAAAAATTACCATTAATGTCAACTGTTTCTTTGAGTTTAATTTGGCGATAGGGATCCATTGCTATATATTTGACGGTAGGGTTCGACCCATGATCCTCAAATATCTGAGTGGACTTCTACTGACAAGATCGTGAATGAGAGTAGTGTGGTGATACCCCTGTAAAAAAAATTTAGGTTCTACTGAACATATGGTGTTACTGAGAAAAATTGGTGTGCTAAAAAATCTCAGCCAAACAAAAATCACAAATCTCCTCTCATCATTTCGGGCCAATTGTCACTAATTGTCCAACCATCACATCGTGCTGCAAATTAATTGAACAAAACGATCTTGCATCAGAAAAAAATTGAACAAAACTATATGTCTTCATGCTGGTTGGGATATGAAATGAAATATTAACTCTCATTCCAAATATCTTTTGTGCTCCCTCGAAGAATGGGCCCAAAATGAGCTCAAAATATCCGATATCATTAGGAGATAACAACAATCTCAAGTTTATCTTTGAGAGGAAGGCAACTGATCATCACCATGGCCAACGACTGCACGAGTTTGCTAACTTCGATGTGGCTCGATTTTAAATCTCGAAAACACAAGATTAAGCCCCATTTGGGGGGAGCCTTTCCGTACTTCAATGAATGGATGGGAAGGCTCTACTGTGATTGATTTTAGGGGTGAGATGCCTATAGAAGGCCTTGTAACTTACGAATGGTAAAGTTTTTCAGCTATTGGGTGAGTTCTTGAGAGAACTCTTTTGAGGCTTTTCCATCTTGTGTGGCTTTGGCTTGTGGTCTACTTAATATGTGGCAAGAGTTTTGAGAGTTAATCTTGTATGCTTATGATCGACGATAGGGACAAACTTTTTTAAGGCTTTACGCTTGTAGGTGAGTACTTGAAACCACTGCTTGTATAAGTACTCTTATTATTAGTATAATTTTTTGCACTTGGTGGATTGGCAGATAATGGTCCAAATTAATCTGTTGTGCCTTATTGTTTGGTGATGCTCATATGTTATCGCTAGTCTTCCTCTTGCTTGCAACTTGTTATCATTTGGTACTTGTATTGAGGAAGATCTATGCTTAATTTTTTGATCCCGTTAATCGCAGACCTGAAATTAATTGATTTCTCTTCTTTTTGGTTTTTTCATCAGCTCTATCCATTTCTTCTTGTGATAGCGGCACAGTTGATCTATTGCGACTCGACCCATTGTGGCCACTCCCAACAGTTTTACCATTGATTTGAAGCTTTGAGTATCTTAAAATTGTTTGACATTAATTTGTACCGGTCTCTAAATGCCGAATACACTATTGGAATAAGATCTGTAAAAGAATTCATTTGCTTGAGCGAATCGTTTTTCGTTTCGCGTATAGAAGCATATCTCAGATATTAGTAATTCTAGCATTTCTTGCTTAAATGAAACATTGCTTAACTTTCTTTTTATGGTGCAAAGCCCAATAGGGAGAAATTAAACAAGAGAAACTGTTAAAACAAACAAGCATGCCCTGATGGAAATCACAGGGAACAATTCTCCATCTGTTATGATGAGTCAACAAACTCGTTTATGACCTTAAGGCTTAAACAGCTAATATGTATAACCTTTATTATGAGAAACTTATATCATTCTTTTCCGGAATAAGATAGCATTGACCATTGGGAAGAAAAGAATGTACATAGGAATAAGATATCATTCTTCTATGGCTTTGTCGGTTTACTATTGAGTTGAACATGATAAAAAAAAATTAAGATAACTTTTCTTTTTTGACATGAAGACAAAAATAAAGATGGACCATGGTCGTCTCAAAGTCACCGCTGCAAGCCAAAACAAGTCAATCAAATGAAAGGGGCCTTTATGTACTAAGTACCTGGTGCAGGCTTACTATGGGTGCGTTTTGTTTGTTGAAAGATGAAAAATCGTCAAGATGAAAGAAGAATGAAAATTTTTCAGGTCTAAAACGTACATAGTTAAAATTAAAATTATTTAAAATTATCCAAACATATTTCACTTTTTACAAAGTTTTAGCACTTGATGATTTTTCATCTTTCAGCAAACAAACGCACCCTATGTATGTATGCAATGTTTCCTACCTCTACCCTTCTCGCAACACATTAGTATAATTTTTTTTCCTGCTATTGAACACATCATCAGTATAAAATGGATCTTCCAATAATTTATGACGTAGCTTCTGCCAAATTATTTACTCTCGAAGATTACTCTAATGACAACTGACTCGACTACAAATTTTATCAACCTTTGTGCTACGAACCAGTAGAGAAGTAATCAGATAGTGAAGCTTCACCAGTATTGTCGCTCCTTTATGATCATCGATGGCATACATGCTTGCGCACGAGTGGTACACAAAATCAAAGTCCTTGTGTATCGATTGTGCGCTAATGTATGCCATGGATCAGCGGTGATCAACCGGTGAAGCTTGCATGTGCGCTGTCGATCCTCCCTAGGAAGCTTCACCAGCGGCTACAGATAAAAGCTTTACCAGCTGATTACACTCGAACTCTAGGCAAACCTCTAGTAGTACACCTCCTTTTTCTCACCATGTACATAAACAAACATGAAAGAGATCTATAGAAGAACTCCTTGCAAACACTGCTTACTACTGATGATCTTCTTCTTCGGCGATAGCTTCCAAACTGCTCCGGCTTTGATGGCCTTGACTTCCATCATCACAGCTCACTACCTGGCCGAGATGCCTCGAGTGCAAGCACTCACGGACTATGAGCAGACCCAGGTCGGCATCTCCCTTGCTGAGGTCTGCCTGGGCCAGCAGCTTCTTCAACTCTCCCCTTGTCAGCCGGACCGTGACCCTTATCGGCGTCCCTGCTTGGCCGGCCACCACCGGATGCACCATCTGCTTCTCCCTGATGAAGCAGTTCCCCATCTCCCTAGTCTGCTATGCAGGCGGCAGAACTTGGTTTCTTCTAACTTGTATAGAGAGAGATGGTGGTATGGTTCTGCTGTTAAGCATGGGTATATGTGGCCAGTATGCAACCATAAATAGGTTCACAGAGATGGATAAGAGTCTCATTAAAGACGCACATGTCCACCAAAACTTGGTTTAACGTTTAAATGTGTCATGTCGGTGGGACACGTCGGCTGCTTTGACAAGGTTTAACTATCAAAACCGGACTGGCCCTTGCAGGCAGAACAACAACGGGCCCTTTAGCTGGCTAAAACAGGTGGTGAAGTACCCATCCATGTAGTGAAGGGTTGTGACGAGCATTTTGATGCTTCAGAGTAAGGATGCTTTGATTGTATTAGTATATAGTTTGAACCAAACAGGCTGCGGTTCCCTTTCAATCCATTCGGTAATCGATCGGACTGAGCTCCTGAAGAATTACACATTTACAGTTACTGTAATTTTTATGCCTGGTAATCTAGGACTAGTATGTTTCTAGTTGACCACGCACTCGAATGTAAATTGGTCATCTTAAATTAAATGGAACAAGACTTGGTCTCGAGATACAATGCAGTGTCCATGTACTTACGAGTAATGTCACATCACATGATTAAAGAAACCCGCGTCAATGTAGTGTGAGTGCCGTCTCCACGGGGCCCTGGACCGCCATGACCTTGACCTCCTGCTCGTCCATTGACCTCTCAAGTCCAAGGAATTCCGTATTGGATTTCGGTAAAATATCGGTTGGCCTAAGAGATAATATTTTTGAGATATTTGTAAAAAAATATCGGTAGTTAAAAATTAATTTTTATCATATATTTTTACAATTTAACTTATAAAATGAGTTATATTAATTTAGACAAAGCATAGATTTCAAAATATGCATAAAAATGCATATTAAGATTGGAAACAATAGAAAAGTTGTTTCTTTTCCCTTTTTTTTTAAAAAAAAAATTCCAATTTTTTTTTAAAAAATATTTTTTTTAAAATAGCGAAAATTCGGTTTGAAACCGAAATTTCGCTGATATTATAATTTTTTTAAAAAAACGATATTTTGTCATTTCGATTTCTCGGATGGGGCCCGAAATTGATATATCGACAAAATTTTGCCGATATGGAATTCCATGCTCAAGTCTCAACTCAAGTCTCCACCCGCCCGCTTCTCTGCCCTTGGCCTCTTATTCGGCATGGGATGTGCAGTTACACCACTCCAAGTTTAGCCAGCCCAACCCCCTGATACACAGGGTGGATGACCAATCCCATCTTATAAAAATACAAGGACAACGGACATCCACCGACCTTGAAAAGGGGTGGGCTGGCAAAAACATGGGGTGGTGAACTACTTATTCAAGCTTATCATTAAAATTTCAAGATGACGGAAAATTTTAATTTACATCCTCCCATTTACTTCTTCTCTTAAATACTGCGCTAATAGAATGCGGTCATGTCATCTAAGAGAATACCCAAAAGAATTAGATGTTTGTCACTTGAGAGATGGTATGGTCACATGCTATTGGCAGAGTATTTGAGGGAGGATGTAATATTCTTTACATGACAACGGCAGGACACAAGAAATGAGAATACAAGCAGCCTTCTCATATGAACAGTGACAATTAATTAAAGTGCCTCTAAAAACATGCCTACAAGTGAGATTTTTCTCATCTCTAAGAGTCATACTTCTATTGTCAACCAATGCGACACAGAAATGCGCACCTATTTCTTTCTCCTCCCATCCTCTTGTGGGAAAATGGTAGGTAAAAGGGGAAATTATATAATAAATTATAAAAAATCGAAAATGATGCACTGTAGCAAGTATTGCCCGAAAATGGTGCTATGATAAGCCACGCAGGCGCAGGCGCTTGCGCTTGCGTGGCTTTTTTTTAAAAACTAACCCGAGAGGCGTTGGTTGACCGGTTAAAAGAGAAATCAACCGATGCCTGTCGTAAGGCGTCGGCTGAGGCCTCTCTTAAACTACATAAATCTTTTTTCGTCCTATTTTAAAGAGGCAGTCATTTCAACGATGCATATCTCTCTCATTTCTAATCCATTTTCACCCATTTTTTTTCATTCTTCCTTATTTTTAGTGCTCTTTTTAGTCATTATGATATCACAAAGATGTTGAGCCATCACATACCATTTATCATAGTTTTTGTAGTATTTTTTTCAATAAATAGTATCCGATGGATCAACATCTTTGTAATATCATGATGACTATAAAGAGTACTAAAAATAAGGAAGAATGAAATTTTTTTTGGCGAAAACAGATTAGAAATGAGAGACATATACATCGTTGAAATTTGTCTAACTAAAATAAATCTGTCCCATTTTAAAGGGCGATAACTTCAATTATGCATATCTCTATCATGTTTTATCCATTTTTACCCTTTTTTTTTATTCTTTCTTATTTTTAGTGCTCTTTCTTATCATTATGATATCACAAAGATGTTGATCCATCGCATGCTATTTATAAAAAAAATACTAAAAAAATTACGATAAATGGTATGTGATGGTTCAACATCTTTGTGATATCATAATGACTAGAAAGAGCACTAAAAATAAGAAAGGAAAAAAAATGGGTAAAAATGGATTAGAAATGAGAGAAATATGCATAGTTGAAGTGACTGCCTGTTTAAAATGGGACGAAAAATGAAAAGTCGGTTGAATCGACACCGCATTAAGAAAACCACGCCTTTCTCTTTTAACCAATAACCGAGAGGCATCGGTTAACTTTCGGGTTAGTTTAAAAAAAAAAAACCACGCAGGCGCCTGCGTGGCTTGTCATAGCACCATTTTGGGCAATATTTGCTACAGTGCATTATTTTTTATTTTTTTATTTATTATATAATTTTCCCTGGGTAAAAATCTCTTTTCTTAAAGCCAAATGCACATATGTAACGCTTGTTCCTTAGTTTTGACTGTATAGACTATCATTTTCATTACTGCTTAATGGAGTGGGGGCCAACACCCCCTAAATGCACGGAGCAAACAAATGTTGATAACCGTTAGATTGTGTGGGTCTCATATGATGTAATAGTTCCCAGTCTTGAACGCATTCTAGACGCGTCATTTAATATTGTTAGTTTTGCCAATCCTTATGATGTGCTTTGGATCACAATGGCCCCTAGTTTCAGGAGCACTGACGTATAATAAATTACATACAGCTACGAAAGCATGTTCATATTAATTTGTGTAGTTGGCTGATACATGTAATGAATTTCTCCAACCAAACTCTTGATATAAGCTGAAGTGACTCATGATCAACAATGGAAGAAATCATGGCCCGCTTGACTATTTTTTTAAAAAAATTTGCAGGCCCACTATTTTTTAAATTTTACGGGCAACAAGGCAGGCCCACATGAATCTTTGCAACTATTGGGTGTCCGTCGGGGAGAATTGATGGGGCACACGCTTTACATGTGCGCTCTAACCGTTTGACACCAAACATGTAAAGCATGTGCACTGCCAAAAAGTGAGGGAGCTCATCCTACATCTCTTGCAAACTTATTAACTTGCTCTTTTGACTCTTTGATACTCTCTTACAACAGAGGTTTTTTCATATTACTTAGCTAATGAGCCCGGATTGCCATATTACCTAGTTTTTTCGGGTTCATCCCATATAACCTAGTTTCGGCACCTAATCTTCTTATTTTGCCCTCCTCAACCCTAACCCTAACTCTAACCTTAAAACCTTCATGTAAAGTCCCATATATTACCTTTACCTAGTTTTAAGTTTTACACTTTAACAAATCATATCTCCTTCATTTTTAGTCCATTTTTACCCATTTTTTTGTTCTTCCTTATTTTTAGTGCACTTTTTTATCATCACGATATCCTAATGAAATTGAAATCGTATCGAAAAAAACACCCCAACATCAATGATAAATAGCATGTGGCATCTCAATATCTTTATGGTATCATCATTATAAGAAATAACACTAAAAATAAGAAATAAGAAAAAATAGAAAAAATAAATCTGAAGTGAGAGAGATATGCATCGTTGAAGCTTGTCCCACTAAAATAGCTATTATGTGTCTGATTACAAGATAGCAGTGCTATCGTGTAATCGAACACACGGTAACTTTGAGCTATCGTGCAATAGAATATACCAAAGCCAAAGCTATCGTGTGTTCAAACATACATCGATTACACGTTAGCACTATGTAATCACCCATTTTAGTGGGACAAACTTGAACGATGCATATCTTCTTAATTTTTAGTATATTTTTGCCCATTTTTTTGTTCTTCCTTATTTTAATGTTCTTTCTGATCATCATGATATCCTAATTATTTTGATATCATATCAAAAAATACTCTAAAATCTATGATAAATAGCATAAGGTGTCTCAACATTTTTATGATATCATCATAATACGAAAGAGCACTAAAAATAAGGAAGATTAAAAAAAATGGGTGAAAACCGATAAGAAATAAGCGAGATATCAATCGTTGAAGTTGTCCTACTAAAATTGATATCAATAGCTTTTTTGGGGGACAAACTTCATCGATTAATGTCTCGCTCATTTTTTATCCGTCTTCACCCATTTTTTTTCATTATTCCTTATTTTTAGTGTTCTTTCTTGTCATGATGATAACATAAGTGGTGTGCTCAACAATTTAAAAAAAAATTGATAAAACATATGATTGCAATATAATCCCCTGGTTGGCCCATAACATTAATAAAGCCTTAATCATGATAATTAAAAAATAAATAAATTTGAACAGTGAACCAGATTATTAATATAACCTGAACCAAATCATAAAGAGTAGGCCGAACCGAAATATTAAGTTGGGCCGGTCCTGCTCGGTTTTGATTTTGGGCGGGTTCAATGTATAAACCGAACTGGACTTTAAGTGAACCGGTCCGGTTTAGAGGGTCATCCTCTTCATGAGGATGCCCTAAACTCTTTAGGGCAGTGAGCGGCGGCATGGCGTGGGCGCCGCCACCACCACCTTCCTCCTTCGGTGGCCAAAGGCTCATCAACATAAGGGCCGCCCTCCTCGCCACCGAGATCGTCGCCCTCCAATGCCGGACGTAAGAAGGAGCGGGCGACGACCACGGACTTGCGACGGCGACTGCGACAACAATCGGACCCGCGGGAGCAGCAGCGGCGTCGGCATCAAGGGCGGCGGTAATGGATGCCACTGCCACCGCCGTGTCCTTCCTCATCTTTCTCGGCACCATCCTCAGGTCCGATCGATGCATGGCCGGCGTCAGGTGGGTCGCCATCGTCCTCCATTCACAGTCATGGCCGCCGCCACTATCGCGGCGGCCAAAAGACTTTTTTTACTCGTTCTGATCCGTGGCGACCGTCGTGGTGGCGGCGATCGGCGCACGACGGTCATCATAATCGTCGTTCACGGCACACCGCCGCCACGGGGCACCACTATGGTGGCCGAAAGGGCCGCCCTTTCCTTTTTCTACTGCGAGGCCGGCGGAGGCCAAAAGGCGATCGCCGGCATGCCGTGAAGACAGATTCAAAACTGTCATCGCCATGGCCATCTGCCCATGATGGCACGGCCGTCGGCCAACATCCGGTCGTCGGGCCTTGTTTGCTCCGATATCAATTGATAAACTTTAAAGCAAGAGATTCAGGCATACATGTAGCCATTAGAACCTTCAATGAAGTCTTTCTGCTAATATTCTGCTAATTGTCTTCAGAACCACAATGAGTTTCTGGTTTAGAATTTGGCTGAGAGTAATCTCGCTTAAGACACCGAATTAGGATGGCTAATAGTGTATTTATAACTAAACCAAAACACCATTGTTAAGAACCTTAGAATCCTGACCGTCCATCCATAGGTCATCCAATGGTTCAGATTTACCACTTAAAACTACAGTTTAATGGGTATTCTCGCTCAGACCCATTACCCAGACAGTTTTAAAAGCCTAAAACAGTGTCAATTGAGATAGTTTGGCCACTTTATGTTTTATTAAAAAATAAGCCCAAAAGGTAAACTTAGCCACTCAATTCTTATAGCCTTGGCGTGGCTGGATTTGTCAAGATATCCAAAACCCAAAAGAAGGGACCCTTCCTAGACTTATCTCCAACTAAGCTAAACGTGATCAATACATAAGTCAGGATCCTACCTGCGCATATATCCATATCGTCTATTCATGATAGTTTTTGCTACTCTAATTCATAAAATCAACACACAAGCATGGTTAAATCGTACTGACTATAACTACTTGTAATCCAATATTTACCATATTAAATGATTTTGATTTCTAGAAGCTTATGCACGTATTCCTCCAAAAGACAGTTGCAATATCAGGATGCAGAATGATGAAATGTAGCACAAGCATTTTCATTTTTCTTTTCATAATTATAATCAAGTAGCGCATTTTCCCAACTATTTGGGGTCGGCGACACGGATCTTACTCCTCCATTCAAACTTGTTTTGGGCTACCTCTTTTGTAAGAGATAGTAAAGTCAAATCCTTTCTTATTAACTCCATCCAAGTTCTCTTAGGTCTCCCTCTCCCTCTTTTATCATCATTTACATGTATCCCTTATAATCTTCTCACTGGGGCATCTAAAGGTCTTCTTTGCATATGCCCATACCAACGCAACCTACATTCCCTCAACTTCTCCCCTAAAGGCGCAACTCCTAGGCTCTCACGAATATATTCATTTCTAATCCTATCTCTCCTAGTTATCCCACTCATCCACCTTAACATTCTCATTTCGGTTACATTCAACTTATCTATATGACTCCTCTTTGGTGCCTAGCACTCCGCTCCATAGAGTATTGTAGGCCTAATGGCCGTCCTATAGAACTTGCCTTTAAGTCTTTTTGGAACCCGCCTTTCACACAACACTCCCGAGGCTGCCCTCCACTTTACCCACCCCGCATTTATCTTATGCACCACATCACTATCAATATCCCCTTCTTTATGGATAATGGATCCTAAGTAACGGAATTGATCACACCTTGGCACTTCTTGCCCATCTATTTCAACTAGGGCTCTATCTATAGTTCTACCTTCCTTAAAATTAAATTCCATGCACTCTGTCTTAGTCCAACTTATTTTAAAACCTTTTGATTCTAGAGCATCCCTCCACAATTCTAATTTCGCATTTAAACCTACTTTACTCTCATCAATTAAAACTACATCATCTGCAAAAAGCGTACACCAAGGTACATTATCTTGCAAATGACTAGTAAGCTCATCCATAACTAAAGCAAAAAGATACGGACTTAAGGCTGACCCTTGATGAAGACCTACCGTAACCGGAAACTCCTTAGTTTCCCCCCCAATAGTCCGCACACTAGTCACAACCCCTTCATACATATCCTTTATGATATCTATGTAACCTCTTATGACACCCTTCTTATTCAAAACACTCCAAATAAGCTCTCTCGGCACTCTATCGTAGGTTTTTTCTAAATCTATAAAGGCCATAAAGAGGTTTTGTTTTCTATCCCTGTATCTCTCAACTAACTGCCGTAGTAAAAATATAGCTTCCGTTGTTGACCTCTCTGGCATAAAACCAAATTGATTCTCTGATACTTTAGTAACTTTTCGCAGACGCCCTTCTAATACTCTCTCCCATAATTTTATAGTATGCCTCATAACTTTTATACCTCTATAATTTGTACAACTTTGGATATCCCCTTTATTTTTATACAAGGGTATGAGGGTACTCCTCCTCCACTCCTCTGGCATCCTCTTAGACTTCCAAATCTTGTTGAATAAATTAGTCAACCAAGTTAAGCCCACACCTCCTAGTGCCTTCTACACTTCAATAGAAATTCCATCGGGCCCTAGAGCCTTGCCTTTTTTTTTTCTTTTATAAAAGGAAAAAAATTGCTATAAGAGCGGTTCTATCTTCACGATTACATTTTATTCCTTCATATATACCCAAGTGAAACCTCTAATATTACTATTTAAGACTTAAATTTGGAGAAAAAACTTCAGATTAATTAGAACATAAACTCATCTCAATCAGCTTTAAGCCAAGTAGTGCACTAATGCCCTCTTTTATTTTTCCTTTGGCAATGCGAATAAAACGGATCCATTGTTCATATCTGTTGTGATAAATGCTTGATAACCAAGTTTATAAGTGGGATCCTCCAAGTATATGACTTGAATGCAATATACCACATAAACCAAAAATGTTTAAGGAAATAAAAATATGCGCTGACGCCATGTTTTATTATGCCCTAACGCCATCGGAAGACAATTATTTTTCAATTGCGTGGGGAGCAATTTTCTCCCATCGGTGTTGTGGAGCACATTTTCCCTAAGGTCCTGATTTCAAATCCTGTTAGACATGGTATTTTATGCCTTTTTCACATGTGTCTTCCCTTCATTACTACATCAGTTATCATAGAAATCATGAAAGACTACATCAAAAGAAAAAGAGAGAGAGAACTGTATAAAAAAAGGGGAGAACAAGTAAAATGTCAACTCAGAATACAGCCACACATAAACGCTGAGACGGGCTTTGATTTCTTCCAAGTCAAATGGGTCTTCAAATAGCATAGCTTGAATATTCATCTCTGCTTACCATTTGGATGGAATTATGGCGGATGAGGCGTTTGGCTTTACTAGATTCCAGTGTTATTTGCATGTTGTGGGTATATTGTAGCATAAGATAAGAGATCAACTGGCCGTCTCTGTCTTCAGTATTAGCACACATAGTCGTAGTCCCATGCAATTAATTATATGTTCATCTTACTAGATCTGCAAATAGTCATAAAATTGTGTTCATTTTAATCTTTTGCAATTAAATTGCGCTCTGTGACAAGGCTCTTACCTCCGTTTTCGTACTGCCGAGGCCGTGAACTGCTAAAATGCCTCAAGATCTTAAACGATTTGGGGATCCGACAGGCCATTTCCCACTAGAGGCAACTTGCTTCCAATGAATCTAAGTGGGAGAGTCGGCGTCCATGGACATTCAACTCATGGATGGAATGCCTTATCAGCTGCCAAATGTGAACATATTAATAACGCATTTTACATATTCCTAGTAAGTACTTGTTGAAAATTTTACCACATGCTTTTGTATATCCTGTGAGATGCAACTTGATGTATGAAATGGTGACGAATCGTATCAAAGCAAGTATTCAACACTTCATCCCTCCCACTTGTGCTTAGGAGCTTCGCTTGGACGTCTCCCTCCCACCATAACTTGATCTACAACACTCAGAAGAAATATTGAAATCCAAGTGTTTTGGCGAACCAGAGTGATGCTACTATACTCTTTTAAGACTAGAGGCCCATCTTGACACAAAATGTTGCATCCTCTTTATAGACAGAGACAGATGAAAGGGTTGGAGTGATGTTGTCTAGATATGTCTTCTTGGACGAAGGTGTGTGCAGAATAACCAAATCTCTACAAAACCCAAAGATTTGTGCACACAGCCTGAATGAATGGATGAACATAGATAAGTCCCCAAGAGGTGATTCTTAGAAGATTCCTAAATGGCCACGGTTCCTTGAACCATATTTTATGTTTTAGCTATGCCAGTCCTACACTTTTACCAACGTTGTTCATTTCCATATGGGCTCAATTTTTCTTAATATGAGAGTTTAAAATCCATAGTTCTAAATACAACAAGTTCAAACAAATTGAACATTTCCTAAATGGGCTCAAATCCATATTTCCAACAGTACTTGCAATTCATAACATAATTGGGCCTAGGATAACGGCAGTTCGAGGCCCTTTCGCTGTCCCCGTCCAGGTTTTATATATAGATAAAAAAGTTCGGCCAGACACAACGAAGGTTATTGTTGCAGACATTGCACGAACGTCGGACAACAAACGTTCACGGCCAGCCCTATGGTAAAGATCAAGCCTAGTACGCGATGACCTCTTTTATTTGATGCCTATGTTAGTGCAGATAGGCCACTTCCATGCGTGCATTACACCTAAAATGGGCAAACTTCTTTTAAGTTTGTTGTAAAACAATTATACGTCGTATACCAAATTGAATAACTAAGTTTCCCAAAAGCTAGAGCTAGTTGGAAAAGATTATTTTTAATATACAGTTCAACTCAACGGGATTACATAGGATCTTTTGGCTTTAGCAAAAAAACGTAGAATTTTCTTCAACAAAAATATTATAAGGGCACTTTTGCACATCCAGCCATTCCCAAACATTGGATTAGCCTCGAAGGCATTTGTTATTTCATTTACTGGAGTTGCTACTCCCTACTTAATGGGTTGAGTAGGAGGCAATTATGCCAAATTTGTTGAAGCAGCAAGCCTATCTGGTTGGTAGTCAACAGCTTACTCGAGTAAATTGATTTTGGGTTCCAGATTAAGCTCAACTAAGAGGGTACTTCTTTTTCTATTGGTACAATCACTCACCTAAAACAATGGCTTGTAGACAAGAATTAACACTCATATCTGATCATCAGTATGGCCCGTCGCTGTTATACCATGATCTGCTTTGAGTTGGACATCTCATTAAGGAGAAAGAGAAAAGAAGAGAAGTCGTGATACTGTTTACCCATGAACTGGTTTACACTTCTTCATACGACAAATCAATATACCATCTAATATTGCAATGATAATGTAGAGTCCATTATATGATAACATAGAATTATGACATTGTACTACCGAAATAGTAATATGTTTTTGTGTTCTCTACCTTATTTGGATGTTTCACACTCTGTCTACCTGGTACCAAAACTCCCCTTCAATAATTTACACTGTATGGCAGGATCATAACATTTCTGATAATAGGACTGTAGCCTGCGGCTCAACCCAACTTGATTCTTACCAGCAGAGACTCTCTCTCTCTCCACTTCGTTAACAGTCAAATTCATTCCTAGCTTGGTCAAATGCAGAGTTCCCATCATTGAGAAATGAGCCAGATTAGTTAGTAGTAAATTGTTTATCTTTTTTGAGCCCTTCAAGGCTAATTTTTCAAGGCCAGTCAAACATGCAATACTGCAACAGAAAGTGCAAACAACATTTACCCATAATCTGAGGATTGACTTGTATTTCATATAAAAAACTGACTTACTGTAAGCTCAGCTCATACCCACCTTGGATTCTTATTTATATACATCCTTTACACATCAAAATCCATGACTTTCTAACAAAAAGTCCAAGGCCCTTACTGGCGCACACCCAAGCCTCACTTTGGATTCCGGAAACAATCAATCCATATCCAAAAAAGCAGGTGAAAAGAAGAGCATAACTGAAAGTATGACCAGTACACAACTAGGACAGAATAATGAGCAAACCACGGCTTATTTCCTAAGTAATCTTAACGTTAATATCTAATCAAGAATGACATGATAAGAAAAATTACAGTAATAAGTAGCAGAGCTATCCAAGCCCTGCTTGTGGGATGCGGGCAACATTGAACAAGGAGGTATAAAAGCTCTCCCAGCCAATTTACCCTAACTGTTCTTTAGAAAGTCAGTCAACAAAGCCAACCCAGCTGCCACTATTGGTCGATCTTGATTTGATGATACAAAATAAGAAATTAAAAAATAAACTTAAATGACTCAATAATCTAAACAATCATTATCAATAAATGCAACCAACCCAAATGTATGATGATGACCACCATGAAGGCATGAACCTAATTACTAGCCTGGAGCTTCATCTCCTGGAACAAGCTTGAACAGATCAATGCGGCATCCGCCTGACATTGGGGAAGACAAGGACATCCAATAGACCCTTTCTTCCCACCTCGTTCTAAGATCTTCTTTTTTTCTTGTCTATAGATGAGTTAGTCTATGAATGTAAAAGTATGCTTTCACTCCTTAACTTGTTTGATCTAAGCCCCTTGATTTGATTGTTCAGTGGAAATGGTTCCTCCACCAGCTATTGAAGAAGACCCAGATACTGTTACACCTGTTTCATTTTGCAATTTAGTTGCATTCCTCATTGAAATCCTTCCAAACCAAATTAATCTCAATACTTACTAGACATCTGGCCCCCGGCAGTTGACGGCGAGGTCGAGGGAAGCGACAGTATGCCGGCACCTCCCGTGCCGAGCTGTTGCTGCATGTAAGGGTACTGAACGAAGTATGGCATTCCAAAACTTGTGCCTCGTGCAGCCTCATTAGTTTGTGAGTATTGTGCGTAGTAAGGATAAAAGTTGTGGTAATAACCAGGTCCGGCCATTGTGTAGTAAGGTGAAAATTGGCTCCCACCATAGGCATTGTTGTAATAGTTCTGCGCAAATTCATGCAAAGCTTCCACATTTCAGTCCTCCACACTTAGATTGACATTTTAAAAGAATCAACACAAGCAGGAAGAAGACCATATACTAACCATTGGATACATGTTCTCCTGTGAATACCCAGAATACCTGAAGATAAAAAACACAAGTAGAATCAAAGCTTTGATCTTAACTTGTCTTATTAATTGATCTTAGCATTGTCTTACCATGGATATTGAGAAGGCTGATGGAAATAAGTGGAGCCGGTGCCGGAGTAGATCGGAGGCGTCGATCGGGAGACGGGTCTAAACCGTCCCATTCCTTTATTTCGTATTCGATGGCAATGCAGTATGAAACTTGAAGAGTTAGATGAGTTTCAGTAATGAGAAGATTGGATGGACTTGCAAGAAAACATTAAGACATTACCATGCTGAGGGGTCGGAGGCCGAGTTCGTTGGGCCGCGCCGAGGGTAGCCAGATTGCAGTTGGCCCTCCTTCCGTCGATCACCGGCGAAGGATCCTGGCACGCCCGCCTCGCCGCCTCTGGGTCCTTGAACGTCACCTACATAGACCAACTAGAGATTTGAACATAGAACAAATTTCTAATGGCTACTTGAAGGGGAGAAGAGAGGCTTACAAATCCATATCCTTTGGATCGCCCGGTGTTCTTGTCTGTGATAACCACAGCTTCCAGGATCTCACCAAACTGCTCAAAATAGCGCTTCATCGTCTCCCGGTGAGTCTCCCAGGCAAGCCCACCCACGAAGATCTTGGTGTAGGTGGTGTCACCAAACGAGGCCCCTGTAGCATTGCTTCCTCCCATCTGGAACTGCCGCTGCTGTTGTGACATTGGAGGCAGCCAAAAAATGGAAAACTGAAAACGAAACAAGGAGAAAAGATGGAAAAGCTCTATATATAGAGTTCTGTATTAAGAAGAGCAAAAAAAGGCTTTTTTAGTTGTAATCAGCCCATTGAGTCGCCTGCCTTCTCCTCCTTCTTCTACTTTTCCGTGGGTACTCCTCAGATTCCTCAACAAAGATGCCCGTAACGAGAAAATCATTACTGGTATGGGTGGAAACTGGAAAGAAAGCAGGCTCACCACCAGAGAAGCAGCACACAACAGGATGAAGCAAAAGGACAACCAATAGAATGAATCAAAAGCAGTCACTTCCTTGCTTGTTATATGGTAATGGATCTTTGTTATAACTTGATATTATCTGCTTCGCTGTCTTCAACCTTCTTCTCCACAATAACACTGATTGCTTATTGTTTTTAATAATTCCTCGCCTGTGGTTTTGTCTCTGAAAGAAGCCAATGGCCCAATGGGACCCCTTCCTTCCTCTTTTGTTTAATGCAACTGTCTTTGTGCAAGTGCAGCCGCTCTCGTAACTGAAAAAAGTGCAGAAAACAGCCCACAGAGATAGATAATGAGAGAGAGAAGTCTCCTCTCTTCCTCTCCGTATATACTTCTCTTCTTGCATTAATCCATGCAGACCCAAGAAGGAAACCAGTGCAAAATTTGGTTTTTTTTCAAAGAAGACAGAGAGGCGGCAGATGGAGGGGGACCTTGGGGGAGGAAAAGGGAAGGAAAGACACAGGGAGAGTTTACCCTTCTTGGCGTTAATGCCGCGGCAAGCGGCGTTGCTCGTGGGGTTTTCCTAAGTAGGGGAGCCACCAAGGAGCTAGGCTCCTGCTCCACACGATTTCTCTCAATTGAAAAAAGCACAGACAGCACCGAATCATGACTAATCGGTCAAACTCCCTCCCTCCCTCCCTCCATCTCCTCCTCTTCTCTCTCCTTCAAGCCTTTTCCCCTGTCTATCTATTCCTTTTCCTCTTTTCTGTCGGCTTTGCAGCCAGAAGCTGTCGGTCGGCTTGGCGTTTGGGAGTTGGTCATATCTGGGCGGGAGTTTTGGCTGAAAGTATGGCAGATGGAAGGTGGAGTCTTTCAGTTTTCCCAGTAGAGGAAGAGACAAGATTGGAGTTTGGACAGAGGTGATGATAGTGGTAGAATCCAATTCCAGCTTGCCTCTGTTGGATGGCATACCTGTTTAAGGCCAGCAGGCTGCAGGACTCTTCTTCCTGACATACCCCCATGTTCAAGATTGACCCACATTATCTCTTCATTGTTCATTTTTTAACTTATTGTTATATATTCTACAAATGACAAATGATCAACCTCATTATCATCTACAGAGTACATGATAGCTTAATAACTGCTAGCAATCGAATTATTCTTGCTTCATTTGGTGCGTTTGGGCAATTAAAGCCGCTTTGTATGCAGGTGTTTTCTCTCTGAAGATTTATTGTCCAGCCCGGAGGATGTTCGCCAGGAAATACTCCGTCATCAGGAGCAATTGATCATGATGATCGACGGCGCACGTGCATGTTTTGTGCGCTGCGCAAACAACGTTTTTTTTTGTGAGAGCACATAGAACATTCCTGTCCGCTGTTGATGAAGATCAGAAGATGTCATGTTTCCTTTCCCTCCTATAATTTCCCCTCGCAATTTGTTGTTTATAGCCATTTCCCTGATTTCGTAGGCTGTGGACGAAAAGCTTTTAAGAAAGCATGGAATAATTGAGGGGAGGACAAATGTGCCCTAAAACACATGGCAGAAAATAACGTGCCTCACGGGATTTAAAGTCACAACTTTGGCTCTTGTACCATGGTCCATGATAAATAACTGAGTTTCCCAAAAGCTATTAGGAATGGCTAATTATAGTATGCAATTCATATTTCAACATGAAAATCCATCCCTAAAGCTATTAGAAATGGCTAATTATATAATATGCAATTCATATTTCAACATGAAAATCCATTTATTTGGTTAGTGAATGCTTAATAGTTAAAATCTTTTTCTTTCAGCAAAAAATGACCATGCATGTCGCTTGTACATTCACAGGAAACAGGAAACTCAAGACGAGGCCTCCTCATCTTTTAAAAACCAGGCGGCTGGCTTTGCAAAAGCCGAGCAAGCCAGAAGTCAGCTCACGCCGCCAGAGAGAGAGAAGAAAGAAGAACTAGCGTCCAAGGAAAGAGACAGGAGAAAATGTGGAATCCTTCGTACTATCTACATGAAGGCTGCAAACCAGGCAGGCCCTGTCAGAGGAAGCACATGCACGGTCTCTCTGAGCTGAGCTGAGCAGAGAAACAACTGTAGAAAGAAGCTCATGCGCGGAGCAAAGTTGCTCTTTGTTGGGTTGGTTGGTTGCCTTAGTTCAATAAGTGGAATGTTTTGTGACTGGTATTTCCATGGGGAAACCGATGGCCTCACCAGTCCCTGCGCTTGAAGGACTGGCTGCTAACATGGCCAGCTGCTAATCTGGATTATCCCCAACTTCTCCTTATGTAGAAGGACATTAAACAACTTTCCCTTAAAAACCAACACTTTTCTTGTCATGTTCAAGAGATCAGATTCATGCCATGAGAACAAACAAAAAAATTGGTAAAGAGTTCGGGTGGGTCATGGATGGCCCTGTGCTTATAAATGTCATCATTTATCTATTAGAAAAACTATATTTATTAAAAATAACCGGAGGGAGTACTAATTTGAAATTTGAAGTTTTGACAGTAATCAGAGAAGAAAATGAATTATGTCATTGTCCAAAAAAAAAGGAATTATCTTTACAACATTTTCGTTCTATGTAATGAGTATGTCTTCAAAGCTAGTTATCGTATGGACCCATGGACTATTTGGCAACTTAATTGTATAGCCATGCATGACAGTTGAATAAGAAGTTGATGCAATCATTATGACTTCAGCCCAGGCAGATGGCCCTTGAATGGCATCTTCTTGTTCTACATAACTCGGATTTCTTATAGAAAAGACCTTAGCTGTGTGAGAGTCCGGTACTATAGCTGGATATATATATATCTGTGGGGCATGTAATGACCCTCATTTGGTTCTTATGACATTAAGTTCAGTTGCCACCCCTGAAACTTCGGAGCGATACTGTACATTTCCTTGATTATCGGCCAATTTGTGCCAAATAGTGATTTCATAGACTTCAATAGTGATTTGTTATTGACAATTTTTTACTGAAAAGTTGAATTGATACAAAAATTCAAAGACAAATGATGTTTTCATTGACATATTTGTTTTTGTTTCATGTTTTTATTGTCATGCAATTTACTGATATTTTTTGTAATTTATATCACTGAAAATATAGGCGCCGTCCAAATGGTATTATTATCATAGTTCCTATCATTGTTTTCCAAGAGGGTCTTGGAATTATAATTCTGTGTGTTTATTTGTTCTAACTATGTGAGAGTGAAATGGGCAAGTACAATGCCATAAGTAGGACTTGGAGATCAAGCTAGCTTTAGCCAATTTATGTTGGTTTCATTTTAGCAGGCATTATAAATAGTAGGCAATATTTTATTGATCATGGGTCCAATAAGAGGCTATGCGGCTCATATTACTTTGTCTTTTTTATACAACTATATTATTTTGCTGCATACTCCTTCATTTAAATGATTGGATATTATATCAATAAAAATGCTTGAATATATTACAATGGTGACGACTTGATCTTTAATTGTAATTTTGGACTATCAACATTGCTAAGACCAGGTCTAATTTTCTTCAAATGAACTAAAAATTTAGTTCATTTGAAGAAAACTGTACCTAGCTATCAAAGAAAACTGTATTTATAAAAAGTGACCGGAGGGAGTATGTTTTTCAATACAAACTTAGTATGTTTGAGTAAAGGCATTCCAGCATTAAGCTTTCAGAAAAAGCTCATAGAAAGCACCTTAAGAGGCACTTACTGAATGTTTTTCCAAACAACGTGGACTTTTTTTTTATCGAATCTATGTACTCTACTAAATCTTCAAAGAAAAAACTATTTAGTCGTTTAGTATCTTAGTCTACTCAGATAAAGATTTTTATAAACATTGTTTTATGTATGCTTTGCGTGAAAAAAGCACTGCTGACTAATTTCATACTATTAACTTTTCATATGGGTCAATTTCACAGAAGGCTTGTTCTTGCTATTATGGCTTACCCAAGACCTCGTCGGTCCCTTACTCAGGTCTAACTCTCCTGACTTTATCACAATTCACCTGATAGATACTCCCTCTGTTCAAAAAATCCTGGCTGCATTTGAAAATGAGTTAAATTTATTGGCCTACAAGGCCCACACAATTTCAAGCCTCCCCTTACCCCTGGACATGCACTCTCACGGGAATCTATTGGCCTATAGGGCAAATCCAACCACCTATTGGTGGATCCATAATTTTTTCAAATGCAACCAGGATTTTTTAAAGGGAAGGAGTTTTTTTCAAAAGCAATGTTGTAAATGTTGTAGAAACATGATGATGGTGCGCGAGGACTGCATGCATTATCCAAGACTTGGGCAGGTTGGGCCGCTAGGAAAGACACAGCCCCACAAATTTTAGGTAATGCCCATTATGTCTCTTGCAGATGAGTGCATCCTGCAGTCCGTGGATGTTCTTCTCTTGCTTGCAGGAGAGGGGAGTCCGTTCATGTAAAAGTCTGGCTAACCCCTCGAGATGACCATTGGTGATCCGGTTGAAGTTTGTGGAAAAAGATAATTTTTCATATAATGCCAATAGCTTATAAGATCTTGCCTTCGCTTGTGATGTGCAATTGAGTATTTACGTCTAATGGTGTAATTTTGTGCCTAGTTATGTTGTACCTTATAAAGTTAGTGTGATATTATGTCGTTCGATTTTTTTATCATTAGTAGGCTCCTCACGGTCTACTTCTTATTAGTGGCACCTTGTACATGTGTGCGGCGTGGGGAGCCTTTCCTTAGCGACAAAAGGGAAGAAAAATATCAAATACAGATGCTCTCAATTTTGGCCGTTATATAATTATATCTATTTTAACATGTTGGCCATAATTTAGACAAGGAGATTGTTTAGATTCTTGGAGCTACACAAGAAATTAAGAAAATGGACTACACGCACAGGCTTGGGTTCATCAACCCACTAAGGAAGACATAATAATCAACGAGAAAATAAAGAAAACACTCCATACGTTCCACGTTAATTTTCACCTTTCAGGGCTGAAATATGCTTTTTTTCACCCTGAAAGGTGCAAACAAACGCACCCCACCTTTCAGGGTGAAAAGTGTTTGGAAGCTGAAATGGTGAAAAATGGTCGGTGACGGTGATAGGTGAAAATTTTCACTCTTTCACCTTTCAGCCCTGAAAAGTGTTTGTTTGCTAAAAGGCCGAAAATTGGCCCTGAAAGGTGAAAGGTGACAAATTTTCACCTTTCACCCTGAAAAGCTGATTCTCACCAAAGTGAGCATCAGGCTGACGAATCGATCGTCGCACCTCTTCGACGAAAAAAAAATTAACTCTCTCACAAGGTTCGTCCCCCCGGTGAGTACCCCCACCCCGATGGTGCCCCGTTGAGCTGAGAGAGGTTGTGCCCCCCGTCCCCGCCGCTCATTGAGCCCCCCTCCCCTCCGGTTGCCGCCGCCGCTGATTGAGGCCCCCACCTCGTCGCTGCCGCCCCGTTGAGCTGAGGGAACCCGTGCCCACCCCTCCCGGGCAACTGCTCGGGTCATCCATAGCCGGTCACCCCGGTATTTACCCCGACACCTCCGTTGCCGCACCGTTAAGCCAAGGGACCCCCCCCCCTGTCATATCTCCCTCATTTTTAGTCCGTTTTGGACATTTTTTTCATCATTATAAGAAAGAACACTAAAAATGAGGAAGAATGAAAAAAAATGGGCCAAAACGGATTAGAAATGAGTAAGATATGCATCGGTGAAGTTTGCCGATTAAAAAAGTTATCACGTAATCGATTACTCGATATGCAGTACTATAGTGTATCAAATTACTCGATATGCAGTACTATAGTGTAACCAGTTACTCGATATGCAGTACTATAGTGTATCAAATTACTCGATATGCAGTACTATAGTGTATCAAATTACTCGATATGCAGTATAGTGTAACAAGTTACTCGATATGCAGTACTATAGTGTATCAAATTACTCGATATGCAGTACTATAGTGTAACCAGTTACTCGATATGCAGTACTATAGTGTATCAAATTACTTGATATGCAGTACTATAGTGTAACCAGTTACTCGATATGCAGTACTATAGTGTATCAAATTACTCGATATGCAGTATAGTGTAACCAGTTACTCGATATGCAGTACTATAGTGTATCAAATTACTCGATATGCAGTACTATAGTGTAACCAGTTACTCGATATGCAGTACTATAGTGTATCAAATTACTCGATATGCTGACGAATATTCCTATCAGCGTGACTTATTTTCAGTTCCCAAACATATTTCACCTTTCACAAATTAGGCGTGAAAATTTTCACCCTGACGCCGAATTACTTTCAGCTTCCAAACGAGCTGTCACCAATCAGAAAAAAACACCCTTGATTATTTTCAGGCTGACATAAATTTTCACCTTTCACCCTTTCAGCTTCCAAACGCCCCCATAATTTATCAAAATGATCTGATTTTAGTTAAGTTCACATTGAAAAACTAAATAAGACTATTAATATGGAACTGAGAGAAGACTGAAAAAAAAATTGAATTCACTAGTCTTTCTGTAATTATTGTCAGTTTGTCACCATCAAGATGGATAATGTCAACTGTCGGAATGATGCTTTTTCTTTGTGGGTCCCAGATATGTCGAGGGCATAATTACGGGCCAAATCTCAGATCACAAGGCACATGCTTGGATGCATTCCAGGTGTGTCTTAAATCCGGTTATGGACCGGCAGTGTCTTAAATTCTTTTTGTCTGAACTGGCCTGGCAGACTGGGTCCAATGGTGGAGACTAGTCGTTTTTCCAGCTTGGTTCGTCCCTGCATATAGGAATTTGAGACCGGGGTGGTTAGACCTCGGCTGAGTCGAGCAGACGGTAGAAGAAAAAGAAATGGCAGTATTAGTGGAGGAGGACGACCGAAAGGAAGAGAAACATAGCTTATGTTTTTTTTTGTAGTCAATAGGTTTTGTCATTTTGATAGGTAAGACTTGCAGACCCCTTACACGCGAATGGGATTTGATCCTTGGACATCTCCCACAACCGGGAGAGATCCAACCACCCCGACTAAGGCTATATTAGCATGAGAAGATTAAGTTATCTGTTGGCGGAGGAGGAGGCGTGGAGGGTGGAGGAAGGCGGCAGTAGCAGAGAGAAGGAAGAAGAGATGGAAATATTTATGCAGACATTGGCAACCCGGGCAAGACGACCTGGTCGGGCCAGGTCGGGGCTCACGTTCTAGAATTAGATGTAAGGAAACCTTCCAAGACAATCCAGTCACAATTTGATGGGATAGCACCAAAGGAAAAATCTTTTTATTTCGGTTGGAATGTCAAATCTTCTCTTGTTAGGGATAAGTGTTCAGAAATCAACTACAACAATTATTAAGACAATTATCCCAACACTTCTTTTTGGGAACAATTATCCCATCATTCCATCAATAACTTCATCCCTAATGACTCACATTAAATCAGCTGCGAATATAAGGGATATAGGGATAATTGACTACATAGTTATCCCCATATAGGTTTTTTTCTTTTTTAAAATGAGAAAGAATTGGAAGCTATATACAAATACAAATGAACTTAAACAGAGAATGCAGCAGAAAGCCACCACAAGAAAACTATATAAGAAGTCCAAGATATATTAGAGCTATTGACAACAACATCAGAAAGTCAGTTTTTGGTTTGGCACACACCTGAATCCCAGTATGTTATCCTAATTTAGACCAATAATTCAACCTCAAACCTCGAAGTTCGGACCATTTCTACAGTCTACCAAGGGTGAACAGTCTCCCCCTCGGGTATCAAGGTGCACCTAAGACACAAAAGAGGACTGAACCACGAGAAATAACTTACAACTATGTATATATAATGTATATATACTTGATATGTTAGGCGCCTCATATGTCCCGCAACAGCTCAATGCATGCTTTGGCGTGGAGTACGTGGGCGAACTGGGGTTTTAGAAGGGCTTACCCTGCACCATTCAAACAGTAAACACAAAAAGAAATTATAACATGCAGCAAACAAATCAGTTTATATGTCAATATTTGTCATCAACAAACAAAAGTCAAAGAAATTTCATGGTACAACAGACCTGATAGGCAAAGATCCAAGCACCACCCCACTGCAGTTGAGAGCAGCAATTGCACTTTCAGCCTGAATGAGAAGAACTCCAAATCAAATATCAATTTATCAATTTTATCTTGTCAGTTTTCTAGATATAAACATTCTCTTTTAACTTAAGGACAAATGCCACTTTGAATCAGGCATCATAAAAAGGCAACCGCTAACCTAAAATGAAATATCATATAAATACTACGGGAGCCACACTTAATCATCATCTGAGTTCCCACTAAAAAAATATGTTAGCAAGACATATAAAAGAAGCACCCTGCCCTTGCAGGCTTTCCCTTTTACACTATATATGCAAGCATCCACCCTACAAAGCCGAAAACTATATGACAGAATATAACAAGAAGCTTTAATCTGTTCCCTTTAACACCAACTAATAGCAAGTGAATTATTCAGTTTGCAAGCAAATTCTCCCTACCCGCATTATAAATGTTGGTTGAAGTCTAATGCAGCAGTAATACGACAATGATGTGTTCATAAATATATCAAGAATGCGAGAAACATTAAGAATCAGTCTGAAATGCATGCAAAAAAAAAAAAGGATGTGATACTGAAAAAGATGGAAAAAAAGGACCAAGTAGACAAATTAAGAATCGCGCCTAAAACATTCAAAACAGGTGTGCTACTCTGCATAAAGATGTAAGATATTTGGGAGCAGTAAGTTCTCATTAACTGTCAACACAAGCAACAAACATAGAATTTTGTAATTAATTGCCAGACATTTCACTAGCTGTGCTATATTCCCAAATAGAGTAAAAACGATCTGCAAATCGCTCTATAAAGCACCTATTTGTGCTATTGCTATACTTGTTGTGTCTCCACCACCACGCAGGAATTCTGTTTCATTCTCGCTAATTCAGAAACCTGGAATGCCGTACCTCAATATTGACAAATTTAAGGTGCCCATATACCACATGACAAGTATACATAAGACTTAGGCCTATTAATGTTCAAGAAACCAAGAAAGTTTATTTGTAAGTAGTCTGCTTCAAGATTTAACATTTTTTTGCAAAATAATTAAAGCTCCAAAACAGTGCATATCACTAACAGAGGAAAGTACAAGAGAAACATCAGCATCAAATGCCGCATGCAACAGTCAATTAGACTCCATTAATGTGAATCCTCTGTCAACCCACAATAAAGATGATGATCCTATGTTGGGTTGATAAAGAAGCAAGTGCTCATAGATAAGTTGTAAGAAGCCTCTAAATACTTGGTCTATGGATGAAATACAGAATGAACACTGAATAAGTAGGCTAGGTTTATGGTAATAGAGATCATCAATCTGAACACAAATTCTTATATAGATATTCTGCAAGGACATTGAAAATGGGAAGCATTTTAACTATAATGGACAATCAATAAGCTACACACCACTACCTAACTAAAAAATAGAAGGGGTGGACAAAATTAACACTTAACATTTAAGATTCTGAAAATATACGACCCACGTTTTAGTTTGCACTACCAATACGAAAATGTTCTTAAAACAACTATTTACTATGTTCAGCAAAACCTTGGCTATCAGAAGGGTCTAAATACCATAAGTTCTCAATTTCTAATTCCACCACTAAGGGGCTGTTTGGATATGGAATCGAGGAAGATTCAGGCTGATGCGCTAATTCCTTCTGTTTTTTGTGTTTGCATAGTTAGATTCAGCGAAATCAATTCTACCTGAGTGACAGACAAATCATGCTCCATTCTGCCCTAATCATCGATTCCAGATTCCTCCGGTTACATCGATTCCATGGAATGGCTGCCAGAGTCGACTTTTTCAGGGCATAGGAAGCCGCCACTTACCATTCCATTCCAAGGAATTCACCAATTCCATTACTGCCATGGGCAGAGTCAGGGGGATGGCAAGCATAGGCAATTGCCCCACTTGACCATATGCACGAAATAATGAGACCCTTTGTTCTTATTTTATATTTGTAAATAGTTCATATGGCTTGCCACTTCTTCAATATGACTTTTATGCTTTATTCTGGCATTTATACTATGTGGAGCCTACAAGAATACCCTTTCGCTAGTTTGAAGCTTCCTTTTCGTGGAGTTCAGCTCTTATGTACTTAAATATATTCTCAAAGAAAACGTTGTATTAACATATATGGCATGTATAAAATTTCCTATTGCAGGGTTAAGAGGGATTGCAAAAAAGCTTCTTTTTCTAAAAAAGCAAAAGGGGTCTCAACCACCAATCACGAATCGCTTACTCCATCTTCCGTCATCTTATTCCAGTTTCACTCTACTACCTTGTAGTTGTTTCTTACGCTTACTCCTTTACATTTACGCATATCTCATCCTCCTCACCAGTAAACTAATGATAGATATCCTCACAACCCCAACTTTTCTTCTCCTTTTTCCAATATTGTAGAAGTGAATTGAAAAACGAATTAACCAATAATAGAATAACTCTCTTTCAACATCTTGTAATAATCTTTGGAATCTTTAAAAACTTTGGAACTCGTCCACCTTGTAATTTATAACAAAATCTTAAACTAAGCAAATGTTGATTGTTGCATAAGAGTGTGGATAACTATGATTTGTAGTAAATATCTTGTTTATCTAGAATTTATGTTGGCAAAAATTTTACAGAAAATTTCTTCCACACACCCCCCCCCCCAACCCACCCACACCTAACTCTGGTTCAACTCAATTCCATTGGAATAAATTCCGTCTGCTCAATTCAATATCCAAACAGCCCCACACAGCCATCTAATGCATGGGTTTTTGCTAGCAGGCATAGACCAAATGGCAAAGCGGCTAATATAGTCAACTAAAAGAATATATGTCATGAGAACGAATGAAATAATATCAACAATAAAACTAAAAAGCTGTTTCCGCTTAGAATGATAGGACCATCTCACTATCTAGATAGCCAACGATAAAATCATCTACAAAGCCATGAATGTACGTGTTCCACTCACGGTAGCCAAAAAGTTTCCAGGAGATCTATTCTCAGTTTATTAGACATCAATAGGAGTACTTACCATTACAAACTCCACAAACGCAATACGAGTAGAATGATGATAATCTCCCAGTAGCCTCAGGCGATAAACCTAGACCATGAAAGAGTTTCAATCAATTTTATCTCTAGAAAATTATATTGGATCCGGCAGATAACTCTGAAGTTCTTCACTTTGAAGGAGTGAAATGTTACCTCCCCACATAATGACTCAAAGAAAAGCTTGACATCTGCTTGAGAAACCTAAATCAAATAAAAAGAAATGTCAATGGAAAGCTCATATTTCCAAGGTTGCACTCATGTTAAGCACAATGTGCCTAGGAACGCACCTTTTTATCAATATTTGTACAATATATAGTTCGAGCACACATCTCACGCTCATCTTCAGACTGCAAATAGCAATAACAGTTAGCAAATAAAAAAGCTAAGAATAGGATCTTCATCTCAATTGTAAATAGATGTACTGTATGACAGATAAACACAATCCAAGGGGATTCTATTTCAAAACAAGGAATAGCTAGTGAATTGCTACACAAGTTTCTCACCCTAGGCAAAAGGTTTGGATTAACTGGAGCTATTGCGGTCTTTGAAGGGAGCACTTTCACTGGGTAAAACCCAAGCATCGTCCCTGCCAAACTCAGTGCCGCCCTTGCACCTTCTGTGATAGTAAAAATTCATGAGAAAATGTAAAGGGGTCTCCAAGTACAAATAAACAGGCAGTAAAAACAAGTTAGATTTATCAGATTCAGCACATCACCTTCATCAGTAAACTCAATAAAAGCAAAACGAAGAATTGAATTTGTATCACCACAAATGCGGCAGTCGACCACCTTTAGCACATCACATGAGAGAATTTTCATATATCAGCCAAAACAGACAATCAAAAAGGAACTTTCACAAGTACAAATTCTGATTATATACACATTACCGGTCCACAACCGGTGAAAAGTGCTGCCAGCTGTTCTTCAGTTACCTAAAACCAAACAGCACAACAAAGGATCACCAAAGCTCATGGTTAGAAGGGATAAAATTCATTATTGGCAGCTTCAACAGTGAAAACATAAAAACACATTTTTTAACCTTCAAAATGCCGGCAAAGGGAAAAAAACAAAAACAACCAAATACTGGAATCACAATACCTACATTTTTTCATTATTCATTATCATGTTGATTAGAGTAGACAGCCTTATAATTCCTTTTAGTCATAATTTCACCTTACATCGCATACATGAACAGCCAGCACGAACGGCATTACAATTGTGAAAATAACCAAAAATGAATAATTTTTAGACTCTAAAAGCCAATTTTCAAACATAGAACTTATTCTTTGGAACATCAATGTGCATACATTTGCTTTAGGAACTCGTTTTCTACTACAATTTTCAGTCAAATGGACATTTCCAATCTTACCAACACAATGACATTAATACGAGTCAGAAACTCAGTGAGAATTACCTGTTGATCAATATCAGAAACATATACAGTTCTCCTAATTATCTCTTCCCGCTGCGCCATACTCGTCCTTGCATTCATCCGGCGCTTCCCTTGATTATAGCTGTTCTTCTTCTAAATCAACAAAAATCCAAAGAAAAACATATCAGATCAACAAAACCAAAATCCAAACAAAATTCCAAAAAATGCAAAAGAGAGATGAAAATCCGCCATACTCGTCTGTTAGAACTCCCGTTGACGACGACCCCGCCGTTCTGCAGAACAAAATTGTTGAGATAGAATCCACCGTCCGGCCGATGACCACCGCCGGACACCAGCGACGGCGGCACGAACTCCTCCGCCATCGGGTTCAGCTTCGACAGCAGCTCCTCCAAATCCCTCATCCCCTGCTCGAACTCCCCGCTCCTCCCCCCCTCCGCCCTCGCCCCCGCCCCCGCGTCTCCGGCCGCGCTCTCCCCCACTGCCATGATCGCCCCCGCCCGCCTTTCTCGCCGCAAATTCCGTTCGCGATCAGACAGCAAAACCCACTCCGGAAATCAGCGATCTAAATGGCTTGCATCGATCAAAGAAGCCTTTCTATTGAAATCGAATTAGATTAAAATTGCAATTAAGGAATTTAATTATGGTGTTCAACGGAGAGGTGCGCTTGGGGGATCGTCTCCGTGTCCTTTCAGCTCTCCGCCCTCTGACTTTCCAAATGGAGAACTCTACAGAACGACCAAAACCCATTTCTCCATTTTAATTAATTAAATTTAATAATTACTCCATCTGATCATGGTCTCATGCAGCTTATATGAGCCAAGTCATCTAGAATCGTCAAATTTTGATTCAACGGTAAATGTCAAATTGTGTAGTTAAATAATCACCCACCTTTGTCTCCGTCAGATCAAGTTCCAATAGCTCAAGATTATTCGGACTCATACAAGCTAGATGAGACAAGTCTTTTCCCGTCTAATATTACGTGTTAGAATTAGAATTTGATCTAGACAAGTGGAGTTAACGGAGGTAGTGATTAAATTAGTTTATACATGGATGCGCTATGGACATAGAGATCGTCGTCATGGGTACCGTTTGGACATGGACACGTGGCGAAGAGCGATTGCTGCTTTGGGCAGGGTCCGCGGCGCCACGGAGTCCCTGGGTTTTGTTGGGACGCGGGCGGGGATATGAAAGGCGACGGAAGGACGGCGGCTTGCTCGTTGCCAGGTTTCCTAATGTAGTTGGTGCCTGGTGGAGCAGAGGTTGAGCTCTCTGAGCCCCGCCGTTGCAGATTGTGGCAGGCTCCGGTCAGATTTTTACTTTCAGCTGTTTTTTGCAAGGTTTTTTGTTGGAGCGCACGGGAGGTGCCTGTGCGCTTGCCGATCGACGGTTCTTGTTCATGGAGGATATCCTTGCGGAAACGCTTCCACAGGGGAGCTATGAAATGATGAACTAGGCCTCGCTTAATTAGATTTTTCTGATGTTATTAGTGGGGTATAATAGAATGTTAATGCTTTCGGTTGGACTCGTTTTGTACATGTGTATATGCCTATGCACACACATTCATGCGCCACCGGACAATTTCAATCGTAGCCTTCAATGGGCACCCGTCGCAGCCCCCTTACACAATTGGCACCTTCAGATTTATATTTTGATGACAATGTGGCAAGGCACGTATTCCAAATGCGCAACAAAGATACTGCAAAGACTAGTATTTCTGTGTAACCATTAGACTAGCGGGGCCAAGAGATTGGCCTCTTGCAGCATTGTATCCCATGTATGCACAACGCCGAGACTGCTTAGTAGTAATGTAATCATGGTCATCCTGTTGATGACAAATTAGATCAAGAGCAAACGTGAAAGACAAGTACAGCTGATTTGTTTAATTGGCCAAAGCAAAGATAAGGACTGCCTTGTTCGCCACGTCGTCCAAAGACTAGTTTTGTGCTATCTTTTTTCTATACAAAACTAATATTCAATTCTCATTATAGTAATACTGTTAAATATGTAGAACGCCGGTATTCTCATCCCACTATAGTAAAGAACTCCAGTGAAATTAGAGTGAAATAAGACATCAATACTTAGGCAAGCATGCCAGATTTACTCAAATCTTTAATGGGGTAATTTACTAACGGGGTACACTGATCTTTTAGTGGGGTGGGAAGACGGACATTCAAATATGTACTTTAATCAATCCTATTGAAGAGGTTAGGAGGTCCAGCTGACGTATCAAATACGTAAATAGGTACATATAAAATGATTTTATTTTCAGTTTGTTACAAAGGGAAAGTGACAGAGTAATTGAAAAGAGCTTTCTGCATTTGTGCATGAAACAATGACGTACGCAGCCTCCTCCTTACGGTTCCTGCAAGCCTTCTTTTTGCATTTCGAGTACTTCTACGTTTGACCGTTTGGTTGAGCACTTATACTGACCATTGTTTAGAAAGAAAAGGTGAGGCTGTTTTTGTTACATGATATTCAAGGGAGCATAGGGACCTGTTGGATGCAGAAATTCTTATAAACAGCTGCCTGGGTCAGGTAATAGCACTAATGGCATGGGGTGAGGACTTGAGGGTCCTATTAAATATGGACAGGTGAAGTGCACTCAAAGATAACAGGAGCTTCATTCCGGATGTAACCATATTGATTAAGTTATGCTCCTTACCTGAAGCTTCCTCCATGCACACAGGATCAGGAAAAAAAAAAGATGGTCATGAATGTAAGTCATGTGTAACTTTTTTAAAGTTGTTGGGACGGAGATAACTGCTTTCCCTGTGAGGAAGAATTAAATTGAATTCCACAAGAAGCTTTTATGTAAAGAGCACTAGTTTGTGTTAATTAAGACAATAATATGCATCAAGGAATTCCGTGCAACAGAGGGTATTTGGTAAATGGGACAGAAACTAGATGGGCATGGATAAGAGATCAAATTAGGAGGGTTTATATGGAACTCAAATACGTTGGCCAATTTCCACATGTGGATTTGATTTTGTGTATAATATATACATTTTTATATGTCTTTCTACGTTAATCGTAGTTTTAGTTAAAATAATGATAATTAATGGTTATTAATGTTAAGTTAGCAATTGGGAGTTTCATAAATAAATATGCTTAAATGATTAATTTAGATGCATTAATTTAATTTAATAGATTTATATTTTATTACGCGTCTAATTTAAGATTTAATTTTATTTATGTAGGTTTTAAAAGTTTAAGATGCAGATCACCAAAAGTGAACGCATGTCAAACGGGTTATGTGAAGAGATCGAAGATCCGACGGATGAAGTCGCTGCAACGGATTTAGCCCAATAAAAAGAAAAAA
Organism: Houttuynia cordata; assembly: GCA_039654745.1. Lineage (NCBI taxonomy): Eukaryota > Viridiplantae > Streptophyta > Magnoliopsida > Piperales > Saururaceae > Houttuynia > Houttuynia cordata. Next base: position 27,209,146 of record CM077505.1, read on the forward strand.
AAACGAAAGAAAGAAATGAAACTTGACCCGGTTTAGCGGGTCAGTGGTTCGGTCATAAAGAAGAAGAAAAAAAGAGAAAAGAACCTGAGCCATCGGGTGTTCTAGACAGAACAGTGCTCGAGAAGACGATCGGACAATGGCGATGGGTCACGACGGCGATGGCGAGAGCTAATGAAGAAGGTTCTGGCGGTGCGATTGAGAGGAGCACTCGAGACTACAAACAGGACAGTCAAGCCGAGCCGATAGAGAAGGAGCTCGACCGTGGGGAAAGAACTTGACAGCGAAGCTCGACACAATGTTTTAAAACCCAGTTCGGGGCCCGACCCGGTTTGATGACCGGGTCGAGCCAACCGGTTTGACCCGGGTCAACCCGAATGGGGGATATCAGAGGGGGAAACCGGGAGAGGGAGAGGGAGGGGAGGTCGGGGGGCGAGAGGGGGGGTCGCCGGGGCAGCACTGCGGCAGGAGCCGCAAGGCGATGGCAGTGCGGGGAGACGACGACGATGGGGGGGAGGGAGAGGGGTCACCAGCGACGGTCGGGGGGGCAGAGGAGAAAACAGAGAGGGAGAGGGGAAGGAGAGGGAGAAGGGTGAGGGGGGTCACCGGGGTGGCACCGCGGCAAGGCGGGGGTGGGGCAACGACGACGACGGTGCGACGATAGGGCGGTAGGGCAGGACGGGGCGGGGCGACGGAGAAAAGCAGAGAGGGGGGCAGAGGAGAAAACCAGAGAGGGAGAGGGGAGGGAGAGGGAAAGGGGTGGGGGGGGTCACCGGGGCAACACCGCAGCAGGGCGGGGGTGGGGCGACGACGATAGCGGGGAGGCAAACGACGGCGGTGGGGGGTGGCTCGGCGGGTGACGGCGACGGGAGGGAGGACCCGGTCGGTCCGATCCGGCTGCAAATGACCATGCCGGGTCTTTAGCCCATTTCAGCCCGGTCAACTCGGCCCAAAAAATTAACCTGGTCCGGTCCAACTGGGTTCAACCGGCCGGGTCGAACCGGGTTTTAAAACAGGGGCTCGACGGCAGGCGACATTAAACTAGCAAATCTCGCATGGATTTCGGCATAATCAAGAGGAGCAGTTTGACGGCAAAGAGGAGCAAAAGTTTTATTTTTATAAAGACGCATGGGAAGACGATTTGGGAAATAAGAGAGCCAAATTAGGAAAGATGGAATTTGACTTTTGATTAAAATGGTAAGTACCAATTTTGATTCGATTGGAGATTTCAAAGGAAGTCTGATTTGGCTTAGTTTGGGAAGTTTCAATTTTTGGGTGCATTTGTTCTGTTTCGAGATGAGGAAAAATAGGATTTTTACTATAAATTTGGACGAGAATGGAATTGCAAATCGACTGATTTGGAAGGGCAAACTATTGATTTAGAAGGAATTGATTTCAAAAAGTTCTGATTTGGGAAAAGAAAGACTATTGCAGTCTCTATTAAAATAGGGCAAAAAGAGAAAAAAGGGGGGGAGCGGTACAGAGAGGAACAGAAGAGACTTGCGGCCTGCTAAGAATAGCTAATTTCATAACAGCACATTTTTGCTCGAGAGAGAAAGAAGATTATTCTGACGGTTGTGCTCCTTGCTCGAGAGAGAAGGAGCCAACTATTTTTAGATAGAACTATCTGGTCGGAAGGGGGAGGAGGAAACTATTCTGTGAAGAATGGACGGCCAGGAGGGAACTGACTTGCAATGGTGCTGATGTAGACACAGCGTCTACAATGGAGAAGAACGAGACTAAACTAGAACAAAATAAATAAACTTAAACTAATATGTGATTCTCATTGATAATCCCGTTTTGGCCATAGGCCTGACATATATAAAGAGTAAAAATATCCTAATACTAATAGAAATAGTAAATCCTAACTAGGAAACACTATTAAATAAGAAATCCTAGTCCTAATAGAAGTAAGAGGTTGTAATTGAGTCCATAACATTCCACCACGCTCCGCATCATCTTGTCCTCAAGACGACCAACTTGGATACTGCTCCAAAAAATCATCCTCGCGCATCCAAGCAGCATCTTCAGGAGCACGGTGTAACCATGCAACGAGAACTTCAGTAATAACATGCCCACGATGACGAACACGGCGACGCTCAAGGATAGCATGAGGCACTGGGCGAGACTCATCGAACGGCAACGGTGGTGGAACAGGCTGCGGAAGAGCAGAAGGATCACCCATAAACTTCCTGAGTCGAGAAACATGAAACACAGGATGAACTTGAGCCTCAGGAGGTAATTGTAAGCGATATGCGACTGGACCAATAAGCTCAAGAATAGGATATGGGCCATGGAAGCGATGAGAAAGTTTTTCATTGCCCAGCTTATGGACCGAAGTTTGCCGATAAGGCTGGTGGCTAAGATAGACAAGATCGCCAACCTCAAACGCACGATCGACATGGTGCTTATCATAAACTTGGCGCATGCGATTCTGGGAGGCTACCAAGTTAAGGCGAAGCTGGCGCAACACCTCATCGCGAGTCTGAAGGGTAGTGTCTACCTCAGCGATAGAAGAGTGAAGACGCACATAGTGAAGCACTGTAGGTGGTGGTCGACCATAAACAATTTGGAACGGTGTATAACCTGCTGATGTATGGAACGCAGTGTTATAAGACCACTCCGCCCAAGGAAGAAAAGATAACTAAGTGCGGAGCCTATCTCCAGCGAAACACCGTAAATACTACTCAAGGCAACGGTTAACCACCTCAGTTTGTCCATCCGTTTGAGGGTGATAAGAAGAACTCATCCGAAACATAGTGCCCTGTAAACGGAAGTACTCTTGCCAAAAGGAAGAGATAAACACCATGTCACGATCACAAACAATAGACTTGGGCATCCCATGGAGACGAGCGATATCACGGACAAAAAGTTCAGCAACACTCTTTGCCATATAGGGATGGGAAAGAGCAGAAAAATGTGCGTACTTGAATAGCCGATCAACCACCACAAGCACAATTGATTTACCTTGAATTGTTGGCAAACCCTCTATAAAATCCATACTAATATCCTCCCATACCCGTTCAGGAATAGGCAATGGCTGGAGAAGGCCAAAGGGAGTGGTAGAGTCACTCTTAGCACGCTGACACACATCGCACTGGGCCACAAAAAGTTGTATGGATTGTTTGAGACCACGCCAGGCAAAACTTTGAGAGACCCATTTATAAGTACGAAAAACCCCTTCATGGCCAGCTGGTGGAGTAGAATGGAAAAGATGAAGAATATCCGTGCGTAGCCTCTCAGAGTTAGGCACCCATAGCTGCCCATGCCAGAACACAAGACCATCCTGCAAAATATATACTGGAGAAGAAGAAGGGTTGGCCTGCAGGCGGGAAATAAGATCACCCATGTCAGAGTCCACCAAATAAGCTGTCCGCAACTCGTCCAAAAAAGGAAAAGCAGGAGTGGAAAGGGCATGGAGGGAAGAATCATCAAACTGTCGGGATAAGGCATCTGCAGCGCGGTTCTCAGGACCCCGCTTATAGATCATCTCATAATCATATCCCAGCAATTTGGAGACCCAACGTTGTTGCGCAGGAGTAGCCACTCGCTGATCCAAGAAGTACTTGAGCGGTTGGTGATCAGTCCGAATAATGAAGTGACGACCTAAGAGGTAGGGGCGCCACTTAGTCACTGCATGGACGATAGCAAGCATCTCACGTTCATAAGCAGATAGAAGTAAAGATCGGCCCAACAAAGCCTTGCTGAAAAAGGCAATAGGACGCTCATCCTGCATAAGAACGGCTCCAAGACCAACATCTGATGCATCACTCTCAACAACAAAGGTCTTTACAAAATCCGGTAAGGCAAGTACATGGGCAGAAATAAGCGCTGCTTTGAGTACCTCAAAAGCGCGCTCAGCCGTGTCAGACCAACCAAATGCTTCCTTTTTCAACAACGCAGTCAAGGGTGCAGCAATAGTGCCATAAGAGGAGATAAAACGCCTATAATAACCTGCAAGTCCCAGAAAACCACGTAATGCCCGTGGGGTAGAAGGTCGAGGCCAATCCCGAACTGCAACAATCTTGGTGGGATCCGTAGCCACACCATCAGCAGAAATAACATGCCCCAAATACTCAATCTGACGGCAACCGAAGGAACACTTTGAGTGCTTTAAGAAAAGACTATGCTCATGAAGGAGAGAGAAGAGGGACCATAAGTACTCCAAATGGGTGTCCCACGTAGGGCTATAAATGAGAATATCATCAAAAAATATCAGCACGAAGCGCCGTAGACAAGCCCTGAAAATATCATTCATCAAACATTGGAAGGTAGAAGGGGTATTAGTGAGGCCGAAGGGCATGACAAGAAACTCGTAATGGTCGTCATGTGTGCGGAACTTTGTCTTGGAAATATCGTCAGGGTGCATGCGAATCTGATGATAACCCGAACGGAGGTCCAGCTTCGAAAAGAACTGTGCACCGGCCAACTCATCAAGTAGCTCCTCAATAACTGGAATAGGGTATTTATCCTTAAGTGTAATAAGATTAAGTGCCCTATAATCCACACAAAAGCGCCAAGAACCATCCGTCTTGTGAACAAGGAGGACTGGAGAGGAATAAGAAGACTGACTGGGACGAATAATGCCAGATGAAAGCATCTCATGAACAAGTCGCTCGATCTCAGTCTTCTGAGCATGAGGGTAACCATAAGGCCGCACATTGGCTGGAGGTGCACCCGGCGGGATAGGAATCCGGTGATCATAAGCACGAGGAGGAGGTAGTCCACGAGGCTCCTCAAAAAGAGCATGATGCTCCTCAAGTAAGGTGGCCAAATCCGGTGAAAATAGCCATGTAGTCAGGAACATCAACTATCGGGCGGTGCTGCAACAAGTAGCCAGAACATTGATAAAGACAAAGTATAGCTGCAGATTCTGCAGACTGAAGACGGCCCGGTGGTTGAGCAGTGATACGGACCGGTTTTCCCTCATAAGTAAAATCCATCGTCATATGTCGAAAATCCCAAGAAACAGGGCCCAAATCCTCAAGCCATTGAACACCGAGGACCACATCAGCCCCCCTAGTGGGAAGCAAGTATAAGATCATAATATAAGATTGGCCCTGTAACTGCAAAGCAACGTTAGAGCAAACACCAGAACTCTTGAGACGATTTCCATCACCAATCAGTACATCAAAAGTCGCAGAGTCCTGGATAGGGTAGCCCAGACGGCGAGCAACACGGTCATTAACAAAATTATGGGTACTACCACTATCAATCAAAACTAAAACCGGTTGTTTTTTAATCAATCCTTTAACACGCATAGTACGTGGAGTAAAGGTACCAGAAAAGGCCTGCAACGTAATCTCCATCTCACAAGCCTCAATAGGGGTCAAATCCTCCTCAACAATATCAGCACACGTGTCATCCTCATAATTTGTATCATAGCACTCATCCAGTGATCTATACATGAAATATATATTTTATTATCTCTAAACTTATATTTATGCTAGTGTTTGATTAGAATTATTGCTACTTTAATATAGTTTTTGGTTTTGTAGGAAAATGAGAGCAAAGATGCAAAAATATGGTGAAATAAGACTTCAATGGTTAAACCTTTATAACTTCGTGTATATATTTCTGATTGGACTGATTCAAATCTCATATTAAAGTTCAAGAAGTCAGCTTTCCAACTCCACCAACCACGCATAATTCGGAGTTTGGAGCAAAAAGTTATGACCATTGGAAAATTGTGCTGCAGGATGAATAGTAACCGATCGATCGACTAAATGAGGCGATCGATCGCCTGAGGAAAAAAATCGAAATTTTTGCGATCGACCGTCGCCGTTTGATCGATCGTATGTACTAGGAATTTTTCATGAACAGTACCGATCGATCGGGGAATAGTGCCGATCGATTGCCGTATACGAAAAATGCGATTTTGACCTATTTTGACTCGGATTTGGAAGGGGATTTCATGGTTTCTCTTCAGACTTATAAATAGGCCTTATGAAGGAACGTTTTAGGCATTAGAAGGTAGACTAGAGAGCATACTTTGGAGGCTAGAGAGGAGCAAGAGAAGGAGTCTTTTGGAGCAAAGAAGAAGAAGGATTCATGACGATGGATCTACATAAACAGGCTTTTCTTTTCTCTCTTTCTATGTGTAACTAAATTACTTGTCAAGGCTTGATGAAGCCCTAGATGTGTATTGCTACTCTTGATAGTTTAATTCTATAAAGTTGATTATGATTCATGCTTAATGTGATTTCATGAGTTTCTTTTGAGTGCTTGATCATAGACTTGATTGATTATGAATGAAATTAGATATTGTGATTGATTTTATGCCCGATCAAGGATAAGATTAATTGCATTATAATAGAGTTGTGATTGATTCTATGCCCGATCAAGGATAGGATTGATTACACAATAGTGGATGAACTTTCGTGTCCGATCAAGAACGTTAGTGAATTCATTAGTAATTCGTGTGTCCGATCAAGAACACGAATTACCATATCATATCAATGTATGCTTAATAATAATTGAGAGTAGTAATTGCATGTCTAGTGGTGGCTTCATTGCCTTGATAATTCTCTGCATTGATTAAAACTCAGCTTAGTAGTTAAAGTTCATAGCTTTATTTAGATTAAACAAAAACTGCAACTTTATTCCCTTGAATTTGGTAAAGTATTCACCGTCCTTGAGGTTCGACAACCCTTTAATACTCGCCGTAGTACAATTGCCTTGTGCACTTGCAAGGGTTTATATTTAAACGATCAAGTTTTTGGCGCCGCTGCCGGGGACGGCATAATAGTTTACTAAATTCTTAGCATAGTTAGTTTTAGAGTAGTTTAGTTTAAGTTAGATTTCTTTTTAGTAGCTTAATTGCATTCTTCTTCTTTTGCAGGATTAAGAGAGGATGCTGATTTTCGTCATCATTGGAAGGGCCATCCCTTCCCACTGTTTGCACTCTCTTAACCCTCTTTTAGATAAATTTGGGTGCTTGGTGTTTTTCTTTTCTTTGTGGGATTGCATGACGTGCTAGTTGTCGCTATTAGGTTGCTAGTTGTCGCTATCTAGGGTTGATGCTTGCTAGTTGTTGCTATTAGGATTGCACAGGTTTTGTTTGATTTTTATTGTGCATGTATGGTCGTCGCTCCCTGAACCCCGACCTTGCCTTTGATCCTGATCCTGAGCGCCTATATAGAATCTGTAGAACTCCTAGCCCAATCCCTGAAATTCATCCAATGGCGGACAACATGAACCTTGGGGGTGGGAATGGCCTAAACCAGAATCCACTAATGCCCCATGCCCGTACCCTGCAAGACTACTACCGTCCCACTGCCTACACCTCCCCTTCCTGTATCCTACTTCTTGCAACCGTGGCTAATTTTGAAATTAAGCCAAACATCATCCAGATGCTGCCCACATACCATGGCCAATTAAATGAGAACCCCTATAGGCACCTACAAAATTTCCTAGAGGTTAACACAACCTTTAAACTTACATTATCTGATGACCAGGTGCGCCTTAGGTTGTTCCCCTTCACCTTAAAAGATAGGGCCAAGGAATGACTATACTCCCTTAAGCATAACTCTATTTCCACTTTGGAGGAACTTCAGGCCGAATTCCTCAAGAAATACTTTCCTATGGGGCGGACCAATAAGATCCGCCATTAAATCATCACATTTACCCAGACACCTAATGAACAATTCCATGAAAGCTGGGAGAGGATGAAATCCTTACTCCGGTCATGTCCCCACCATGATGTGCCCAAGTGGCAATTAGTACAGAGATTTCATGAGGGTGTGTGCGATCAGCATAAGACCCTAATAGACGCCTCCTGTGGAGGACCATTTATGAAGAAAACCCCGGATGATGTTTGGGATCTATTAGAAGACCTGAGCGAAAACTCTTTACACAGTGCCACCCTCTATAGATCTGAAGGCCATATGCATTGCAGGAGTGCCTCAAGGGGAGGCATGTATGATGTTAAAGCTACCACAAACCTAGAACACCAAGTGGCATCCCTTACTGAGAGGTTTGACAGGTTTTTCTCACAGACTCCACCTTATACCCCAACTCTCAAGATGCCTGTGCCGTCTGTGCCAGCCCTATGCATACTATAGCTGACTGCCCCTCTGCCTCCCAATATCCAGAACTTGTACAGGAGCATGCCAACTTTACACAAGGATATCCTCGAGCCAATAACCCCTACTCAAATACCTATAATCCGGGGTGGCAAAATCATCCAAATTTCGCCTGGAAACAACCTAATCAGGGGCCCGCCTTTAACCAGGCCCCAAGACAGGAATTCCAAAACCATGCTCAGCCTTGCCGACGATCGCGAAGTTCGTTCTCCTGATCGCGACAATGGTTCTCCTGATCACGACGACGGTTGGACTCCGCAATCTCGGCAATCACCGTCTTCAAATCGGTAAGTTCTCGCTCCAATTTTGCCTCCAATTGTGTAGTTCGGGTAGTCGCATGGGGGAGAGTAGTAATGGGAACGTCGTGAAAGTCCGAGGCCGTAGTCGTCACGGACAAGGGTCCGGAGGACGTCGGCGGTGGGTCGGGACTCACCCGACGCTCGCCTGTCATGGCGACAGTAAGGGTGGGTGGGTGGGAACCAGGGTCGAAACGGCTCTGATCCAACGATGTAGACATGACGTCTACAACGGAGAAGAACGAGACTAAACTAGAACAAAATAAATAAACTTAAACTAATCTGTGATTCTCATTGATAATCCTGTTTTGGCTATAGACCTGACATATATAAAGAGTAAAAATATCCTAATACTAATAGAAATAGTAAATCCTAACTAGGAAACACTATTAAATAAGAAATTCTAGTCCTAATAGAAGTAAGAGGTTGTAATTGAGTCCATAACAGGTGCACGCAATAGAGCTGATTTGGGGCTGCTGCTTTGCACGGCAGAGATGAAACCTTCATCAAAATAGGCTTTTTTTCTTCTCTCTTTTCATGCTAGCTAATTTTCTATCAAGGCTTAGATGAAGCCTTAAATGTGTGTTATTATTCACAATTATTTTATTTGATTATAGTTGATATGATTTCTTCTATATGTGCACGAATGAAAAATCATAATATTTCTCCTAGTGCTCTAACTGAGACTCGTGAATTATTTATGAAATTAAATCTAATAAGAATACGTATGTCTAAACATAGAATAGACTTATGTTAACTCTATGCCACACCAAAGATAGAGTTAACTGAATTAATTTACAGTGAATGAACTTTTTAAATCCAAAAAGAACATTGATTGCATTCATTTTTAACTCGTGTATTGCACCAAGAACACTTAGTTCCCTTATCATATCAACTTATGCGTTAATAACAATTGAGAGTAGTAATTACTTGTTTAGAGGTGGATTCGCAACAGCCTTGGTATTTTCATACATTATATTTCTTGTTAAAGTTTATTTCTTTATTTACTGCAAAACCAAGTTAAGCTTAAGCTTAATCAAGTCCTTCCCCCTCGTCCCACTAACGCCAACACGCCTATATCAATGATATAAGTTGTAAATGAACTTTTGAGATATGACTTTTATGAATGGTATGATTTGTTACCACCGAGCTATATGAGTCTAATTTGGTTGATATGGTATAGCCGCAATGTTTTTAAGCTTCGATCAATCATGATCCGGCCTAGCATGCCGAGGTTTAGACTTCAGTCTCTTATAAGTTGACAATTAAAATTGTTGCTTCATAAACAATAATGTTCTGAGAATCTGAATCGAGAACGACAATTGTACAGTAAATTTGTACAACCGTTGCATACAATCCAAAATTACAAATTCCAAACAAAAAATGAAAATTGTTGCATGCCACTCGGCCGCTTGCCGTCTGCATGTGCATTCTCTACTGCAGAAACACCCACAGATATGTTTTCCAGCCAAGCACCGTGACCAAATTAGATACTCTACTCCATGTTAGTTGTCTGCATTAAAAATCTAAAATACAATATATTGTCGTTATAGTTCTCTAATGCAGACAAGTACTATGGAATGAAGAAAGTAGAATATGTGGCCAATATGTATAGTGTATACAACTTTGTAACCCTGGCCGCGATTCTTATGCGCTCGAGCGTATGTAACAATTTTCTCATACTGGGCCACTGCGGGCCCGCATGTCGAGCCGCAATCGAGCAAATCGATTGAAACGGCTTGGCTTCGGACGCCAAAACCAATCATAAATCAGCCTTCAATTTCCGCATCGGTTCCGCAGTTTCGCCTTCCCCACTCGCCGATACCGATGGAGGCGGGCTTCACGCATCTGAACGTCTCCGCCTTCTCCTTCGGCTCCGGGCGAAACACCACCGGCGGTGGCGCAATCCATTTTCCGGTCACTTTTTTGCCCCGCAACTGCGGTTTCCAGGTAAACTCCTTCTTCCTCTCTCCAAAAAACCCGATTTTTTTTCGAGGCATAACTGTGAACATTGGGTCAAAATCTGAGAATTAGGGTTTGGGTGGGGGAGACTGGGAAGGATTAGGGCATGAAGGGGAGATCGCACCGGCTGCCGAGCACGGATCCACCGGACGATTGGGGGGACGGGTCGTGGACGGTGGACTGCGTCTGCGGCGTGACGTTTGATGATGGCGAGGAGATGGTTAATTGTGATGAGTGCGGCGTCTGGGTGCACACCCGGTGCTCGCGGTTCGTGAAGGGGGAGACCTCCTTCGCCTGCGACAAGTGCAAGAGCAAGAAGTTGCACAGCGGCGGTGGAGGCGGAGGTGGGGGCGGGAATGAGAACAATGAGGAGACGGAGGTGGCGCAATTGCTGGTTGAGCTGCCGACGAAGACTGTGCGGATGGAACCGCCCCCACCGGTTTATCCACCTGGGCGGCGAGCGGCATTGAGACTGTGGACGGAGATGCCCGTGGAGGAGCGGGTTCATGTGCAGGGCGTCCCCGGTGGGGACCCGGCGCTCTTCCAGGGCTTGTCGTCGGTGTTCACCTCAGAGCTTTGGAAGTGCGCGGGATACGTGCCGAAGAAGTTTAATTTTCAGTACAGGGAGTTCCCTTGCTGGGAAGAGAGCGAGAATCCGGTGGATAAAGGGGCTGGTGTTTTGTTTTCCCTATCTAAGGAGGGGATACCGAGTTCTCCGTCAGTGGGGCTGGATCGCGAGAGGAAGGTGTCTTTGAAAGGGATGGATGGTTGGGAAGGTGGGAAGAGCAGGGTTGTAACTGGGGTTTTCATGCAGAGCTGCGTTAAGGAAAGGAACCAGCTTCGGCAGGGTGCAGGCCACATTGGTAAGCGCAAGAAGGAAGATGCAGGTACATTTAAAGATGGGAGTGGAAAGAAAAAGGCAAGGCGTGCTGAGAAAGAGGCAGAGAATAAAAGAGGTGGGTTCTTTAAAATGGCAAGTGTGATATGGTTATAATTTTGTGTTCACTTACCCCATATGGATTCTTTCACATACATTCGAATTGCTTTATCTTTTTCATGTTGCTTGTGTTTCTTAGATGGACAATGTTGGTTAATGGCATAGTTGTGTGTTTGGTATCAATGAGAAAGATCATGGAGATCCTTTAACGATTAGCGAGTACTGAGTGGTAACTGTGAGCATTTTTTTTTACTGAAAAAGTTAGGAGATTTAGAATAATTCTTAGAAACCGAAGAAAATATACGAAAGCACTTGATAGTGTCGTTTGAAAAAGGGGTAAAGATATAAGTTATTTGCTATTTTCTTTACATTCCTGTAGGTTGTACAATGTCATCTTTGATATTTGTAATATAAGACGTTGTTAATGTGAGGGCCTTTCTCCCAGGTCAATCTCTTCAATTTATTACTAGATGTGCATGCCGTGGTGGTTTAAGTCTCAGTTCTTCAAATCCAGGATCATTTGAAGTGATTCTGATTAGTATTTAAGGTAAAGATTTTAGTGCAAATTAGTAGCAAGTGTCCATGTAGTAACTTTGTTAACTGATTCTGTTAAAAATCTATATTTTGTTTTGATCTTTTTGCTCTCATCAGTGTGCTTAATTTCTGCCACCACGGTTTATTCTGGCTATATTTGTGTATGTTTTTTGCGTAACAGCCAAATTTCAAAATTCTTGATTTTGGATACTGTGGTGAATGTTTGGGATAATGCTTATTAACTCCATCCACTATTAAGAGTGTTCACAGAGAGAGAATGTGCCAAGAGATGTATCTGAATTCTATTTTATGGATTAAGTGAGATACATCTCCTGGCATATCCAATGCATGCTCTCTCTCTCTCTCTCTCACTCTCAACACTCTTATTGCTTGTGTCCAATACACGTGACCTGTGTATATCTGTTAGCTGCATTTTTGGTGGCTTTTGAGTGTGAAAAAATTGATTGCCTAACCTTTTAAGATTGATTTGTTATCATTGTATAAGGAATCTGGGCTTTATGGCACACTGATTCATTGTAATTATGGCTTAAAAGAACAAAAAGATGTGCCCTTTCATCTTTTTGTCCCATAATGTTAAATTAATTTTCATTGCACAGCAATCACTTAGAATATTTATGTATGTTCTTTTATCTCAGGCAGAACACCTGCTGCTGATTCTCACAAATCCGAATTGAGCAATAAGGAGCTATCAAAGGTACTAAATACAGACTTCCAAGACCTGAAGGGCAGGGAGAGGAGAGAAAACTCGCATCTTCAGATAAATGCTAAGCCCGAGCTACGGGATGAACATTATAGTGGTGCCGAAACAAAGGATGTAGTCAAGGCCGAATTGCCTACAGAGTCCTCACGGAATGATAACATGTTACCTAGTAGTACTCATGTAAAGAGTGAAAACCTCAGCCAGGATGGTTTTGCAAGCGTTAGGCAATCTCCAGGTGCTGACACGTCTGTACTATTTGTGGCGAAAGTGGAGGATGAGGTATGCATTTTTGTTTTCATAATTCTTTGCACTTTGAGTAGTACTCCTGGGGTAATATGTTATACCCGAGTGTATGGTGGTACAATCATGGAATACTTGCTTATGTATGTCAGCATGTCACCATTTACTTTTTGCAAGGTTGAAAAATACAAGTAAAACCTTATACTCCCTCCGTCAAAAAATATATGTCCTTGTTAGAAAACCAAAATGAACTAAAATCAGTTCATTTTTTGGTTTTCTAATGAGGACACATATTTTTGGATGGGGAGGGAGTATAATAGCAAAAGCTGTCTGAGAATTTGTATAAATAGTGACAAATGAAAGTATTAACAATGAGGTTTCCTGTGGTTTTATTGTGTAAATAGTTTCCAAGGGACCGATGTTCTTTCTCTTATCAGTATATTAAGTTAATGTGTGCTTGTCAAGCAGTCTAATATTTTGACTTGACCTCTTAGTGTTGTTGTATGTGGTAACTTTTTCTTTTTTGTCTTTTTTATAATTGTTTAAGACTATAAATGGTTTAGCTCCTCTCCTGATACAACAAAATTACTAAGGTTGAGGTTGCTTGTGAATATGGCTGATTTGAGGTCGTGATATTCTGTCTGTTGTACTTTAAATGGTGGCAGTTAAAATCTGGTGTCTGGTTATGTAGTGGATATAAAATTTTGAAATTGTTTTCTTATTGCTTTAGGAACATACGTCAGCTGTTGATGTTTTCAACAATTGTAATGGAAACCATAAATTAGCCTTGAGAGAGTTGGGTGGAGATTCATCTGCTGCTGGGGTACAGTCTCATACGTGTAAGCCTGCCAAAAGAGATGACAGTAACATTCCTGATACCCTTGACATTCACATGCCAAATGCGTCCACGAGTTCGGTTTCCCCATGCTCTCGGCAACCGAATGCAGATTTGAAATTTGAAGTAAACGTTTCTCAAAATAGAGCTAATATGGAGTGTCCATCTTCTTCAACTGGTGATGAGAAGCCATTGATCCAATATGCAAGAACATCCAGTGGGAACTTGTCTCAATATCTAAAACCCGACAGATCTGCTAGTTCTCAAGATCACAGGTCTGCTGATCTTGGTGTTAAGTCGCATATGAGTGCAAAGGTGGAAGTATCAACGAGTAAGGAAGCTTCTCATATTGATCTGGGCGGTGAGAGTAAGACAAATAAAGTTGATGATTCCTCAAAACTGGGTAACACAAACCTGGGTCTCCAAACCCCATATCCACATAAGCTAGTTGGAGATGTCAGTAAAACATCTCCATCTTCCTCGACGGTTGCTTCAAATAAATCAGCTGTTACAGCAGCAGCAGCTGTGCATAAGCCTTCCATGTATTCTGTTAAACAGCGGCTGAAGGTGAATGTGAACTCAGACTGTAAGAAAGAAAGTGTCGCTACGGTTGGTACATCAACAGATGACAAGGTCAAGGGCTTAGCTATATCTGGGACAAAAGCATATCATTCTCCACGCAATACTTCCTTATCCTGTTCTTCGAAGCATGGTTTGGCAGATGCAAAAGAGGAGAGTTATTGTCGATCTTTTAAAGCAGGGAGAGCAGAAAATACCGGTCCATCTGATGCAAGGGAAGATGCAACTTTGTCAAGGCTTCAAGGTGGTCGAGTTGTGGAAAACAAGCTTGCAAGTTCAGCTTTGCCTAGAAAATGTGAAAAGATCAGTCAGTCAAGTTCGCAGTTGTCAACCAAAGTGGTTGATCAGTCCTTGACAGTTCCTGCCTCTGCTTCACCAAATATAAGTGATGAGGAGGTATGGAACAACTCTGTGCAGTATTATTCACTACTGAGCGCCATTTATTTTTTTTATTCTATTAAACATATTTTTTAAAATGCTCATATAATGTTTCCTTCTTTTATCAGTTTGCATTGCTGTTGCATCATCAACTTAATAGCTCTCCTAGAGTCTCTAGAGTCCCACGCTTGCGTCAGGCGAGTAACATGGCTCAATTAGCTTCTTCCACATCAGTTGGTATGCCCATGAAGCGGACATCAAATTCAGGAGGGAAGGATCATAGCTTGGTGAGTTTTGGCCTTTTATACTTCACAGCTTTGTGAAAGTTATGACAAGGAGAGAGTGTGCATGGATCTGTTTTCTTACCTTTCTTGCCACTCACTCCTGATGAAACTTTATTTTGTGTTAACAGCTGCATTCCCTTACAAAGTAATTATCTTTAACATAATTTACAGTTCTCAAGGAAGAAGAGATACAAAGAAGATTTATACAGGGATGCCATCCGCACTAACCGTGAGCAATCTGACGAAATTAAAAAATCTGATAGATTGTCATTAACTGACCAGAGGCAAAAGGACTCTGAGGTCACAGAAGATGGATTGGCTAAACGGGATAGCTGCATCAGTCCAGAGATGATAACTTCTGGGAAGAATTCTGCAGTACCTGTCTCAAATGATAATCCAACTTCTGCGGTGGAGGCTATTGAAACACATTCATTATTTCGAAAATCACCCAAGAGTGGATCAGACGATGATGCCATTGTGCCTTCAGATTCTACTCCTCGTACATTACCAGGTACTTATTGTGTTCTTTCTCTCCCTCTCTCTCATGTGTGTGTATCTGATTCTTTAGTATCTCTTCAGGGTTGATAAACGAGATCATGAGTAAAGGCAGGAGAATGACGTATGAAGAGCTCTGTGATGCCGTTCTTCCTGTATGATTACAACCATTAATATCTTTACTAGTTTTTTTTGGGTGTCAGTCCACTGATTTTTTATTCGTCAATTTTAACAGCATTGGCATAACCTGAGAAAACATAATGGAGAGCGATATGCATATGCAAGTCATTCACAGGCTGTGCTCGACTGCCTTAGGAATCGGAGTGAATGGTCCCAGCTCGTTGATCGTGGGCCTAAGGTATATAGACGGAACACTACTAAGGGTGCAGAAGGTCTTTGATTTGATCATATCTTCTTGAAATGAATTTGACTCTGTTGTGGGATTAGTTGACGTTCATTTATAAGCATTTACTGATTGTCTGTTATTTGTTGTCAGACCACTTCTGGCAGGAAGAAACGCAAGCATGATAGTGACATGCGGGGACTTGAATCTGACGATGAAGATGTAAGAGATTCTTCAAAATTGTCAGAAGTTAAGGGTGCAGAATCTCAGAGAGATGAATATCCCAAGGGTAAGCGTAATGTACGAAAACGACGACTTGCAACGCAGGGTAGAGGTTTGAAGGATGTCAGGAAAAGACTGAAGGCAGACGCGACCACAGATGAAGATTTTGGTGCTTCCTCTCCTTCAAGTGAAGGCAGTGAGAGCTTCATGAGTGAGGATGAAAGCCAGAATGGAGATGAGACATCGCGTCCTGTAGATAGTGACGCTTCTAGTTCTAGTTCTGATGAAGCCTAAGCAACTGCATACTCCACACTTTCACAGCAGTTCTCTAAATCCAGTTATGTTTTATAGAATCATTGTCTTCTTTTGCCGGCGCACTAGCTGACCTGACCCCATGAGAAGCTTCTCAAGAGTCCTGAAATGCTTGGCTTAACCATCTGCTTCGGTGTTCGACACAAGAGCTTGTAAACTTTCGATTGTGGAAGATAGCAATGTAATACTAGTGTAAATATAAATTTTTCTCGACTTAGATCGCCTTGTATCATTTGAATGACAATTAAATAAGCAACGATTCCAGGTCTGCATATGTGAGTTCTTCCGAGAATATATTACGACCGAAATTTGTTTTTGAAAATTAGATCCTTGCATGATGCATCTCATTAATTTGTAGGCCTTTACAAACCTTAGTATTTAGGTTTTTTCATTTCGATTGAATGTATTTAATAAGAAAGGATATTAATATGCTATCTCATACTCCCTATCTGGGATTAGTGCTAATATTTGGTTTTTCAAAATGAATTACTTCCTCCGGTCATGAGATGTGGGGTCCATAGTAAGAGGGGCAGGTATTGTTAGGGAGGGACACTAGGGAACGGTACTATTTAATTTTTTTTATATTTTTTATTAATTATTTTAATTAAAAGTGAACGGAAAGAGTAAAATAATCCAAATGTTATATTAATGCTAGACGGAAGGAGTACGCACAAAATGGGCCAGAATGGAGCCACTTGTTATTATGATTAGTCTATGCTTACTCTGCAAAATCTATCATTTCTTCCTAGTAGATAAATGAGAAGTTGGGGTGATGAAAAGAGATGCATGATGAACTTTGGATGAAGAAGTATGAGAAGTCACCCCAACTTCTTTGCTTTTGCCGTGCTTCATAATGAGCTGAATCTTATTGCTCCCTTGGGTCAGTTTTAATTAAGACAATTAGTAAAATATGTGTATCCAAATTAGATAATAATATTTTTTAAATTATTCTTCAGTTGGACGGCCAGAGATGACAACGACGGCTGTCCGGCAGCGACCCTAAGTCGAGGTTAAGAGGCCTATGTGACGGAAGGTGACTCGGCTTTTACTGTGGAAATTAACTAATTATCTGACGGTCTCAATCAATAAAGAGTGACCTGATGGAGTATGTGAAGACTACCAACAAGAAAGGAGGGATATTTGCCTTTTCTTCCTCTTCTAGCACTGTATATATGGAGTCATCTTGAAGATGTCAGACTTTTTCTCATGAATTTCATCAAATGGCCGAAGTTCCTTTCGCCAAGCCATCTCTCCCATTTCATCAGACAGCAAAAGGACCCTCTGATCGCCCTCCACATCTTCAACGCTGCAACGTCCCGCTTCCGCGGCTACCGCCACAATGGACCCACCTACGCGCTGATGCTCGACGTCCTCGCCGGCGCCCGCCGGTTCAAAGAAGTGAAGGACGTTTTGCAGCAGATGAAAGCCGACTTCTGCCCTTGCAAAGACACAACCTTTGCCTATGCAATCCGGGTTTACTCTGAAGAGGGCCTGATTGGTGATGCACTGGAGCTGTTCGACGAAATGCCGAGCTTCAATTGTGTGAATTGGACCTGTTCTTTCAACACCCTTTTGCAGGTTATGGTGGAGGCCGGCGAGCTGGAGGTCGCGTATCGGCTGTACGTGGAGAATTCGAATAGGTGGGAGGTGAAGACGCAGGCACGGACGTTCAATTTGCTCATCTATGCGCTTTGCAAGGTGCGGCGCACAGAGCTTGCGGTGGGGGTGTTCGAAGAAATGTGTCGGCAGTGTTGCTTCCCGGACAGGGAGACATATAGGATTCTTATGAGAGGGCTTTGTGAATCCGGGGACTTGGACACGGCGACGCACTTGGTATACTCTATGTTCTGGAGGATATCTCAGAAGGGCAGCGGCGCAGACATTGTTGTGTATAGGATACTATTGGAGGCCCTCTGTGATCGTGGGCAGGTGGAAGAGGCAAATATGTTGCTCAATAAGATCTTGAAGAAGGGTTTGAAGGCACCAAAGCGCCATTACCGGAACTTGGACATTGTTACTGAATTTTCGAATGGGAAGAGCTTGGAAGACATTAAAAGGATCGTAAATGAGGCGCTGGCTAAAGGCGGAGTGCCCAGTCCGGCCAGCTACGGTGCCATGATTGTCGACCTGTATGCGGAAGGGAAGATTGCCGAGGGCGACAAGGTGTTTGAGGAAATGTGTAACAAAGGTTTCAGCGCGTCTGCCCAAATTTATGAAGCCAAAATGATCGCCTGTTTGGAGCGAGGGAGGGTGGAAGAAGCTGTTAAAGTTCTAGAAGCTGAAATGGTCAAAGGCAACTGTGTTCCTAGTGAAAACACTTATAGGATTGTGGTTGAAGGGCTTTGCAGAGAAGGGGAGTCAGAGAAGGCGGTTGAGTATCTGAAGAAGATTGCAAGGCAAGTGGGTTGTGTTGCGGGGAAAGAGATATATGGGGTTCTGGTGGATGGGTTGTGCAAGGAAGGGAAGTTTGTGAAGGCGAGCCAGGTGCTCGATGGTATGGTAGATAAGAAGCATTGGCCTTGTGCTAGTACCCTGAACCGGGTGATTGGCGGGTTGTGTGCGGCAGGTAGGACGTATCAAGCTGTGTTATGGCTGGAGGAGATGGTGAGCCAGGGGAAAACGCCGGAGGATTCTGTGTGGGAGTGGTTAGTTAGGTCCATTTGCCCTGATTTAGGGGATGCAGATGCTTGTGAGGGGATGCTTGGGCAAGTACTCCATGGCAAGCAGCAGTAGGAACTTGGTCAGATATAATCAGATAGAGTGTTCATTCTTCTATCACTGTTTATTGAACACTTTGCTCTTAGGATTTCATGTTTATTGGAGTGGATGTTCTTACAACCAATTAGAGTTGAATTCTGGCACAAGGAAGGGGCAACCCCATTTCCGGCTCAGCGAATATGCATGAAAGAAACTTCCTCAAAAACATCAAGGGGGGAGATGGCCTCAGCCATACGAATATCCATTTCTGTCAATCCCACATCTGCATTCGCAAATTTTGTCAATCACGGCAAGGCAGTCGCTTTCAAGGTTAATATAAGAAAGTCCCATGGATTTTGATAGCACCATTCCTCTGCACATGGCCAAGGTCTCTATCATGTCCGGTTCCAAGGCGAAATCCAGCAGCAGCGTAGGCACAACTTTATGCTGATGATCCCTGATACAAATACTCATGCCTGCCCGTTCATTCGGGAGGATAACCGCCCCATCAGTGTTGATTTTGCAGATAATTAGGAGGCAGAGGTTACCACTTTGGTTGTGATTCAGCCATTTGTTTAAATTGTTGTAGTCCAAGTATCTCCGGGGGTGATTTGGCCGGGCTTCCATGAACAATCTGATTCTGGTTCCACCAGAGAAGCCAGAGCTGAATCACACCTCTGTGGACATCCTCCTCAGATTTTAAATTGGGAATAGCTCCTATAGCATCCCTGAGTCCTGACCCACAAAGAACCGTGTGGTTCACACTTTGCACAGTTTATGTGATTAATGAGGATTCTGTTAGGACATCAGCTGCGTATCTATTGTTTTACCACCGAGTGAAAAGTGGCGCAGCAACCAAAGTAGGGGAAGCATCGTCTAACAATTATCTCGATTGTTAGAATGATCTCGGCCACATTTTTTACTAGTGGCAGTGGTTTTACTGACTTAGCTCAATACAGCTTGCTGACATATTATATGTAGAGGTATTCTTGAAGATTTTCAAAGATAAGTCATGGGCAGAGGAGGTATACAACTAGAACACTAATACATCTCTTACCTGTATATTGTTTGATTTGTTTTCAAACAACGCTATGGAAGTGGTGGCTGAAAATTTTGGTTCATAATAATCGTGTAGTCATTTGGTCATCCTTATCTTGGCTTGTTTTATTTTTCTATCTTACAAACCATGGATCAAATTGCTCCAGGTGGGCTGGAGGTGTTTGTACTTCGTAGAATATATGATTATTTGGAAAGAAAATTGGCTGATAAAATAAATTAATACTCCCTTCGTCCAATATTACCTGTCTGGATTAGAAAACCAAGAAACTAAAATCAGTTCATTTTAATTTTTAATTTTCTAATCCGGACAAGAAAATTCAGGTGGAGGGAGTATTACCAACTTTCTCTCCACTTTGCTTCATTTATGTTTTATTATTTTGTTGTCAAAATTGAAGGATTACTTCGCATGAGAAACGAAAACTTCTAATGTTTGCTTGATGAAAGAGCAAGTGGTAATGCCCATTGCGCCTTTCAAAGGGTGTGCATAGGTTGATGATTCCGCCTCTTAACTCTTCCCTTGGCGTACAAAAGTCACTTCTAACTCAAATCTAAACCACAAGTAGCGTTTCCAAGAGCAGGAAAAAAAAATTGTGTCAACCTCAATTTTGATCACCATAAACATAAGAAGTTCATAGTCTTGTGGTGCAAAAAGAAAAAGGTGAGTAAATGGCAAATCTAATTAGTAATAGGGGATGTCCAACACTCTGAGCTGTGAGATCCGGGAACAAGCAGCATATAAACCATCTGTAGCAAGCAATGTAAAAAATTTTCATGCACTCTGACTTGCCTCTCTCCAGCTCTCCTCAATCCCCACCCATTTACAGTGTGAACCTAATTGCAGCCTAAACTAGTTCAGTTGAATAAAACACTTGAATTTAACCACACAGAAATTAGCAAGGTCCATAAATAAGCCAACGGCAAGCAGCCCTTGCCCAGTAAGAGGCCCTGCATCAAACAATGGGTGTGTTTGTTGGCTGAAAAATGAAAAATCGTCAAGGTGAAAGAAGTACAAAAACTTTGTAAAAACTGAAAAATGTTTGGATAATTTAAAATAAATGCACCCTATAAGTACGTTTCAAGCCTAAAAAATTTTCAAACTAAAATTTTTTATACTTCTTTCACCCTGACGATTTTTCATCTTTCAGCAAACAAACACACCCAATAACTAAAATGATCAGTACAGCAGTACCCTTGGCTAGTTATTCGTTTTACAAATTAGTTTTATCATTAAAATACATTCATTTAATTGCAGTCAGATCCATGTCTCTTGCAGATTGATGATTAAATCTGATATTTAACTTGCTATAACAAAACGGATCATATTTTTTTTGTTTTTTCATGCATTTAGACTTAGGGGCTGTTTGTTTACTCATAAGTGGCTGAAAAACCCAGCTTTTTTGGGCTTTTCAGCCCATTTGTTTGGGTGTTTGAATTCCGTCCTGAATTCAGCCCATGTATGCAAAAGGCCCTGAATTTTCAGATGGGAAAACCCATCTGAATTTTCTGAAAACCTTTTCGACTTCCAACCTTCAGGTCCATCCATGGTCGAAGACGATTGGTACTGAAAACTTTTTCCTCCTCAGTCGCCGCATGCATCTGTTTTGTTGACTGAAGAGTTGCCCAAGCACCATGAGGTGATGTTTGATCTCTCTGCTATTATTCAAACTCCTCTGCACGAAGCTCTCTTTCCTCCACCACCGGCAGCAGCTTTTTCTTCCTTCGCTGTTGAGAGTTCACTTTCCTTGGCGCACATTGGGGCGACGCTTCCGAGGTTCCTTGGCGCACAACAACAGCGACAAAGTTTCCAGCTTTTTTCTCCTGCCTCTAGATTTTCCACGCAGTCGCTTTCGCTTGATGGTGAGATCAAGGCGGCGCTCCAACACCTCCGGGCAGCCGACCCGATGCTCGCCCAGGTGATCGACGCCCACAACCCACCCGCCTTTCCACTCGCTGGCCCACAGGCCACAGTATCCTCTACCAGCAGCTAGCCTTCAAAGCTCATCGCGCTAGTAGGTGGCGAGCACCACGTCGCCCCTGATGTGGTCCTCGCGCTGATGCTGCAGCAGGTTCGCCAAATTGGCGTCTCCGCGCGCAAGGCCGGGTAGACTCCTCCCACCATCGGACCCTCATTTGGGGACGATTTTGGCCCCGAAATCTGGTTTTGCGGCCTCCCATTAGCCAAAAATTGAGTCTTTTCTTGTTCTGAGGTCGAATCATGGCGACCTAGAAGCCCCAAAGGTCGCCGGCCGAAGTCGAAGACATAATTCTGAGGAAGATCTTCTTGTGGTATCCCTGACGGGGCATGTCGAAGCCGACCCTAGAGTTGTGTATCTGTTGAAGCCGAGCTTGTGGAGTGGAGTTGAAGAAGGTTAGTAATATGAAAGATAAGATTTTGAAATCCGAGATTGAGTTTCATCTGAATCTGAATCTGACTTTTTAGATTCAGATTCTAAGATTCAGATGAGAGAATTTCATATGACTTTTCAGAATTCTCAATAGATTTTTCAGATTCAGAGTCAGATAAATCAAATGGACCCTTAGGCAAATGAAGTTAGGGTGCTCTCTTAGTCGAAACTACACTTTTAATAGGTTCGGTCTAAATTCTTACATAAATGGAATAAAAGTGCAACTTCCTAAATCATATTGATGGTTCTCATTATAGTAATATTTCCGTAACATTAATAGTCCCATTTGGTTTCTAAAAACAGACTAATTTCAAGTTCATTCTTTAAAAAACAAATGGAAGAATATTGTGGGACGGAATGAGTAATGTAGTATCAAATGATACGTAATTAGGATGCACATTAATGTTTGTTCCAACAGGGAGCACTAATTTTCTAAGATTTTTCTTATAAAATATCGGTTTTTTATGAGCTGGGTTATCCTTTATGCGTTTAGAAGCATCTGATTTCTACTTCTTCTTTTTTTGGCAACAGCAGCCTCCAAAGAGGCTAGGACTATTTATTATATAAAACTAATTAACCAAGATGCCCGCTTTAGATGGAAAACCACTGCGGGAAGCCAAACACACAAAAGAAGTACAATATAAAGATACAAAGTACCCCGAAGGTGCATAGCGCAGTGATTGTCACGCTGCAGTTGAATGGAGCAGTTCTTGCATTTCCTTCTCAACCTGGGCAGATTAGGAGAGGGGTATCTGCCCATATGGGGCATATGGTCACTGCCCATGGGCCGGTTGTAGCCAAAAAAAAAAACAAAGTCCGGAAGAAACTACACAGGGGATTTGCACCACTTCCTATTTATATAGGTAAATACCTCTTTATCAGGTTTCAAATAAGAACAATTTTAGTATAAAAAGTAACTCTGCCAAGGGGTATTTGCCCCTCCTCTCCGCCTCCCTGATCACCATACAGACTCCTCCGCTTGCCCGTGGGGGCAAACTATTTTTACCCACACAAAAAGTAATCTAATAACCTACGGAAGGGCCTTATATTAGAACCTTTTTTTTTGCCAAATTGTTAGAACTTGCACAAGGAAGGTTATCTGCGGTTCCGCAACAAATTAATCAACCCAAATTAACCCTAACCATGTGAGTTTCAATAAGAGGCTCAATTTAAAAAAAGGTTTCGGGCAAAGCCGGTAAAATATTTAATGAGTCCTGTTAGTATGCACCTTAGCTCACTCTCAGAGCGCATCGGGACACCTCAGGGGGTTGAGTTACCCGCCATGGCGCACGCCGATATGCATAATTTTTTTATTGATGTGAATTTCCAGGTCCAATTTTGCGTGAACCCCGTTTAGATGAGCCAGCGCTCACGCGCGTGTGAGCCAAGATGATCTGGGACATCGAATTTGAATCTGGCGGCTGACTTTAATACAGGATGCACAGATGTTCGAATCATTGTCTTCTGCCGTCGGATCTCAATCCGAGGGTTCTGATAATCGCCGACGCGAGTAAAAATATTTAATAAACAATTTCCAAAAAAATCCTTAAAAAGATTACCTGAGCGCCGGAGAAGTTGAAATTGTTGGGCTTGTTTTTGTAATAAAACATAAAGTGGCCCAACTATCAGGGAGATTGTTCGAAATTGTTGGGCTTCTTGTTTTAGGAACGACTTTAGATGGAACTCGATTTAAAATGTACACGGCTGTCTTTAAGGCTTCACTCCACATTTTGAGAGGAAGAGAGGAGTTACTAATCATACTCCTCACCATATCCATCAAAGTGCGATTCCTCCTTTCAGCAACACCATTTTGTTGTGGTGTGCCTGGTACTGTGTATTGGGCAACAATACCATGTTCCTTCAGAAATTGCGCAAATGGTCCAGGTTTTTGTCCACTCTCTGTGTACCTGCCATAGTATTCCCCTCCTCTGTCTGATCGAACAATTTTGATACTCAGTCCAGATTGTTTCTCTACCTCTGCCTTATAAGTCTTGAAAGCATCAAATGCTTCAGACTTTTCATTTAAGAGATAAAGATACATGTATCGTGTATGATCATCTATAAAGGTAATGAAATACCTTTGACCATTCAGACAGGGAGTACTAAACGGTCCACAGATATCAGTGTGTATAGTGCCTAATTTCTCATCATGCCTCTTAGCACCCTTAAAAGACTTGTTAGTCTGCTTTCCCTTTATGCAGTCTATACATGTCTCAAGATCAGTAAAGTCAAGAGTTTTTAAAACTCCTTCTTTTACTAATCGCTTTAAGCGGTCGATGGAGATATGCCCCAAACGCTTGTGCCATAACATAGAGGAGTTCTTTTTAATAACACTTTCTTGCACAGACATCATAGATTGTTCGAAGGAAACATGCAAAGAGAGTCTATATAATCCATCAATCAAAGAACCAGAACCAATGGTGACTGAATCTTTAAGAATCAGAAATGAGGAATTCATAAACTGAAAATTAAAGCCATGAGGTACTAGTCTTGATACAGAAACTAAGTTTTTAGAAAAACTTGGAATATAGAAAACTCTTTCTAAATCTAAGGTGTATCCTGTATGGAGAACGAGTCTATATGTCCCCACACCTTCAACCTTCGAACACATCTTATTTCCTGAATAGATGTTGTGTTCCCCATCATTTGGTTTCCTTAGATTGAGAAACCCCTCCTTTCTTGGCAAGCCACTTCTGATATTTAGGGCAACCTTTCTTCATGTGTCCTGTCTTCTTGCAGAAAAAGCATTTGGTTTCCTTGGTGACACCAGTAGACTTTATTGGCTCACCTTTACCAGCTTTCTTCTTAGGAGCACCATGGTTTGCCTTCTTTTGTCCTTTATGAGAAACTAGATGGGCACTTTCTAGCTTCTCTTGCTTAAGTCTCCCCTCTTCCTGTACACACATACTCAGAAGGTCATTAACTGACCACTGAGTGTTATGTGTGTTATAAGAAATCTTGAATGGCCCATATTGTGCAGGCAGGGAGTTCAGAATGAAGTGGACCAAAAAAGTGTCATCAATCTTGATTTTCATGTTGTTTAACTGATTAGCAATATCACGCATCTGAATGATATGCTCTCTCACCCCTTTGTCATCTGTTAGCCTCATGGATGACAACTTGGACATTAAGGTGCTGGCCAAGGCTTTATCAGAACTTTTGAATTGAGCTTCAATAGCTTTCAAAAGTTCTTGGGCTGTAGCACATTCTGGGATGGATCCCCGAATGCTATGATTTATGTGAGACCTCATGAGCATCATACTTAAGCGGTTAGACCGCTCCCACTTTTCAAAAGATGCTACCTCACTTGGCGTACTTTTTTCCGTAGGAGTGGTGGGTACATCCATACGAAACGCCAAATCCAAGTCCATGCACCCTAATAGTAAAAGTATCTTTTCCTTCCAATCCTTAAAATTGTCCCCAGACAATAACGGAAGGTGCTGATTAGGGTCAGAAATAAAAGACGGATAAGCTGCAATAAAGGAATAAATACATGCAAACATTAAAAGAGGGCAAGACACAATAACATAAATATGAAAATAGCCAATGCTAAAATCATGTAGTAAAATTGAAAACCTCCCTTTGGGCAAAGGTTGCAATCTGCATCAAATTTACTAAGCTGTATAGAAACAAATATTCATTTGTCTCATGATAAGGCTAGTGGGTTATACAGAAAACATTATAGGAAAATCCCACACCTTTGGGCATAGGGATTCACCCATGTTAAAATATATAACCCTCCACCTTATCCTAATTATGTAACGCTAACTACCACCTCCCTTTGGGGCCGGATGACAGTCTTTGTCACATAATCAGAATTTGATGATAGCACAATATTTTAATGTATGTGAATCTATGCACCCCATGGTAGCATTCTATATGATTCACACGTTGACAAATGACTTAGGATGCTTTGGCCACTCCTAAAACATCTCAACGGACATGGGAACTGAATTTGTGCTATTCACCATTTAGGAAATAACAAAATGAATGCAATTAATTATCAGACAATCATGCAATATCCATATACAAAATTGACTAGGGCATTAATGTCAATTTTGTCATCAGGCTTTTGGGACTCGGCCAGGGGATCCATCACCACACACCACAATTTAAAAAAATATAGTCCACAGTCCTTATACAGTCCTTTAAAAAAAAAATGTACAAGGTGGAAGCTATAAGCCCCTGTAATAGAAAAATATACATTAATTCTTCATGACTGCATCCGCCTCCAGACGTGGTCCTTGAAGTCTGGTGTCGCT
Organism: Houttuynia cordata; assembly: GCA_039654745.1. Lineage (NCBI taxonomy): Eukaryota > Viridiplantae > Streptophyta > Magnoliopsida > Piperales > Saururaceae > Houttuynia > Houttuynia cordata. Next base: position 27,235,788 of record CM077505.1, read on the forward strand.
TACAATAGATATAATGTACACTTTCTCTCAAAATTACATAAGTGGTGCGCTCAACAATTTAAAAAAAAATTGATAAAACATACGATTGCAATATAATCCCCTGGCCGGCCATATCATTAATAAAGCCTTAATCATGATAATTAAAACGCACCCATAACATACATGCAATCATAACTTTTTTTTTTAAAAAAAAAAATTCCTTTTTTTTTTTGGCCCAAACCGGGTCAAAAACCGGGTCTGGAGACCCGGTTTGGGCCGGGTCATCATGTGACCCGGTTTAGGGGATTCGAGAACCGGCTTGCCAAGAAAGGAGGTAATTTCATGTCTTTAGTGTGTTATGAATCTAATTATGTTGATTCTCATCATAATAACACATGGTGGATTGACTCCGGTTCTACAATCCATGTTTCTACTGTCATGCAGGGGTTTCTCAATCTAAGGAAACCAAATGATGGGGAACACAACATCTATTCAGGAAATAAGATGTGTTCGAAGGTTGAAGGTGTGGGGACATATAGACTCGTTCTCCATACAGGATACACCTTAGATTTAGAAAGAGTTTTCTATATTCCAAGTTTTTCTAAAAACTTAGTTTCTGTATCAAGACTAGTACCTCATGGCTTTAATTTTCAGTTTATGAATTCCTCATTTCTGATTCTTAAAGATTCAGTCACCATTGGTTCTGGTTCTTTGATTGATGGATTATATAGACTCTCTTTGCATGTTTCCTTCGAACAATCTATGATGTCTGTGCAAGAAAGTGTTATTAAAAAGAACTCCTCTATGTTATGGCACAAGCGTTTGGGGCATATCTCCATCGACCGCTTAAAGCGATTAGTAAAAGAAGGAGTTTTAAAAACTCTTGACTTTACTGATCTTGAGACATGTATAGACTGCATAAAGGGAAAGCAGACTAACAAGTCTTTTAAGGGTGCTAAGAGGCATGATGAGAAATTAGGCACTATACACACTGATATCTGTGGACCGTTTAGTACTCCCTGTCTGAATGATCAAAGGTATTTCATTACCTTTATAGATGATCATACACGATACATGTATCTTTATCTCTTAAATGAAAAGTCTGAAGCATTTGATGCTTTCAAGACTTATAAGGCAGAGGTAGAGAAACAATCTGGACTGAGTATCAAAATTGTTCGATCAGACAGAGGAGGGGAATACTATGGCAGGTACACAGAGAGTGGACAAAAACCTGGACCATTTGCGCAATTTCTGAAGGAACATGGTATTGTTGCCCAATACACAGTACCAGGCACACCACAACAAAATGGTGTTGCTGAAAGGAGGAATCGCACTTTGATGGATATGGTGAGGAGTATGATTAGTAACTCCTCTCTTCCTCTCAAAATGTGGAGTGAAGCCTTAAAGACATCCGTGTACATTTTAAATCGAGTTCCATCTAAAGCCGTTCCTAAAACACCCTTTGAGCTATGGAATGGATGGAAACCTAGTTTAGATCATGTGCATATTTGGGGTTGTCCTGTTGAGGTTAGGGTGTATAATCCACTTGAGAAGAAGCTTGACCCTAAGACTGTCAGTGGTTTTTTCATTGGCTATGCAGAAAGGTCTAAGGGTTATAGGTTTTATTGTCCATCTCACACCCCTACAGTAGTCGAAGCACGGAATGCACGTTTTCTTGAGTATGGCAACTTCAGTGGGAGTATTTCTCCTCAACACATTGTGTTTGAGGAAATTCGGGTTCCAGTTATTATACCCACTTTTGGTGGAGGATCAGATGCTGTATCACCTATGGTGATTCCAGAACAGCCTATCCACCCTCTACTCTCACCTCCGGATCAAGTTGCTGTAGTTCCTATTGCACAGGCCCCTCCGCCTGTTGATGAGATAGGACTTCGACGATCCTCAAGAGTAAGGAAACCTGCACTCCCTTCTGACTATGTTGTATACCTCCAAGAGTCTGACGAGAATGTTGGACTCATTCACGATCCTCTTACATATTCACAGGCCATGTCAGGAAATAACTCTAGTAAATGGTATGATGCCATGCAGGACGAGATGAAATCTATGGCTGATAATCAAGTCTGGGATCTAATAGAGTTACCGCAGGGCGCCAGGGCTCTTGGTTGCAAATGGGTCTATAAAACTAAATTAGATCCATCTGGTAACATTAACAGATATAAGGCCCGACTTGTAGCCAAAGGTTTTCCTCAGAAAGATGGTGTTGACTATAATGAAACCTTCTCTCCAGTTTCTACGAAGGATTCATTGAGAGTTATTTTGGCCCTTGTAGCTCATTTTGACTTGGAGTTACATCAAATGGATGTCAAGACGGCATTCTTGAATGGGGATCTTGAGGAGGAGGTATATATGACTCAGCCTGAAGGTTTTACCTCAGATAAAGGTAGTCATCTGGTTTGTAGACTCAAGAAGTCAATATACGGACTGAAACAGGCCTCCCGACAGTGGTATTTGAAGTTCAACGATGTTATTACTTCATTTGGTTTTAAGGAGAACATTGTTGATCAATGCATATACCTTAAGGTTAGTGGGAGCCGTTACACATTTCTGGTCTTGTATGTTAATGACATTCTACTTGCAAGCAGTGACTTAGGGATGTTGCACGAGACTAAGCAGTTTCTTTCTCAGAACTTTGACATGAAAGATTTAGGAGAGGCATCCTGTGTCATAGGGATTGAGATCTATCGTGATAGATCCAGAAGGATCCTTGGGTTGTCTCAACAGGCCTATATCAATAAAGTTCTGAAACGGTTTAACATGGAAAACTGCTCACCTAGTGCAGCCCCTATTGTGAAGGGTGACAAATTTGGCTTGTTCCAGTGTCCAAAGAATTCTTTGGAATTGGAAAGCATGAAGGAAATTCCTTATGCATCGGCAGTTGGTAGTATGATGTACTTGGAGGTCTGTACAAGACCTGATATTGCCTTTGCTATGGGAATGTTGGGTAGATACCAGAAAAATCCAGGGATGGATCATTGGAGAGCTGCAAAGAAGGTTATGAGGTATCTACAAGGAACGAAGGATTACATGCTTACATACAGACATTCTGATCATCTGGAACTGGTTGGATATACAGATGCAGACTTTGCTGGTTGTGTTGACTCGAAAAAGTCGACATCGGGTTATATTTTCCTTTTGGCAGGCGGTGCTGTCTCTTAGAAAAGTATTAAGCAAACCCTTAAAGCGTCATCGACTATGGAGGCAGAGTTTGTTGCTTGTTATGAGGGCACGTCACATGCTACTTGGCTGATGAATCTTATCACAGGACTTACTATTATGGATTCCATATGTAGGCCGTTAAAGATGTTCTGTGATAATAGTGCTGCTGTGTTCTTTACGAAGAACAACAAGAGTGGAAGTCGAAGTAAGCACATCGACATAAAGTATCTTGTTGTTCGGGATCGTGTTAAAGCAGGGACAGTTGTTATTGAGCATATAGGCACCGAGCTTATGGTTGCTGATCCAATGACTAAGGGCTTGCCCCCTTCTCTGTTTAAGAGTCATGTGGATCATATGGGTCTTATTAGCTCATCGTGCATTTGATTTTGCTTATGTACTTCTGGACTTTACTCATTTATCATAGCAGTTCTAGTTTCTTTTCTCGCGGTGTGTCTCATTTTTCAGTGCACTTAAAGTATGAGACAATATTTGCAAAATGAGTGGGAGCATGCATTCACTCATAAAATATTTTGCCATATATAGCACTCAACCAGAATGAATTAGTTGCATTGTGATACATTGAAGGGAATGTTCTCCTTTGAGGACATAACCGCCTTGATTCATGCGATTATGACATTTTGATTGAGTATAAAGTTACCACATACAATTCGAAGGGAATTTTGTATGGTTATAACTTTTTATATGCGCATACGAAAGTCATTATTAAAGTTTCCCATTACCCACTTGGTTAGTTTAATTGAGCAAAGTGGGAGATTTTCTTCTTTATATAGCTCAATTGAGAAGTTGTGCCAAGTGGGAGAATGTTGGGCTTGTTTTTGTAATAAAACATAAAGTGGCCCAACTATCTCAATTGACAGTGTTTTGGGCTTTTAGCCCTGTCTGGGTAATGGGCCTAAGTCAAAATACCCATTAAGTTGTGATCCTTGAGTGGTAGATCTGAACCATCGGATGACCTATGGATGGACGGTCAGGATTCTAGGGTTCTTACAGTGGTGTCCTGGTTTAGTTATAAATACACCCTTAGCCATCCTAATACGGTGTCTCAAGTGAGATTGCTCTCAGCCAAGTTCTAAACCAGAAACATGTGGTTCTAAAGACGATTTCGGTTCTAATGGCTACAGGTATGCCGAAGTCTTTGTATTTAATTCTATCAGAAATAACCACCTTCCGTGCTGTCACCCGGCGGCGTCGGTGCCGTCAAGTCTCCTCCTCCGCTGCTACCATTAACGGCGGCGAGGGCGAGCGGGTAGGCGGGCGAGCCGTCGGGCTTGAAGAGCCCGTAATTCCGCTCGGAGGTCGGGCCAGGCTTGAGGTTCTCATTGAAGAGTGCAAAGACGAAGACGTCCACGCCGGCGTCCGGCCGCCTGGGCGTCCCCTTGCCCTCCGCCACCAGCTTCATCAGGTTCTCGTTGTACTTCCTAGCGTTCCCCGGCGTGGCCCCTGCCTCGTCCTCGTCCCCCCTCGACGGCCAACCAGTCTCCGATATCTGCACCGTCACTCCCCGGCACCCCATCCCCTCCAGCGCCGCGTACACGGCGTCTATCTGCGCGTGCAGCATGTTGTCGTACTTCAGCTTCGTTCCGGCATCCAATATCCCCTGTTTTCCACTCAAAATTCAATAAAGTTTCCATTTGCATGGCAAATTGTGAAGAAAGTTTGGTTCTTTGAGGACTGAGCTCACCTGGTTGGGCTGGAAGAGGACGAAATCGAGGGAGACCTGCTTGGGGCTGGCCTTGTAGGCGAAGAAAGGGTAGGCGTTGATGAGGAAGGGGGAGCCGGTCTTGGCGTGGAAGTTGAGGATGGGGGAGATGTACTGGACAAGATCAGGGCGGAAGACGCCTGCGGAGGGCGGGTACGAGGACTTGAGCACGGCGAGAGAGTGGGTGGTGGTGACGCACACCTCCTTGTCGAGCCCCAGCGTTACTAAAGCCGTGTACACGCTCTGCATTGCCGGGAGGAGGTCCTGGACCATGGCGGAGTTGTTGCCAGTGAGGATCTCGTTTCCGACCGTAATGGAGCCTATCTTGGTGGCTGGGAGGTAGGCCTGGACGTTCTCCTTCACCCAATCCAGCGCCTTGGAACGGTCCCGTACAACATCGAGGCACTCATTGGGGATGCAGACGATGAACTCCACTCCGGTGCCGGCGAATGCCCGGAGCACGGTATCGTTCGCGTCGTAGAGCTTCACCTTCTTCACGCCGATCGACTTGACCAGCGGCACAACCTTCTCCGGCGACGGGAGATTGTTAGCGATCTGTCCATAGTTGACTCCTATAGATATCGCCTCCGCCGGCGCCGGAACCACCAAACCTGCAACTTCTTCAACAGATTCCGCTCAAAAAAAAAATGGAAAAAATTGCAGGAAATTCTGCTTCGAATGGAAAGGCATTGAGCTGGAGATGGTACCTGATATCAGGAGGAAGATGACCCAGAAGCGCATTGTGCTGGTTGTGATGGAAGAGGAGCAGCAGAGGCCAGAGAGTGGAGGGGAGCTGGGAAGGGGGAGAGTGGAAGGGGTGGTAGATAATCTGACGGCGTTGAGACCGCCGTCAATGGCGTGTGTCTTCCTCGGAAACAGTTTTCAACGTCACATTGTCGTCAATGGACGTTACCTAGCCTATTCCCTTTTTGCCTATAATTAATGCTAAATATAGACACCTTTTTAAAATTTAATTAAATGTTAATTTTGTTAATTTTAGTTCATTTGAAAAACCAACTGTAGCTATTAGAAGTACCCGAAAGGAGTAATACCAGACCTTTTTGTACATCGAGGGGTGTCTAATAGGGGTGTTCATGGACGTCCGTGTCCGTCCGTCCGGATGTGTCCATGTCCGTCCGCTATTTAACGGACGGTCCGTACGGACCACGGACCGGACACGGACAACAACTTTCTGTCCGTTCTAATGGGGTACTACGGACATGGACAATACCTTGTCCGTGTCCGCGGACGTCCGTGTCCGTAACCCCATAAACACCCTCCCCCCTCTTCTCCCTCCCCCGTGCCCTAGCACCACTGGGCACCGGCCCAAAGTGAAGACCATTTATATTTTTTGTTGTCCATAAATGTCCATGGACGTCCACGGACAACCACGGACAACAACAGACGGACACGGACAGTCACAGACAAATTTTTTAACGGACACGGACGGACTGGACAACACCTCTTTAGATTACGGACGGACATGGACTGAAGGTTGTCCGTGTCCGTCCGTGTCCGTGAACACCCCTAGTGTCTAAGTCCTCCTCAAGTAGAAGGATAAAAAGGCAACCAACCCTCTTCTTAATTCTTATAGGTGCCCCTCCGGTCAGCTATTTCACTAAATAAATACATTTCAATCCTTTCAGCACATCAAAAAAAAAACAGTAACCAAACGCACCCAATATGTCTACAAAAGGGTCCTTAAGTAGGCCCTCCCATGTGAGCGACCACTCTTCGCCAAGTCACCCCATTTAGCCGGGGGATGCTACCAAACAAAGGTACACGTAGTGGATCTAGTTGTCACCTTGGCCGTGGTTCATTTTCTATTCCCAATTGTCCTAGTCCGTGGTGACAAAACTTGGAAAAGTGTCTCCTAACTAAGAAAGGAGTGGGCCATGGACCTGAATCTGATATTTGAGGATGTCCATGCTACCAAATACCAACCAAAATTATGCTTGACCCACCAAAACAGCCACTCCACTCTATACGCTTGGAATAAAGCATCCTTTAGTTCAAATACTCCATTAAACAGGCTCAAGGGAGCCAAAAAGGCCTAAGTGGAGGACCCTCACAGTCTGGGCCATATGTATGAACTACGAACTCACTCCTTACTACATGGGTCATGTTGTGGTTTGGTGTCACGTAGAAGTAGAGTAAGAATATCATTATCCATGGAATTATGTATCAATCAATCAAACATATATCTATCTATTCTCAATGTACTGATAAGTTAGTTTAGTCTATTTTTATCTTGTCAATGAGATTGGGGGGCCGTTTGGGGTGTGAAAAAATATCTAGAGTGGATTTTGGATGTCTACTGTAGTATTCATGTTTTTGCCATATCCAGCGTGAAATACGACCTGAGGTGAGCGTGAAAAATGACCTGAGGTATTTCAACTGGATATGAAAAATACATGAATGCTATAGTATAGCAAAACATCCATTTTTACTTTTAATCACGCCCCAAAGGGCTCCTGAGACCACATAAAATGTTTGGAAGGCTGGTATAACTAGATTACGTTATCTAAAGAGAAGCATAATGCCCACTCCCACTGAACATGCCCATAAGGAATTGATTGCTGTCTGATTGGAAATAGATGCTGTAAGAAGACCCAGCTTTTAACTGTCATAAAGAAATTAATCTTATTTTAATGATGAATGTTATTTTACTTTTCTTTTTAGTATTTGTTACATCTAATGAAACAAAAAATAATATGCAAATGGGCATACATACGATGGCGTGTGCGGAGGCATCAAGAAGTCTTAGCTTGAGATCTGATGGTGACCATTAATATCTAGTATATATGACAACGGGAGATGCATTGTCCCACACTGACACCATAGAATGTCGTATCGGATATCGATAAAATATTGGTCGGTCAAAATGATGAAATATCGGAAATATATTAGAGATATTATGTAAAAAAATATCGGTAGTCAAAAATTAGTTTTTACCGTATATTTCTATAATTTAACTTCTAAAATTAGTTATATTAATTAAAATAAAGAATAAATTTTAAAATATGCCTATTAGGATAGAAAACAAGCATGAAAGTTTTTTTTTTCAAAAAAAAAATTGAATTTATTTTTTAAAAATAATTTTTTAATTTAAAAAATACCGATATATCGGTCTGAAACCGAAACCGAACCGATATATCGGCGATAGGCGATATTTGGAATTTTTTAAAAAAATGATATTAATTGGTATCGATGTATCGGTTTAGACGATTTTCCATGCATGATACTAAGGGTGCATTTGGAAAGCTGAAAAACCAATATTTCAGCCCTGAAAGGTAAAAATTATCACCTTTCAGGGTGAAAAGTGTTTGGAAGCTGAAAGGGTGACAAATGGTCGGTGACGGTGAAAGGTGAAAATTGTCACCTATCACCTGATTTGTGTTTGTTTAGCTGAAAGGGTGAATAGTGGGTCCTGACGGTGAAAGGTGATAAATTTTCACCTTTCACCCCTGAAAGGCTGATTCTCACTCGAGTGAGAATCAGCCTGACGAAAAAATCACGGGCTGCCCCACCCTCTCGTTTTTTAGGATTTTTTTCCTTTCTCCTTCCTTTCATCGCTCACTCTCATCCCAGCCGCCATCACTTCCGTCCTCGACAATCTTCCTCCGACCGTCTCTCACGCGACTCCCCCACCCCCCAATAAACCATTTTCCCCTCCCTCTTGCAACTCCTGCCGCCGCACCGTCGTCGAAGACCGTCCCTTTTCATTGACGTCCCGGTAAGCACACGGCCCTGGAGTTTTGATTTTTGAATTTGAATCTGTCGATGGCGTATGCCTTTCTCCCTGTAATTTTTCCCATAACATTTACTCTGAATGAGCATATGTGCGAGCTAATTGGATATTGATGCATATTCGTTGACGATTAGAGGAAGGAATATGATGCGGGTGAATGCATATGTACTGCCTCTTCGTTTAACAATTTTCGGTCGATCTGCTTATTTTAGGCCAATTTTAACAGTTTTTACTTTCTTTTGTTTTCACCTCTTCCACGATCTCTTTATTTATTAATCAAATACTTCTTCTTTTCGAGCCGATCGGACTCTCCCGATAAGCCACCGGGGGAATCGAGTATTCGAGTAATAGAGTACTCGATAGATCCATGGAACGTGATCCTGGCTCGACATCTGTAATCGGGATCATGGTACACACAGAAATCGACTAATCGAGGACTCGATTACTCGATATATGTGTCTATCATGTACCCGATTACTCGATTATTCGAATACTCTGTGATTATCGTGAGGTGTATGACGATCGAGTAATCGAGTCCACGGTACATGTATAGATCAAGTACTCGATTACTCGATCTGTCTTCCGTATACCCGATTACTCGATTCCTCGATTTCCATGTGGTTATCGTTATTATACGCCGTAGATGGCTCGAGATCGAGTTATCGGGTTCATGGTACACACATAAAGCGAGGACTCGATTACTCGATATATGTGTCTATCGTGTACCCGATTACTCGATTATTCGAATACTCTGTGATTATCGTGAGGTGTATGACGATCGAGTAATCGGGTCCACGGTACATGTATAGATCAAGTACTTGATTACTCGATCTGTCTTCCGTATACCCGATTACTCGATTCCTCGATTTCCATGTGGTTATCGTGATTATACGCCGTAGATGGCTCGAGATCGAGTTATCGGGTTCACGGTACACACATAAAGCGAGGACTATATTACTCGATATATGTGTCTATCGTGTACCCGATTACTCGATTATTCGAATACTCTGTGATTATCGTGAGGTGTATGACGATCGAGTAATCGGGTCCACGGTACATGTATAGATCAAGTACTCGATTACTCGATCTGTCTTCCGTATACCCGATTACTCGATTCTTCGATTTCCATGTGGTTATCGTGATTATACGCCGTAGATGGCTCGAGATCGAGTTATCGGGTTCACGATACACACGTAAAGCGAGTAATCGATTACTCGATATATGTGTCTATCGTGTACCCGATTACTCGATTATTCGAATACTCTGTGATTATCGTGAGGTGTATGACGATCGAGTATTTGGGTCCATGGTACATGTATAGATCAAGTACTCGATTACTCGATCTGTCTTCCGTATACCCGATTACTCGATTACTCGATTCCTCGATTTCCATGTGGTTATCGTGATTATACGATGTAGATGGCTCGAGATCGAGTTATCGGGTTCACGGTACACACATATATCGAGTAAAGCGATTACTCGATTACTCGATATATGTGTCCACAGTGTACCCGATTACTCGATTAATCGACTATTTATGTGGTTGTCGTGAGGTGTATGACTATCGAGTAATCGATTACTCGGTCCATGGATATATCGAGTACTAGAGTACTCGATTACTCGATCTGTGTTTTCCGTCTACCCGGTTACTCGATAACTCGATTTCCATGTGGTTATCGCGCTTATACGACGTAGCTGGCGCGAGAACTCGTACTCGGATAGACGGTAGACACATAAATCGAGTACTTGATTACGTCAACATCTCTCTTCTCATATGCTTCTTCTTGTTTGGTATAGATGGCAAGCCGAGCCAAGAAATCCAAGTATGTCAAACAGGTTGAGTGGAACAAGGAAGAGCACTATGCATTTATCGCATCATATGCCGAAGCACTTATGGCGGGATTTCGTAAGGGTAAGGGTCTTCAACCCGGAGGATACGACTATGTAAGCCAAGAGTTGGCGAAGAAGGGTATAATTGTGAATGAAGAAAAAATACGCAGTCACTATGACAAGACTAGGTACCTCTACAATGCATGGAAGTGGATGTCAGATTACACTGGTTGTGGGTATAACGAAGCAACCTAAACATATACCTCCGGAAATCCTGATTTTTGGAAGATTTTTAGACAGGTGCGTATAGTCTGACATTTTATTCCGTAACCGTAATTTTGAATTTCTTGGAAACTCGGATACAGGATGTTTCCTTGCCATTCTAACTCTCATCTCCTTCTGCCGCAGAGACACCCGAAGGCCATGAGATTGAAGTCTTGGGGATACTCGAGAGAGATGGAGGGTCTATTATCGATAATATTCGATGGCAACCATGCTACTGGAAGTCAGGCTTATAATGGAAGGCCAAAAAAGGTGGTGCCCCCCAGTGCACAGCTGCCACCGGATAGTTCACACGGTACCAATGAGGACTACCCTAGGATGCAACCCAATGAATTTGATCAGTACTTGGGAGAGGATATGGGAGATAACACATACCCTCGTTCATTCTCTAACCTCCTTGATAGTGATATCCAAGCAAGCCCGATCAGCCCTGGCCCCTCAGTACGTCCTACTTGCAACCTATCTCAGGTGCACAAACATGAAACATCGATACTACTGTTATCCCATCATTCGCTTGTATCGTGTCATCGATATTTATTTGTATCTGTCTTACAGTTTTTGTGATAATAACATTATCCATGTTCTGGTTTGTAGGAGCCTCCGAATGCCGACTCTCCTGCTTGCCAAACTCCCCTACAGATGCCTCCACACGCCACCAGTGATCCCCTCAAGCCTACCCCTCCTACCCCTGGTGCCCAGCGTAAGACTACGAAGAGGAAGACTTACTCCTCTTCTGAAATATCTACCGGCTTCCAGTCGCTGTCTGACGCTATGATGGCAAGAAATGCGCTTGCCGAGAAGCACGATCGGCAGCTGTCCGAGGCGAAGGTCGCAGATAAGCAAGCACAGATTGCTGAAATCAACAAATGTTTTCGTTTACTACGCCGCCTCCCTGGATATGACCCATCTAACCCAATGTACAGTTTTGCAATAACATTACTCTCGTCGGAGACTAATAGACAGTTGTGGCTGCACCTAGAAGACGATGAATATTTTGCTGAGCAGTGGTTGAAGAACCTGTGGAATGGGAAGACACCGCCCATCTAGATGCATGCATCACTATTGATTTCAAGAAACTTGTGATTTTATGACTGTTGTATAAGATGTTATCTACTTTATGCATTTGTGGACTTCGTGTGGGGTGAACTAAATTTTCTTTTTCCTGCCAACTATTCTCCATGTGATTATTGTCCTTTATGATACTGTATGCATGTGGCTCCTCTGACCTATATGTAGGCCATGAGTGTGTGGTGAATGAGTTTCTCCATGTCAGTATTGCCTTCTCTTGTACTGTTTGCATGTGAGTCCGGGAATGCTTATATATACATCTTCTAGGTGCACCTCGTTACTTACTTATATGTTTTCTACCTTTCCTCCGCCGACCACGGTAATGAAGGCTATCGTGTACTCGCATTGACGATAGACACCCGAAGGCTTATTTACATTTGATTACACGAGTATCGTTTGATACTTCCTGGTTAGGGAACCCATGGACCCTATGGTAAGCAAAGCTTTAATGTTCATTTAAGCAGTATTAACATTTATTATTTGTCAATCAGTAGTATGTTCATTTCGTTATTCTCACTTTCTAGAGGTGGAAGTATTTTGGCGACGACGATGAGGATGCTGCAATAGTTAATCAGTGTGCCATTGCTATGGAATATTTATCAAATCATCCATCTCGTAATGTTGTTCACCCACATCACCACAGGGGAGAGGAGTTGGTACGTGACATGTTATATACTGTCACGAATGATCGAATGTGCAGGGACGTCTGTCGTATGAACAAATAGACGTTCGTTGAATTATGTAGATAGGCTAGAGCATCCGGTCTGGAAGATAGTCGAGGCGCATCTGTTGAACAACAACTCATGATATTTTGTCAGCTCATGGGTCATGGTACATCTGTTCGTAAGTTGGGGCATGAATTTTCCCACTCAGAAGATACCATACATCGGTATGTGCATAAGGTGTTCACCACGTTAGAGCAATGGTTCCATGCTAGAATCTCCACCATGGTTCCACTCGAGCACATGCCATCTTACATTCGGAATAATAGAAAATTTTATCCATATTTCAAAGATTGCGTTGGGGCAATAGATGGCACGCATGTCATGGCGAAGGTGAAATCGGATGTGTCAAATGCATATAGGGGTAAACAAAAGGTGACTACACAAAATGTCATGTGTGTGTGCGATTTCAGCATGCGTTTCACTTATGTCGTCATAGGGTGGGAGGGGTCCGCCCATGATCAGCGAATTCTCGACTCAGTATTAGAAGACGAAAATTCTGCTTTCCCACGACCACCGTCGGGCAAGTACTACGCGGTTGACGCAGGATATGCGAACAAGCTAGGTTTCCTCGGTCCTTACAAGGGGCAAGGTCACAGGTATCATGTTACTTCTTTCCAACAACGATGGCCAACTGGAAGGCATGAGATGTACAACTACATACATGCGTCTCTCCGGAATATAATTGAGCATGCGTTTGGTGCATTCAAAAAACGTTGGCACATTATGGAAAACATGCCCCCTTATCCAATTGAGATGCAAGGAAAGTTTGTGTATGCTTGTGCTGCGTTGCACAACTTTATTCACGAGCAACACAATAGTGCCACTGATTCTGACATGAGAGATTGGTTGCTGCCCGCGTACGAAACAGATGAAGCTTTCCGAGTGATCGAAGAACCATCTAATGACAATCATCCGTCTAGTAGTCATGCCGGGGAATGGTCGGGGCTAGATGATGGAGTAATGGTTCAGCTGCGAGATCGAATCCGGGATGAGATCGGGAACTCCCTAGATATCCCCCCTGATCCACCGGCGAGTCAGCCACGTCGGCGACGGTAAATGTGTGCCATTTACATCTCCTTGCCATGCATATCGAGCAATTGAGGTCAAGATAAGCACATCAGTCGAGTCATATACGACACGAAGTGGTCATGACCAAGCAAGTCGAGCAATCGAAACCATGCTAAGCTCTTCAGTCGAGTCATCGACGTGATGATCGTGGTCCTTGCCTGGATCGAGATCGAGCAATTGAGGTCACGATAAGCTCTTTAATCAAGTCATCTCAGGCACGACAGTGGTCCTTGCCTTGCATATCGAGCAATCGTGTTCACGATAAGCTATTCTGTCGAGTCATCCATTGGTCGATATATTTGAAGGAATTGCAAATCATGTAAGGGCAAGTATTAATAAATGAATCTATCATTATGTACATGAATCTCTCAGTAGGTACATGGCAATGTCTATATGTAAAGTAATGAACATAGCCTTACGGATACTTTAATATCATTATGTACAGTAGTTTCGCTTTTTCTAATACACTACGATCTTTTAGCGGCCAATGCGATGTCCTGTAAACCTTCTGCTGCTACGTCGTCAAATTCCCTCTCGATACTTCCCCTTAACAGGATTGCCGCGATCATCGGCCGATAGAGCATTGTTATCGCCGTCTGATCAAAAACTGATTTGACGACCCCCGACGCCAACTGTGCTGCGTACATCATTACGTATATTCAGCAGTCTGCGGAATTACGTTGGAAGGGTGCATCCCTTATTTGGGACATAAACCAGCCGTCAGCTCCCTTCATCTTGAAGTGGGTTGATAGGATCTTACCCAGGCAGGCAACTACACGATCGGCAGCCAGCTTATGGTGTGGATGCGTCGCTGGATGGCCGGTAAGAGGATTGTAGAAGCGCCACCGTAGGGTGGGGAAGTGTAGAATCAGCAAGCAGTAATGGGTATTTATGTGAATTGGGAAGAAGGCATACGTCATTTTCCTGTCGATTCCCTTCAGCAGGCTATTGACCTACTTATCTATAAGCTGTTTATTATCAGCTTTGGGCATGAACTCCTACATAAGAATGAAATATGAAATGAGAAGTATATATATTAGATGATTGCCGACAGAACCATGTAAAAATAAGTTGAGGTCACACACTTACGAGTTCAATATATTTAGTGGCCATGATTCCTCCAAAGAAGCAGTATGGATACATCAATACATCACTGTTCATCTGTTGCCTCTTCCGGAGCAGTTCAAAGAATGCATCAATGACCTGCATGTATTTGATTAAAACAACCATCGAGTATAACGATCAACGAAATACCATCGATTAAATTAGCATCATGTGCATGTACATCTAGTGCATAATCGTCGTTCGATCTTTAGGCGACAACACATCCATTTCGAAGCATATCTTAGTTCCCATGTAGTCGGTGGGTACGTCTGTCGTCTGACGAACTTCTGCTGTTTCAGCCTCCATTACTTGCTCCTTTCCCTTTCTGCCAAGGTGCGTATCGTCACCCTTCTCTTCAGACGGCCGGGTCTCATCAGGTCGCACCGCTGCTCGAGGGGTCGGTCGATCCGGGAAGGCCTTAACTAATCGCCTTCGTTTACCTTTCGGCACCGTAGGAGCGGGTGGGAAGGCAGATGTGGGGGCAGGTTCGTCTTCAACCTCAGCGCGTAACTTTTGGAGGAAGCTATGTACAAGTTGAGCATTCCCGCGCGTAAACTTTGGCATAACCGACGGTGGCGCTGCCTCGGCGCGAGTCCTCTGTGCCCTAGATGCTACAAAGATGCAAAAGGCAATGACAGACATGAGGATTCCCATTTAGAGGAATGTATAACGTGCAACTATGATAGACATGCCATCGTGCAATCGAATACACGATGGGCACCTCTATCGTACAAGCGATTACACGATTGACAGATCTATCGTGTCATCAATTATACGATGGAGACATCTATCGAGTAATTAAGTACTTGATTGGCATATATATGATGAATTATATCGGGCGGGTGATAGGGAAATTACCTAATTTTGTTGTCTTGTGGGCGGGCACCTTGTGCCGGGTAGGAATGGCCGGAGATATAGGCGATTCGGTTGGAGGCCGCTCTGCCTCAGGCCGGGGTGACACATCCGGCTGGTCCATTTCGGGGCACTCGGCCGGCATCGCAGGGGGGGAATGATGAACATGTGCTGGCAGCGTAGTTGTTGTTGACGGCATCCGACTCGACTCACGTCATACGGGGTGTGGCCGCTTTCGGCCGACACGCCCATGCGAATGAACCTTCTGGGGTGCTTGCCGGGGAGCTTTTGACTGAGTGATTCCACTCCTGCATTTTTTGAATACCCTCAATAATCTGAGGGACTCTGAAGCCTCGACTTTCCATTATATCGCTCTGTTCGAGGGCGACATTAAGGAGGGAATTAATCCCCTCAAGAACACCCTGCAGGGAAGTGACATGATGGTGGACAGTTGACGTCTGTGTCGACCTCAGTGACGTCGGAGGTTGAGGTTGGTAGAGGGGGATGAGAGATGACTCTTTCGATAATGGGGATATGACATCAACGACGTCGGTTTGGACATCCAACGTCTCTAATATGTGAACGTAATACGGTCGAAAGCGGTGATGGAATTGGATTCCCTTATTTGCTTCATCCACCAGCACCCCAGCTTCGAGCCACCTTCTCACTCTTGGACTACATGGACCCATAGTGGATTGAAACAGATTGGTGTGCTCGAAGAACCATATCTGCAGAATGAGAACAGAAATCATTAGGCACTAATGTATATATACAATGATACCGAGTCATTGAGGACGCGATAGTCAAGACTATCGAGTAATTGACTACACGACAGAGGAACCTACCGCGTAATTGACTACACGATATCCATACCAATCGAGTAATCGATTACAAGGTATAGATGCATATTGGTTCCATGTCATGATACACGAGCATCGAGTAATCGATTACACGGTAGAGATGCATATCGAGTAATCCAGGAGACGATATCCACTACCATCAAGTACTCGATTTGACGAAATCTACATGAAACGAGTTATCAATTATACAATAAGTTGAATATAAGGACTCACCTGTAAGACATACGCGGCTCCTGCCAGAGTCCCGCCACTACTCGTCTCTCCAGAAGATCTAGAGTGCAAACATCTAGATGAATGTGACATTTTCGAGACAAGCATTTTATGGATGGCGCCCGGCCAATTATACTTGGACAGTTGGGAGAGGTCGTCCAGATAGTCGCATAGTTTTGTAGGGACTGATCTTGACGATTGTGTGAAGAGCGTGGTTGAAAACATGTGGAGGACGATAATACGAACCATGTCATTATCTGAAAGATCTGCTACCCCCCGCAGACATTTATCAAGTAGTTCTTCAATGAATTACCTATCCGGTCTCCGTGTGGAGAAGTACTTACGGTAGAATGAGCCTTCCGGGGCCAGCAGTTTACCGTCAGGGGATTTCCAATTAACAATCTCACCAGATGCCCGTAACCCAGTGATGAGGGCAACATCCTGCTCAGTGAAGGTTAACCTTCTACCCTTGATGTTGAACACCATCAGATGCTCATCCCAACAGTCCAACAACACATCAAGCAAATTTCTAGCCACAACTACATGACGGCCTTCGAATAACAAATGAAAAGCCATCTCTTTCAATAGGTCCATGCAGTGTGGGTAACGCTCTGCAACTTGTAGAGACTTGGTGAGAGCGCCGGGTGTACACTGGGTTCGAAGGCTTGGCCTCGCGTTATACTTCCTCGGGGACTGGGAAGATCGCTTCTCTTGGGTGGGATTTGGCGGTGGATTCATCTAGTCTGGGAATGCATCCAGTAGGATTTGAAATCAGGTTACGATATTGAAAGCATCGGGATCCAGTGACACGATATGCGAGCGCAATCGTGCCATCGGACACACGAAAAAAAAAATAACAAAACAAATGTCGGATTTTTAAATCTTACCGATGGGTGGATGTGTCTTTGGAGGAATGGTCAGCTCGATGATAACCTGACACCCTGAGGAGGGATACCCTGCAGATCGACCGGCTTTAAATCGACTGGAGGCCTATCTCCGCCGCTGGCAATATGAAACCCCGCTGCCGCCGGAAAGTGGAATCGCGAAAACCTAACCGAGTAGTCGCAGTTGCGCAGTGGCGATGAAGCTCTGGAAACGGGTATTAATAATTGGGTGAAGGGCGAGAGCAATTTGGGAAAGTGGGCGTCGGGAGTGACGGGTCCGGCATGCACTCTGACACGTGCGTTGAGTTACTCGGCACCCATGCATAATGACACGATGAAGGGCACATGGCACTCAGACAATGAGACGTTTGACGTGGCGGTCGCGAAAGCGAATAATAGAAAACCTCCGATACCGAGTAATCGATTACTCGATCAGCACCAAGATCGAGTAATCGAAACCACGATAGACGCCCACGCGATGAGGTGGAGACCGAGTAACCGATTACACGTTGAGCAAGTACTTCGACATCCCGATTACACAATAGAGATGGGTTTTCAAGAGCGGACTAGACGATGGGCACATAAATCGAGTAATCGATTACTCGATGAGAAACGCAATCGAGTAATTCTACCAACGATAGATGCCCACGGATGTGGATAACGAATAATCGATTACACGATGAGCAAGGCTCCCATCCGGCGTCTCTAGCCGCAGAACCCTACCGCATATTTTGGGGATATGGGTAGGCAATTGATATATTAGCAAGGGATATTTTCGGTATATTTATGCCCTGACATGGTGTTTCTAACAGTGCTTCCTAAACGTAAAGCAGTCTGATAAATCAGCAAATCTTCAAACAGAGTGAAACTTGTCACCTGTCACCCATGTTAATTTTCAACTTCCAAACATACGTCAGCTATCAGCCTTGAAAATTTTCACCCTTGAAAATTTTCACCCTGTTTTATTTTCTGCTTCCAAACGCACCCATTGTGCCATATCTGTGACAGCCGGAGATGCTTTACTAGCTGCTTGCCACTCTGCCTTCTGCCCAGTTGACTGATCAATTGGTCTTTAACTTTTGTGACCATAAATGGGCCTCAAGCTACCTCAATGCTTGGCCCTTGGGGGATTCCGACCTTTATGAGAGAGGAGTGAAGCCAATAACAGAGAGTTCAGACTTCGACAGGATTGCAACAAAAATTGACGAGATTTTGGTATAGAAAAAATGGTCCTGAATACTCGTTTAACCATCGATATAATTGATTATATCAAACAAAAGAAACATTTGATTCACATAAAATCCAATATCAATGAACTCTTAAATTCTCCAAAATGCTCAACACTTGAATAAGGACCATCTCAAGCAAACACTTGAGAGATCAACAGTTTTTTTGTAAAATAAAATCAACATATGCAACGTATAAATGCAGTCAATGAATACATTGCTGGCTAGTTTTTGGGGTTGTTAAATTTTGTAACTTTCTGTCTTTCTTCTAGTTTAAATATTAATTGGTAAATAAGGTAGTTTTGTTTTTATTAGATTTTTGAAATTTAAAATAAAAAAGAAAATATTTGAGTATCCGATTTTGGTATCACAAAAATGAGCATTCAAACTGGGCACCCATTTAAACATAAGCATTTGGGTACTCGGTTGGACATGAATTTCTCTAATTGAGTACCAAATAACACTGTTTGTGCTGCTATGGAGAATTTGAATACTTGGTTGGAGATGCTCTAATTTTTTATACCCACGGTTGAGTACTGAATTTTTTTTAATTTTAAATTAAAAAAAAACAAACTAACTTGTTTATTAATTGATATTTAAACTAGAAGAAAGGCTAAAAATTCAAAAATTTGAGTACTCGGTTGGAGTAAGAACTAAAAACTTAAGTACTCGGATGGCCACTTCGGCAGGTGGGTACATTTGATTACTCAAGATTTGTATACTCGGTTGGAGATGCTCTAACACCATCAATCTCCAAAGTAGCTATGATTTGTGTACTATGATGTACAAATATCGTTTTCCATCTCGGAGAGTGCCTTACATCAGATTTCCTACACATTTCCATACAGCTGTGTATGGAAATGTGTAGGAAATATGATGTTCAAGGGCCCGTTTGGTTGGCCCAAGAATCCAGCTTCTTTAAGATTTCCCCAAAGATGTCATATGAGCTTCTTGCAATGGCAGTTGATGTAATTTCTGAAAACTGACAATGGTACTTTAAAAAAAAACAGAAACAGAGCCATCATGATTTAAAACAGCCCCTGTCAGTTTTTGAAAATTACACCACATGCCATCATTACTTAAATTCCAAACCAAACACCAATTCTACTTCATTTTGAAAATCAAACTTCACTACTTCTAAAAGTCATAACCAAACGGACCCCAAATATCGTTTTCCATCTCGAAATAGCTACGGAAGCACACTCATAAAGCGTGTACGCCGTCGATCATGGAGATCAACGGCTCATTAGCACCCTCGCATAAAAGTGGTCACTTTGTAGTTTGTACCCAATAATTTGTCCGAAAGACTCGAAAGAGTAAGGACAGGCGGCCTGAAAATTATCCAAGATACGCTCTGACCTGGCCCGCTCACGCCCCGCGCGCGGCCACGCTGCTACCGGCCCTTTTCGAAATGCTTCGCCTGCCAATGCCCATTCGCAGGCGCTCTGTCCGTGACGCGAGCTCGTCTGCCGCCATCTAACCACTTTCTCGCGCAGTCTCCTATCCGTGAGCTAGCTAGGGCGTCGTTCTCCGGAGTGGCGACTTCACCGGAATCCCGATCCTCCCCCTCGGCCGACCGGAAAGTCGCTTCCTTTATTATTCTCGCACTCGGTAATGCTTCCATTTCCCTTTCTTGTTAGAAGCTGTTCTTTTTCTGTTATCTGATCGCAGTTTGTACCTGAAAAGAGAGGCAGAGTGTTGTAATTGATCTTGGTTATGCTTTTCTAATACTCTATTGTGGTTATGGAATTCTGACGGGAAGACAACCTCCTGGCTTTCGGATCTACGGGCGCCCGCGTTGGCAATTCTTTTTTAGATTTTTGCATAATTTTTGGGGCTATGTTTTGATTGATTTTCTGTGCTACTGGCTAATGCGAGCTGTATTAGCTATTGGAGACTGAAAAGGGCACCGGATGTTTGATTGTGATTCAGAGACAGTTGGTTCTATCGATCCTTTTGAGCTGGAGCTTTGGAGTGATTTACATCTTTTAATTTTTTTGCTGATGAGTTTGGGATTCACTGAAGTTTGTATTAATCCGTTGTATATTTTTTATGTTGAGTAAATTATTTCATAAGTCATGTAAGCATGGTAGTTTAATTTTTTGACTCCGCATGGAGGTTAAAGATGGCAGTATATACATTTACTCATTGTTCTTTTTAAATTTTGGTTTTTTTATATGTTGGTGGCCTATTGGCTGACTGGCAATGTTCACGCTGTGTGCCTATGAGGTTTGTAACATTTGGCATTTCAAGTTCCTCCTACATTAGAAGTGCGACTCCTGTCCTTGAAGGAGGAGATTTTTTCTTTTTTGGTTCATTTTGAGTCCATATAGAAGTGCAAACTGGCTGATGACCAAAATTACACCCATTCAAATTGATTGTGAAGAGCATGCTTGCTCGTTCATGATTTGGTTTTATGATTGATTGTCTACATATATGTATCGCAAAGCAAGGCCGTGCATTTCAATATTTTTCTCCAATCAGATTTTATGAAGCTGGTTGATGTAACCCGATCATTTTTCAAACATTATCACATCCCATAACATAAAAGCTTTCTCTATGTTAGATGAAAGGAGCTGGGACAAGTAAGAGCTTGGCACCACCTGTACATAGGGATGTACAGAGGGAAAGGGAGAATTTGGGTGGAGCTTTTGTCGTATTTTTGGAAAACAAGATTATTGCATTTGCTAAGGAGTACGACACCTTTTCGAAAATCAGGAAAAAGAGGATGGACTATCAAAATTTTATTTCACATATAACATGGCTCTGGAGTCACTTGGAGTATATGGACAAATGGAGCTTTTGGAGCACAAAACTTACAAAAAGGGTTGCTCTGTTGGTTTGCTTCATAGTTCTATTTTGGTATAATTGCTTGTTGTCAGTATAAACATGTGCATGAAGCTGAGATTAATATTTATAGGACTCATCTTTAGCACCGATAGTTAAATTTTAGCACGACTTACGATTCATAACACTCTGATACAGCAAACTTATTTGTCAATATCTGAGGGACTGAAGGCATGAGTGGACGGTCTTCTCGTACAATATATGTGGGCAACCTGCCTTCAGATATTCGAGAACGAGAAATTGAAGATTTATTTTACAAGGTATATAAGTATTTCTTTATTTCCTTTAAATTTCTAGACCCTGATTTCTATAGCATGCCATGGCTTGGTTTTGAGCTTATGTAGTCACGCTTTGCTACCACATTGTTCCTTCTCTATTACCCTATAACTCTATGGCCATAGTTTGATGGCTGGGAAGGCATTATGAAGATCCTCTGGTCATTTGTTATGTTATTTTTTTCTCAACCACAACATGTGCATTCTTCTGAAACTTGCATATAGGAAAAAATGAGTCATTTTGGTAATTGATGATGGCCTTAATGTCTAGTTAAAAAAGTAAAATGTAACTACAAATGCATCACTTTTTAAGCAATATTGTTAGTAGAGGCCCATACTTTACAGGTTTGTAAAAGGTAGGACCATTGCTGAAGATGGACCGAAGGGCATTTATGGCACCCAGATTATATTTAATTATTTTGACATTGTGCCTCACTGATTTCACCTTCGGTATTTTTTTTCTACCGGTTCCTTTTGGTATCTTTCTTTGCTTATGGATACAACCAAGGATATAAATAGGGTTGGGTGGCTGAAATGGAGAGCAGCCTTTTGAGTTCATTGTTGTATGTGCATGTCAATGAACTGAACCCAAAATTACACAGGAAAAACTTTGAGATATATATCATATGGACATGAATATTGTGAACTAAGGGAATCTATATAGACAAAATATATGTGGTGGAAATAGAAGATTTGATGATCCTGTTATTCCCTATGATCATTCTGTATTGTATTTGAAACCCTGTTATGGTAGTTTAATCATGAGTGGAGATGAGACTGCTGTTGACTTCACGATTATATCTAGCCGAAGGCCTCCAGAAAGATGGAATGGTCTAAGGATGACCTGGTTGAGTTAGTAAACATAGAGATGCAGAAGATATAACTGATAATTTTTTATAGGATAGCACAATGGAAACAGAATCTGCAGGTGTGAGTCAAATGCTAAGGATAATTTGGTATTAATGATCATAATCATGTCAAGGGCCTTGATATGCCAATGTGCTGATATAGTTTTCCACTCAGAGCTTTGCTTGTTAAGGATGCAAAGAACATCAAAAGAAGAAAAAAATTCTGAAAGATAAACCATGTTTAGCTAGTCAGTGCCAATTTGAATGTGTTTATTTAGTGTTGATTATCTGTCTGGAAACAGCTAATAACTTTTCCATTCACAATGTTTCTTTTAACATAACTATCTTCTTAAAAATTTTGAAGTCTTTAGTTTTTAAGCTTCAAAAGAAAATAGCTGTAACAACTTTTTCTTATGTGATGTATCCATCTTTTAATTTTTCATCAAGATGATTCTCGTTCTGCTACTTTTTTTAGTTTGTGACATAAAATCTTTATTTAGATGACATGAGCTGCACAAGAACTATTTTAATTCATTATTTGATTCTCATTCATGCAGTATGGTCGTATTGTTGTAATTGAACTGAAGATTCCACCTCGCCCTCCTGGCTATTGTTTTGTTGAGGTACATGCTATCTTCACAGGGATATTGTTTTCTAATTGTGAAAGATGGATTTTGCCTGTATATAAACGCAGCCAATCCAGAAGCATCATGAGACGTGTGTTGTTATTCCTAATAATTCCTTAATGACTGTACTACCTTAAAGAACTTAATTCCTCGGTTTATATGATTGTTCCAAATTGCTCATTATGTTCGCCTTTCAGTTTGAAAATTCACGGGATGCTGAAGATGCCATTAGGGGTCGTGATGGCTATAACTTTGATGGCTGCCGTTTGAGGGTATTACTGGAGTATCCTTTGATTTAAGTATGTCTGAGGCATATTAAGCAGTTTTTTCAATTGTGTATTTTTTGTAGGTGGAGCTTGCCCATGGTGGTAGAGGACATTCATCGTCAACTGATCGTCGTGGTAGTCATGGTAGTGGAGGAGGTAACAAATATGGAGTTTCACGGAGATCAGATTTTAGAGGTATTTTTAATTTTTTTCACTTATAAATTAGTACAGGAAACAGCATTATTGTCTAGGTCATCTTGGTTTCTGATTTGACATGGTCAAGCTTGGGTATCTGACTTTCATGTAAAATATAGTTGTTGTCCGCGGATTGCCGTCTTCTGCTTCTTGGCAAGATCTGAAGGTGCATATTTGTGTAGTTAATTTTGTGTATTGGATTTTATCTTGAAATCAAAATTTAATTATGAAGAACTTAATTTTTGATAACTTCATTTTAGGATCACATGAGAAAGGCTGGTGAAGTCTGTTTTGCTCAAGTATTCCGTGACGGGGACGGTATGTTTCTATCTAATTGGAAAAACATAGTGGTTGGCTCCTCACTTTTATTTCTTTGATGAAATCTGATTAATTGTTTCTAAACCATGTTGAACTTTCCTTGGGTAATTTCTTTCGCGTTTATTCTGTAGCCAACTCTATGTACGAAGGTGTTTTAGCATTTCTGAGGTTCTGTTATTTTCAGAATGTTGTTACCTGAAGTTGAGAATATATAAGGACACAATGTTGGCACAATGCATATGCAAATTCTAAGAGCATGAAAAGAAATCGAAGATAAACAATAAGTACAGTGGGGAGGTGGTGAGTGGTCACCACTACACATGATGCTGCTGTTTCAATTGCACGCTTTCAAAATTTTTGGAATTCTACCATGTTTTCCACAAGAGGATCCTAGAAAGCTGTTTCAGTCATTTGAGCTTTATATTCTACACATCAGTTAAATCGCCAACTAGCTTTAGATATCCCCTGCATAGTATCAAGCATGTCACTGCTGTTCAATATGAATTTACATATGATACGACTCTCAAATTTGTTTCTAAGATAAAAATCATTAGAAAGGGTTTGCCAAGCAAGTATAAACGAGGAATGCATTTTGCTCTTTGATATGAATAGAGTGCAGGTTAAATTTATTTTTTCTTTTGCTAATCAGTTAAATCATTGTATTATCTTAGTTCAAGTGTGTAGTTTTTTTAGTTCTACTTGTCATTCTATTGCTTAAATATTATTGCATGCACAATTGCAGGTGCCATGGGTGTTGTCGACTATACCAATCATGAAGACATGGACCATGCTGTATGTATTTTTTTATGTGCTCGTATATTTGCATCGTGTTAACTTTTTGGAACTATTGTGTGGAGTTTCTCTTTTACATTCTATTGATGACTATCTGCTTTCTTCCTCAGATTCGGAAACTTGATGATACTGAATTTAAGAACCCTTTCTCACGAGGTTATATTCGGGTGAGAAATATTGGTCAAATCATTACGACAATGCTTGAGCGCCCCTATTCTTTATTGTCTTCATGAAGGTAAAATATGTTTCGGGTGAAAACTTTTTGTTGGCACTTTACTGATATAAACAGGTGAAACGCTATGAGGGGAGTCGGAGTCCTTCAAGGAGTCGGAGCCCAAGTAGGAGTCGGAGCCGAAGCCGGGGTAGGAGTCCAAAACAAAACAAAAGGTACTTTATGGTTGTGTGAACTGGATCGACATTCCATTTGATGTTGTTGTGAATTGTTTCTGTTGATGCCTCTGAAATGGTCGTTCGTTTCTTGTATGTTTCTCTAGGATGGCATCCAAGTCTCCTCCAGCAGGGTCCAGATCTGCGTCTCCTGCTAGAATGTCGAGGTATTTACTTTTCTCATTGCATCCTTTTACAGCATTTTTGGGTGAAGTTCCTCTAATCCGTTTCAAATGTGGTGTGTGAGGCCATAGCGTAGCAGTAACATGGTTTCTTGATGGTTCTTTATTATGCAGATCAAGGTCAAGATCTGAATGACCTCCCCAGGTAACTCTGGTTCCTATATATTTTTACGTTATTTTCTCTTTTTCTGTGATGAAAGCCTGGTTATAGTCATTGTATTTATCATGCAATGTTTATTTTCTTTTTTATCGTCTTAGACTCTCACTGCGTGTCTCCAAAATTTATTTTTGGTTTACTGGCTTTCATGCAAGTACTAATAATGAACAAGCAAAATGCTTACTAGATAGACCTTCAAAAACTTTACAATGCTTTGTTGTTTGGCGATTTAGTGTGAGATACTGGGATGCAAATATCTTTTTTTGGACATATCATTTCTAAAAACTAATTGTCTTATATCTGATCTTGCAAACTCGATGGGTATGTACATTTATTTTTTAAAAAAGATTTCTGATATGTTTTTTAAAACTTATTTTTGTACTTTCTTCAGTTAAAAATGTCAATCACGCTTCTTACAATAGTTTTTACCCAATTGCTACTTAGGCGTACAATATACGTGCAGACTTTAGGTTCTCAAGATTTATTATGTTAGAATGCAACACCTCATGTGGTTAGAAAAATGGTTTACCAGAGTCAATGCAGTTGGTGCTCTTACTGAGGATTGTTTGTCCTAAGTGTTGGTACGGAAACCAATTTGCAGTCCATATGTGGTCTGATTCACTACTATCTTGTTTGGATGCGCCATTTACACAAGATTTTTTGTCTGTATTTTTTCATGAATGTTGGATTCCCAAACAGTATTTTCATTTGATTGGTCGACCCTAAAGCCATTAAATCTGGTCCTCTGTTGAAAAACCATGAATTCCTTTTGTGGAGGATATCTCCTCAGGAGGACATTTCCCCAGAAAATAGCCCATAAATGGAGTCCATAAATTTCGAGTTGTAATGATCACCTACCACCCACAAAGGAAATTTAAGTGAACACTTATTTATACACCTATGAATGCATTGCCAAATGGGCGTACATTGATTAGGATGGTCAAACATGAAGAAGGAATCAGGTTGTTGATTTTTGCTTTGTTTGCTATGAATCAAATTGAAAAAAAAAGCTTACTATCTATTAGCCTCCTGAAGGTTGTTTTATTTATTCAAATGTCTACGTTCAGGTGTGGTCCTGTTGGAATGATCTTCAGTCATGCTGGGTGTGAGTGATGTTCGTTCCTTGGCAATCTTGGGAAAGAGTTGTGAGTTTGGATCTTGGTGGAATGTAGACTATACCTTCTTGACCGAAGGTTATTAAAAACTTGACTGGTTGATATCATTGGTGATACTTTTTTGCTGCTTAATGTTGAAGAATCTAATTTGAGCATATTGGTCATTTGTTGCTGCGGTGTCGAACTTCACTTTCAACTTTCAAGTTTTTGTTGTTTGGAGAATTTGCCTTGTATTTGTTTGTTTAGCTTGTGAGATTTTCAGGCCTTCATTCTGTGACATCTGTGATTTGGCTTTAGTAGTTAACTACTGTTTGTGAAGTTTGTCATTTGGCTTTTGTTTACCTTGATATTCACTTTCATTGCATACTACGTGGAGCAGTGAGGAAATGTTCTTGAAAAGAATGCTCGACTTTGAGCCAGTGAAACTGAATGCGGAATTCACCAGTTACTTCTGGCTTGCTCGAGCCGAGAAGGTATGTATGTAAATATACCCCTCGGGCAATTAGAGTCGGAAGAAATAATTCTGGAAAAGCAATCACTAGAATGTTACATCACACATGCTTGTCTGAGCACACATTTGTGGCGAGGGAAGCCTTTGAGCTTGTGTAGCATTACTGTCAACTGATACAAATGGAAATGCTTTGTACACTTGCTCCAAGCGACATTCATGTAACACTGTCCAGGATGGGGGCGCTGGACCTGTATGTTAGCATGGATCTATGCATAAGGTTCACACACCTCGTGGTTCGTGGTTGAGCATCCTCGGATGCGAAACAATTGTGATCTTGTGCCCAAGGGGGACCAATTTAACGCCTTGCCATTATGAAGTAATAGGGGCTGTGTTTTGACATCAAGCCTTTTTTATGACACACAAGGCAGGAACAGAGGGCCCGTGTTTTTTCTAGAAAGTTTTTTGGTGGGACGAGGGTCTGTGTACCATTGAGCGTAATATGTGCCTCCCTCGGTTGAAGCCAAGGGCCCAAGGTAGCATTTTTCGATATCAAAGCTATGTATATTTTTTTTTTCTGAAAGCTCTTCAGTATTGAATTAAAGTTCTTGAATTGCGAATGAGAGTTTTTGAATATTGAATAAAGACCACCTTTCTGAGCCTTTTTGGCTAATAAGATCAAGATTTCAGATGATTTGTAGCAAAAAAAAAAGAGTTAGAGATGATGAAAATTTTTACTCTTAGCCATACTCTTATATTCCGTCCAATCATTTTTAATTGAGACAATTACCAAAAAATAGTGTACCTAAATTAGATGATATAGTTCCTTATTATTCTCAGGCCAACAGTGACCCTAAGTCAAGGGGTGCGATTGGAAGCTAAAAAAAAGCATATTTTAGCCATGAAAGGTGAAAAGTGTTTGGAAGCTGAAAGGGTGAAAAATAGTCGGTGACGGTGATAGGTGAAAATTTTTACCTTTTTATTTTTAAGGCCTGTTTTGAGTTTGTTTGCTGAAAGGCTGACAAATGGCCCTGAAACTCTCTTTCAGAGGTTCGTCCCCTCCGGTGAGTACCCCCACCTTGACGGTGCCCCATTGAGCCGGGAAAGTCTGTGCCCTCAATCCCCGCCGCCGCTCGTTGAGCCCCCCCCCCCACCGTGTCGCCGTCGCTGCCCCGTTGAGCCGAGGGAACCTGTGCCCACCCCTCCCGGGCAACTGCTCGGGTCGTCCAAAGCCGGTCACCCTGGTATTTGCCCCGACGCCTCCACTGCCGCACCATTAAACCGAGGGACCCCCCCACCTCCCCATTATATCTCCCTCACTTTTAGTCTGTTTTTAGACATTTTTTCATCATTATAAGAAAGAACACTAAAAATGAGGAAGAATGAAAAAAATTGGGCCAAAATAGATCAGAAATAGGTAAGATACGTATCGTTGAAGTTTGTTCCATTAAAAAAGTTATCGCGAAATCGATTACACGATAATCAGTGCTATAGTGTAACCAGTTACTCGATAGGCATATAGTGTAACCAGTTACTCGATAGCCAGTGCTATAGTGTAACCAGTTATTTGATAAGCCAGTACTATAGTGTAACTAGTTACTCGATAGGCAGTACTATAGTGTAACCAATTACTCGATAGCCAGTGCTATAGTGTAACTAGTTACTCGATAAGCAGTACTATAGTGTAACCAGTTACTCGATAAACAGTACTATAGTGTAACCAATTACTCGATAGCCAGTGCTATAGTGTAACCAGTTACTTGATAAGCAGTACTATAGTGTAACCAGTTACTCAATAGGCAGTACTATAGTGTAACCAGTTACTCAATAGTTAGTACTATAGTGTAATCGATTACACGATAGCACATTTTATAATGCAATCAATTATACGATAGCTCATTGTATCGTGTAATCGATTCCACGATATCCTAGTTATCGCGTGTGATAGCTATCGTGTAACTGATTACACTATAGCACTGGCTGTCGTGTAATCGGTTACACTATAGCACTGGCTATCGTGTAATCGATTACACTATATCACAGACAAACTTCAACGATGCGTTTCTAACTCATTTTTTATCCGTTTGGGCCCTTTTTTTCATTCTTCCTCATTTTTAGGGCTCTTTCTTATAATGATGAAAAATAACAAAAATTGATTAAATTTAAAGGAGATATAACCGGGGGCTCCCTCAGCTCAACGATGCGGCGGGAGAGGGGTAGCCGTGTAGGCACACACTGGGGTGAGAGGGGGGCTTTGGATGACCTAAGCAGTTAGCCGGGATGAGGGAGGCACGGGATTCCTCGACTCAACGGGGCGGCGGTAGTGTTGAGGTGGGGGGCTCAACGAGGCGGCGGCGGCTGCGCCCACGGGAGGGAAGCTCAACGAGGCCGCCACCGCCATCACCACCGAGGAGAAAGAGGGCAACATTAACGTGATTTATTTTCAATTCCCAAACATATTTCACCTTTTACAAATCAGGCCTAAAAATTTTCACCCTGACGCTTGTTTACTTTCAGGTTCCAAACGGGTTGTCACCAATCAGAAAATATCAGTGTGATAGTTTTCAGGCTGATATAAATTTTTACCTTTCACCTATCAGCTTCCAAACGCACCTAAGGTCAAGAGGCCTATGTGAGGTGAAAGGTGACCCACTCACTCGGAATGCCTAAGTTTTTACTATGAACCCCACATCTCAATAATGTGATGGTCTCAATTGAAAGTGACCAGGGGGAGTATATTATCCTCAAAGAAGCAATGCGAATTAGGATTCGTATTGTCGTAAAGCTGGATTAAGCCTCTAACTCAAACCAACCCCATTGGCTGCACAACTTGTAGTACCATCAGCCCTAGTCCCTTCCCCTCTCCTCTTCCCTCTATTGGAGCGAATCTAGGGTGTTTTACACCAGTTCAGGTCAATGTTGCCCAAATCCTCATAGTTAAGCTTTTCTAATTCTCAAAGTTTAGGTTTTGGCTTACTAGCATGTGGCTGCGATCTGAACGTTGAACACACAATAGCAGGGCAAAGCCCTAATTTTGGCTCAATGTTGAAGTGTGGGGGGATGTTACCAACATTGACCTCAACTGGGTAAAGGAGTTGTTTGGCGGTGTAGCTTTACGTTTTACCTCGAAGCCAATATGTCTCATCCAGCCTTCCTTCTTTTATGATCTTTGAACCAATTTCTTTGAAAACCATAGAGTGCCAAATGACCCATTTAGTACTTGTCAAACCGTAAGCCATTTAGTCGAGAGCAATGCACGCCTCGAAGAATCACAAATATGGGTATACGGGACATGGGTACAATACAATACAAGTACAACGATATTGTCAAATTTGAAGAATGAGGATACAGTACGGGTATATAGTTATACCCCTTCGTCAAATTTTAAATGCTTGCAATAAAAAACTAAAATGAATTAAAATTATTTTATTTTAGTTTTCTAATTTAAACTAGATATATTCTATGTTAGTTCTTGTATTAAAAGCTTAATTGCAATGATAAATATTGTAATCGTTTTATGTCGTATTTTGATGAAGTAATTTTATAGTAAAAAATATTTTTGTCATCAACAATCATCACCACCCCACACCCACATGGCGGGGTTGACGGGATTTGGTGATGATTGTCGGAGATATATCGGACCCCGCCATGTGGAGATATATCGGGATTTGGTGATGATTTCCGGTTTCGGACCGATATATCGGCCTTTTTTGAAAAAAAAAAATATTTTTTAAAAAAAAAATATATTTTTTTTTTTTTGGGAAAAAAAACTTTCATGTTTGTTTTCTATCCTTTTATGTATATTTTGAAATCTATTCTTTGTTTAAATTAGTATAACTCATTTTAGAAGTTAGATTTTGAAAATATATAATAAAAATTAGTTTTTGACGACCGATATTTTTTTACGCAATATCTCCGATATATCTCCGATATTTCGTCTCTTAGGCCGACCGATATTTTACCGATATCCGATACGACATTCCATGATCTCGGGTCGGGTGGGGTTTAAGGTTCTCGGGCCCTAACGCAGGCCCATCGCTACTCCAAACTGGGCCGCGGCCACTGTCGCTCAACTCCCTGTCGCATTTTCGCCTCTTTCCCAAAACCCTAAATCGAAATCTCCCATATAAATCCCATCCTCTGGAACGCCTTGGTCGCCTCTCCACCTGTGCAATTGCCGGACGCCGATCCCCTCCTCCCTCTCCCTCGCCGCCCTCCTGGTACACCTCTCTCCCTTAGCTTCCCTCGATTCTGCTCTTCTCTCTTCCATCAGTTCTCACTTCGCTTTTCTCAGATCTTGTTGATTGCGCCGAAACGATGTCGATCAGCGAGCTGGCCTGCACCTACGCCGCCTTGATCCTCCACGACGATGGCATCTCCATCACGGTATCCTCCCCTCTGGATTCGTATCCTTTGTTTCGTTTTTTGCTGGAAAGTTGTGATTTTTATTGGTTTTGATGGTGGATTTAGGCGGACAAGATTGCGACTTTGGTGAACGCTGCAAATGTGAGCGTTGAGCCGTACTGGCCCGGGCTTTTCGCGAAGCTGCTCCAGAAGAGGAGCGTGGAGGATCTCATCATGAACGTTGGAGCTGGTTTGATCGATTTCCTTTTGACGTTTGTTTATGTTTGTGCTTTGGATTTCAGAGGCTGATTGTTGATTGGTTTATCTTTTTGATAGGCGGAGGTGGTGCTGCTGTTGCCATGGCTACTCCGGCAGCTGGGGGAGCAGCTGCTCCCGCTGCCGCGGCCCCGGTCGAGGAGAAGAAGGTGGGAGAATTGGGTTTTTGTTACTCGAATTTGTGGAGATTGCTTAAATTCTGTTTCTGTATGCATCTTAATCATTCCGAAAGTTGATGCCTATTTTATTTAATTTCCATTGCTCATTGCAGGAGGAGCCCAAGGAAGAGAGCGATGACGATATGGGCTTCAGTTTGTTTGACTAGAGGTTTAATGTTCTTAATTAGATTTTGGAGTAGGTATGATCATAGTATTCGAGTCTTATGTAGTGGCGTGTCACTATGATTATGTTCTTGTTAAGAGAAGTACTGTGATTTGATCCTTAAAGTTTGCGTTCTATATGTTCAAGTTTTGCAAAAGAAAACAAAATCATGGAAGCTATTTTTGTTTATTACGTTGTAATGATTAAAATTTCTAGCCTATGTCAAGTTTGCCTATAGCTTTGGTTCAAAATTTTTAAACGTTCCAAACCTTGAATGCTTAATCAATTTTTAAATGCATATTGCATCATAACAATTTGTAGTGTCAGTTGACGCAATGCATGGAGAATGAAATAGAGTATCTTTATGTATTGCTAGCTTAATGCAGCTGCATAACATAATGCTTGTTTGGAGATTCATTTACTTCCAAATTCTCTGATTACTTAAATGAGAAGCGAACTTGTTACAGTTATTGAGTTTCAGTGCATAGACGTAATTTGCTAGGAAGGAAGGTTGGTAAATGATCATGAAATCATGGGACTATGTAGGTGGTTGTGATTTTTGGGTCATGATTGAGCAGTGGTAGCCACTTGCCAGCTATTTCTGTTGAAATTCTAAAGCATGAAAAATTAGTGCCTACCATTTAGCTCTTGTGTACGTCCTTTAATTCTTCTGCAATACTATTCATGTCTTCGAATCAATAATTATTAGGTTTCCATTGGCTACTTGATCATTATCCCAATTCTTCTTTCAATACTTAAGCTCTTCAATAGGTGTGACAATATAAGTGGATACTTTGGGCTTTTTCTGCCTGATGGTAGGCAAATTATCTATCAGTGCTGCAGATGCTTACAATTTTGCAGTTGTCCGTGCCAAAATTATATACATTTGGTATTGTAAACCATCAGGAAGGTCATTGTAGGTAGGTCGAGGTAATTTCTTAAGCAACCAAATCGGAAAATGTAAGTGGGATAGCTCTCCTCTTCGAGGACCCATGTTTTTACCTAAACTACAGTGCGTCTTTTATTGTGGAATCTAAACTACAGAGCATGTCTTTTATTGGGAAACAATTTTCTAGAGCTATCCAGAGTTGTAGAGGAGTTGATATAAGGCTAAACCCTGCCTCAGTATGTTAGCTGTTAATAGGTGCAGTTCACTGATCAACCATTCATATCTTATATTGTTACCTTAATCTCCTTATCGTTTTTCATATTTTCTGTTAACATGATTACTAGGTATGAGATTGTATAGAAATTGTAAAGTGGAATTTTAGGTTGTGGTTGCTTATCAATCCGTGTTAGTGAGCTTTGAATGCTCCGTATTAGCATTGAGCTTGTTATAAGCCTTGTGACAAAATATGCATCAGAAATGGCTTATATTGCAAGGCATGCACAACAGGAAGGCTAGATGAATGATTTTAACCGGTTCATCTGTTAAGCTTGGAAATCACGGTTGAGCAATCCCCTTCAATTATAACCTTCCGAGACCCATGTCCCTAGCCCATCAGATGGCCGCGAGAGCTACTAGCACTTCAATTTCTTCCGGGCCACTCACTGGGTCTGCTAGCTCACAGAAACAGGCCACCAATATCCGAGTCCGGATCCTGTGGTGAAGCTTCACCAGCGAGGCCGCTGGTGAAGCTTCACCAGCCGTCGATCGTACGGAATCGACGGCGCACACGGGCATGATGTGCGCTCAGCCAAAAGCGCGTCTTTTGGCCGAGCGCACACGGTTTCCGTGTACGCCGTCGATTCCGTACAATCGACGGCTGGTGAAACTTCACCAGCGGCCTCACTGGTGAAGCTTCACCACAGGATCCTGTTCCCCAATATCCCCCTCGCTATTCCTGATACAGACGCCTATGCCTGCCCGATTTATGTTTGCAAAGGTTTCCCCATCAAAATGTACATTAAAAGTGTTAGCCGGTGGTGATCTCCATTTATACCAGGGCTCGGAAATTCTTACTCCTCTTCCTCCTTGCCTTTGCTGAGGACATGACATTGAACAAAGTGTGTTTCATGTTCTATATAGTTGTCATTATAAGTTGGTGCCCTCCAAAAAATGTCCCTTTCACCGTACTCAAATGTATTTTGCCCTCTGATAGAGACGACGTTCTTTTAATTATGTCCGTTGTGGTTATAAACGGTTTAGCTCCTAATCTAAACAGGTAGAAGCCCCGGTTCAATACTTTGTGTTAATTATGTG
This sequence comes from Houttuynia cordata, assembly GCA_039654745.1. NCBI lineage: Eukaryota > Viridiplantae > Streptophyta > Magnoliopsida > Piperales > Saururaceae > Houttuynia > Houttuynia cordata. Next base: position 27,270,124 of record CM077505.1, read on the forward strand.
CACTCTTGGCCCATAGTGAACTCGCAAAATCTCCGGGTAAAATAAAACTAGAGCCACCCATTGTTTTCCGATTTTTGCACCAACGGGCATTGTGCTTTAGTTTTTTTGGGGGCATAACAGCCATGTTTGAATCAGCTGCCAAAGCACCAGCACATGGAAATGCACTATGTGACGACTTCTGTTTGCATCAAAAAGAAAAAAAAGAGGAGCAACTCTGAGGGCATGAAAGGACGAAATGGAATATTTGCCCTACGCAGCCTCAATTGGAACTGTTCAAGCCAAGAGAAGCTCCGGCGAGCAGCCTCGCTGCTGTCACTGGAGTGTGGCTTGCTAATATCTCATCTTGCTCTTGGGCTACGTACGTTTCTAAAGCTGTGACTCTCCATGAATGTTACAGTGATACAGTATAAGCACCAAACGAGTCATCAGTAAATGAGTGCTCATGCCTTCTTTTTAACTTTCTTAATGCCATGAGTAGAAGTCTAGTATTTCGCCCTTGATTGGGATTTCTCAAACTAAACTGCTTCCTTTCACATAGAGATTGATATTTGAAGCAAATACCGGAGAGTCAATATGCCGCCACCACCTGACACCGGTGAGATTTGACTACTACTTAGTGCTATAACTTTGATTGAGCAATATATACTTAAACTTGCAGCTCCCCTTTAGGCATTAGTGATGTCAATGCCTTGACTAGTCCCTTTCGCAATAATGCATATGGAGAAGGATCCGCCACCATCTATCACTTGGACTTGGATTATTAGTGTTAATAACGCTAACCACACTTTTGAAATCCTCCCTCTATTTATGAATGGAGGGATTATCAATTAAGAAGTGAGCGGCAGCGAAGTCGTGACTCAATGACTTGTTGATTCTATTCTGCGTTAAATTTGTGATTGAGCCAACGAGGAAAAATGAGAGAAGCTTATTAATGAATGGAAGAACAATTGAGATACTGAGTATGACACAGGCTTCTAACTCATGTATACCGCGGCCAATCCCCTCAGGGTCGAACACGAGTTAGTTAGGCTATAATGTCCCTGTGGGAGGCCAAAGTAAGAACTCATGACCTTTTTTCCCAAAGAGCATTCTTGCCATCCCACTAATACCCTGTTGGTTGTATATCAGACATAATATGCGCGCATCTTTTTATAAGGCGTGAAAAGCAAGAATTGAACATATTAACCAGAGTATACCAAATACTCACAAGGGGGGATTACAGCCTTTTAAAATGTAGAAAAGAAAAAGAAAACTTTTTACAAGGACAAAAACAAAGAATTATAGGAGTATAAAGTGCAGCATACCCGATTTTTGTTAATAATAACCGAAGGCACCCAGGTTCTTTTAATCTAAATATAGCTTTACAAGAACAAAACAAATAATCATAGCATGGGGAAATTGGAGAACACTATATTCCTTTAGAAGATAACTAAAGTGTTCCATATGATTGCAGTTCAACCTTTTACTAGTACGAAGAATTGTGTAGTATGAACAACCTCCATTTAAGAGAAGGAAACTGCCCCACAGACCGGGAGGTCCTTCTCCACATAGGGAGCCGCCTGAAGTATGGGATTTCTCTCAAAGAAATTGGCAGGCTTGATATCGAAGCTGGATTGCACGGTAGGCATGATGGGGAAGTCCTCTTGGCATGGCACATGGTGGAACCCTAGCGTGTACCATAGCACAATGTCTTTCTTCTCTATGTCTCTATCCCTGAGTGTTTCACATATGTAAATGACATCAGTTGTCCATCAAATGAACGAACCTATATTATATGAGTCCCCTTAGTACGTGACCCAGCTCATGCATATTCTCATGCACCACCAAGTGCCACGGGCCGTCAGATTTCGATCGACCTCTCTCGTTAATATAGGGGGCAGGCGGGTTGATTCACCCGCCCACTCCCCCATGACACGGATCTCGATCCAACGGCTTGCGGTGCCCTAGGCACTGCAACGTGCGTGGCCAGTGGCGCATGTTAACTTTTTACATAACAGACTAATACACTCATTTCTCATTCCCGTTACCTGTTTGACCAAACTTGTAGTGTATCTTCTCCTTTGTTCTGGAAGGCAAACAGCCCTCCGGCCCATTGTTCACTCTGATTATATGGAGTCACCCATATCTGCAACAAGGGATGTGTATTAGCATTGTGATATGTGCAATTACTTGCATCCTAGTGTCATGTGTGATTAGTTAACTTTATAAGATTACCTGATTGTTAGTATAGGCTCCTCGGACCTGTGGCGGATCAGCTGGGTCGAGGAGACTAGCCGCCGTGCCTCCGGGGACGATCTTGTAGCCGGAGGGGTTGCCGACTTGGGACAGGTGGGAAGGGTTGACAACGTGGAATTCGGACGGGTCATAGAGCTTGAGCCGGATCTGGGCATCCTTCTCGGTCTTTACCACATGCTTCCGGGCACGCATGATGCTCTTCCTCACCGACGGCTCTGGGTTCTCCTGCCTCTCTAGATGGACCTTGACGAACGAGTTCTCTGGGCCGTCGATGTCCATGTCAAGCCGGAAGGTCATGAAGTGGTCATGGATGACTCCAACTACGTTCTCGGACACCAGGGTACCATGCAGGTCCTGGTCCGGAGGAACTTGGTTCATGTTGTTGTAGGTGGTCCCTTTCACTAGCAACATGCCGGAGAGGCCCACCTGTGTGGCCAGGACATAATAGCCCATCAAATGTGGTTCACCCACATTCAACCAAATTTGACTAAATGTCCTTCGGGACAACATCGCCAATAATGTGACGAATTGTTTGTTGGTGAGGGGTTCACCATCCCAGGGTTTAGCCCCCTGTAAAAAACGGTGAATATGCACCATTTGAATATACACGGATGGTGGACATCCACTGACCGTGTATTAGGGCTGGCTAGCTAAACTGTGGGGTGGCGAACTACTCATCCTGGTTTGTTTGTTACCTTGATGCGGATGAGGCCGTCCATTTGGAACTCCCAATCGACGATGTAGTCGTAGTTGCCAACGGATGCAGCCATGCGAGCCACGAGGGTGACCTTGGGCCTGGCCTCCAGTATCTGTCACACCACACCAAAAGAAGTTGTTGAATGAACTAAAGGCAGCTACTGGAGCTGAAGCTGAAAGAAGATGAATTTTGCTGATGAAGACGCCTAAAGCGGCCCTAAATCGAGTTTACCCGGCCCCTAAATCAGGTCAATGGCTTGTTGGTCTTTTAAAACGACTAAGGTTGGTTTTATTTTTATCAAAGTAAGGTTATTTCTCCTACAAAAATCTCACATTAAAACTCAATGTGTGATGCACACAATGAGTGCTAATGTGACGTTTTTGAATGAGAGAAGGATTTCCTTTTCAAACCTTGTTTTTACCCTTATACTAGTAGTTAGATAAATCACTTTGGACCAACTCGGTCCATGAAGATCTATAATCCCCATTAACCCGACAACCTACGCCCTCTAATTTGTGCATCACCTTTTTCCCGGTGATTGGGCTCTCCGCGTGCCGCCAGCCGATGTCGCCGGCATACCGCTCGAATATGCAAATCATGTTGGGTTGAACAAATGGCCGCCCGTCGGCAGCCGCAAAAATTCCGTCCATGTAATAGGCGTGCCTTGGGCAGTCGTTCAACGGGTTCAACGGCATAGCGGTCAGTCCGAACCCGTACTCCCCGGCATCAAGGTAGGCCTTGAAGTACCATGCCTCTGTCGGATCCATATATGGTACCAACAGCTCGGATGTGAACCCCTTGTACATCACACTCCTCGGACGACCCGTTTCCGTGTCCATGACAGTTGCCCGAGAGATGATCACTCCAGCACGGGGGTCCGGTTTCAGGTGGAATTCCCAGTTTGCCCAACTGATCATGTGTCCTTCCACATGGAAGCTCGGACCCTTGGGCTGCTCCATGGACATGGGGTTCACCGGCAGCATGTTCATGCTCTGACCGGCCTGTGCTGCGTAACGATAATCTGTGTTCTTCGCCTTTGGGACAGGGATGCCCGCGCCATAATCGGTCAACTCAACCACCTTCCGGGCATCGATGTCCACAACTGCAGTGACCCCCTCGATGGGCCGCATGTAGAAGTTGCCCGTGTCCTGGCCCGAGAAGCACTGGACCTTGATCAACCTCGGTCCCTCCTCCTTCTGCCCGTACCAACCGGCCGGGAGGGGCACACATGCCACCTCGGACGGTGGCACACCTCGGGCAGCAATTGTCCGATTAAAATCCGGATCCGTTAGAGGCGTGGACAAAGCCACGGCCATGTCCTGGGTCGTGAGCATCGGGTATCCTGTCGCAGAGCTCACCTCATGTCGGGTGACCCTCTCCGACCCGATGTCCACCCACAGCATGTGCGACCGGCCATCAGCCGAGAGGGCGATTACGAAGGCCTTTCTCGGGAAAAGCCGGTTTCCCTTCTTCCACTTCAGGACCTCGTACTTGTCCGGTTCGTCCAGCTCCAGTGTCTGAATAGAAGGCACAGAATCGGACACGGACGAGGCGAATAGCTCACAGGACGAGAGGACTGACCGGACAACCCGAATCTCCTGGACGGTGAGCGGGTCAAGGGGGTGGTGGGGGACTTTGTTCAGGTGGTCGGAGTTGGACCTGTCCGGTCTGAGGAAGGAGAGGGTGGACGTGGCCTGAATACGGTTCTTGGAGGTGCACCATGGCGCATACTGAGAGCAGTCGAGGAGCTCCGCCTTGTCGGGGAGGAGCGAGCGGGTGGCAAGGAGGACGAGGGTGCCGGAGCAGAGGAGGAGGAGGCAGAGGCGTGAGAGAGGAGTGGTCTCCATGCTCTCTCTAGTGCTGCAAGCCTGATCCTCCTTTTGTGGAGGCTAAGACTGCTGTCCAAGGCCTTTGGAGTGGAGGGGGTATATATGGAACAAGGAGAGGAGGAATCTTGATGAAGGTAGTTGAAGAAAGGAAAGTGGAAATTATTTAGATAATATGTGTACAAGAAGGATTCATGGAATATACTGCCTGATATTCATGCTTATGTCACTGGTGCCCCACCATGATTCTGCGGCAGTTAAAATTGAGAAGAATCTATGAATACATACAACAGTGGATTGGCCCACTTTCCATGTATCATACACTATTTCCTTGCTCCTTAATTCTGTTCCAGTTGTGAGATTAGGTGGTGAAGCCTGATTATAGTAAGATTTTTTTTTATCTTCCTAGTTGGTGTCCTCCATGCACACCTGTTAAATAGGAGTTCAGTTTATATGAAACACAGCTCATACAGCCTGCATGAGCAGAGTCAACTTAAGTGGTTGGATTTTGATCTGACAATTGGTATCAAATCACATGGCAAGTAAGTGTGAATCGCTCTCTACTCCTAGAGCCATCAAATCAAAATCCCATGGTTTAAGATGACTCGGCTCATGCAGGCTGCGTGAGCGTGTCTCATATAAACTGGACTTTTATTAGTAATCTGCATTATTTTTGGTGTCCGCCAGTATTTAAGGAAATCTTATTAGTAATCTGCATCATTTTTGGTGTCCGCCAGTATTTAAGGAAATCCTGGCAGCAAAGAGCTATTTTTAATATTTAACCAACTCACTTTAGCGTTAGCGTATGACTATGATTTTGCCTACAACTATGCACTAACGCGCCATCAATCACCCAAATGGCGAAGCTGAGTATGCTTGTGAAGCACATGTGGATCGTATCTCATTTCTTCCAAGTCTCCTCTTTCATTGGAGAAATTATTGTACGGTGTCCTATCTACATCTAATAATTTTTCCTTTCGAAAAATTATTGGGTGTATCGTAGTGTCGATCACCAATGGATGATTGACACCACAGCACCATGGTGGCCCTTCCTGGTGGGTGTTTATCACTTTGATCGGGAAAGGGCCACCATGGGTGCTGTGATGTGTCCTATCTACATCTAATAATTTTTCCTTTCATTGAGTAGCAAGTAAAAGGAGTATGCCATTATTCTTTTATCTTTCTTTTTGGGACCGTGTGAGATGAGTGTTGGTTGGAATCTCCGGCAAATTATTATATGATGCATGAAGAGGACAGGTGAGAGATTCCGGATCAATCACTGTCCACGAAAAAGCGCCCGAAGCAATTATGTCAATCATCCTATATGTTATTCAATTCCATTGGAATAATTCATTGCTTCTTGCAGTGTCTCTTCCAAGCTTGAATTTGCACCGTTCAAAATCTTCAGTACCCAGCATGGTCCTCGAGAACCATGCAAATCTCGCATCTGTAAGTGAATAAGAAATGATCATCTTGACACACAGTTTATGAGAAAACAAGAAGCAAGTCCTTGTCTTCCAATAATTGTTGCCTTCACTCAAGTGTTAACACTAGCTTTCTTTTTTCTAAGGACAACTTATAGCTTATACCATGAGATCAGGGGGTTCTAAGCAAGAGGGATAAAACAAAAAAAACAAAGAAACAAATCAGGGTATGCTTATTTTTTAGTATGAACAGTTCACCACCCCACCATTTAGCTACCGTACCCTCCAACAATGCATATCCACCGTCTGAAAATACACGAGGGTGGACATCCGCTGACGGTGTCAATTAAGGGGTGGGCTAACTAAACCGTGGGATAGCTAACTACTCATCCTTGTTTTTCTTTTGATGAGTTAGCTATCCCTTATAGATTCTATGAGGGATTGCTAACTCCTCATTGATTGTTTTGATACGATTCCCTCCAACCAGTTCTTCCCCCAATGTGCCACATGTTTTGAGATCCGAATCTGGGATTTTCTCAATATGAAAAGGCCGATCTAGCACGCCACTGCCTGGATTGTCTAATCAGGGAGAAGTCTTTAATTGCATTGTTTATAAAATTACCAGTTGCTATAAACAAGAGACCCTAGTAAAGAGAAATAGACATTCAGAAGTGACATCACTGGAATCAGGTGTATTTTTATTTGGGATCATGATTCGTGTATTTATTTATATTTTTGCTACAAGGATGAATCTTGTGCATTTGATTGGCCTAATCAGCGTGAATCCTCTAGATTTCATAAACAAAAAAACATGCAACAGATGGGCAGGTGATACTCCATAAATGTTCAATTGAAATCTCAATGGTAGTTGGAGATTGGCAGCCTTTCCAAATCTGACTATGCATATATATGATTTTCTTTGGTTGAAAAGTAGGTGTTTTCTCATTGAATATGAGTATACAATATACATGTTTCTTTTCTTTGTTTGGCAACAGTTTTTTTTAGCCAAGCAGAGCCCCGAAGCTTCAGGAAATTATTGCTAGAGAGTATCAGAGTGCACAAGGTGCCACAGTACACAAAGTAGGATTGTCTACGCCAAACCAAGAAAACACAGTCAAAACAAGAATACTAACAAGCAATCCCCATCAAACTAATATGAAGCTCGACACACAAGGATAGTAGCACCCGGAAAACATCCCAATTTGCACCGAGAAAGAGATGTGCAAATTCTCAAGGCTGGTCCATCTATCTTATGCCCTTCTTGCGAATCAACTTGAAATAATTTAGTGTAGAATTTTTTTGAGACAGTTGACTATATCACATGTATCTCATTTGAAAGGCAATCTGCAGCATTTCATGGATAGATTTAACGGATGGACACTCCCCCTAATGGATTTGTATGTTTGAATTTTGATGGATCATTCAAAGGTCTTGAATGGTTGCTGCTGGAGAAATCTTGCTAAATCAATATGGTGAATTTCTTGCTTCTTATGCATGTCAAATTGAAGCAAATTCTGCTTTAGAAGCTGAAGAGAGGGCGTGTTTTCTTGATCTGCAATTTGCTGAGTCTATGGGCATTAATAATTGAGTCCAGTTTACATTATATGACTCAAGTCATGTTGAGCCGTCGATGTGTCAAATAAGAGGGTAGGTAAGTGTGAATCATCACCGATCCTTGTAGCCGCCAAATCAAGATCCGACGGCTCGATTTTACCCGGACTCATGCAAATTGCACGAGACAAGTCTCATTTAACTTTTTCTTTAATAATTTACATATACAAGGTGATTCTCAAGTAGTAATTTGTCTTATCAATTTACCAAAGTCAGACTACCCTGGAGGATTCTGCCTCAAATGGAATACATTTCTAAAATCAAAAGAGACATGCCAATTGTTGCTTCTACCACAGAACAAAACCAAGTTGCAGATATATTAGCTAACTTTGGAGTTCAACATTATTCATGCAACTGGTTTTCCTCTCCTCAAGAAGTTATGAAGGCCCTACATAAAGATATAGAAGGCAGATGCTTTTCAAGAGTAGTTCTTTTTTTGATACATGGTTTCAAGAGTAGTTTTGTGTAAATAAAATTTGCACTATATGTAAAAAAACCAACTTGAAAATTGGACATGTCCTATCCTAAAATAGTACTCCATCCGGAATTATTGTCACCATAAAGTCATCAAAATGAACTATTCCATCCGAAATTATTATCACTATAAAGTTTTTAATTAATAATTTCGGACGGAGGGAGTATCATCGTCAGTGTCACCGTGCACCATGGAAAACAAAAGAACACTGAATCGTAGGCCCAGTTATTCTTAGCCCAGTTGAGTTGCAGGCCCAAAGTTACCGAAACGAAACAAAAGATTTGGTTTTCGAAGTAATTGGACAGCCAGGAAGTGGGCCAGTGGCACTTCATGATACATATCAATTGAGTAAGACTTGCTTTAAGTGCAATGACTTTCAGTTGTGGCAATTATAAAAATGAACATTATTGCTCAAGCCCAGCTAGCCTTAAGTGCTGTTGCCAAAACAAAATGTACTCCTTTCATTCCATATTAATAGTCTCCATTTGGCTCTTCAAAAGCAACTAAAAACATTTCATTTTTAAAAACTAAATAGGACTAGGTAGGTGCAAACCATGTGCTTTACATTTTAATTTTCTTGATTTTGGGTATCATTGGCCTACTATCTAGATTAGTCAGCAAAACTTGCATGATGACCCTTACATCTCTTAAGGCCTAAAACAATGACAACGGCTTACACCGTGCTTTACTTTAAACTTTTTGGGTAACTTGTTTTGCTTTTGGCAACATGGAAAGAAAGGCTTTCGCTTTACATAGAAGACCACGTTAAAAACGAAATTAATAAAGCTAAAATCATCCAAAAACCAGAATCAGACAAATAAAGGACAGGCAAGGTCAAATCAGAAATCCAGCCTTGCAAGGTAACTGCCGGACCTTTGTAGTGCCATAATTTCGCTTGCTGACGTCCAAAAGCAGACATTAAAATACGCAAAAGCAGTGCATAAAAGCAGGATGTCCTTTCATACAAAGCCGTGCCCAAATCCCTCGGTTCCCATAAACTACTCCCCCTCAAAGCAACTAAATCCCTTCCAAAACTTCCACTTAGGAGATCACCAACACAAAAAAAACCCTAACATTCCACCCTTTTACACAGTCAGTGGATATCCACCGTCAATAGCCCACCCCCGATACAAGTGAATATCCATTTCTGAATATACACGAACGACGGACATCCACCGACTGTAAAAGAATGGGCTGGATAACACTCGGGGTGGTGAACTCATGATCCTTGTTCCTCCCATCTCAGCAACTCACAGGCTTTCCCAAAGCAATCAAGAAGTGAATAGTTTCAAAATTAGCGTTCTTGTAGCACAGACAATGCGTCAATGTTATCGTAACATCGATTCTACATGATCATAAGATCAATTAACGGGGGGGTTCATAAATTTCATAAACCACAAAATCAGCAATCACAGCTACCTGATTTCTAAGTATTTGCCAGATACCTAACTGATCTCCAACTTACTAAATTCTGAACTAAAGAGCAAAAAAGGAGACTAGACAGTGGAAGCCTCCTAATTTTTGTTTCCTTTTCTCTTGCCTTTTGCTTGGAGTACTTGGTTGTGTTCTTTTCTTTTGATACAAAAAGCCTTGGTTGTGTTCGAAATTCAAACAAGGAATCAAACTTGAAAAGAAAAGCAACAAAAGAGTCTGAGCTACCAATTCAATTGCCATCACGCTGAAAGCAACTGATCGGCCTTGGCTTAGCTCCCTGTACACAAAGCTCGGTTTTTACTCCTTCAAAAGGACAAGTAGAAATCAACAAAAGCCAAACTAGTAAAAAGCAAGCTCATCAGAGCTCCCTCTGACGACAACCCGGACTTGTCTAAAGATCACCGCTTTCACTGGTCCAGAGCATTGGGGCCGGAGCAGTAGCTCAGAATCGGGTTCCAGACCCATTGCACCAGGAACCTCCGGCCAACCCCGTTCATGTTGTACGTGGCTCCGTCCTTGGCCTTGAGCAGCTGCCCCATGTAGGAACCTCCGCCACCGGTGCCGTATATGCCTTCGCAGAGGTCGGCGATCTCCTGCGGGAAGCAGGGGTCCTCCCCGGCATACCAAGCGTTCACCAGCGGGTTGGTTGCTAGCTCGGCCAGCTCGTGGGCGATGACGGTGACCATGCCGTCCACCCCGACGTCGCCGTTGGGTGGTTTGGATGGTTTAAGGCCGGGGATGTATGGTGGTACGGCGAAAGGGTAGGCGCAGATGCCTGGGCATTGGGTGGCGGAGTTGCCGACCCAGGCGTAGGGGAGGGTGTAGCCGACGATGGAGGGGAAGGTGAAGTAATGAAAGCCGCAGACTTGGCCGCAGAAGTCCTGGACGGAGACGTCCTCGGCGGTGAGAAGGAGGTAGAGCCCGCCGCGGGAGTTGACGGGGAGGGGGCGGGTGGTGGCGGAGACGGCGCTCTTGATGACAGACTGGATGGAGAGGCGGGTGAGGGACTTCCCGTGGGAGTAGCGGCGGTCGTTCTTCTCCTGGCCGAGGAGGAGGGAGCGGGTGATGTTGTTGCCGGTCTGGTCGGTGTAGAGGCGGACGGTGGACCACCAGCCGGCGACGGAGGGGTGGGGGGCTGCGGACGCCGGGGCCGAGATGGAGCGGAGGAAGCCGCGGATGATACGCTTCTGGGCGGGGCTCCAGGCGCCGTACCAGATGGGGTGGACGGTGACATTGGCCGTCAGCACCGGCCCCATGTGGTACCGGAGGTGGACCAGCTCGGAGGAGCCCTCGTACTTCTTGGAATCGGCGAGCCGGGGGTCGGGGCCGGCGGTTTGATTGTAGAGGTGGGGCCACGGCCGCCAGGCGGTGGCAGGGCCGACCAGAAGGAGAAGGAGGAGGATGACGGAGGTCTGGGGCGGTGGCGCCGGGCGAGGCCGGTGGGTGGTCATCGGCGGAGGGGGGAGGGGACGGAGGAGGGAGCAGGGTTTTGGCGGGATATTTATAGGACGAGACAAATGGGAGAGGGCTTTGTAATCATTTCAATTTGGGAAATTAAGTCTGCAACCCTTATGTTTTATACAACTAGAGTTGGGGCCTTTATTGTTTAGGAATGTAGAAGGGGTACTTCATCTCTCATTTATTTCTGCTAGTAAGGAATTTTTGCAGGATTGAGAGAGAGACTAGAAGAGAAGGTTGATAACAACTTGATATAACCAATTTGGAATTAGGGTAGTGGTCTAATTAGAGATGTGAGTTAATGTTTGCAGTTAAACTAACAATTGAACATTGGCATTCTTCTATTGGAACACCAATGTTTTGCCAACCTACTTATGGGCTCTAGGATATAAAGAGTAAGACAAAACTAAGGAATTAGGGCCATAGAGCAAGGCAAAGCAGGTTGACTACGGACACTGTAAGGGAAGGAAGATAACTTAAAAGGAAAATGTATCAAATCTCATACCCTGTTAACACCTTCTATTACACATAATTCAATATGTTTCGCATGTAGAAAAGCGTATATATTTTATGATCATTATTTGTAAGTATAAGTTTTACCTTTCTATGAAATTGTTAAAAACAATTTCATAGAAAGGTAAAACTTATACTTAGTGTCCCAACAATTACACAGTTAATTTTAAAGCATGCAATTCTTATATCTCAGAGATATAATTTAGAACATCTGTGTCATACCAAGATATTTTTGTGGTCCCTTATAAGTATGAGCTCGAATGCACTACATTGCTGGTGGGCGATAGTCGATTAAGGCCCCACCATTAGCACCTTTTTAGTGGCCATTACTTGTTACCCCATACAATAGGGGGCTCATACTCCTATTAAGGCCCCGCCATTAATAGGAGTCGTCGATCATTAAGATCTTATGGTGCTTGGGAGGATGCCCGCTAGGATATCCTCAACAGCTCACACATTCATTCTGTGTGCGCCAAAAAACAACACCTTCTCAATGATCTTAATGATTGACGACTCCTACTAAGGACGAACATCCCCCCCAATCGAACCAAAAATGCTTTGTTGGCATAAAAACTTGTTACAGTTATATTCCCTCCGCCTTGTTTTATATGCTCTACATAGGAAAGATGAGAGTCCTGTTTTAGATGCTCTATACGGTTAATTTAACTAAATTTTGAACCTCTTCTTCCCCATTAGTTGAAAGAGAACTTCTTTGTCATTGAAAAATGAATTACTCTGTTTGTTAGCTATTTTTGGCAAATCAAACAATGTAAGGGGGGGGGTGTTAGAAATTAGTACACATATGAGGGATAGCCACTTCAATGTAACCCATCTTTTCAGCTTTTCAATTTGTAAAATGCTTTTTCTCACACTGAAAAGCGCGGGCAATTGATTTGCGAGATGTTGGAGGACAGGCAGATGCTTTTAAGTTAGCTGTCATCTGGACCCCACTTTGGACTCTTCGTCTACAGCACCCCCAAGTTACTAAAATACTCCACCACCTCTTGCAAAACGACGCTTTCTAGCATGGCCATCGTAGTCATTTCACGTTTCGCAATTCAATTGGCTTCTGGTCGTCCCATTATTGACCTTAGTTTCGGCTGAAAGTCGCAGAATGGGGATTTTCGCTAATCACGGCGCGATTCGCGCGAGCTGCGCCGGGTGTCCTGAGCCGGCTCGGCCCACCACCAATGCAGTCCCGTCGCGCCAGCCCAAAATGAGGGCGACGGGCCGGGCCCACACTGCACGGAAGGGCGTGGTCATGGGGCCCATTTGTGTACCTTGAACTGTGGCCCGTTCATCCCGTCTCATTCAGCCCCGCATGAGTCGTGACACAGCCTACTAGTCGTAGATCGGATCCAGGGTGAATATGATCCAACGGCTTGCAATTTGACGGAGACATCAAATGCATATTTTTTGCTATTTACATCAACTGCATACTTTTTTTTGGCAATTAACATCAACTGCATATTTTAACACAATGCAATTTCACTCGTATTAACTTTTTCCATGCCGGAATTAAAAAAACGAGAAATACTTTTTCAATGAAACATAAGTGTGCACCATTAGACCAAGACCAGCCGGCGTGCATGTTTAAGGTAATTTGAGGTATAAGAAATAAAATAACAATGCTATACTGGTATAGACGTGCACCAATGACATGCCATGTGTTTATTGGACAATGAGAAAAAAAAAGTGGAAGTGTGCAACATGCTTGAAGTGTCCAATAAGAACAGACACCACACCAGTGCATCATGTACAATATGTTATATGTGGGGATTTGGAGATAGAGAATTATGGATTTGTTGCAGGCAAATACACTACAACTCGATTTTCAAAGCTGTTGTGAAAAATAGTATGTCCCCACTACTTCAATGTGGTGTGGAATTGGAATCTCCACAAATCTATTCTCAAGATACATAATGGAGTTTTTTTTCCTCGTCTGCGACTTGCACAATTGAAAATGAGTCTCTATCCAACCTTTATGAACAATGATGTGCTCAAATTGATCAAAAGATCAAAAATTTTGAGCAAAGAAACCCAAAGATCTGGGCAAAAACCTTCTTTAATCTCTCTCTAGTTCGTCCTCTAATAATGTTATACATAGAAGAAGGCTTAAGGGGTGTCAAAAGTCGCACTTCCAACTCCCAACGGTCATTAGCCTAAATTTGTAAGTTTTAGTAGATTACAGCAGTCGATCGGAACTGGTGCTTTCTAGTTTCTACCGATCGACTGGACATGTTCCTGTCCGAGACCAAAACCATAGATCTAGTACCAGTCGACCTGCCCTTTCTACCGGTCGACCAGACCTTACTCTGCCCGGTTTTGAAAATCCTAACACAATAGTCTCTATAGGACGTGTAGACATATACATGAAATGTCGTATCAGATATCGGTAAAATATCGGTTGGCCAAAGAGACGAAATATCAGAGATATTGTGTAAAAAAATATCTGTAGTCAAAAACTAGTTTTTACCGTATATTTTCGCAATCTAACTTCTAAAATGAGTTATACTAATTTAAACAAAGAATAAATTTTAAAATATGCATATTAGGATAGAAAACAAACATGAAATGAAAGGTTTTTTTTTCAAAAATTTTTCTTTTGATTTTTTTAAAAATATTTTTTAATTCAAAAAATACTGATATATCGGTCCGAAACCGATATATCGCCGATATATCGGTACTATTTGAAATTTTTTGAAAAAACGATACTTATTGGTATCGATGTATTGGTTTGGGGCCGATACCGATATATCGGTTGTATCAGCGAGACGATTTTTCATGGACATACATACGCCGGTCCTTGTGCAAATGTGGAGATGTAGACATTCATCAGTATACAGTTATTAGCTTCAATATAAGGTGCTCCATGGCTAGACTCTGGCATTGTTAGATTACCCGTTGTTCCCAAAACTTGAGCTTAGGAAATTATCAGTAGATTTACTTCATATTCCAACAATGCATGTGCAAGCATCCATCAAGATTTGCAAGTGAACACATGTCAGGGGTACAGCCTTGTCTACCAGGATTGAAGCTTTGAACCAAGTAAGATAACCATTGTTCCCTAAAGCTCGATCTATTACATTAGCAGTGTATTTACTTCAAATTCGATCCGCGTGGCTTATTGCACGCCTCGAAGACACAGTTGCACGCACACGTATAAATGGGACTCTTTCAAAGAATTTGTAATACAAGGTTGTGCCTTTTTTGTTGGTCGATGATCACTCGAGTGGGGGGTAGATGTAGCAGCTGGGGGTTTAGGAGGTGGGTCACTGAATGGAGCCACACAGAGATAATCAATATAAGCTGTTGAGTGGGAGTGTGATCATGTTTTCTTCTTTTTGTCCTTTGGGAGTTTGAATGAGTTGCCACCCCACCACCCATGTAAAGAAATGGCAGGACAACTTCTTAGGTAATAGGTACTCATCACCGTTCACATCCCCTTACATGTATGTGTGCCTGAGCCTGAGCCTGAGCTGATGTTGTCGGAAGCTCTCTCACTTCCTTCATCCTTGCCATTTGCCAATAGATGCTTTTCTTCAATTGAGTTCAGGAGTCGACATCTCGTGGGTGCAAATCTTGAATCCCCACCGAATTCCATTATGAGGCTCCCCCAATGGCCCACAAGCATGAATAACTTTATGTGCAGAATTGAATTTGGGAGTAAAGAGCTAGGAAGGATGGACATGGGGGAAGTATCACCGTGAATGGAGGAGTAAGATGGAGATTGTCCAGCTGAATGTTGATGGCTCGTAATAGCAAACAAGGAACCTAATAATCCTGGCTCGTTAATGTTTAGAACTGTGGACAATGGCAGACTAGCTAGAATACCTTCCTCATCAGACATGGAGGTCTTAATGACTACTTGATGATCTGTGGCAGTTCAATCTTCAGGTTAATAATATACCTGCAAAATTTGTTCAAGCATTTAAGTTTGACTGTTCAAATCAGGAAAGCATGGCAATGAACAACGAAATGTAGTTTAGTTTACTTTAGACTATATCCTCAACCAACGTAGTTTGTATAGTGCCCAAAAAATTTGTACGAGCCAAGGGAGATTGGTTTGCCCAATTTAGTGAACCCAAATCTTCACAGCGGAGTCGCAGGTGAAGTTTCACCAACTGTTTTGAGTGTGGCGCATTCACCAGTGCATCTAGTCGGGTTGTAAGGACTTGGACACCCATCGTTATTAAAAAACAAAGTTTGAGAAAAAGCACTGAATCACCTAAATCCTTATACTATCGAGTAGAAGAACGATAGGCAACTTACACTCACGAACATGCCTAGAATGCTACCAGCGTGGTGTTCGTGTGATGCCCAGGAAACACTTCCTTAAGCGGGCCGACTTTTTGAGTATGAAACTCCACTCCGTTGGCCACTCACCCAGGATTATATCTCGATTTAACTGTCACATATGATGGGTGTGAGCTTTGTATGTGCCCAAGAGGATTCGTAGCTGATTGCCCCGCCCCTCGGGGCCTTAGAACCTGATTTGTCGGGCTTGAGGCTTTAAGAGGCTAATTGCCATGCCCCTTCTAGTCGGGTTCTAAGGCCTCAAACTCCCCTTGTTATCGAATACTCCTTAACCAAATACGTAGAAAACAGGTATATTGTCAACGGCAACATGGGCCTAATAGAAACCATGGCTTTACCCACTTATCCCACTAGTGCTTGTAACTGCCACGATTTTTGGGCCTGATTTGTGCTCTCCATTCACCAGAAGCCCTTAACAGCAGCTGAAGCACCAGAGCCCAGATGCAGGCCCAACATAAAGCCCTCCCGCCAGGATTTTTGGGCGGGAAGAAACGGCGCGAGGGCGGAAGAGGTTCGCCGGCGCCGGCTGTGGTGGGAGAAGCCATGGAGATATAGGACCTGGCCCCTTCCCTGAGGGCCAAGCTGCTCGCTCTCGGCTTCACGTCTCGCAGCTCCCTCTCTTCCGTCTCCCCTTCCGACCTTGCTCGAGGTGCTCGAAATCATCAACTTTTTGTTGTAGTGAATGCCATTTGCTATCTCTACTTGTTCAAGTTGCTTATTTACTAGGTTGTTTGCTGCTCCTCTTTTACACATTTCAAAGGCGAGTTTTATGGTGGTTTTGGCCGGCTTTCTACGGCTCTTTCTGTTTTTAGTATTTTTGAACTTGTTGAATGAGGTATCTCTGTCGTTAAAAGAGAACCTAAGCTGCTAAAGTGTGAGTTTCGAGCTTTCTAGCATTTTTTTGGTTGGAATATTTGGTTAGCTTCCGCTTATTAAGCTCCTAGAGAGTATTTTTCTTCGGAATTTGTTTTGAGCTTGTCTGCGAAATTTAGTTATTTGAGGTTCGAGACGGGTGAATTCGAGCAACAAAATTATTATTTTTTTATAATTGAAAAATTATATTGAAGGAAACAAGCGAGAACAACCTCACGACAGCTCAACATTCCGGGCATGAACAACCCCCTTGGAAATGAAATACACATGAAAAATCAGCCTCCCCAAACCAGGAAGCGCAAACACAACACTAGTGGCGATCGATCGCAGAATGGACTGATCGCTCCATCGATTGTAGGCGATCGATCGTAATCTCGGCCCCATCCAGTTTCCAGAGAAAACGATCGATCGATAGCAGGCAATCGATCGTTTTCTCGGTGCCCATGTAGTTTCCCGGGGTAGCAATTGATCGGGAGAAGTGCCGATCGATCGCCTAGAACTCCAAATGACAAAATGCAGTTTCTTGAGATCCCGATCGATCGGGAAAGGTGCTGATCGATTGCCAAAACTCTAAATGCCAGAAAATGAGTCGAAACGATCTATTCTATTCTTTTTGTTCAAGGATTTTGCTCGTCCCAAAAGGAGTGGAAGGAAGGGCAGTGGATGAGGCAAATATCCTTAAGATGGAACGTGTTAAGAATCTCCTTTACCCTGCAGATGAGGTTTTGGCCCAGTATAAAAGTCTTAAGCTTCTTGTCTTCGAAGATTCACCTGTTCCTCTCGTCCCATGTCATAGTAATAAAGCTTGTGAAGCCAGCTTGGATAATGAGCCATGTATGTTAGTTGTTCCTAACCAGCTGAGTCAGCCAATCTAGTTCCGTAGAGCACCCCCTAATTGTATGATGGATGTTGTATTTACGTAGGAATATACGCCATACCACCTTAGCATAAATGCATTCAAACATTAGGTGGTTGATTGTTTATTCATTTTTCCTACATAGAATACACATGTTTACCAAAGAGGTTCCTCTTTTTTTTTTCAGATTGTCCAAAGTGAGTAACCCTTCATTGAGTGCCATCCAGGCGCAAAAGGAGTATCGGTTCAGTCAATGTATGAACCATATGAGATCGTACTATGGTACATTTTCGGAATTCACTCTAATTGCATCCCAGGCACTCTTAAAAGTAAACTTACCAGATTGACTAAGCCACCCATAGGAGTCCTTCGAATCAGTAAGCACCGGCAATTTCTCTAGGATTTCATTCTTAGCAAGCTCACCTCTTCTTGAGAGTATATGTTCATTTTGGAGTTTGCCAGACTTACTATAATCCGCAATTGATTCAAAAGTGTTACCTCCCAGTTCTAGAACAGTTTTGTTGCCAAGTTTCCGGGCAAGAGTTGCGGGGCCGCTCCAGGGGTCCACCCACATCCGAATTGTGCATCCATTTCCGATATTGACCACACATCTCTCTTGCATGAAGATTTGTAACTGAAGGATAAATTGCCAAGCATAGGAACAATCATGAGTTTTAGTCGTCAAGATGGAATTGGTGCTAAGATATACCCCATGAACCCATAAACACCAGAGAGATTTTGTACAGGTAATACATCTTGCGTTATTGATGTCTTGGATACGTCTGATCCCAAAACCCCTTCTTTTAGGGACGCTAGAGCTTTCATCAGGAATAATTGTGAAAACCATTGGATTGGGTAGACCTTTTCCATTGGAAATTGGCCATTGATAGTTACAAAATATACACATTTTTATATGCCTTTCTACCTACATGTTAGTCGTAATTTTAGTTGAAAGT
The DNA here is from genome assembly GCA_039654745.1 of Houttuynia cordata. Lineage (NCBI taxonomy): Eukaryota > Viridiplantae > Streptophyta > Magnoliopsida > Piperales > Saururaceae > Houttuynia > Houttuynia cordata. Next base: position 27,288,799 of record CM077505.1, read on the forward strand.
AAGGATTTTATGGGTTATTCATGTTAGGTGAGTAATTAGGAGATTAATAAACAAATGTGCTTAATTGATTAATTTAGATGCGTTAATTGGGTTTAATGGATTTATAATTTATGATGCGTATAAAATATATTTAACTATATTTATGCAGGTTGTAAAAGTCCTAAATCGCCAAAGAGAATGCACGTCAAATGGGTTCTGTGCCGAGATCGGAGATTGGACGCGCGAGATCGATACGACGGGTTTTAAGGAAGAAAAAGAAAAAAAAAAGAAGAAGAAAGGAATTGAAATGGTCCGGTTCGGGTTTGTCTCGGTCCGGTTCAAGTAAAAAAGAAAACAAAGAAACCCGGCCCGAGCTTCGCTCCAGAACATAACAGAGCACCGAGCTCTGCTCGATCGAGCGCCGGTGAAGAGGAAGGTGGGCCTAAGCCGGAGAATGTGGTTGACGGGTCTTGCGGCGGAGGCGGCTGAGCTCCATTGACGATTAGCGGCGAAGAACAGCGACGACGATGGCAGTGGATTGAAGACTCGAAAAGGGAGGAACAGAGCCGTGTCTTGATCGGGAAACAAAAATGGATACACTCCTATTCGATTTCGGATTCGATTTGGAAACGGAATTGAGGCGTGCTCAATATGGAAGTTACAGATTTGGAATTGTGTTAGGATTTGGACTTGGACGGCCTATAAAACACGAAGCTTTTGCTTTTAAAACGGAGAGCTTGACAGAAAAAAAAAATCAGAACTGTGAGGGAGAAAAACAGAGCTTTGGGCGTGATTATCGCCGGAATTGGGTGAGATTTTCGCCGGAAGACAAGGGGAGAGAGGAAGCAAACGGCCGGAGTGAAGGAGGAGAGAGAAAGTCATGATTTTGGGCAGATTTCTGAGTTTGCTACAGTACCATTCTAAAAGCTACAGTAACTGCGACTACACGGGAGAGACGATGAATAGTGATTTGCTATAGTGAACAGTATTCCTGCTACAGTGCTTTCGGTGAACAGTATTTTCGATAATCCGACGATGAACCAAGCTTTTTCTTCCCTTCTTTTCATGTCTAGCTAAATTTCATTGTACTAAGACTAGATGAAGCCCTGCTGATTATTTGACTCTCAATATTTATTTGCAATTCTAAAGTAGTGATTTTTATTCCATGTGCTTAATATTTTGTTACGATTATTCTGTTGCTCGAGAGAGGGTAGAGTAATTGTTAGTTAAGGGTTTGTTAATGTTCGAGAGATCTTAGCGAATTCCAAGGAATTATTTGAATAAAGATTGCATTTTTATGGTTGATCTTTGCTCGAGAGAGGGAGATTAATTAAGATAGATTTAATTGTTTAGTTGCATGTTTGAGAGGGCTGCATACATTACGATTATTCGTGACTTCGAGAGGGGCACGGATAATTGATCACTTGGAATTGTACGGGTTTAACGGAGAGGATAGCTATTTGGTTTGGGTGGATTCGAAGTCTTAGTATATTTCTCATCATATTATTTTCACATAAATTTCATTGCTTTGTTTAATTAGAACTTTTCATTCTGTTATAACTAGTTTCATAAAAAATCAAATCTTTCATTAGAATTAAGTTGAATCAGTCCAAGTCCTTTGGGTTCGACCTCGTTACCACTAGACTATACTGAGTCTCGTGCGATTGCGAGTAAAAAAAGTAGAAAAATCAATCAATCAATTGGCGCCGTTGCCGGGGACTTGGTAACGGTTTGACTTAATTCTATTTTTGTTCATATTTTTCTTGTAGGATTTTGATACTTTATTTTCTTGTCTTTGTAGGAGTCAATTTGGAGAGGCAGATAGTGACACTTGGAACTCGCCGACGTTGGAAAGGACACTCCTTCCCCTCGTTTGCTCTCTATTCACCTCTCTTTTTAAGTAAATTTAAGTGTTGTTTTTTGTTTTTCTCTTTATTTATGTGATAGCATGCAGTGCTAATTGTGGATAGATAGGATTGTTAGTCGTTGATATTTAGGACTGTGATTGCTAGTCGTGGATATCTAGGGTTGTTTTGTATTGGGATATGTGATGGTGTGATTATGGTGTTGGTGATTGTTTGGTGAAAGAAAGAAAAAATGACTTCACCTTCATATGGATTTAGCCATAATAACCCATACATGTACTTTAATAATTATTATTCCTCACACACAGCTACTTCCCCTCTCTTTGAAGTATCATTCCCTCCATGTCACTCATATCTTGATACTTATAACAATGGGTGGGAAAATCAATCCAACTTTGGGAGTAGCATATCTTCCCTACAACCCACGACCCCTTTTATTTTGGAACCATGTGCCATTTGCTTAAGCCCTACCCATACCCTAGTGGAATGCCCTTCGGCCCATGAGTATCCGGAATTGGTGCACGATCATGTACGTGCGGCCCAAGGTCTTCATAGGTGGGATGATCAATCTAATTTTTCTTGGCACACACTCAATGAAAGGGCAATGTTTGAACCAACCACTACTCCACCATTACAAGGAATGTCATGCCCTGTTCCACCACCACCATTGCCCCAACCCCAAAATGTCCAACCCATATGGAATCCTAGCTTTGAAGATAATGTCTTGTCAATGTTAGATAATATAACGGGGATCTATAGTAGTGCATGGGGCGATAGTAATGATGTAAACATTTTACCTATCCAACCACAATACCCGATGGGCCAATTTGTTGAAGAGGGGATATGTTTTTCCCCTGACCATGTTCAAAATGGTACAACCCTTCAGAGTGCTCAGCAATTTGATAATAAGGTTGGATACAGTGCAGGAAATAAGCAAGGAGGGGTAGAAATTAAAGAAGAAGTGAATGAGTTGTTAGAACCAATTTTTCAATCTTCAATCTTTGGGGAGTCACTGTCTACGACAATATTAATGGAACCATTTGTTCCTGAAGCACCACCCATACAATGTCTAGACCAACCTTCCCCTTTGATTGTTGAACGTGACTTAGAGTGTTCTATCGATTGCTCAGTCAATCCATTATTTGAGAGTCCTCCCCAAAATGTGTTACAAGAAGAGGCCACTAAGGCCAAATTGGGTGATGTGGCAGAGGCAAAACCCTTTATTTTGAAATTCTCTAATGACATCTTCCTATGGCCAATGAACAGGCCTCTATTCCCTAAGCTTACCCGTCCACCACTCCACCCCTTCATTCTACGATATGATCCATACTTAAGTAACAAGGATAGGAGTGTGTGGGGCAATCATTTAATTGATCCAGGTTGACTTGTTGGGGTTACGTCTGGCTGAAGACGTAAAACTTAGCGCTCTTGGGAGGCAGCCCAAATTTTATTTTCTTGTTTGTTTTTTATTTTGTTTTTATTTTTATTGTAAGTTATTTCTCACCTATGTGGGGATGCTCCAGTTGAGGTTTGGGGGTGTATTTAATTTTGCCATATTTATATTATCTCCTCATTCTTCGCTGATGTATTTCATGCTTTACATTTACCATGAGGCTCTCCATTCAGGTGACTTCTTTCCTCACTCCTTTTCTTTTACTATTCATTGTAGTATTATTTTAGTCAACATTGAGGACAATGTTTAGTTTAGGTTTGGGGGTGTAGAAAAGAAGTGTTTATCATATGTTTTCGTTTATTTCAAAAAAAAGAAAAAAAAATTGAAAAAAAAAATAATATAAAAAAAAAACGAAAAAAAATAGTTTTTAGGTTGTTTGCTAGTATTTTTATAGGTTTTGATAGTTTATCCCGTTATGATGCATTTTACAATTCTTAAGAGATTAATTTACATTGGAAGTGTGAGTAAGTATACTGGAGGATAGAGAACTTAACTGAGCAGTATCTTTCTGTTACAGTCCTCTTGGAACCTGTGCTTGAGCTAAAAAAACTCACTCACACACACTAGTTACATAAAGTAATACCCTCTAGAGATTTGTTGAATACTAATCTTCAGTGAGATGTCTTTAGTCAGAGTCATTGGATGATGTGTGGTTGTCCTTTGAGCTTAAAAGATCATGATAGACCATTTACTTGGCTATGGCAAGGGCTGGAACCGGAAATAGGTTGAGAGTATAATACAGCCTGGACAAAATAAAGATGTGCTAAAAATATGAATGCTGAAAATAAAACAAAAATGTAAAAAGTGAAAAAAAATGAAAACAAAAAGAAAAGGGGCTGCTTGACTTTATAAGATTAACTTAGGCTGATGCTCAGGCCCGAAGCGGTCTCTTAATACATAATGCCCTAAGCCAACTGGCTGGGAGTCATTGGCCTGAGTCATTGCTAAACCTAAGCATCTTGAAGTCAGGCCTTACACAGTCCTAGCGAGAAAAAAAAGTCTGTAGTGTATTATCCTCTCAAATCTAGAATGTTGGACCCGAAGGAGGCGCGCAGATCTGTGCTATCATAAACCTAAAGATTACGATGACTATGTAGATTCTGATGTTCTTTGGTTAATGGGTAACACTGGATCTGTATAAACAGAAATTTAGAATGTATTGCTACAATGTTCTACACTTTCTACTATTTATATTATCATGCTATATTATATTGAGCAGAAATTTTCAAGATGAAAGTGTGGAATAAAACCACTTACTTGAGGGCTTCTATATTCCTGTTGATTATGAACCAAGTACGTGTGGTTAATTCTCTTAAGCATTGTAGTCTGCTTTTGAAGGGATAATAGGTTTGTTTGTTTTGAAGTGTTCTTGATTTGTTTTTACATTTAGGTTAATTAGGTTAATTTCATAAATACATGTTTGTGGGTAGCATGGCTGCAAACCCTCACGAGACAACACTCGTCCTACTAGGGACACCTAGAGGTTTAACGGCTTGTTGCATACGCTCAATGCAATCGTGTTCCCTACGAAAGTGGCATTTACTTTTCTAGTTTAGTTTACTTTAGTTAATTTTATTTTCCTTGCTTGATTTTGTTTTGCTCGAGGACTAGCAAAATGTAGGTTTGGGGGTATTTGATAGTTACAAAATATACACATTTTTATATGCCTTTCTACCTATATGTTAGTCGTAATTTTAGTTGAAAGTAAGGATTTTATGGGTTATTCATGTTAGGTGAGTAATTAGGAGATTAATAAACAAATGTGCTTAATTGATTAATTTAGATGCGTTAATTGGGTTTAATGGATTTATAATTTATGATGCGTATAAAATATATTTAACTATATTTATGCAGGTTGTAAAAGTCCTAAATCGCCAAAGAGAATGCACGTCAAATGGGTTCTGTGCCAAGATCGGAGATTGGACGCGCGAGATCGATACGACGGGTTTTAAGGAAGAAAAAGAAAAAAAAAAGAAGAAAGGAATTGAAATGGTCCGGTTCGGGTTTGTCTCGGTCCGGTTCAAGTAAAAAAGAAAACAAAGAAACCCGGCCCGAGCTTCGCTCCAGAACATAACAGAGCACCGAGCTCTGCTCGATCGAGCGCAGGTGAAGAGGAAGGTGGGCCTAAGCCGGAGAATGTGGTTGACGGGTCTTGCGGCGGAGGCGGCTGAGCTCCATTGACGATTAGCGGCGAAGAACAGCGACGGCGATGGCAGTGGATTGAAGACTCGAAAAGGGAGGAACAGAGCCGTGTCTTGATCGGGAAACAAAAATGGATACACTCCTATTCGATTTCGGATTCGATTTGGAAACGGAATTGAGGCGTGCTCAATATGGAAGTTACAGATTTGGAATCGTGTTAGGATTTGGACTTGGACGGCCTATAAAACACGAAGCTTTTGCTTTTAAAACGGAGAGCTTGACAGAAAAAAAAAATCAGAACTGTGAGGGAGAAAAACAGAGCTTTGGGCGTGATTATCGCCGGAATTGGGTGAGATTTTCGCCGGAAGACAAGGGGAGAGAGGAAGCAAACGGCCGGAGTGAAGGAGGAGAGAGAAAGTCGTGATTTTGGGCAGATTTCTGAGTTTGCTACAGTACCATTCTAAAAGCTACAGTAACTGCGACTACACGGGAGAGACGATGAAAGAATGTCCCGGATGCACACTGCCGATTGCACATCCTCCATAGAGAACAAGAGAACATCATCAGCAAAAAGAAGGTGCGAGATAGGAATACCTCCTTCAATATTTGGTACCTTGAGATTGCCGTTCATTGAGGCCTGATTTAACATGGCTGACAGTCTTTCCATGCATAATAAGAATATGAGAGGTGATAACGGACATCCTTGTCGAAGGCCACTTGCACTAGAAAAGTGCTCATAGTTCGACCCATTGATCAGGACGCTGAAAGAGGGGGTGCAAATACACTACCGGGTCCAATGGGTCCATTTGTTGTCGAAGCCAAGAGTCTTCAGAACATGAAAGATATAATCCCATCTCACCTTATCATAAGCTTTCCTCAAGTCGACTTTGACAAATAGCCTTTTCTGTCCCCCTTGCCGATGCATATTGCGGACAAGTTCATAGGCAAGTAAGATGTTTTCACCAATAATTCTCCCTTTTATAAAGGCCGATTGATTGAGGCTAATCAGATTAGGGAGCACTAAAGTCAACCTGTTTGCCATAATTTTTGAGATGGTTTTTAGATAAAGTTACATGTGGCAATTGGTCTGAATTCCTCAAAACTCTTTGAATCTGACTTTTTTGGGATGAGAGTTAAAAACGTGTGGCTTAGGTCCCTGAGCATGTACCCTCTCTTAAAGAAATCTCGCACTGTCAATAGGAAGTCCAGGCCGATGATATCCCAAAAGTGAGTAAAGAATTCTTTTTGAAATCCATCTGGACCTGGAGCTTTTCCATTAGGCGTCTGGAATACTGTCCCTTTGATCTCATCATCACTTACATCACTGGACAAGAAAGCTGCTTGATCCGGATTTAGAGTCCGAGAAAAAGGGAGCGGTACCTGAGGAGTTGTGGTAGGAGTAAATAACTTTTTGTAATACAGCTCTGCCTTGGCTCCAATCTCCTGTGGGGAATCCAGTCGATTGTCCAAATCATCAATTATCTCATGAATGGTGTTCCGAACACTGTGAGAGGCAACAGAGGCATGGAAGAACTTGGAACATTTGTCACCCTCTTGGAGCCACTTGATTCTTAATTTTTGCAAGTAGAATTGTTCTCTAATACCATCCTCTTCACAAAATTTTTGTCGCGTCGAATTGATGCTCCTCCTCAAGTCATCATCAAAGGGTTGGTTTTGCAAGGCATTTTGTAGGGTCTGAAGTTCAAGAACGGCTGCTCTGTATCTGGCATTAACATCCCCGAAATGATCTTTATTTCACCTTCTGAGAGCTTCCTTACATACCTGTAGTTTTTTATGAAGTACGAACAGGGGCTGACCTTGGATGGGTGATCGTTTAAAATTAAACCCTTGCAAGTGCACAAGACAATTGTACTACAGTGAGTATTAAAGGGTTGTCGAACCTCAGGGACGAACTAATATTTTACCAAATTCAAGTGAAAGCAAATTCTGTTTTAATTAATCTAGAGAAAGTAATAAAATTTAACTACTTTTAAAATGGATTTTAATTAATATGGAGAAGTGCCAAGACTTCGAATCCACCACACAATAAACCAGCTTATCGTCTCTCTCTTTTGAATAAATTCCTGATTGGCTAGTATATTCCTCTCGGACATATACTTGTCAATTCAAAATGTAGTGCTCTCCTCTCGGACGTAACACATAAACAATTAAAATATGGAACTGTGATCTATCTCTCTCGAGTATAAACCAATGAAATCTTATTCCTTTATAACACCTTAGTCTACTTACGTTCCTCTCGGACACGCAAGTATTCTTCGGATTGAAATTAACAAGAATTCACTCTAGCCTCTCTTGAGCACATAGAATAAACCTCAATAAATTAACAGTGATTCTATAATAAGATTCATACACCAATCAAGGTAAATTAAGATTAAGATGAAAGAAAACGATACAACCAATTTACTCGGGTTTCATCTACGCCTTGGACGCGAATTTAGCCGGCCATCGAACAAGGAGAACGCTGTTGATTCGTTGGTGTCATTGTGCACTATTCACCAAAAAATCACTATTCACTGTTCACGGGCACTGTTCATCGTCTTCCTCGCGCAGCCGTTACTGTAGCAGTTCAAGAACAGCCCAAAAATCGCAGCTTTCTTCCCTCCTCCGGCCTACTTCTTCTCCCTTCTGTTCTGGCGAAGCACCACCGGAATCCAGCGCTGTCTTCCTCTCTTCTGACGGCTCTGTTTTCCGGCCAGAAAATCAGTCCTCTGTTTCTTCGTTAAAGCTCTAAAATTTCTCTCCAAAACCAGTCCAGTTCCTCCTCTATTTATAGGCTTCGAAAGAGTGTCCTATTCTCGTCAATTTCGGATTCGGATAAACTCAAACCCGTCACGAAATCAAAGCACGGCTCTGTTTTTAACAGAGTCCTGATTGAGCTCGGCTTCACTGTTTCTTTTCAATTTCCGGCACGATTCTCCTCTGGTTTTTTTCTTCTGTTTCATATTCCTTTTCTGGCACGACTCTCCTCTGAGCTCCGCCACGACTGCCGCCCATTCCGCCACCGTCTCGCCGTCTTTTGTCACACCGCCGGAATCGAGAACCACCATGGCCGTCGCTCCTGTTCTGCTCCTCTGTTCCGCCAGTTGATTCAATCGCCGCCGCAATCCCGGTCTCCGCCGCTTCGCCGTCGTCTTTTCAGGCCGCCCAGCCGTCTTCGCCGCCGCTCATCTTTTACCGGCGCTCCTAATCCTTGCCGGCGCTCGAGCAGAAGCTCGAGCGCTGTGTCCTGTTCGACACCCGAGCCGACGGCTCGGGTTGTCTCATCTCTTTTTTTTTCTGACCCAAACCGGACCGGTTTAATCCTTTCCTTTTTTTTTTTAATCAAATAAAACCCGTCGTAACGATCTCATCCATCCAATCTCATCTTGACGGTTCTTCTCTTTAATTGTGTCTCTTTCGCGTGCGATATTTCAAATGATCATAACTTTTTGCTCAGAACTCCAAATTGCGAACAGTCAGTGGCGTTGGAAAGCTGACTTCGTGTACTTTAACATGAAGCTTAAATCAGTCCCATCAGAGATATGCAATCGAAGTTGTTAATATTCAATCATTAGAATCGTGTTTTGCCCCATTTCTGCGTTTTGCTCTTGTTTCCTACAAAAACCAAAAACTATATTAAAGCAGCAATAATTCTAAACAAACACTAGCAGAAACATAAGTTTAGGAGATAATAAAATGCATATTTCATGTATAGATCAATGGGCGTCTCCGAGGCTTTGGAAATGACCTCTCGAATGCTTCCATCTTGCTTCCACATGTCAAAAAACTTAAATAGTATCGGGCCTTTTGAGAAGGGTTGGCGCATTCTGAAAACCATGGGATTATGATCCGATATGCCTAGGGGAGGACAATGGAGTCTGGAGATGGGGTGTCTAATGAACCAATCAGGATTAGCAAAAGCTCTATCAATATGACAAAGAGTAAAGTTGTTATCCGACTGATTGTTGCTCCATGTGAATGGTAGAGATGAGGGAATTTCCTGTAATCCAGCCTGTAAGATACAGTTATTAAAGGCTCTAAGATCAGCTTGGGGCGCAGTACCTCTACGCACTCTTTCTGACTCATGACGAATAGCATTGAAGTCACCCATCACTATCCACGGACCACTTATTGTGTTACTCTAAGTACAGAGGGTAGCCTACAACTTCTTTCGCTCCTGGGCATCATTAGAACCATATACAGCTATGAAGTAAAATGACTCACCTGAGAAGCTCGTGACAAAGCAATGAAGCGTCTAAGAAGTCTCCTGCACCTTATGAACAGTGACAACATTAGGATTCCAGAGAACCAGGATCTTTCCCGATTCTTCAGAGTTAAGATTATTGAGAGATTCCCAACCCGCAACAACTTTCTTGCTAACACGATCAATCTGTCTTCTCTTTATTTTAGTTTCGCAAAGTGCTAAAAAAAACACATCTTCATCTTTGACGAGGTTTAGCACCGCCGACCTCTTGCTTCCATGGCCCAAACCACGGATATTCCAGCTATAGATGGACATTTACTGGGGATCATGGGCAAGCGCCCCCGCTTTATTTTTTACCTTCTGTTTCTTAGTGGTTTTGTTTAGGGCCACCATTCGGGCTGGTTGGGTCCTCCTTGCTGTAGTTGATAGAGAAGACGAAGCTTCAGAAGTCGACTATTCACTGTCTTGTATTGGATGGAAGAGGTTTGATGAGTGTCCAGCCCGTTCCTTTGCAAGCTTGGCTAGGGGTTTTATACACCCCCCCCCCCCCCCCCCTTTACAGGGGCATTTCAGTCCTCCGAGAGTTGAGCCTGGTGTGGAGCTCCCCCAGAGATATCCAAGGGCCCGTTCACCACCACATTCACTATAGCAGGAGGGGTGGTGGTGGAGAGGTAGAGGGGCGAGCCATCATGCGCCCTTACATACTTTCCCCGGACCATAAGGTACCTGTCCACACAAAGTTGGTGAGTTCCTTAGCACTGATCTCATGTCACCGATTTGATTGTCTGTCATAAGCATGGAATTCCATATCAGCGATATATCGCCGATATATCGATATCGAGCCCCACCCGATAAAACGAGATGGATAAATATCGATTTTTGGTTTTTTTTCAAATATCACCGATTTCGCCGATATATCGGTTTCAGACCGATATATCACTATTTTATAATAAAATAATATTTTTGGAAAAAAAATTCGAAAATTTTTTTTTAAAAAAAAGGGGAAAAAAGTAACTTTCCCACTTGTTTCCCATCCTAATATGCATATTTTAAAATCTATGCTTTGTCTAAATTAGTATAACTCATTTTAGAAGCTAGATTATGAAATTATATGGTAAAAACTAGTTTTTAACTACCGATATTTTTTTACAAATATCTCCGATATATCTCCGATATTTTGTCTCTTAAGCCGACCGATACGATACCGATATCCGATACGGAATTCCATGGTCATAAGGTTAGTTTCGAGGGAGGTCTTGGGGGACTCCATTCTTGGAGTCGGTTTCGCCCGTATCCCATCACTTGTGACCCCATGGGTTCTAGGGCAAGCCATGATGGGCTTGTCGGTGCCTTTGTCAGCCATAACATCTTCTGGACCTGTCAAAGCCTTGCAACTTTCGCCTACTTCAGCAGCTGGTGTAGGGTGGTGAGGTGTCTCAATCCAAATCTCTTTAGATTTACAGATGCTGGTGGTGTGGTCAAAGCACTTACATTTGGAGCATATACATGGCTTCCACTCGTACTCCACAGGTTGTGGGAAGAAAGACCCATCCCCAGTAGCAACATGGACAATGGAAGGAAACTTGAAATCTGAATCGATTTCAATGTAAGCTCTAGCATACTCTAGACGGGATCTGTCGGCTGTAGCTCTGTCGGAAAATAGAGGATGTCCCACAAGACTAGACACCATACTCAGGCTTTCCTTACCAAAGTACTATGGCAGAAGGTCTGTAAAACGCACCCATATTGGGACCGATTTGACCAGATCACGAACCGGATGCATGCCGGGGTGCCATTTACGCAGGATCAGAGGCCTTCCACCTACAATCCACATGGAGTTCAGGATTCGCTCGCAATCCTCTGAGGAAGTGAACTTGAACATAAAAAACCCGCCTGCCAGGGATTGCATATCAAATGACCCAACTGGCTTCCAAATCTTGGAGACATACTCCTTGAACCACACGAAGAACGGACGCTTCCCCATAGCGTATCCCACAAGTGTATGCGTCCATCGTAGGGCTTCTCTATCAACAAACACTTGGGGAATTCGAACGGATGTCATGCCCTTCAACTCCGGGTGAAACGTGAGTGAATTAGACGACTCAACAGCACTCCTAAAGAGGCTTGCCCATGTAAGTTCAGGATCGGCCTGGGAGGGAGGGGCGGTTGCTGCCTAAGCCCAAAGGGGGAGGGGGTTCAGATGGGGAGGTGGGCGGGAGGTTGAGAGGCGGTTGCATGGGAGGGGAGAAGCCAGGGGGACGGCCGGGAGAGGCCATAGGCTTAGTCTCCAAGTCGGGGAAGGTAGACGATCCGGGTTTCCTTCTGGGGTCTCACCTCGGCATTATGTCGAACAGTTGGTGTGGACAAGGCGGATGAAGGCTAAGGTGAAGTTTCGGGGGGGATGGGATGGCCAAGGGGGGTGGGCCAAGGAGGAGGCGGAGACGGCTAGGGCTGGGAAAAGGGTAGAAAGGCTGCGCCTTTAGACCCTTTTGCAGCCGGTGAGAGCCGGAGACAGGGGGCAGCGTGAGGGGGGAGAGAGAGGAGGTGGAGGTGGAGGTGGAAGCGGCGGCGACGGCGGGGGAGGGGCAAGGACTGAAGCACAGTAGACGGGCGGGGGGGGGGGGGGGGGGGAGGCGGGGAGGGGGGAATGAGGGGGTAGCGTTGGGGGTGAGGGGGGAGGCTATGGGCAAAGGTGAAGGGGGAAGAGGAGAGGTGGCGGAGGCAAAGGCCGGGCCGGAAGGCGGGGGAGGACATTAGGGAAGGGGGGGTGCCGGAGTCGTCTCAAGTCTGATGCAATGAGCAACAAAATTGTTCTTATGTATTATAAGATGTATATCTTGATTATTCATAGGTGAAGCATGCAATCTGGGCCTTATTGTGTTGTATATTAAGGAGAGTAGACATTCGATAGAGTTAGACATATCCTATCAAGAATTGAAAGATTTAAATAAATTTGCAACACAAGTATGATGATGTAAGACAACCAACTTGAAATTCGACAAAATTTAAACACGTAAAGAAAATTATAAAATTTTAATAGTTATAATAAAGAATTTAATATAAATAATTATGAATAATTCAGATCTAATTTAAAATGTTGAAAGGCACTAATAGTTAAGAAACTATTCAGGCTAGGAATATGAGGCTTTGATTTTATGACTCAATGTTTTAACACTACACACTTGAACTTCAGATCATAAAAGATATCTAGACAAACAAATAGAAGATATCTAATCTACATGGAAGAAGAAGGTAACTTATTTGGTTCGTCCAAAGCAAATCCGAACTTAAACCCGTGGTCCAAAATAAATCTAAATCGAGTTCAACCAATTTGACTTTAACCGTGGTCGACCGTTCAAAGGTGATAGTTGGTCGCATGCCAGCACAAATAGCGTTGGGGAGGAGGCGGTGGGGGGGAATGAGGGGGTAGCGTTGGGGGTGAGGGGGGAGACTATGGGCGAAGGTGAAGGGGGGAGAGGAGAGGTGGCGGAGGCGGAGGCCGGGTCGGAAGGCGGGGCGGACATTAGGGAAGGGGGGGTGCCGGAGTCGCCAGTTGCTCCTGAGTCGTCTCAAGTCTGATGCAACGAGCAACAAAATTGTTCTTATGTATAATAAGATGTATATCTTGATTATTCATAGGTGAGCATGCAATCTGGACCTTATTGTGTTGTATATTAAGGAGAGTAGACATTCGATAGAGTTAGACATATCCTATCAAGAATTGAAAGATTTAAATAAATTTGCAACACAAGTATGATGATGCAGGACAACCAACTTGAAATCCGACAAAATTTAAACAAGTAAAGAAAATTATAAAATTTTAATAGTTATAATAAATAATTTAATATAAATAATTATGAATAATTTAGATCTAATTTAAAATGTTGAAAGGCACTAATAGTCCTATTCAGGCTAGGAATATGAGGCTTTGATTTTACGACTCAATGTTTTTATACTATACACTTAAACTTCAGATCATAAAAGATATCTAGACAAACAAATACTCTATCCATTCCAAAATATTATATATATTTAAAAAAATTATTATTTGTATTGGACCATGAAGCCCGCAATGAAATCGCATTACTTCTTCTCTCCCATATCCCGTCCAACTCATACGTTCGTTCACGAAGTAAATTCAAGTCAATCCTTGCAAGTCTCCTCCAATTTTGAAACAAAGAAGTCACATAATTTGGCAAAATGTAAATAATATTTTAGAAAATGAATATTTTCAAATATACATAGTATTTTGGAACGAATGGAGTATAAGATATCTAATCTACATAGAAGAAGAAGGTAACTTATTTGGTTCGTCCAAAGTGAATCTGAACTTAAACCTGTGGTCCAAAATAAATCTAAATTGAGTTCACCCAAATTGACTTTAACCGTGGTCGACCGTTGGAAGGTGATAGTTGGTCGCATGCCGGCACAAATAGGGTCATTCTTTACTGGAACGGAAGTGAAAGGTATGCTTACATTGACAAATCCCCGTTTCTGAAGTCTGCATCAGCACCCTTTTCAGTGACAGGAAAAGGAATCCGGAAATCAGTTTCAAACTGTAAAAAAATTAAAATAATATAGCAAGTGTTCATTAATACCAATAGAGCTTCAGGTTTGGTTTTCTGCTAGGAAAGATGAACTTCACTAGAATTACGTGTTTTTTAATGCTTGAAGGATGGATCAAGGTACTTGTGATGTGCTTTTAGTTGGCCTCTGAGTTGTGTTGAGGACAGGTTGCTTGGTGGTTTTCGGAAGTGCGAAAAGCCAACTTCTCTTCTGCGGTAATAGAGTATCAGCTGAACGCTTCCCGTTGGTAAGGAAGACATTAATATGGACTTGCCTCTTGGCACCAGTGAGTTTGAGATCGAGTTGACTTAATACATCTAAACAACGTAGAGGCCAGATATTTACATTGAATATTCTTGATACTGAGGCATGAGCCCAAGTGCTGAAGACCCTCAGTCCGAAGAAGCCTGTCTACATTTCAAAAAACTCGGATCCATAGATGGCTGACCTCCCTCACGGCCAAAAACATGGGAGGGGGGACTGTGTTCTTTATACAGGCCTTCAAGTCCTATAAATTTAATTGAACTCATTTCCAAATACAGACAGGTTTCATTGGACGGAGGGAGTATACATCCCTCGACCTTGCAGTATTGTACCATTGAAACAAAAAGCTTGCAGTGCACTCTCGTCAGACATGCCTATTTATATCTACACCAATTGGATTGAGTTAGTAACATAATGTGCATTGCGCGCCTCGGTTGAGATCGTTCAACCTAAAGTGCCCCTCTAACTAATGTGGCATATAAACAGATTTCCATGTAATCGATGAGAAGAAAATAACGGCGCAGAATGTTAGACAGAGAGCTCGATCTTGGTTTCTCTTGGTCTCGCCTACTTCTTTCACGTCCGAAATTGACATGCCTCTTTTTCATTCAACAACTTCGTTTGCACCAATCCAACCCCCACCTTTTGCTTCTTGGTGATGACAATTTGACAATGTGAAATGCTACCTACGCTTTGTGTCTTTGACTGCTTGTCACTGAGGAGAACTTTAAGATTTTGTCAAAATTGCGTAGATTTTGTATCGAATTAGAATGATAATTAATCATTTCTCAGCCGCCCATAATGTTTGAGTGTATTCAACTTAAGCGGATTCAAGCAAAATTTGGATTAGAAACCAACTTTGAAACGTAACGAATCTCAAATTTTGAAGGAGAAAAGTTGCACAATTTTACAAAAATGAAGATGAATTTTTTAGGCACTAATGGCAGCGGAATGAATCATTAATCTTCCGTAAGCAAAGGTCAATCTTCAATGCAGGCGGCTCAGCTTTATATTACTCCTAGAAAAGTTAATATGAGCCTGGACTCGCGTGTGCAAGCTTGCTTTTGTGTGAGTCGACGATTTGCAACCGTTGAATTGAGATCCAACAGGATGCCGGCCGATGGAGATTCAAACCCACCTGCCCGTATTACCGCCCCGGATCGAAATCTGATGGTCCACATTGTCTCGCCTCACATAAACGAGCATGAGCCAGGCCTCATGTAAACAGGGTGGTTTAACAACCAAATTGCAGTATAAAAAGACAATAAAAGGTAACTCAATTTTTTATTAGATTAAAAAACAGAAAAAAAGAGCAGGCGATGAAATCAACAAAAGGAGGCCACAAAATAATTACTCCATTACCTTAAAAAATTAGGAAAGTACAGAAAATTGCAAGGCAGTCATTTCCTACCCTCTATAAACGGCCAGGATGTCACCTAGCCCATCCAACGGCCAGGATGTCTGTACCGCACATGTTTAAAACGCCAGTTTTAGCCCAAACCGCCCAATCCTTCCCCAACCCCCCCTCGAGCGCACACTCTTATCCTGCGGCACCCTCCTCCCTCTCCGGCGACGCTCCTCCTACTCCATGGCCGCCTCTGCCTCCCTCACCGTCTCCCAGGCCCTCGTCGCTGCCCGCGCCGCCCACCAGTCCGGCAGCTCCTCCTCTCACTCCGACCGCCTCGCCCTCCCCGGCTACACCCTCAGCTCCCTCTCCGGCCGCTCCCTCAAATCCGCGGCCCCTCTCCTCTCCCGCCGTGCCCAAGGCGGAAATCCGGCACGTGCGGGACGGGGGGTGAGAGCGGCGGCGGTGGAGACGCTGCAGAAGGCGGAGACGGCGCTGGTGGAGAAGTCGGTGAATACGATCAGGTTTTTGGCCATTGATGCGGTGGAGAAGGCGAATTCGGGGCACCCGGGGCTGCCGATGGGGTGCGCGCCGATGGGTCACATATTGTACGACGAGGTGATGAGGTACAACCCCAAGAACCCCTACTGGTTCAACCGGGACCGGTTTGTTCTGTCGGCGGGGCACGGGTGTATGCTGCAGTACGCGCTCCTGCACCTCGCCGGATACGACGCTGTCAAGGTGAAATTAACCTTCTTTTAATGCTGAATTGGATTGTTGATATAATTGTTTTGATTGGTCAATCTCAAAAGTGTTGGGCTTGGAGCTTGGAGATCAAAATGGTTTTTGTGGATTCCAATCTGACTATTTTAGCTGAATTTTTAATTTTATACAGTTGAATTTGTGAAAAGATTAGGCTTGAGTTCTAGATCTGAGTTAGTCAAATTTGTGGTCAATTTTGTGTCTGCTGATTGATATGTTCAGCTTTTGCAAAATGGGCAATTGAGTGGAAATGAAAGACATGGTGGTAGTGGCTGAATTTGCTTTTGAAAAATCTGGGACTTTTGTTTTTTGCTGGGTTAACGTTGATGTGTGAATTGGTTTTCTAGGAGGAGGATTTGAAGTCTTTCCGCCAATGGGGAAGCAAAACACCCGGTCACCCGGAGAATTTTGAGACTCCTGGTGTTGAGGTTACAACTGGTTCGTTCCTCTCCTTGACCTGAATATGAATTTGCTGGGTGTTTGCTTAAGAGATCTCTTTTAGAAGCCTTAATTGTTTTATTTTTGTTCTTCTCTTTTCTATATCGTCCTGGTCATAGGTCCACTTGGTCAGGGGATTGCAAATGCAGTTGGATTGGCACTTGCAGAGAAGCACTTAGCTGCCCGTTTCAATAAGCCTGGTGCCGAGATTGTTGATCACTACACGTATGCATCTGAAATGCTTTGATCTTCATAAGCTTGGTCTGTTTAATTGTGAGCTCATTCATTCTTTTATTGCATTCAGGTATTGCATTCTTGGTGATGGTTGTCAAATGGAAGGTATTTCTAATGAAGTTTGCTCCCTTGCCGGTCACTGGGGACTTGGAAAGCTGATTGCCTTTTATGATGATAACCATATTTCTATTGATGGTGACACTGAAATTGCCTTCACTGAGACTGTGGATACTCGTTTTGAGGGTCTTGGATGGCATGTTATCTGGGTTAAGAATGGTAACACAGGCTATGATGAAATTCGTGCCGCAATTGAGGAAGCTAAGGCTGTTAAAGACAAACCTACTTTGATCAAGGTTAACTTTCTTTGTCATGTCGGTTTTTGCATATAATGGTATGCTGTTTCATTTGTAACTTCTGATCTTATTTCAAAGCGTTCTTCTTTCATAGGTTACAACTACCATTGGATTTGGTTCCCCCAACAAGGCAAACTCATACAGTGTGCACGGGAGTGCTTTGGGTGCTAAGGAAGTTGAGGCCACTAGGCAAAACCTTGGGTGGCCATTCGAGCCCTTCCATGTGCCCGAGGATGTGAAAAGGTACATAGGACAAGCTTGGCCATCTTGAACTCGTTTTATTTGTTTTATGATTGATTAGGAGTTGATAATTGGTCATTTTTGCAGCCACTGGAGCCGCCATGTTCCAGGAGGAGCTGCTCTTGAAGCCGAGTGGAATGCCAAATTTGCAGAGTATGCGAAGAAGTATAAGGAGGAAGCAGCAGAGTTGAAGTCACTCATTAATGGTGAATTGCCTGCTGGGTGGGAGAAGGCTCTTCCGGTATATATAATGTTTTTGTTGCTCAAGCTAATTTAATTACAATCACATAATGTTTCTAAGTTCTGATATTTTATGCTTGATTCTGGCAGACTTACACTCCTGAGAGCCCTGCTGATGCCACAAGAAATCTTTCTCAGCAATGCCTTAATGCCCTGGCTAAGGTCCTCCCTGGACTGCTGGGTGGAAGTGCTGATCTTGCATCTTCCAACATGACCTTGCTAAAAATGTTTGGCGACTTCCAAAAGGACACCCCTGCTGAGAGAAATGTTCGGTTTGGTGTCAGGGAGCATGGAATGGGTGCCATTTGCAATGGGATTGCACTTCACAGCCCTGGTCTCATCCCCTACTGCGCCACTTTCTTTGTCTTTACAGACTACATGAGAGCTGCTATGAGGATCTCTGCCTTGTCCGAGGCTGGAGTGATCTACGTGATGACACACGATTCTATTGGGCTTGGAGAGGATGGACCCACTCACCAGCCAATTGAACATTTGGCTAGTTTCCGTGCCATGCCTAATATACTGATGCTCCGGCCCGCCGATGGTAATGAGACTGCTGGTGCCTACAAGGTTGCGGTACTTAACAGGAAGAGACCTTCAGTCCTTGCCCTTTCTCGGCAGAAGCTTCCAAACCTTCCAGGAACTTCCATTGAAGCAGTTGAGAAGGGAGGGTACATTGTATCAGACAACTCATCTGGCAGCAAGCCTGAACTAATTCTCATGGGGACTGGTTCTGAATTAGAGATTGTTTCCAAGGCTGCCGATGAGCTCAGGAAAGAGGGTAAGAAGGTTCGTGTAGTCTCCTTTGTTTGCTGGGAACTGTTTGATGAGCAATCACCTGAATACAAGGAGAGTGTTCTGCCATCAGATGTCACGGCAAGGGTAAGCATTGAAGCAGGTGCTACATTTGGGTGGGGAAAGTTTGTTGGGGGCAAGGGCAAGGCTATTGGTATCGACCGTTTTGGTGCCAGTGCTCCTGCTGGGAAAATTTACAAGGAATATGGCATTAGTGTGGAGAATGTCATTGCTACTGCAAAATCGCTTCTATAGGTTAGAATTTGTTTAGAGGGCTTCTTACTCTCTTTTCTACATCTGTGGATGCGGGATTTGGATTTTGTTAGGCTCTCCAAATTTGATGAAAAGTTTAGGCAGAGGAGAAGCAAATTCACAAGACCCGAGTTGTTGAATCACTACTGGATCATAATAAAACTTTCCATTTTCCATTTTTCCCCTATGAAGCTGAGCCTAAAAAGCTGCTTGCTCTTTTTGATCATTTACCGGATTGTGATATGTCTTTGACTATTTAAACAATGTTTAAGGCTCCAAGGTTGAACTTGAATTATCTTGTAAATTTTTCTCCCTGGAAATCCATAACCTCTTTTCACTTCAATTTCAGTACAACCCAGACTGCTTTTATGAATTTCTTGTGATAGATACTAAGTATAATCTAAACAGTTCGAAGCATTCAAATTGTCGTTTGGAAAGTCGATGGACTCAAATATACAAGGGTGGTGGAGATTGTTTTGAAATGGATTGGGTAGAGAACATATGTTTTGAAATGGATTGGGTAGAGAACATAGGCCAATTGATGTGGTTATGGTGATTATCCTTTTCATATCCTCTTTAAATTGGGACCCATCAGTCTGTTTGTGTGGATGAAACAGCTTTGGCTCCACATCCCGTTTGAATGGTGCATGTACCCACCCACCTGATTTTGGATCGGTGATTGCATGAAGTCATGTACTGAGAGTCTGAGACCGAAGTTTTGTATTTTTGGTATCAAGGATGCGCATATTCCACGCCCTCAGCTGTGACTGAAAGGACAAGCCAGTCAAGATCTCACAGTAAGGGGCGGCAAGGCGTTGTCTGATTGGTGGGGTTCTTGTGGATTTACATTTGAAAGGGTTAGGTGATAAATGAATAATAATGTTGATAGAACACATGCATAAAACAGGGGAAGCTATTCTATAAGCTCAGATCTGATTGACAATGCTTAATATATCTATTATTATAGCAAATCTCCTCGTGAGCCGCATTGGTTTTGCTGTTGAATGGTTTTGAATGGCGTCTTGGGTTTAAATAATTGACTTCTTTTTTCAAGTTTGGCGTCTTAACTGTTCGACCCACTATCTACAAAATGACGAGGGTTGCACATGAGCCTGGATTGAATGTCATGGTCACAGTGAGTATATATTATTCTGTATTGGAGTCCACCCACTAACCTGCAAAACCTGAACTACCAAACTTAATTAGATGTTTGGCATTCATTTTGCTTTGAATAGATATAAGAGAGCACTCCCTCCATCTAATGAAGCTTGTACGCATTTAAAGATGAGTATGGTTTATTGGACTCGATGTCCGTACGAAACAACAAAGTTTTCTTCCTCTCTTCCTTGTTTTGGGCTGGGAGGGAGAAATTATCCTGTACAACCGTTCTACGGGAGCTGGTTGATAGGCTTATTGAATATTTGCCACATTTTAGGGGCTGAGAAGTGTCAAGATCTGAGCATCTTGTCATTTTGCTGTAAGTGTGTGTCAATCAGTGAATGGATAGTGAATGAACCTATCTATAGGCTACGTGGTAGAATGATTCTTCTGGATAATTTTTCGCGAGGGAGCAAAGTCAGCCATGTAACGATGGACAGGTGTTTTTTAAATGCGGACAGGCTTCATTGGTTTCTCATAGGCCAGTTATCTCATTCTCCCTCCGTTCAATATTACCTCTGGATTTGATTTTGGTTTTCTAATGCAGGTAAGTAAAGTTGAATGGATGGATGAATGAAAAAAAAGGTTGAATGGAGAGTACTTTTAAAAAAAAGGTGGGGAAAGAAGGGTATATGACTGATCAGAGATGGGCTTAGGCCCAACAAAAAAGGTGCTAATATTAGATAACACAAGCAGCCCAGTTCTCTTTGTGCATAATAAAAGCCCCGTTATCCTAATGTCTTGCAAGGCCAGAGTGTGAAAGAGCCGAGCGAGGCATCCATTTATACAGCCTGTCAGTCAGTCAGTCTTCACACTCAAATTCGTTGACATTTTATATAAAAAAAATCGTCGAACGTTTATAGTTGCCAAAACAAAAATCCTAGCGCGCTGTGGTTGGACATGTCAATAATACTGTTCCTGACATGCATAGGTATAGGCTGGGCTGCTGGGAGGATCGTGCATATGAATGTCACGGGCTACTGAGAGGTTATTGCATCGCTAGGAAAAATTTGTGTGTCACTACATCAGGTCACTCAGTCCATTTTTTTTCCCCCTTCGGCATCATGTCACAGCCCATGCTTATATCCTGCAGCGCAGATTTTCGTGTAACCCAACAGGACACAAATCAGAAAGACTGATATTCCCTAATTCACCATTTTATCTTATTGTTGTTGCCACACAAAAAAACTTACAAACCTTTGCTTCTAAGTTCTAGCAAAGGCCCGAAGTCGTATCATCAACCTGGCATCTTAGCGTGGTGTCTATCACCGATTGGAGGAGACACGCAATACGAGTGTGAGCCCCGTCTAACAATCAAAATTAAAACACCCATGTGCAAAAATCAGCTCCATCTAGGTCGATTATTTTTGAAAAAATCTACCTAAGGAGTACATAAAGTGGAATCCACTAAACAGCGGCTAGCTAGTGGATTATCCTTTAGGTGAATTTTTCCAAAATAATCCATATGGATGGAGCTAATTTTTCACACCCCCGAACGGCCCCATAATAGGGGCTTACAAAGAGTTGCATGCCTCTTGTTCATTGGTGATCGATATATCTACGGGGCCATTTGGATTGTGAAAAATCCAAAATATTCACAATAAAAAATTTATTTTTATTATTTATTTCTAAATTTTTCATTGTGGATGTTGAAACACCTAATCTACAGTGAAAAATCCAAAAATAAATGGTAAGAGTAAATTTTTCACTCTAGATATTTTAGATTTTTCGCGATCCAAACGGCCCTACATCGAAAAATTTCTACACGTGCGCGAATGTAATTCCCGAAATCCAATCAGTCGATCCGGCGGGCTTAGGTAACAAGGCTGCCGCATACCAAATAATACACCATGGCGGCTCCCAGCAGTCGTGGTTGTTGGACTCTTCGCAGCTGCTGCACTTGGACCACGCCCACCAACCCCCACTAATCTGGCCCAGCCACTACACAGCGTTGGCGGCGGCGGGTAGGTGACCCAGAGAGCGACCATCCATCCCCCCCCGCGCATCCTCGCTCTGACCACCCTTCCCTCACCTTCCTCCGACCTCTCTCTCTCATTGTGGGTGGTTTCAAGGACAAACAGACCTCCCAAGTCCCCGTTCATCCCACCAAACCCCCCTTGCCTACTAGTGATCTGCCGCGTCTCCTCCCGCCCGCGTCGGTGCTTTGATCTCACGGGCAGAGACACACATACGGAGAATGGCACAGGCGAGCACGGCCAGGGTGCTTAACGGCGGCCGCGTGCCGGCCCGGATCAGCAGAACTGGTAATCCCCGGGCAGCGGTGGCGTCGCTGCGGATGGGATCCGGTGCTAAAGTTGTGGGCTTTGGGGGTCTGAGGAGTAAGCGGGTGGGTTTTGCTGCTTCTTCGGTTTCGAGCGATTCGGTTAAGGTTTCGGCTGCTGTTGCCACGGCGCCGGAGAAGCCTTCGGCGTTGCCGGAGATTCTGCTGCAGCCCATTGAGGAGATCTCCGGGGTTGTCAAACTCCCTGGATCCAAGTCCTTGTCCAATCGGATTCTGCTCCTCGCCGCTCTCTCTGAGGTTTGTTTAGCTTCTTCTTTCTTGTTTCAAATTCGGTTTTGTGTTTTTGAGGTCTTTTTATGTGTTTCATGTATCAAGTTTTCTGTCTTTGCATTGTGAAGCGTTGTTGGTTCTCCTGTTTCAATCTTCAGCAGACGTTGTTTTACAGATGAATTGTACTTCCTCCATCCGGAATTAGTAGATAAATTTGGTTTTCCAAAATGAACAAATGTATCATCAATGTCGGACAGAGGGAGTATCTAATTTGGGTGGCAAGTGCCCGTCTGTCTGGCATGTCATACCTATGCGTCATACTGCGATTTCCTTGTTGCAAAATGACTCTGTAGTTCTAGCTTCCTTGAAATATCCCACTTATCAGGGTTCAAATGGATTATTAAGCTCCATTTGAATTTGTATATTTCTTTGGAGTTTATAGTTTTCTGAAATAAGGGCAACCATAGTAGTATAATCATCAACTGTCTGAAGCTCAGAAGATATCTATGTGTCCTGGGGATTTTTTGTGGTGGTGAGTGGGATGAGCGGTTTTAATTTATGGCAGCTCACAGATGCCATGGAAACTCCAATTACGTAAACTTCCCTCTGACATAGCGCTTGATCTTGCAGCGACAAGCTATGTCAGATCAAGGGCGTGATTAGGGAGGGTTAAATGACTCAAACTAAGCAGAGACTGCTTTGGCTTTTGATTTCGGCATGAACCTAGCCACTTGAATGGGGCTTTAATGGCTTGACATCTCTGAAGTTCAATTTCTCTTGATCTTGGTTCATTTTCTTATGGAGGCTAGTTGCAAATATACTCCAACAGCTACCACCACAGTTTCCAAGTTATAGCATTGAATGCCATTTGCCTTCTGAAGGTGACTGTCACCTATGGAACTTTTGGCAATGTCATATTCCTGAAATTGCTCACGATAGTCCACTAATTGAATTTGAACAATCTATTCTGAAGCCATTCTCTGATCCTAGAAATTTCACCAAATCGAAGATCTGTTAAGTATATTTTGTGGCTGGACTGATGGCTTGTTTGAGTTCTCGTGTTGCAATGGGCTTTCCTCTTTGAAATTCCTTGTTATCACAGTCAATTCATAAAAGTTTGAGAGATAAAGGCCATAAGGCAAAAAAAATTGTGGATAGGTGCACATAACTCTTTAGTAGTATCTTTAATGATTGTGTTTTTTAGGTGAAAATGCTAGAAAGGACGGGGAGACAGTAGAGAAGGAGAAGTCAGGCACCCAAAATTGTGCATTGCTGGTTCTCCACTCCATGTAGTGAACAAACCAGAAAGAAGTTAATTAGAAAGGAAACCTATATTGTTGGGGTATTTTGCTTCCAATCTGCATCACCATCCCACTTTGACCCCCTAAGACCTGTCTCATTAGATGTTGTTGTGAGCCTAGGGGAATTCCTATCGTCACCCCTTCCAATATGCATCTTCTCTTCCATGAAGCATGGCGACTTTTAACTACTTCTGGGAGGATAGTAGAGAAAATTCACTTGTTTTCTTGTCTACTTCTGGTTTTATATGGGCTCAAAGATGTTGTCAAATACTGTATGGTTTTAGGTTTTCTTAGGAATAATCTCCATTTACTTTTCTTTATATCATTTGATATTGTCTTTGTGAAATGTTTTTATGGTTGGAGAACTTTTTATTTTGACGAGTGGTGTTATGTAAGTTGAGCCACACAATGAAAATGAACTCTGCCTAAATAAAATTTCCTTCTTTACAGAATTGTTTGGAATTTGGTTATTTTGATGTGAAGATGTGGAATTTATTAGCTTTGGGATTCTGGGAAGGAATCAAAACTTTCCTAATATTCCTCGTAACAATTATGGATTCCAAAACATTTACTAACGAATATTTAGGGAAGGTTACGGTTTAAATTAAACAGTGGTCTTCTCCACATTCCTCTGCATGTAGTGAGTTTATTACATGCTACTTAAATGCACGACTAGCTGTAAGGTATGTACGTTTTTCCTTTCTTTTTTGCAAAGACTATTACTAGAAATCACATCTTGAGGCACTGATGAGTTAAAAAGACACTCGCATTAGCAAGTTTACACTGACTGTGGAGTGTTGCTTTTATAGACAAAACAGATGTTACTTATGATATACTGCATAACCGTAAAAGACACTCGCATTAGAAAATTTATATTTTACACCGATTGGTGAGGTTGGCTTTCAAGGAAATAACAGATGCCATTTATATTATAATGCATTTGTATTGCTCTTTTAAGTTTACTGATTTGGGCTAATGGTTCATTCAAAAAATTCAGGGAACAACAGTTGTCGATAATTTGCTAAGCAGTGAAGATATTCATTATATGCTCGGTGCACTGAGAACTCTTGGGTTAACGGTAGAAGAAGACAAGGAAATGAAACGAGTGACTGTACATGGGTGTGGTGGCCAGTTTCCTGTGGGTGCATCAACTGATGTAGTCACACTTTTCCTTGGAAATGCTGGTACTGCAATGCGCCCATTGACAGCTGCAGTTGCTGCTGCTGGTGGGAAAGCAAGGTTTGTTTCTGTGCTTAAACAAAGTAAATAATTGTACTGTTGAGCCTAAAGTCTAACCTCAAATTCATAATCAGATACATTCTTGATGGGGTCCCCCGAATGAGGGAGAGGCCCATTGGAGATTTGGTTGATGCTATGAAGCAACTGGGTGTTGATGTTGAGTGCACATTGGGTACTAACTGTCCTCCCGTTTCTGTCAATGCAAATGGTGGACTTCCTGGAGGAAAGGTGAGTTTTATGCTCTCTACAATTCCCATAGTTTGTTTTCTATATCGTTGAATGATCTTTATACATGTAAGTATATTAGCAATCACTTCTTTGTGCTCTTAGAATTTGACCGTTATCGTGCTATTTCAGTGCTGTAATTATAGTTTTGAGAGGTCATTTATATAGTAGAATATTGTTATAGTCCTTGTCAGTATTTGTGTGCAGAAACTTCTTGTTTGTATTTCCTTTCCTTTCCAAATTTTTGCTTTTAATCGGTAATTCTTGAAAGGAAAAATCATGCTGTAAGCATCTATAATCTTGTATTCCCTGTGTCCTTTTGTAGGTGAAGCTGTCCGGATCTATTAGTAGTCAGTACCTGACTGCCTTGCTCATGTCAGCTCCTTTAGGTCTGGGAGATGTGGAAATTGAGATTGCTGATAAGCTAATTTCTGTTCCTTATGTTGAGATGACTCTGAAATTATTGGAGCGGTTTGGGGTAACTGTGGAACATGATGATAACTGGACTAGATTTTTTGTTCGAGGTGGTCAAAAGTACAAGTAAGGTTTTAAACTTTTTAAGGTTCTTTCTATTTGGCTCCTTAAATGGTAGAGGCTATAGGGATCGGCAGACTATAATACCAGCTGATACTTCCAACAGGTCTCCTGGTAATGCTTATGTTGAAGGTGATGCATCAAGTGCCAGTTATTTTCTTGCTGGTGCTGCAGTTACCGGTGGAACTGTCACTGTGGAAGGTTGTGGTACAACAAGTCTACAGGTATCATAATTTGATGCATTATAGGTGGCAATTTTGGAGAACGTCATTTGTGTAAGTCTAAGCATTGCATATTCTGATATTCAGGGTGATGTGAAATTTGCTGAAGTGCTTGAGAAAATGGGTGCAAAAGTTACCTGGACTGAGACCAGCGTCACTGTTACAGGCCCACCATTGGATCCTTCAAAAAAGAAACGTTTGCATTCAATAGATGTTAACATGAACAAAATGCCAGATGTAGCTATGACTCTTGCAGTCGTTGCTCTCTTTGCTGATGGTCCCACTGCCATTAGAGATGGTAAGTTATCCTTGCATCTGTAAGATATGACGAATATGGTACCTAATCTCCAAATGTAAAACATACAAATTACCTTCTATATTTCCACAACATAATTATAAAATTATACTATCTGAATGATTGTCTCATTATTTATTCTCAGTGGCATCTTGGAGAGTCAAGGAGACGGAACGAATGATTGCTATTTGCACTGAACTCAGAAAGGTGAGCCTCATATTTGCTCATGTTAACAGGTTGTTCTCATTTTCGTATAGGCTTTTCCTTAAGTCTTAATGTTCCTTCCTCTGTTTGGATTTTCAGTTGGGTGCAAGCGTGGAAGAAGGCCCCGACTATTGTATTATTACACCACCAGAGAAGTTGAACATAGCTGCAATCGATACATATGATGATCACAGAATGGCAATGGCATTTTCTCTTGCCGCCTGTGGTGACGTTCCTGTCACCATTAAGGATCCGGGTTGCACCCGAAAAACGTTCCCTGACTACTTCGAAGTCCTCCAGCAGTTTACAAAACATTGAATTTTTTTCCCCATGAATGAAGAGGGTGCTTCCGGCAGCAAAGTTGAGCTGAAGTACGTACTATGTATTGTATGATTCTGATTGATGCCTTAAAAAGGCTACATAATTCGGTGATTTTCACCTAATTTATGTGAGAAATTGTTCGAGTGGTCTCCGAGTTTGGATAAAGCAAAGATTCCAACTGTAGCCTAATCTAATTTATGATTTTTGTCACCTTACAGCTAAAAATGAGAAATAAATGACTGCAAACAGTCCAAAGTCAGCACAGTTTATAAACATACAGCCAAATCTAGGCTGGAAATCTCTCGAGGCTGGTAAAGCATTTGTAGCCTAAACAAGGACAAAGCCTCTCGTGACACGCACTGTTCTTTACAAGTATGCCTTTATTGTGCCATTGTTGGGATCTTTCCCGTGAGAGGGAGGCAAGCAGTCACCGACGAGTGGAAGAACCGTCAAGGCATCAACCCAATGCCTTGTGCCATTATACTGCTTTTGCATTTTACTAGCACGGAAAAATTAACACGCTCCACCGGTTCATGCGCTTCGTCATGAAGTGCTGCGAGCTGCTGGATTGAGATCTGATGGTCTGCGTTAAACTATGGGGCAGGTGGGGTAAGGGGCGATGCTAATGGCTTGTGACATCTAGGTGTACGCCAAAGCACGTGAGCTACGGCGCATACTAATGGGAGTCTTTTAGTACTGTTAACATGGTTGTTGTACCATAGCATCAACTTTTTTTTATTAATATTAGAGCAACAACCTTAATAGTACTAAGTGCCATTCAAGTGCCCTAGACCTAGATGAGATCCCACCAGACTCCCACACCTCACTCGCACCGTCACATTCATGTGCATCTTGTCAAAGTTGCTCCTTAAATTCAGTTCACCGCTGACAGGAACAGATGAACAACTTGGGTAGCCATCACCATTCACCAGCCCAAGGAATTTTGTATCGGATATCGGTATTGTATCGGTCGGTTGAAGAGATAAAATATTGGAGATATATCGAAGATATTTGTAAAAAAACTATCAGTGGTCAAAAATTAATTTTTATCATATATTTTCACAATCTAGCTTCTAAAATGAGTTATATTAATTTAGACAAAGCATAGATTTTAAAATATACATATTAGGATGGAAAACAAGTGAAAAAGTTATTTTTCCCCTTTTTTTAGAAAAAAAATTTCTTTTCAAAATATTTTTTATTATAAAATACCAATATATCGGTCGGCGATTCGGCGATATTTGAAAAAAAATTAAAAACTGAGATTTGTTCGTCTCATTTTATTGGGTAGGGCCCAATATCGATATATCGGCGATAGTCATTGGTGTTTGGTTATGAAACTGGTTTATTTATGATTTATGATAACGGAGAGAGGGATGGAGATAAGATTGATATCGGCGATATGTAATTCCATGCACCAGCCCTAATATTTAAAGGAGGAAGATGACCATCCACCTCAAAACACCCAAATATCAATCTTATCTCCATCCCTCTCTCCGTTATCATAAATCATAAATAAACCAGTTTCATAACCAAACACCAATGACACTCATTATTACCTATGAACTTTTAAAATAAACAAAGAAACACCAAAGTTTTAATAAACACCATTGATGCTCGTGCTCAAGACCCCTCGCTGGCCTATCAAGCATTGTGCACCACACTTGCTAGCGGATGTGCCAACATTCACTCACAAGGTAATCACATTTTTATTAACAAAAATGCCCCCACCTAAAAGGCACCAATGTCAAACCAAGGCCCATTGACATAATCAATAGCGAAAGGGCGCCCAACAGTCCACCGAAGACCAAACTAGAAAAATCCCAAACCAATCCTGCCGAAACAGTTTCCTCCAATTTCCACGCACCTCCCTTCCTCCGCCGCCCTCATCCTCGCCGCCGGCCACCCACATTCCCCCGCTCCGCCACTCCCTCCACCGGCCGGCCGAAGAAGCAGCACTACAAGACGTCTACAGGCTTTGGCGGACGCGGATTGCCGGAGGACAGAAAAGGGGGAAATCGGCCTGCGATTGGATCCTGATCAGGGTTCGTCTGGGCGTGGATTTGGGATTTGGGGGATTTTGGTTTTTGATGTCGCAGCTGAAGACGACGATCTCGTCGCATCTCGACAGCATCCCCTCGACGCCGGGCAAGTTCAAGATGGACAAGTCCCACTACATCCACCGCCTCCGGTGGCAGTCCTCCCTCACCAAGCTTGCCTTCTGGTCTTTTGTCTTTCTGGGTTTCATAGCCCTTGTTTTCCTCCGCTCCCCGTCGCCCGCCACCGCCCGCCGCGCGCTCTCCACCAGCGGCCCCGACGCGTCCTGGGGCGGCCCCGCCTGGGAGAAGCGCGTCCGCTCCTCTGCCCGCCCCCGCTCCGCTTCCTCTTCGTCCTCATCTTCCTCGCGCCGCGGAATGTCCGTGCTCGTCACCGGCGCGGCTGGCTTCGTTGGCACGCACGTCTCCGCCGCGCTCAGGCGTCGGGGTGATGGCGTTGTGGGCATCGACAACTTCAACGATTACTATGATATCTCCCTGAAGCGCGCGCGCCAGGCCCTGCTGGAGCGGGCGGGCATCTTCGTTGTTGAGGGCGACATCAATGACGCTGCGCTCCTCCGGAAGCTCTTCGATGTCGTCGCCTTCACACATGTCATGCATCTTGCCGCCCAGGCCGGCGTGCGGTACGCCATCCAGAACCCGGGCTCGTATGTGCACAGCAATGTGGCCGGCTTCGTCAACCTGCTCGAGGCCTGCAAGTCGGCCAATCCCCAGCCCGCCATCGTCTGGGCCTCCTCCAGCTCCGTCTACGGCCTCAATTCGAAGGTCCCCTTCTCGGAGAAGGATCGAACTGATCAGCCAGCGAGCCTCTACGCCGCGACGAAGAAGGCCGGCGAGGAGATCGCCCACACCTATAACCACATCTATGGTCTCTCGATCACTGGTCTCCGGTTCTTCACCGTGTACGGCCCGTGGGGGAGGCCCGACATGGCCTACTTCTTCTTCACCAAGGACATGCTGAAGGGCAAGAGCATTCCTATCTTCGAAGGGCCGGATCATGCGACTGTTGCCAGGGACTTCACCTACATTGATGACGTTGTGAAGGGTTGCCTGGCTTCGCTGGACACAGCACAAAAGAGCACGGGGAGTGGCGGGAAGAAGCGCGGGTCCGCCCAATTGCGGGTGTACAACCTGGGCAACACCTCGCCGGTGCCGGTGGCAGACCTTGTGAGCATACTCGAGAAGTTGCTGAAGGTGAAAGCAAAGCGGATGATGCTGAAGATGCCGCGGAACGGGGATGTGCAATTCACTCACGCAAACATCAGTCTGGCGCAGCGGGAGCTTGGTTACAGGCCGACCACTGATCTCCAGACGGGTCTGAAGAAATTCGTCCGGTGGTATCTTGACTTTTATTCGAAATCAGGGAAGAAGAGCTCCAGCTGAATTTCATGGTACTAGAGTGTGTTTCATATTCTTCTTTTTGATTCATAAGATTTTTTCCTTATTTCATTTCCATGGAAGCTGCTGGTATATGGTGCCTTTATATCGTTACATTGTTGCAACATTGTGAAAATTTGGCTTCCTGTGAGGATGGGATGGGATTGTGCTCACTTGAGAGCAGGCAGTGGCTTTATTGGTGGGGGAGTTCTCTTTCAGAACATCTATTGGTAGTTCCATTGTACAATTTAGATTACAAGCATCAGCTGATTAATGGATCTTATATGACCATGACACGGTTCTAAAATAAGATAGCATTTTGCTATTTTTGAATTTCCTATTGATTTTGATCTAGCTTTGATTATTAACTGATACTCTCAACTATAATTTTGGTGATCAATGGGAAGAGAACATCTTTGTAGGATTAATTACTTCCAACTCTGCAGATGTAATCTGTGTATTAAGGGCTGCGACTATCTAGTAATGGTCAGCAATTAAGGACCATAGTTGTTGGCATTCACATTTTGCACTTTCTTATATATTTTTAACAGCCTCGCGCTTATGCATAGCAAGTCCATGTTGATTTTGGTATGATTTTTGCATAAACTTTTGGATGTAGAAGTTATGAACTTTGACCTATACATCTTAATATATAAGATCCTTATTCTTTTAAATTCAATTAGCTTGTGAATGGTAAAATTAGGCACTATATATAATTAAGAAAAGGTCGCAACTTTTGGCAGCAACTAATTGTTTCTTTTATGTGTTATATTAATTGTGTTCTTCTGATTATTAATTTTGAACCAATGGGAGGAGTAATATCGATGTTCCTTTAGGTTTTTTTTGGGGTGCGTTTTGATGAATGACAAGCCACAATTCGAGAACTTTTTCTTGTGGCTTTCATTCTTGTTTGTTCTTCAGAAATTATTTGAAACTTGTTGTGACTGGTCAGATAGACAGTGAATTTATGCTTACAAATTAGATTGCTACTTCTTTCTGAAATTGGAGTTATGAGTTTTTCGGGAAATCATCGTCATCTTACCTCTTTATGAATTTGGAGTTATGAGTCTTTCGGGAAATCATCATCATCTTACGTCTTATCCCAGCCATCTGGGTTAGGCGATGCAGATTCCTTACCATTTTTACTCCTATTAGAATCAAAATGATGGCACAAAATTTGTTTAAAGAAACATAGTGGCAAATATGTATGGAATCTGTGTTCACAAAGCTGGTAACAAATGAAACTAGTTCGCTTTTACATGGAGGCGGGTGATCATTAAATGTTTTTCCATTGTAACTAGGTAACTTTAGTTTGCAAGCTTGCTACTATTTGATAGAACATGTTGCAGGATAAACTATTGATGATCTGATAGTATTTATTGAAGTTTTTTTTTTTAATTTTGTCCGTCATTAGTGTTCTGGTTTTCTTTTCCTTGTGCGATTTTTTGTCCATTTGGTGACTCTTTCAAAAAAGTTTCTCTTATGATGTCTATTAGCCTTACTAATAGCCAATAAGGGTTAACTTTCTAATGGACAATGAACCAAAAATCAACGTGTGCTAATAGACAAAAATATGGGTTAACTTTCTGGTGTCATCAATAACATGGACTACATAATCACAGAGGAACTTCCCAAGTTGATTTTTGGTTCAGGGGTGTGTAAGCGTTATAAAACACATAGAGACTTGTAATTAGATTTCCTGGTTTGATTGACTTGTGAATTTCTTCTGCACAGTATCGACTATTATTTCCATTGCTATTCAACAAGTATTGAGGATGTCTATTAGCCTTTATTTATAAGTTAATTTTGCTGAGTTATGGCTAAAGTTATCTATTAACTTACTTGTTGCTCCATACTTATCCATCATGCTTGCTTGAATAGTGAGCCAATGATCAAGTCCGTGGTGAAAGGTGAAGAAGCTTACTCACATATCTCCAGCAGTAATCCTATGGTGCAATAGGTTCCTAATGTGCTTTTACCTCTTTCAGATTGCTTTGCTTTTCTTTTCCTTTCCGATCTTCTTACGATGCCTGATATCCATCTTTTTCTCTCACAGACGTGTTGTTTTCTTTTTCTTTTATGTTTGTGACAATAGTTTTATGTTTTTGATTAAATTTCTTCTGTCATGTATGCATCTATATTCCCACATTTTGTCTCTACTCTAGATAATTTAGTGGATCTAAAGGCAAACTACGTATGGGAGGCTTGTTTTTCCTATAGCAAAAACAATTGATGTGACAACAATTGATGCGGTATATAATCCATGCCGATCAGAGTCAAATGCGGTATATAATCCATGCCGCCTACCCCAGATAGCTGGGATAAGGCGTATGATGATGATGATTATAAAAATAATTGATGTGACAACACATGGACAAATCATTTTACTGTTACTCATTTCCCCCCTGATTTCTATGCTTTGATTCACTTTGTAAGTAGCACATCATTCAAGTCGGCTGGTATTTTTATTTGTTATATGAAATATTTTTCTAGTGCTTGGACTAATAAAGTTCACATGTTATTCGCAACATTTAAGCAAGGCAAGGATGATGCCCTCTTAAAGTTATTGCAAATTTATTTTTGTTAGTGGTCTGAGAAGGAGCTATAGAGCAAATAGTCTGAGAAGGGGCTGATTATATGGTAAATATATCGGCAGCAGTTGAAGTTTCATGACTCCTTTAAGTCATCTTGTATTTGGATGCTGTTTATCTATTTTATCTTGCGATTGGATGCTCTATGAGTTCAATAAATTAGCACCAAGTATCTGATGCAACAACAATGAGAGCCCAGCGGTATGAAGAGGAAGTCTATGTGGTCATTCCTGAGATGAAACCACAGGCATTTAGGCAACCATTGATCTGTGGGTCCTGCATTGTCAAAACACGGTTATTATCATTTCAACGGACAGCTCGTGGCTCATCCCATAGGTTAGCAATTTCTGGAGCCAGAATTAGGTAGTAAAATTTTAATTTAATGGTAGCTGAACACAGTGACCTTAAATGCGGTGTGAACTCCCTTTAGCAAGGTCAGGAAGATTGAATTTAGTTGCTACTCTTATGTGTACATGAAAAGCAAGGGGATGCGAGTGCTTAGGATTCTTGCGTTGGTGGCAAGGAGACGTTGTTGTCAAGACAAATATGGATCCATTTCCTAAACTATGTAGGACTGCTCCTGATTCTCAACTTCTTGCGGATGATTGAAGTCTACTTTGCCTTTTAGCCAACAATAATTTGATTTCATTTGCCGTAATACTGCTTGTCTTTTTTAAAGTCGTCGAATATGGTGGCAAAGAACTTCGCTTTTTCAAGTATCCCAACAAGGGGAGAAACGTGCATTACAAGCATGGAAGAGTTTTTTTTGTCTCTTACGCGACTACGCCAGCCTTGATCCTGGATATATTGTGGATTTGATATGATATGTTCTTGATATTGGGTACCTTGATTTTTTCCATTAATATTGGTCTGTCCTTTTCTTTGCTTGAAGTTCTATTTTAATCATTGATAAGGTTCTAAGACCTTTCTACTTTTGTTATTTTATTTCTTCTTTTGGGTTTGTGATCCTTTTTGGTTTGGTAGAAGCGTATGATAAATTGTCTCTTGGTTAGCTCTTAAATAACATTTTGTTAATTTTGGATGGCAAAACACTAGGATGATGTACTACTTAAAGAAAGAAATAGAATGATCTGCAAGCGGCAGTGGAAATACTGGGGCTATGTAACATGGAAAAGCCATAAGGAAAGCGCAGATCCAATTTTCAGCACGAATAAACCCCACGTATGTATACAATACTTAGTGAATAATGAAGAAGTAAAAAGTATTGTAGCCAAAAAAATAACTAAAAAGCAAACCCTAGTGTACCCATTCAGTATTACATCTCAATATCCCAAATGCTTGGTATCATCTAATTTTGGGTTGGCCGGGCTTGTACATGTTCGGTGCCGAGGGATTTGGCACCGGGATAGAGTGATCTAATAGGCCAGTTGCTCTGCTCCTTCTAGTCAGGACACCACTCATTAACGAAGAAAAATTAAGATCAAAAGAAAAAATAAGTTGGGTTTGCTAGAGATGAATGGTCAGACAAGTATCAATGTCTCTCTCTATAGCCTTCTTCCGTTTCCAAATTTGTTTGCATAAATTTCTTGCGTTAGTATGGAACATCTTGATTAGTGTAGTGCTGAAGCCTATGAAGGGAAACACAAAATGCGTTTTACATTTCTAATTTTTTTCATGATCTGCCTAACAGAGATATAATTGAATGCTGAACATGTCATCTAACTCATCTGACATGATTGCCAGGGTGATCTTATTTCTTGATGGCTGACGCAAGATCTGTTGTTTCTGAGACCTCACAATATGTGATTACACTCGAACATTTTATTTACGCTTGCACATGAAATCTACAGAAGTGAAAAAACGAAAGGTTTAGTGGTTGTGAAAATCAGCAACTTCCATATTTTGATTGCTAATGGTACTATCAAGCGCCTAAAAACCTTGGGAAGGTCCATCTAATTCTGTAACATTAAAGTCTACATTGATTAATCACACTTTTTATTCTTTGACGACATACATTAGTGCATCCCAATTACAGGATATCGTTTTCCAATTCGACAGTCTAGCCATATTCTCACTTCATCGTATCTTTTTCATCTTGTCCCAAGTAAGCTGGGAATTTCTACGTGTGTCTCATAGTGACACTAATTACCAGTCTTCACTTGTGCATACTCCTGCTGTAAGGTCCCTTACAATGCCATAATCGAAATGCAGTCTTGCAAAATCATCTCAGACATCCATCTGAACATTTCTAAATTTTGGGTAATTTAAGACAAATTTTCTCTTAATCAACTACTGGCTCTTTATTTAAGGCATTTTGAGGGCTAATATAACATGCAATTGCGACTAGCATAGAAAGGAGAGGGCGAGGGAGTGTTGCATCCTGCTTGGTGACTGAATGAAGAAGGGAAAAGGGAGCATTTCCAAGGAATTTTAGCAGCTGAGAGCAGTGTCACCAGAAACATCCCATGGAAGAGCTCATCCATGGCCAACAGTTCTCATGTAAGATACTCAACTCTTGATACCCAAACACTGGGCAATGTAGCATAATTTCCGAATAAAACAACTGCCATGAGGAACATCTCGTCATATCCTATTATCTTCCCAAGTATAGCTACGACTAACCATTAGTCTTTTTAAGATGACAACAAATAACACTAAGTAGAGACTGTTAGTTGCTCATATCTCCATGAATTCGTGACGTTCGGCAAAAAAAATAGTATAATGACATCTTTGAGGATAACAAAGTCATTGTGTTGGAATATATAAAATAAATGAATAAAGATTTTCGTTTCCTAACGCTCGGCTCGAGTTTTAGAAAACTTGGTTTTGGTACACGTGGTCTTTCACGTAGGTAGTCCTTGCTGCTTTGTGATATTGTACATTGGTAGGTGCAGTGTAATTTACTTTAAGTCTGTGAGTATACGCCTACCTACGTGAAAGACAGATGATTGAGTGTTTTGCACCATTCTCTAGCTGCAATCCTGCTGTGAAACGCCACAAGAAACTTGCATTTACTGGATCATGATGTATACAAGCTTGAGTGTCTTAGTCAATCATTGTACTCACATCCTATTCTAACAGTTTCAAAATATAACGTGCAATATTCTATCATTGCTGCTCACCAAGAAAAAAGGAAATGAAGGGAAGACAAGTCGCATCCATGCTTTTTTTAAAAAAAAAATTGCTGCCACAGTCCCGGATGATAATGACCACGATCTAATTGTGTATATTAGCAGTAAGCAGCTTCAATGAAAACAAAAGGGTAGTGATAACCCTACAGCAGATTCCTACATGTGTATGGAAATGAGTGGGTGAACTCATGTGAGGTATGTCACATCAGCTCACCCACTCATTTTCATACACATCAGCTGTGTATGGAAAGTGTGTAGGAATCTGCTGTACAAATATCATTTCCCAGAACAAAATAGTGGCCGAAGTCTAATTTCAGTTGTTGAGAATCTTGAGATATTGCAGGCTTCTGGTTTCTTATATAGAGGTGAGTGTTGACTCACATATTAGAATTGGGCCAAATTTGTATTGTTCCAATCCAAATGGTCCTTGGATTCCCTTAGCCATGCTTGTAAGTCCACTTGTGACTTCTGAGCCCATTGCAGAAGGGTAGCAAACAACATCGGGGAAGATTGGAGTAATATAGAGGTCCATTTATAACTACCATATGAACAAGTATTTACAGCGAGAGCTCATTGATTTACTATTTTTTAGTAGAATAGATGATCGTTATCAACTTTGCTCGAAGATCATTCATTATAATGAAGTTACTAACTTTTCACCCACGTTTATTAAAATTGCACACTTGTGCCCAATATGCCACTAGTAAAATGTCTAATACATGTGTGTACGCGGTATAGTGCACTGCAAGGTTTACGGTCTTCGTCCACCGTGAAATTAATTTACGTCCCTTAGTAATGATACTAGCATACTTTATAACACATGAGCTATTTGTTAGATAATCAAGTTTCCCAATAGCGCAAGCTTGAGAAACATAAATTTATGTAATTTATTTTACCCCCTCTGGTCACTTTTAATTAAGACTGTCACATAATTGATCAATTTTATTAAGATGTAAAGTCCACAATAAAAAACCTAAGCTTTTCAAGCGACCTTGACATAGGGTAACCGCCGTCTCCAGCTGCCCGACTGGAGATTAATTATGGAACGATATAAATTAATTTTGAATGCATATTTTTTTATTAATTATCTCAATTAATGGTGACCGGACGGAGTATATTTTAACACCTCCTTCACTTGTCCATTAAGCACGGCACGTGTAACAAGATTGGGAAATGCCTCCAAGAGGCTTGGAGAAGTTATTAGGTATGAGCTAACCCAAGTTCCCCAAAACCTCGAGCTACTAAGAAATGTAAATCTTATTTAGCTATCTCATGTCCCCTAATTTGTCAAAAAAAATGAATCATCGCCGTGGTAACCAAATACTCCCCTAGTCCCCTTGTTTGTTGTCCCTCGATTTTATTTTATTTTGTCGTCGATAGCTTATAATTTGGTATACCACAGACTCGTTTTGGTTTTTTGTGACAACATATCATACCAATTTTTTTTACAACAAATATCATACCGACGACTAGTTGTCTTCGTAAAAAAAAGAGGTGTGTACGTATGCCTATTCTCCAGAGAGATTTTCCTCCGTTGAAATCGAATATGCCACTATGTTAAATGTGTTCAATTCCAAAATGACAAGACAGGTTGTATAAAAAAAATGACAAGACAGGGTGCATGGTGATTGCTGGCACACAAGAAGCAAGCAGGCCCATACATTTTGAGCTGCTCTCCATTCAGCCTTGTGACAAGAGCAATGGACCCATGCAGACTATCAAACAAATAGAGGAAAACAATCTTACTCAAGCACGTGCAACTGTGCAAGGTACCAGTGCAATCTTTCCATCTACACCAATAATAAGCATAAAATACTGCATAAAACACATTTTTTGGATCACAAAAATCCCATCAATAATATTATGTTAGAATTGTTTTTATCTTGGCAACAAATAATATTTTAGAATTGTTATTGCTTACCTTTTGGTCTCAAGGGAGATAGTTCTTTAAATTATTGTGGTAGTCCATGCCAAATTCATTTTGCAAGTTGCATCAGTTTTTAAAACAATGAACCTATTTCTAAGGTCAAGCTAAAGCTTTGAAAATTATTGGCAACACAAGAGTTGAAAGAATTGAGGATAAATGCGAGGTTTAGAAGCTCTGGCACTTGTGAAGTGACCAGGGGCTTGTTTGAGCAACCAAAGCACTTCGTTTACATCCGCTTTCTGCTTGAATCTCTAGGAACTTGATGATTGATTCTATGAAGGGAAAGTGCTAAATCATTCACATTCAGAATTATTTTTCTTTTTCTTAATAGTATAGTTTTGAGAGAAAGTGGATCAATAATACCCGTGCCTATGCATGATGTAATTTTTTTGCAAGAAAAAAAAAACAAAAGCGTGTTATGTCATGCTACCATGAGTTTTTTTTCTTTTTTTTTTGCTTTAACTATAAACATGAGATTATTATAATTTGTTGCTATTTTCTTAACATATTGTCGACATGAACTAGCCACTTCATTTTTTTTTCTTTTGCTACATGCTGGCCAGTCCATTTTGCTGCCACAGATTTTGGACGAATTTGAAATTGACCGGGGTCCTGCCAGGAATCCACCGAGGGCAATTGAGTAATTATACTAAACCATAAAAAATCTCCGTGCAATTGACCTCTGAAAGGCTTCACTAAAATGGTGCTGCCGCCTATCTTAACCCCACACAATTTGTATTGCCCCCCCCCCCCCCTAAATGTTGACTTATTTTTGGTAATGTTGAAGAAATCAGTTTCTTTTATATTTGTGGGGATACCCATGCTGTGCAACCACGTTTTGTAGGGTTCCTTGAAATTCCAAGGGACACTATTGACTAAAAAGGAAGGAGGAAACAAATGGAAAGTTTCCTTTCTAACAAATTGAATTTTACGAGTAGAGCAAACGGAATGAGTTGTGAACGAAATTAGCATGCTTACCTCAAAACTAATGGTGAACATGATACATTTATGAATTAACCCTCTGGTTTCCCTCCCAATGCCCTTACAAAAATGCAGACATTCCTTCCAATATTACCATTATGAACACAAATCCAATATCTCCTTTCTGCGATCCCAACTAATTTTTCTTGGTCTCCTCCCCTTTTCCTTCGTACTGATCACGCATCTCCTTCACCAGGTCACACTAGCTACCCATCTCCACCTACATTCGTACATTCAAAAGTCTAAAGTCGATCATACCACTAGTGCTGCTTCAATCTGCTCTCCTACCATACTATTCCAGTTGCCATTATTGTTCATTAAAGGCAAGCCTAATGGCAAAGCCTAATGAACTTTCCTTCTAATGGGGGACCATTGCAAATTTCCTTGGGCGGGTGCTCATGCAAGGCAAGCCTAATGGCAAAGCACCCACCGTTCCACGTGGCACGACCGGAGAGGCTTCCCAAAAAATACGGCCGACGTGTCTTCCCCGACGATCCTCGCTCCGCATATTCCTCCCAGGCCAGGGCCCCACCCGCCTCGGACTCGAAACCCGTGAAATTAATTAAAGAAGAGCCACTCGTAAATCCGCGCCACTGAGAACCACTAGAAAAAAGCCACGTGGAAATTCCAACCCCCTACAAATGGGCCTGGGCCGTTTCGTCTTGCCAGCCACCTTCTCCTCACTCAGCTCCCTCCACTGCCTGCTCTGCAGCAGAGCAGAGAGCTCCGCTTCCCAAGCCGATCTTTTCGGGAATCGGTACAAGATCATCTCCAAGCTTATCATCTTCACTTCGTTCTTCTGCTTGTTCCTTCCTTGGTTGGTTGTTTCATTACTTGTTCTGAGAAGCATTTGTGCAAGTTGTTGCTCTGTGATTTGAGGTTCTGTGCTTGCTTTTGTTTTGAGATTTTGAGTACTTTTGTGGTTGTGATCAAGAGAGTATGATGATTAGTTTTGATGTTGAGTTTGGTGGAAATTAAAACTAGGGAAGTTGGTAATTGGTGAGAGGTTGAATCAAAATTTTGTTAGTAGGTTCATGTGGGTAGTTTTTTTTTTGGTATATTCATGTGGGTAGTTTCTTGAAATCATGTGATCTTTGTTTTTTTTTTCAATGATTTTGGTTATGAGGTGGGGATTGAAATTTGATTTTTGAATGGATCTTTTCTTGTTTCTTACTAACAATTTTAGCAAAAAAGGAAACAAGAGAATATGTAAGATGTCTGATATACTCCCTCCGTCCAATTTTACTTGCCTGGATTATAAAAACACAATTTAACTGATTTTAATATTCCCTCAGTCCAAAATACCTGTCTGTATTAGAAAACCAAAATGAACTAAAATCCGTTTGTTCTGGTTTTCTTATACAGACAGGTAATTTTGGACAGAGTGAGTATTATCACTTGCTATGATTAGCCTAATTTAATGGCGAGTTACAGTTTTTGTTTTCAACTTTCTATTCTATGTGCCTATCCAGCTAATTGAGTCACTAACTTATGACTATCAGTTGTTATTGATGTATCACAAGTATTTGCAATCGTTTTCATGTTTAAACCTACTGGTGGTTGCCGATTTTCTCTTTTATTGAACCAATATAAATGATCATCTCACCTGTAAGAAAGACTAGTTTTTTAAAAAAAAAAATAGAAGAAAGGCTAGTTTTTGTATACAATTAAATATTAAGTGTTGTGCTTAATATTTAAATTTGATGTTATAAGAGGTGTGTACGAACAAAATATTGTATGCTTTCTAAAGGAAAGTTTTAATAGTAGCAAAATAGCGCTATGTCTACTTGATGTTACATAGTGGGACTAGACATGAGTTGA
Source organism: Houttuynia cordata (assembly GCA_039654745.1). Classification (NCBI taxonomy): domain Eukaryota; kingdom Viridiplantae; phylum Streptophyta; class Magnoliopsida; order Piperales; family Saururaceae; genus Houttuynia; species Houttuynia cordata. Next base: position 27,329,787 of record CM077505.1, read on the forward strand.
GATCAAATCTTAGTTGGTTAAGTGCCTAGCTATATCATCTGTTCAATGTATACTTGTTACCCACGTGAATTTAAGATCTAGGTTGCTATAGTTGATCTTGTTGTAACATAAACTCACATAAGTAATATTGTTTCCATTGCAGAGGCTCGATCCATGGCTAGCGTAAGTGCATCACACTTCATTTCTAGAAGTGTGCAACCAACCTGCGATTCGGAGACAAAGGCATTCGCCAGAAATGGCACTTGCAGCCTGAAAAATCAAACCATGACTTACCATGGATTGAGGTCTTTTAACAATGTCGACTTGTTAAGTGTGCAAGCGACAACAAAAAAAGCTTCTAAACAAGATAAAAAGAAGGGATCCAAGCACGAAAGGGCAGGGCTAGTTGTTGTTTGCGCTGGTGGCATGAATCTTGTTTTTGTTGGGGCTGAGGTTGCTCCATGGAGCAAGACTGGAGGGCTTGGTGATGTTCTTGGAGGCCTTCCTCCTTCCATGGCGGTAATTACAAATATATTCTCCTGGCTTTTGAACTTTTCTATATGTTTTTCAGGTAATCTAGAAAGTTTCTCCAGCATATCACTAATCCATATGTTACTAATATTTCTTTAGGCCAGAGGTCACCGGGTCATGACAGTTGCCCCACGCTATGACCAATACAAGGACTCATGGGATACAAGTGTTCATATAGAGGTACTGTATATTTTTCCGAATCTTATCGAAGTAATAATCATCAAATGCGTAACCTTGTTTGCCAACCATTACAATTTTTTGCAGGTACAAGTTGGAGACAGGACGGAGACTGTCAGATTATTCCACTGTTACAAGAGGGGTGTCGATCGTGTTTTCGTTGATCACCCAGTGTTCCTTGAAAAGGTTCTTTTCTTCTTACTCTACGAGTTTTACTTCAACACATCGATAGTAATTACACTCCTCATCTGATCATACTTTGTTTCAGGTGTGGGGAAAAACTGGAGGGAAAATCTACGGTCCTGTAACTGGAAATGATTATTCTGACAACCAACTGAGATTCAGCATGCTGTGCCAAGTAAGCACTTAGACTATTGTACGATGATGCGTGTGCTTGTCTTCTAGATTTTGATATCACACATAAGAAAAGAAAAATTGCTACTTTTCTACTTGTGGTAACTTCTTTATGGCTTCAGGCAGCATTGGAAGCGCCACGAGTTTTGAATATTGACAACAGCCCATATTTTTCTGGACCATATGGTAATTGGGAAGTTTGGCTCTTTCAGTTTGTAGCATCTCGAAGCATTTTGTCTAGCATCTTAGTTTTTTCTTCTTTATTACAGGAGAAGATGTTTTGTTCATTGCTAATGATTGGCACACTGCACTACTCCCTTGCTACTTAAAGACCATGTACAAACAGCATGGCATCTATAAGAATGCTAAAGTAAGGTCATCTTCTAATTGGCTATAATTAGCTCAGAGCAAGTTTTGAAGTCGTGGAAAATTCACATTTAAATGTTGTTTAGGTTGTGTTCTGCATCCACAACATTGCATACCAAGGCCGATTTGCATTTTCAGACTTTTCGCTTCTGAACCTCCCTGACAAATTTAAAAGTTCCTTTGATTTCATGGATGGGTATGTTTCCCATTCTTTCTTGAGAGCCTGTTTTATGGTATAATTATTTAATAATTACGGGCTTCACCAACAATATTATTTATTCATTATAGGTATGACAAGCCTGTCAAAGGAAGGAAAATCAACTGGATGAAGGCTGGGATATTAGAATCTGACAGGGTTCTTACAGTGAGCCCTTACTATGCGGAAGAACTTCTTTCTGGGGTTGAAAGGGGTGTAGAACTTGATTCATACATCAGAAAAACTGGCATAACTGGAATAATTAATGGAATGGATGTTCAGGAGTGGAACCCTCTGAAGGATAAATATATTGATGTCAAATATGATGCCACAACTGTGAGAACTCTCCCGTAATTCCTAATTTACTTGTTTGTGTTGTATTTATTTGCCTGTAGTGATGGAGAGATTTTTCCTCAGGTACTTGAGGCGAAGCGTCTCCTGAAGGAAGCTCTACAAGCTGAGGTTGGGTTACCTGTGGATCCTGACGTTCCTCTCATTGGATTTATTGGAAGACTTGAAGAGCAGAAAGGTTCAGATATTCTTGCAGCTGCTATTCCAGAGTTTATCAAAGAGAATGTCCAGATAGTTGTTCTTGTAAGTGTTGGGCAGATACTAACTGGTTGCAATAAGCGAGTATGCTTGGTTTTTTGCCTCTAATTATCCATTTGGTTTTACTGAAGGGAACTGGCAAGAAGCGCATGGAGAAGCAACTTGAGCAGCTGGAGGTACAATATCCAGACAAGGCAAGAGGTGTGGCAAAATTCAATGTCCCCTTGGCGCATATGATAACAGCTGGAGCCGACTTTATGATCGTCCCAAGTAGATTTGAACCTTGTGGCCTGATTCAGTTGCATGCTATGCGATATGGAACGGTAACGTATCCTCGTTTGTGCTATATGTGATTGGAACTATAATAGATGATTGTAGTTGAATGTTTAACCATGATTTTTAAAGCTATCTGCCAGAGCATATGCAAATCTTTTTCTCTGTTTTGTCCTAGCTACTGAGATTGCCTTGTCCTGTGCTCTAGGTTCCAATTGTTGCATCAACTGGCGGGCTAGTGGACACAGTGAAGGAAGGTTACACTGGTTTCCAAATGGGTGCTTTCCACGTTGATGTAAGCACTATGCACTATGCACTATGTAGTAGTTAAAATGAATAATCATTCCTGCTTATAAACTTATTTTCTTTCTCTTCGAACATTAAACTAATTTCATCTCCTTACCATTTCAGTGTGAAGCTGTGGACCCTGCCGATGTAACTGCAGTTGCAACTGGTGTCAAGAGAGCACTTGCTGTGTATGGCACACCTGCTTTTGCAGAGATGGTTCAGAACTGCATGGCTCAAGATCTGTCATGGAAGGTGAGGAGAAATTGCAAGACTCTACTTGGAAGAGCGTTTATATTTGGCAATGTATTAAACCATGTTATATTCTTTCTAATACAGGGCCCTGCAAAGAAGTGGGAGCAATTACTGTTGAGTCTGGAGGTTGCTGGCAGTGAACCTGGAATTGAAGATGCAGAGGAAATTGCTCCTCTTGCCAAAGAAAATATCGCCACCCCATGAAGGGCCCTGTGACTCTTCCAGCCTCATATCGTCATCAATCTAACCTTTGCACTTTTATAGGACTAACAACTGGCTTCAAAGCTCATGCAATGTGGCTTTATAGTATATCAACTAACTAGTACACTACTTAAGAGTTGCTGCAAATAATTTACGCTAATAATCTGTACATGTGGAGATTTTACTGCCAACTCTGTACTATCGACATGTCGAGGTTGAGTGGCCATTGTTTTATGTAGGTTGCCATGGATTGTAAGTGAGGGAAGGACACCCTACTGTAGTTTCCCTGTAAGTTTTTTAAGTAACAGTTCTCATATCATATGCAAACAAGAATTTTGCAGCTTAATTACTCTGATTGATGCTGATTTATCATGTATGGTTTTGTTTCTTTTGCTTCTTTGTCTCTATCTTTGGCCTGATCTGAGAACATTCTTTCTAATGGCTGTATGATGAGATAAACAAAGTCTCTGACATGCATTTGCGTACCACTAATCAATCAATTGGACTATATCGTTTGCCGGATCCCGCCAGGAGACATATCAGTTTCGACAAAAGTTGGTAGATGGCATTAGATTCATCGGAAGCTTCTTACTACTTAATTCTCGAGCGCTTCTATGTGTAATATGCTTGAATATACAATGTGAAAAGTTTAAATGAGACTTGTATCATGCAGCTTGATGCAGCTCGTATGAGCTCGAGTAATCTTGAGCCGTCGGATCTTGATCGGATGGCGACAAGGGTGATTGATGATTCACACTCATTACTTACCCACTACCCACTGATTTAACTCCCACCGTTGGATCAAAATTTGACAGCTCTAGATGATATGGCTCATGCAACCTCATGTAAACCGGGCTCATATGATTTGACATTATAAATAACCTCCAACATCTGAGAAGTCTATGTACTACAATAGGACCCTCGGTAGTATGGTATTTTTTTGTTAAAAAATGGACGAGCTTACCTGAATCTGCCCGTGAATATGTTGCCAAATAACTCCTAAATGCAGATGTAGCAAGCATACCTTTCTCAGTCTTCTGGCTAAGATGAAGTCCATGTAACAGGCTAACAGCATTCCAAACACCATTTTGTTCCATTTTTCCAAATTTCACTATAGCATTCTTCTTTTCATGCACCAATATGGAAGTAGGGAAGAAAATCTAAGAAATTAGGAAATCATCATTAATGTCGTTCCGTGAGCCTAAATCAGTCTCATGGGGTCCGACCTCATTAAAGCCATAGATGTCCAATTTGCCAAGAGGCCCATGACAACAATATAGACAACTTCATGCACTATAAAGCTCCAGATCGTCCAACCTAGGTGCGGGCACAGCCACAAGTGGTGCAGCTTTTTTCAACACAATCCCAAACTTCTCCTCAAGCTTGAGCTTCTCCCCCTCTGGTAAACTCCAATCAAAGGAGTGCACTAGCGAGGCCAGGGCATAGGTGACCATCCTCTCGGCCATGGCGATGCCGGCGCAGATCCTCCTACCGGACCCGAAGGGGAAGTAGTTAAAGTCGTTACCACTGTAGTCCCACTTCCCGATCGAACCAGTGAACCGCTCCGGATAGAACACCTCCGGGTTGGGCCAGATTGATGGGTCCCTCTGTATGGCCCACACGTTGACAAAGATCCGGGCCCCTTTGGGGATGGTGTAACCACCAATGGTGGAGGTCTCGCTGGGGCAGTGTGGGACCAGCAGTGGTAGGGCCGGGTGGAGCCTGAGGACCTCTTTGACGACGGCCTGGAGGTAGCGGAGTTTGGAGATGTGGGCCTCCTCCACTATTTGGGTCTTGCCGACCACTTTGTCCAGCTCTTCTTGGGCTTTTAACAAGGTGGACGGCTTGTCCATCATGTGGGCCAGGGCCCACTCTATAGTGTTGGACGTGGTGTCCGACCCACCCACCACCATGTCCTGTATAAAACAGAAATTTCAGCTAAACTTTTTTTGTTTTTCCGTAATATAATTCAGCACTAAAACCTCTAAGGAATGTGTATCGGATAATCGACCAAAAGACAAAATATTGTAAATATAGCGTAAAAAAAATATCAATGGTCTAAAACTAGTTTTTATTATATATTTTCACAATGTAACTACTAAAATGAATGATATATATAATTTAAAATATATATAATGCGTATATACTTTAAAATATGTATTTGTGTTCCATGGGGAAGTTGATTTTTTTTAATTTTCTTTTTAAATTAGTTTTTTTTAAGACATCGATATATCGGACTGAAATTGATATAATACTGATATTTTAAAAAAATTCGAAATCAATATAACAATATATTATTTTATCAGTAAAATGTTGACATCGATATATATATATATATGAGAAAAGTTTAAATGAGATCGCTCTCATATTGCTTATATGAGGCCACTTTGAATCATAGCCGTTGGATCTTGATCTGACGGCTATAAATATCTATAATGATCTCACCCACTCCTTGATGTGACACACTCACCTACCCACTGATTTGATATCCACCCTCCGATCGGAATCTAACGGCTATAAAGATTGACCTCATGCTCCTTATATGAGAACGATCTCATGTAAACTCATCCCTATATATATATATATATATATATATAGGCTAAAGGTAGCCTCCCGCTGGAGACGGTTGAGCCCCTCTCCCTCGCTCGACGGAGCGCTAGCCGCCCGGTGCCGGCCCCCCGCCCCTGTGACCTCCCTCCCACCCCCACTCCCCCTCTGGCTCGACGGGGTGCCCCGCCGCCCCGTCGACCCCGGCGAACCTCTTCCACTGGCCCCGACGACCCGCCCCGCCGTTTCCTCTGGCTCTACGCTGCTTTCCACCTTTCGCTGCCCCACCGCCTCGGCGAGGCCGCCCCGTCGAGCCAGAGGAGATGGCGGGGCGGGTCGCCGGGGCAAGAGAGGGAGGGTGTGAGAAGGAGGGGGGAGAGAGGTTCCACCTTTCGTCGCCTCACCGCCACGGCGAGGACGCCCCGTCGAGCCAGAGGAGACGGCGGGGCGGGTCGCCGGGGCCAGAGAGGGAGGGTGCGAGAAGGAGGGGGGAGAGAGGTTCCACCTTTTGCCTCCCCACCGCCACGGCGAGGACGCCCCGTCGAGCCAGAGGAGACGGCGGGGCCAGAGAGGGAGGGTGCTAGAAGGAGGGGGGAGAGAGGTTCCACCTTTCGTCGCCCCACCGCCATGGCGAGGACGCCCCGTCAAGCCAGAGGAGACGGCGGGGCGGGTCGCCGGGGCCAGAGAAGGAGGGAGGAGGGGCGAGGACGCCCACGTTCCATGCTAGAACCACGTGATAATACTGTAGTATCTCCGTTTAATTACTTACCATGAGCATGGCCCTGAGATGAGTCATGGTGAATGGCGGCTTCTGCTCCTTGTCGTCCTTCAACTTCAACATGAATTCCAGGAAATCTGTGCTCTCTTTCGTTGTTTCTTGATCCGTTCTGCTCATCCTTTGGTCGATGATGGCATCAAAGATTCGATCAAGCCTTAGGAACAAGTGCCCCATCTGCTTCTGAAGACCTTGCACATCAAACCTCTGCAGCGCCGGAAAGAAGTCTGACACGTTTGGCTTGCCCAGCAGCAGGGTGATCTCCCCCACCACCTGCCGGAACTCCGCCCCGATGCTGCTCCTCTCCTCACCCTTCATGGTGCCACCCCACAACATGCTGGTAATCACGTTTAATATCGTCAAGAACATCTGCTCCCCCACGTTGACGGGCTTCCCAGCCATGGCGTGGAGGTGGGCCACCGTTCCGCGAACCTTCTGCCGGCGGAGAGTGTAGACGGCATCGAGGCTGGCTGTGCCCAGCATCTCCCGGACACAGACCTTGCGGAGCATCCTCCACTCGGGCCCATAGGGGTTCCAGACGATGTCGCGGCCGCCGTAGGCCACAACGAGGGCCGTTGACGGCACGTCGCGGTTGGCAAACGTAATGTCATGGTCCTTGAGCACCTCCTTGGTCAGAGCCGGGGAGCTTACGACGATGCTTAGCTTGGTTCCTAGGCGGAGGGTAAAGATGGGGCCATGGACGCGGGCTAGCTTGGCGAAGCCGGAGTGCAGCTCAAGGTCGAGGAAGGGTAGGTTACCAAGCAACGGAAGGCCGCGAGGCCCCGGAGGCAGGCGGGGCCTTCCGGACCTCCAGTTGCCAAGCAGTTTGAGATAAAGAAGAAAGAAAATAGCAGCAAGGGAGAAGATGACCAGAGAGAGCTGATCATGATAGAGCTGGGCCAAGGTATCGTACAGCATCGAGATATCAAAGTGCTGTTACCTCTAGATGAGGAAGAGGAGAGAACCAGTTGAGATTGGGTACTCCAAACAACTCGATCGCCACTAATTTATTTAGCTGGCGGTGAGTTCTTTGACCACAGAGACCTGATCCGTATCGATGCGTTTAAGAAAAATAAGATACGTATCTGACACTGACGGGATACGTAGGTTTTGTTTCTTCACCTTCGCGTCGCACTTCCCCAGTTGTCACAAAGCTCCCCACTTTACCTGCCTCTTTGCTAAGCCCAGTGGCTCCTCCTCGGCATTGCAGACAAGATGGTAGGACGACGCCGGATTCCGGCGAAATCCAGCATGAAGAAAGGTGGGTTCTTTCCCAGGAGGAAGGTGGCTGCAAAGAAGGTACGGTTTTTTTTTTCATCCCCTTGAGCCTGCCAACACTTTGAAGCAGCAACACGGTCTTTTATTGGAATTAATCTTTACTTTTGTTCTTGAAAGTCGTTGTCTATAACATGAATCCTACTGCTCCATGAACCAATTTAGAATGCAATTTTACCATTCAAACGTTTTAAAGTCATAAAGGGAATGCAATGTTTCTATTAGAGTGCGATTGGCAACGTAGATTTAGATCCTGTGATTTTAAGAATAAAGTCATAAAGGGAATTCAAGGTTTTATTTTGTACCCAAAGCATAACTGAGTCTTGTCGACGAAAATGCTCACTGATTTTTTTTTCAAAGCTTATTTGTTTGCTTATTGTTTGATTTTATACTTATAGCACACCTAAAAATATATCTAAAATATATATAATTATTTTTAAATTGCTGTATCATATCCTATGTTTTAGAAAAATGCCGTATCTTTATACCGTGTCGTATCATGTCGCCGTATTTATATCCGTGCTTCCTAAGTCCTTCCTGTCGATATGTGAAATAGGAATATTAAGGATTTGGGTTCTCCAGATTCTCATAATGTTGAGTCTTGATCTTTTCTGCGTTGGGAGCTCCAGAAGAGACAAGAAAGGGCATCTCTCATATAGACAAAGTCGAGATTATATCCAATCAAATTTTGTAATTGATATCTTTAACAAACTAAGGTTTCATCTAAATTATTCCCACCGAATATTACAGTTCGACCAATAGCTGTTGCAGAGAGGGACATTAGTGCAACAGATGGAAACTATAGGAGATATTATTTGAGATACCAAACATCAGGTTACCTTTTAATCAGTAATTAAAACGCAGGGATGTTTGATTACCAAAAGTTTATGAAGGCCGGACGGCTCAAACAAGGCTTCAAAACCTTATAAAAAACATCGACTTTTTGACACGTTCGGCTCAATGTGCTGTAGTTGAAGAAATGTGATTGCTCGAGGCTGAGGTCGGAACAAATAGTCTAAGGGTGCGTTTGGGAACAAGGATTTGGATTTTACCACAAGATATAAAAATGCTCGTATTTCTAAATTCCAAAAGATAAAGATTTATATTCCTAAATTCATTGTTTGGTAATGGATGGGATTTAAGTGTGGATTCATAAATATGTGTGGATTGTTGAATTTCTTATTTGGGAACTTAAATTGGCACATTTAGATTTAGATTTGGATTTCTATAATCAATAACCCAAAATACATGTTAAATAACTTGTAGACAATGTACATACAAGGTAGATGCTTTCTAGCCAAATTTTCACAAATAACATGGTCGTTCAAAGCCCAAGTTTGTGGCATAAATACAAACTCATCTCAATGGACCACGATTCCAAATAGTTTATCTTGATCACACTTATACTAAGTTGGTTACTTAAAAAAAGGATATAGTCTAATGCATCTAGGCAGTCATCAACCCTCTTCAAAAAATTTCAAAAAAGAAAGATCTTCTGAACTAACTCACGTATATCAAAACTATGTCAAAACTAATAAAACCACATAAATATCAAGGCCTGACAGTCCTCTTGCCCATGGCAATAATCTTAAGCTAGACTTGTGTGCTGTGTCAGAGGCATCTATTTCTTTAATGCATGAAAAGCCCGAAAATGCAACTGCAAATACACATGACACAGTTGACACTGATAAAACAGCAGTGCACTTTCTTCCCTGCAGACTGATAGCGATGATTGTAAACCCAACTTTGCTAGCACTTCTGTGGTGTCTGCTGGTCACAATGCATCATCTGATGAATGTCTCTGGGAAATAACTTCTTATAAGCATAACCTAGAGATGTCACAATTGTCAAGTCTGGAGAGTAGTAGTTCATTTATTAATGCAGTGGATTCAACTATAGCTTTTTCTCCTGATACAGTTGTGGATCAAAATAAGGTGGAGGATGTTGCAACTCTAGATGCAGTCAAACATGAACCAGATGAATTTGTTATAGATCGACCTTTAGGAGGATCTACAATTATGATGCATGTCACTCTTAATCCTGATTCTGATTCCAAATTTGTTGATTTTTTTTCTCAACCGGCTCCAGTTGGAGCATACCAAAGTGATGTGTATCAAGAGGAAAAAGAGTATCTTCAGCATAGCGGTCCTTTTCAAGCCATAACATATACACCAGATGCAGTTCCTGAGCAAGAAACTGGAAAAGGAGTTAGTATTGGGTCTTCTCAAGAACATAGTGTGGCGTCTGAGACAAATGAGGCGTCTCCTGCATGTCTACAGACACTTCCAAAAGTTTTTCCAGAGCAAGAATCTGGAGCACAAAGATTAGAGTCCATTAAAGAAGTTGAGCTGGAATCTTCACTAGAAACAGGAAAGATACTGAAGTATTCAGAAGAAATCTGCGAAGTTCCAAATGCAGTACCTTCCAACCAAATTTTAGAAGACCATTTTGATCCAATTTGTGATATTCGCTTTGAAGATAGTGTAGCTGAAGCCAGCTTGTTACTGATTCAGAAGAAGGCCGCCAACAAAGCCAGAAAGCAGCCATTGTTGATGGTTCAAAAGTTCTACATCATGATGAAATTCCTGTATCATCAGTAGAAACTGATCAAATTTTTGGACCACATTTGTCTGATGAGGGTCCTCATACAAATTTGGAAAGCGCAGGGGAAATAGATCAAATCTCTGAGCTACATATGTCTGACAAAGATCCTCATGAAAATGTGGAAGATGCCATTCCTCCGTCAGTTCATTTGTATCTGGTGACAGAACAAAATGTGGATAATAGAGAGATTGCCAATTCAATCAAAGACACCATATTTCAATCAAAGGCACCTATTCCTCATCAACGTATACTTACAAAAGACTAAATCATCATCATAAATAAGAATAAAGAACCAGTAAAAGCTCCCTTAGTTTCTTCATACACAAGCAAATAAAATCAAATTTCAATCCAATACATCTAATCCTCATCAACAAATAGCCATAAAAAGTTAAAACATAGTTACATAGTACATAACTTTAAAAAAAGAATTCAGTAAAAGTTTCCTCAGTTTATTCACACACAAGTAAAAAAATGATAGTTCAATCATATACATCTAATCCTCCTCAACAAATAGCTATAAAAAGCTAAAACATGAACTTAAAATAGATTTCATTAATAGCTCCCTCAGTTCTCTTAATATGCATAAGAAAAAGAAAATCAGATTTTAATCAAATAATCAACATTGTAAAACAAATAAAAGAATCAACCAACATTGCAAAACCAAAATAGAACCAATCTAATCCACAAAGCTTGAACCTTTTTGGTTTCATAAATAGACATAAAACCATAACGGAAAAGGTTAATGCAAGACTAACCGCAACTACCCTGATCCTTAACGGGGGCAACGGCGCCACTGGCCCTCCAATCCACTGACCTCGGCAGCTCCTCCCCGGCCCGGACCGCATACCTGTCGTTCCCCGGCCGGCCGAGCCGCCTTTCCCCATCAACCGGGGTTCCCAAGTGCAAAAAGAACAAAAAATGGATTGAAAGAAGAAGCAATCACAAAACCCTCAATTATGAACAAAATATTGGCTAAAAGATTACCAATTATTTGATACTAGAAACATGTAAAGATATTACAAAAATTCATATCATAAAAAAGCTAACTTTTCAAGGATACTGAGTACCAAGACTGACGACCTCGGTGAGGAGCTGGCAGATGTGGATTGATCGGATCGAGCTGATCATCCCCCGCCCGCCCCAAAACCCCATCGTTCTCTTCCCTTCTTTCTCCCCCAACCCCTAAAAGCCTTAGTCCCCCTCTGTCACTGGCTGAGGGAGGAGACGAGGAACACAATGTTCGATAATGAGGAACAAGGCGATCAACAAGGGCAGGCAGTCACTGAAGAGGGAGGAGCACGACCGAGCACAGCGGAGGGACAACCAGATGAGGAAGGAGGTGAAGGGCGTTGGGGTTTGGGAGAGAGGGATCTTGCTCGATATGGGAGGAACATGGCGGAGGGATGAGCGCGGAGGTCGAGAAGGGAGGCAGTCACCGGAAAGAGCAGCATGTCGGAGGGACGATCAGAGGAAGAGGGAGGTGAAGGGTGGAAGGGTTTGGGGGTGATCTGGTTCGACTCCCCTGAGCCCGAGCCCGAGCCCAAGAATTTTCAAATCGCGTCTCGTAGATGTCATTTAGAAATCTGCACCTCTTAGTTTTAAGGGTAGATTTATGAATTCATTGGGATTTTAGTGAAATCCAAATTCGCAATCAAAGTATGGCATCCAATCAGTGGATTTGGATTTCTAGCTCCCAAATCCAAATCTCGAAATCTAAATCTTCGTTCCCAAACGCACCCTTAAAGAATTCTAAGAAAGAACATTATCAGAATTAGAAGAGAGGAGGGAAATAGGGTTTCTGGCACATTACAAGTTCAACTCCTTTGACAGACTACTAATGTTAGGTAAAAGCCTCGAATCTTTGGCAGCACCGTGTTCCCAAAAAGTAAAAGCTTCCTCACCAATAAAATCTCTCAACAGGTGTGCCGGATCTTTGGCACCACAGTGTTGCAAAAATTTGTTCGAAGAGCATACTTTGTGGTCAAGGACAATGGATCCTCCTTGCACATCTTTTGCCATATTATAGTTACAAAACTGATGCAGAGCCATAGTAGGCCCCAGTTGAAAGGGGTTATTGTTAAGAATTTGAGTTTAATTAGAAATTTTATTTTATTGCAATTATGTTATTTAGAAAATCAAGGATTTTATTTGATTTGAAGAATATCTCATTTAATTTAGGATAGATTTGGTTTGATTTTCTATGTTTAAGATGAATCTTAAATCAATTTTTCATTTCCTATTAAATACTTATTGTAAGCTTATTTAAAATGCCTCAATTTAATGGAATAAAGAAACGATGATTTGAAAAGAAAAAAAAACCTACGTAGCTCTCTGTTGATGGAGAGACTCCTTGTTTAGTGATGATGTCGAACAACCATAGTGCCGATGCCATGGTCTACCATCCGGTGTTGATTCCGTAAGTAATCTCTAGTGTTGATTCTAGATAGATTTATCCATTTTATCTCTCTATCCCTCCGTTTCTCCTCTTTCATGCCTAATCTGCTATCAACTTGATAGCTCATTGAAAAACCTGCAACCTGCTAATTTGGATCTACGGACTCAATCTCTTCAATTCAAAGTGAATTTATGGCATTACAAGCAGATCTTGGTGACTTTCTAGCCCAACTCGAGGAAGTTACATGATTGGTAAAGAATACAATTGATGACAAACGAACCCAAGCGTCTTACCAATCCCTGTCATTATCAGCAAACAACCATAGAGATGAGTCATGCGCCGGACAGCAGAGCCCTGAATTGTAGAAGTCACATCTTCGTGATGAAGTATTTCTGGCATCATCCTACCTGCCCAACATAGGAGAGGCTCCTCCTGTTGCAACCAACAACGAAGTGGAGCAATTTGCACCAAGGGTAGAACCAGAATTAGCACCCATTCTTATCCTTCTAGAGCTGCCACCACTGCCCAATTTTTTCGGTAATCGCACCACCGTTGTTCTCATTGGCGACGATCGTGGTTCTCATTGGCAGATCACGGCAGCCAACCAGCCTCGTGTTTCTCTTGAACGTTCAAAACCCAATCATTCTAGTCAGGTTTGGTTGGGTTAGCTCAAAACTAGATCCTGGTTTGGATTCTCCATTTGTCCCAGACCCCGGTGGTACCAAAACGGGTCCATCACCAGTTCTTTTTTATAGAAGCTATACTTTTCAAGTGGAGAACCTGAATGCCAAATTTTCATTTTCATGTAAGATGACACCTTTGCCGCACTCCGAACCTCTCTGGAGCCATACTCGTCGGAGTCTAGTATCTCTCACCTGGAGAGAATGATACAGAGCCATAGTAAGCCCCAATTGAAAGGGATTATTGTTAGGAATTTGAGTTTAATTAAATTTTTTTTGTTATTGCAATTATGTTAGTTAAAAAATTAAAGATTTTATTTGGTTTAAGATAGATTTGATTTGGAGAATATCTCATTTGATTTATAATAGATATTATTTAATTTTTTATGCTTAGGAAGAATCCTAAATTAGTATTTTATTTTCTATTAAAGACTTATTATAAGCCTATTTAAAAGGTCTCAGTCTAATAGAATAAAGAGATGATTTGAAGAAAAAAAACATCTGTAGTTCTCCATTGATGGAGACTCCTTGTCCAGTGATGATGCTGAACAACTATGGTACTGCCAATGCTATGGCCCATGGCTTTTTACATATTACCTGACGCCAAGTATGGTTTTATCATATTACCTGGTTTTTCTCGTGACTTCTCATATGACCTGGAATCGGCACCTAGAGTACCGAAAATGCCCTTCTTTTACGTTTTTATGCATTTTGTATCCGAAATGCTTCATTCTTCCCAAAATTAACGATTTACAGGATCATCAAGTTGGGGAAGAAGATATTCCGGCAAAGATCCATCCATAATCGCAGTTCAAACCATCGCCGTCCAACCCGAAAAAAAAAATTTCATGCCAAAAAACTGTAAAAACAGCGGGAAAAACGAAAAAAAATCTATGATGAATGGATTTTGATGTAAGAGCAGTGGGAAAGCCCTCCCAACTACAAAAATTAAGATCTACATGTAAAGAAACACATATAAAGATCACCCATTGGTGTTCGACTGCTCCTGGACATGAAATAAAAGGATAAAAATGGGCAAAAACGTGAAATACTCGTTGGAGAGTGACAAGTTCCATTTATATATCTTTCTGTGATACTAATGAGGTGGAAGAGGAGGAAAAATAAGGAAGAACGAAAAAAAATGGGAAAAAACGGATAAAAAATGAGCAAGTTATGACATTTTGAAGATTGTCATTTATCGTGTTGTCGACGACACGACTTGATTCAAGTCGTGTACTATGCAACACGACCTGAATCCAAGTCGTGTTATATGCAACACGACTTGGATTCAGGTCGTGTTGCATAGTACACGACTTGAATCAAGTCGTGTCGTCGACAACACGATAAATGACAATCTTCAAAATGTCATAACTTGCTCATTTTTTATCCGTTTTTTCCCATTTTTTTTCGTTCTTCCTTATTTTTCCTCCTCTTCCACCTCATTAGTATCACAGAAAGATATATAAATGGAACTTGTCACTCTCCAACGAGTATTTCACGTTTTTGCCCATTTTTATCCTTTTATTTCATGTCCAGGAGCAGTCGAACACCAATGGGTGATCTTTATATGTGTTTCTTTACATGTAGATCTTAATTTTTGTAGTTGGGAGGGCTTTCCCACTGCTCTTACATCAAAATCCATTCATCATAGATTTTTTTTCGTTTTTTCCGCTATTTTTACAGTTTTTTGGCATGAAATTTTTTTTTTCGGGTTGGACGGCGATGGTTTGAACTGCGATTATGGATGGATCTTTGCCGGAATATCTTCTTCCCCAACTTGATGATCCTGTAAATCGTTAATTTTGGGAAGAATGAAGCATTTCGGATACAAAATGCATAAAAACGTAAAAGAAGGGCATTTTCGGTACTCTAGGTGCCGATTCCAGGTCATATGAGAAGTCACGAGAAAAACCAGGTAATATGATAAAACCATACTTGGCGCCAGGTAATATGTAAAAAGCCCAGGACTATTGATGGTGATTTTAGATAAATTTATCCCGTTTATCCCTCTACCCTCTCTGTTTCTCCTCCTTTGCAGCCTGCCCTCTATAAAAAACACCTCCTATAAAGATAGCTATAGTAGCTTACACTAGCAATCACAAACTAAATCACTTGAAAGAAAGAATTATCAAAACAAAAAAACTTGTAAAAACAAAATTAACAATTTGGAGAGGTCTACAAACAAAGGATTTTTTTGCACGTACCACCACCATAACTGAGCAAGTGATTAAATCGAGTGTGCCAGTGAGTGCCCTCCGCATGCTTATAACTGGTATAGTGTCTTTTTAAATGAGCTTTATTCACTTGAGTGGTGCCTTTTCTAGCCCCTCAGGAGCATTCTATGGCCCAATAAAAACAAGAGAAAAATGTGCTGTCTTTTCTCATCCTTCAAAGATCCCAATGAGTGTCTATATTCTATATTGCAATAGCTCTGGGCTCTCCATTGGACTATATATATAGAGGACGGTTTATATGAGACGGCTCTCATACAAGGAGCTCCAATCTTTTGAACAATTAGATTCCGATCCAAGGGTGAATATCAAATCAGTGGGTAGGTGAGTGTGTCACATCAGAGGTTAAATGAAGTCTATGTAACTGTTTGTAGCCATCTGATCAAGATCCAACGGCTACGAATGAAATTAGCCTCATATAAACTATATGAGAGCGATCTCATTTAAACTTTTCCCATAATATACCCAATTCCTTTAAGCTGTAAGTTTTGTTTATGAAACAAAGTCCCTACCCTGTAAGTGATAGTGCACCATTCAGTACTTTCTTTGTACTTGAGTTCATTATTTAGTGATAGCGCGCAGTATAAACCATTTACGTTATCTAAGTGTCTGTAACAGCTTGCCAAAAGACGTATCTGCAACAGCTGTAGAATCGCATGCACGCACTGCCAGTCCAGGAATGATAATGCGCGTTTCTTGTAAAAGTCATGTGGATATTCAAACAATAAACCAACGCCAAAGGCCCCAATGCTGTCAATAATAATCAGTACTGTAGCACGCCTTGCAACGAGATGTCAACACTAGACAAGTAGTTTAGAGATAGCTCACATTTCCACCCATACACGCCATTTTTTAAGAGCCCACCACCATCTCCCGATGCTCCAATTTCATCTAAGCTATTCATTCCTGAGATCATGAGCCTTCTTTCCTTCTCTTTTGAGCTGCCATCTCACCCTCTTTGGTTTCCCTTGATACTACAAAACTACCCAATGATGTCAAGGTTGGAGATTTGATGTAGTTATTTGTTAAAAAAGATGATATTCTCTTGCCTTTCATGATTGAACTTTTTGCATTAGTGTTATAAAAAACCTTTTTGCAGCTTATCCTCTCTCATCTCTTTGTTTTTTTATTGTCAGTAGTTGTCAAATATATATAGTTATATAAATAGATATTAGTATGCCTTTTAATTTGTCGAAGTGTCGAAGTTTTACAAGCTGTATGTTAGTGCATTACTATTGCCTTTTCATGTTTGCCAAATTTTCACTATAGAAAAGTTGTCACGGTCTATTTATTCTTGGATAGGTATTCTTTGAGATATTTCTCCGTGTCTTGTGTGTATGTAGAAAGAAAAATGCTTACATTGTGCTAATGCTTATGAGCATGGCCAATCATACCGATTAATTTGAAGCATGTGATTTACGGAGTAAAATTGATCTAAAAATCACAAAATACCTTCAATTAAAAGAGCAACTATTATAAAATGTAAAATGATAATGCTAGAGTACCAAATATGTATACCAAACCTATACCCCATGATGGCAGGTTTTGTTGGACAATGAAAAAGTGGGATATGTGAGGCCTACTTTCATCATTCAACAAAAATACGGGTGTATGGATTTGGAGTATATATTCATTGTACAATTATCAGTATCATGACTAAAAGGGAATTTTTGCATGAAGAACTTTTAAGGCATATAACACAATATTTCATATTATAGTGTTTTCTTGAGGTCATCGTACCCATGGTTCTAAACTTCGGTTTTGACTCCAATGACTCACCTGCAGACTCGAAACTACATGACTCGATTGGCAAGTTGACTCGGCGAGTCAATGGAGTCCTGCGCCGAGTCAGACAAACTCGTGACTCCTCCGAGTAAAAAATTGCAATCTTAATGAAGAACAACAAGGCCGATGGAGCCCTGAATAGAGGAGGATTTGGAAAGTCTTGGATTTGAGAACAGAGGATGAGTCGTGTTCGTGAAGGAGAATAGAAGCTTGGGAACATAAACAAAACCGAAGTTGTGCGGGATTTGGAAAGGGGAATCAGCTGTTCAGATTCGGATTTGGACTCTTTCACAGATAGATTTGTGTTGATTTCGGAGTCATCTTCAATTAGAAAAAGGAACTGATTTTGGGGGGTTCGAACTACTTATAAAAACAGAATTTTTGCACCCAAAATAGAGCGCTTTGGGGAAGGTAAAAAAATGAGGAAAAGAGGGAGATGAAGAAGGGGATTGGCCGGAATAAAAGGAGGAAGAAAGGACTGATTTTGTGCTGATTTCGAACTGTGAATAGTACTGTCACTGTGCTACAGTACCTCCAGCTCAACGAAGAAGATGACGAACAGTGGTTCTGTGAACAATACCGCTATAATGTTTCTATGAACAGTGAAATATGACTTTGACAAATCAGCGGCGTTCTCCTCGTGTAACACCTGTAAAAATTTGTATGCTTACTAAAATTGATATTTTAGGAGATTGATCTAAAATACGAAATTTTTTATGCTTGTTTTGCTATGTTTTTGATATAGTGTTAAAGAGCGCGAAGAGAGCTTTCCAACGCCACCAATGGTATTCAATTCGGAGTTTGGAGCAAAAGGTTATGTTAGTTTGAATTTTGGTATGCAGTCGGGGTATGCAATTGATCACCGGGGTATGCGATTGATCTGGCGGGGTACGCGATAGATCGCAACGACGGATTGAATATGGAAATTGCGTTTTGAGTGGATTTTTTTGAGAAAAAGATACCAAATCCTAACCAAACTTGGAGATGACGTTCATGAAGAGATTTTGGAGCTTCCTTATTGGTGGAAAGAGTCCATGATATGGGAGGATTTGTTTTATGGAGAGATTTCCTCAAACTCTATATAAACCCATGAGAGGGGAGAGCTTGTGTTATTCATATCAAAACCCTAGCTCTAGAAAGCTTGTGCTTTTCTCATTCCCACGTTCACCCTTCTCTCAATACTCTTCTTGGTGTGAATCTTCATCCAAAGCTTGGAGCGGAGGCATTGTCGCGAAGCGAAGGAGGCGAACGACGCGTAAGGGCGATACTTTGGTGAAATAAAGTGTAGGATGGTTTTTCCCTATTCTATTCCTATTCCTTTTCTTCTCATATATGAGTATTGATTCATTCATTCATATCATTGTTATTTATATATATTGATTTGAATGGAATTTAATACATGGTTGGTTATACTAGTCATATTGTTGATTATGTTCTTCGCTATGTTCATGCTATGTTCTTAGATGAGAATATTATCCATGTTTGATATTTACTAATCGTATTGAGGTCCAAAGTTTTAATCTTTGTCTGTTAGTCCTTTGATTTCGTTGGTTCAAGTAGTCACAAGTGTTGTCCTAGTTTAATTGTCCTTATTCCAAAGGGTAGTTACTTAATACTGCTATGTATAGTAAAAGACATGATAAAAAGAGTATATTTATATAATTCCAGAATATTCTAGGATCTGTAATGAACCTAGGAGGGGAGTAATTACTTCTAATAATACTCTATTAACACTAATAAGGTTTGGTTATAGAAAATATTTAAATATGAGTATGATTTATCATCTCGGACAGAATTGTTTTTGTGCTAACAGTTGGTAGTAATTAAATCATAACTAATTGAGAAAAAAATCAGAAAAATAAAAAGTCAGTGGGATTAGAAACTAGACTCATAGGACTATATACAGTAAAAGTTTCAGGATCAAATTCAATATGTGTTAAAACTGAGAAGTGTCGGAAGTCAACTATTATGTAAAAATAGAACACTATAATTAAGGTAAAAGTTAGGAAAACTTTACCAAAGCAATAGCCTATGCTATAATAAGTATACTAAGAACTTTATATATATCATATAAGACTTTTCAGTAACTAGTACAGTAGAATGGACTATGTTATAAGAATTATTATCATGGGCTAATGAAGGGTTGTTGGTATTCAATAAGTCGTGTGCTTCACTTGTAGTGTTGACTCGATTCGACTTTCTAATTGGAATTCGAATCATCACTTTTCATCTCTTAAAATAGTGATCTTTGAAGTTTAGACCTAGTGTTTCATGACTCAATTGAAAATTGATATCGAGTATATAATTCATAGTGTCTTGAGAATCTAAATGTCTCTAGTCCTTTGTTTGTGTGTCGATTTGGTTTGAGTCTTCAATTGGAGTATGAAATCCTCAACCCTATTTGTCCATATTATGAGCTTTTGAGTTTGAACAAGTGTTTCTTGGACACGGGTTGTGTGTAATTAAGACTATGCACTAATATTTAGTAAAACTACGTAATATTGTATAATGTGAATAAAAAAGAGTTATTACTATTTACTATATTTCTTAATATGGATTATCACAGCAAGGTTGGATGGGTAAAAAGACCAACGGTATGAGATAGTTCTAAGTGGTTGAGTGAATCATAATTTCCACCTTTTAGACAAATGTTTGTGTCGGTTTGAGATTACACTTGGAAATCAAATCATCAAGGACCTATCCTTAAATCTTGACCTTGGATACATATATTTATATTACAAACCCAATTATTTTCTGTAATACTTGGTGAACAGAACAGGACATCTGTCCTGTTCTGTGGTGACTCAGCAGGAGTTAGCTTCTGGTTTTGAAAGAGGGATTCGGGGTGAGGGTGAAGACAATGAACCAGTAGAAGCAAGGGCGACTCCGGCGACTCTCTGATGAATTCCGGTGACCCCAGCAACCTCCGGCGACCTCGACGGCAACTCCGGCGACTGGCCTGAGAGTAAAGCAGAGGGGGAAACCGGGGGAGAGGAAAGGAGCAGCAGGGGAAGGGTGTCCTCGAGCGGCGACGCCGACGACGACTGTGAGCACCGGCGACGACGATTCCGGCAATCCCAACGGCTCTCTGACGATCTCTAGCAGCCGGCGGCTCTTAGCTATCTCCGGTGACTTTTTCTGCTCCGACGACACGAGGTAGGATACCATACCTCTTCCATAAAGATTTGATTTTTTTTGAATTCTTCGTCAATGGAGGTGGCGGGGACGTCGACATAGGAGGTAAGGGGCAGACGGCGGGTCGACGGGGGTCGAATCGACCTTCGTCAGGCCGCCGGCCACGATGGAAGAAGAAAAGGCAGCAGCTTTTTGCTGCTGCCATTTCCCATCTCCTCCCCCAAATCTGGCCGGACCATGGCCTGACGATCAGTGGAGGAGAGGAGGAGAAGAGAGGGCGGCGCCGGCTGGGTGGTGGCGGCCCGACGACGGCGGACGTGTCGGCCGCCACCCACGAGTGAGCAGAGGACGACCGACTGGTCGTCCTCCTGGGGAAGACGACCGGTTCGGTCCCAGGTTGGCCGAACCGGATCGACAGACCAAACCAGAATCCAGTTCGGTAATAGTTAAACCGAACCCGGTTCAGTCCATGATTAGACCGAACCCGATCTAGTAAATAGACCGGTTCATGCTCAAACCGAACCTGGCTCACTAAATAAACCTGGTTCATAAGCCGGTTTGGAATTTGAACTGTCGGTGGACCTCAACCGACAGTTAAAAACTGCTTACAACTGACGGTCAAACTTGACCGTCTGTGTATTTCTGTGAATTATGGTACATACAGAGCCAGAATGGTACATAGGCTCTTTTTTAGTAGTTTTGGGCTGTTTAATAAATAATTTCAAGCCCTAATTGGTGTGTTATTGGTATGTGTGTGATGTTACTGTATTAAGGGCATTAGTCCCTTATGTTATGCTGACTGGTAGCAAAGGTCTTAAATGGTAAAGAAAAACCCGACTAATAAACTTAGATGGTTTAGAGACTTAATCATTTTATAAAAGATAATAAAATGATGACTTGAGGGCTAAGCTTGAGGGTTGGGAAGAACCTAATCAAGATAAAGACTAAAATGCCTTTGAGATTGGGAGTCAGTGTGTGAGTGTGAGTGACTTCCGATCAAGCGACCGAATGACTATTAAGTCAAAGGTCAGGCTATCTGTTGAGTTATTGAGACAACAGTTGTGAATGGTATGTTATAACTCTAAAAAGGGTTCATACGAGCAATACCGTGATACCTGTTAAGGATCACAAGGTATAGATTGGGGTGGTGTTGCGTCTTCTGACTGGTGGAAGCTCTGCCGTCTGTATCTCTCTATGGATTTTAGAGAGCACTCACATCTTCCGACTGGTGGAAGCTCTGTGTCATGGTACCTAATAAGGACCAACTTCTATTGGCCAGGCTTAAGCTGTTATATCTTTCTATAGATTTTAGAGAGAGCATTTACATGTTATTTTGGCCCATATTTTCATCTTTCTATGGATTTTAGAAAGAGCAATACATATTCTACTGGCCAGGCTTAAGCTGTTACCTCTTCTCTATGGATTTTAGAGAGAGCGTGCTTATTCTCTATGGATTTTAGAGAGAGCTTTTGCATCTTACCAAGTGGAAGCTCTGCACTCATCCTGAGCCTTGGTTGCCAGGTGGTTTACTGTGCACATTGGAGACGTTAGCATCCTAGAAGGCTGTGTTTCCTGACCCACATCGAGTCTAGGAGCTGATGTGGAGCCAAACCCTTCTGACGGTCATACCTTCTAAGGTAAGGTGATCTACATATTAAATATGTATTTTATTATCTTCTAAACTTATGTTTATGTTAGTGTTTAATTAGAATTATTGCTACTTTAATATAGTTTTTGGTTTTTGTAGGAAATGAGAGCAAAGATGCAAAAATATGATGAAATAAGACTTTAATGGTTAAAC
The DNA here is from genome assembly GCA_039654745.1 of Houttuynia cordata. NCBI lineage: Eukaryota > Viridiplantae > Streptophyta > Magnoliopsida > Piperales > Saururaceae > Houttuynia > Houttuynia cordata. The sequence continues at coordinate 27,352,181 of CM077505.1, forward strand.
CTTCATAACTTAGTGTGTATATTTCTGATTGGACTGATTCAAGTCTCATGTTAAAGTTCAAGAAGTCAGCTTTCCAACTCCACCAACTACGCATAATTCAGAGTTCGGAGCAAAAAGTTATGACCATTGGAAAATTGTGCTGCAGGATGAATAGCAACCGATCGATCGGCTAAATAAGACGATCGATCGCCTGAGGAAAAATTGAAATTTTCGCGATCGATCATCGCCGTTTTATCGATCGTATCTACTGAAATTTTTTTATGAACAGTACCGATCGATCGATGAACAGTGCCGAACGATCGCCGTATACGAAAAATGCGATTTTGACCTATTTCGACTTGGATTTGGAAGGGGATTTTATGGTTTCTCTTCAAACTTATAAATAGACCTTATGAAAGAACGTTTTGGGTATTAGAAAATAGACTAGAGAACATACCTTGGAGGCTAGAGAGGAGCAAGAGAAGGAGTCTTTTGGAGCAAAGAAGAAGAAGGATTCATGACGATGGATCTACATAAACAGGCTTTTCGTTTCTCTCTTTCTATGTGTAACTAAATTCCTTGTCAAGGCTTGATGAAGCCCTAGATGTGTATTGCTACTCTTGATAGTTTAATTCTATAAAGTTGATTATGATTCATGCTTAATGCGATTTCATGAGTTTCTTTTGAGTGCTTGATCATAGACTTGATTGATTATGAATGAAATTAGATATTGTGATTGATTTTATGCCCGATCAAGGATAAGATTAATTGCATTATAATAGAGTTGTGATTGATTCTATGCCCGATCAAGGATAATATTGATTACACAATAGTGGATGAATTTTCGTGTCCGATCAAGAACGTTAGTGAATTCATTAGTAATTCGTGTGTCCGATCAAGAACACGAATTACCACATCATATCATTGTATGCTTAATAATAATTGAGAGTAGTAATTGCATGTCTAGTGGTTGATTCATTACCTTGATAATTCTCTGCATTGATTAAAATTCAGCTTAGTAGTTAAAGTTCATAGCTTTATTTAGATTAAACCAAAACTACAACTTTATTCCCTTGAATTTGGTAAAAGATTAATCCGTCCCTGAGGTTTGACAACCCTTTAATACTCACCGTAGTACAATTGCCTTGTGCACTTGCAAGGGTTTTAATTTTAAACAATCATAAGGAATGGGCGAGGCAGTCACCCTTGAGGGATTCAGGGCGTGCCGTGATTACCAGTACTAACCAGAGTGATAGTCACAGTGTTTTCGTGCTGTCTGTCATGTAGGTATGACATTCAGTGAGTCTGTCTATATGGGACAAAGACTTAAGTATTGAACTTGAACTTGGGAAGCAATAAAAGACTTGCTTGAAAGATTAATAAAAGATTCAAGTGGAATCCTGTAATAGGTTGCATAATATGTTAATGCAAATCCTAATTTGTTGTAATGTTGATGACTATGTTATGGTATCCCACTGAGTATTTTTATACTCAGCATCCTTATGTGATGTAGGTGCTGCTGTGGAGGATTGACTTCACGTGCACTTGGGAGCTAGGTGGTGAGGACGTTCAGATTGCTGAGCATATCTCCTGCTTCGAGTTTGTTCTAGACTTTGTATTAAGGCGTGAACGCCAACTATTTCTAGTTTATTTTGAGATGGATGACAGACTTGCACTTAGAGAACTTGCGTTGGTTTAATCGACTTTGCATCTTGTAATACTATATGTATATATGGTTGTATATCCATATTTGTGAACCCCAGTTATTGCGGCCTAGATGCTTAGTCGAAAATTTTTCCACTCGTGATTTATCGCATAGAGGAGTAATCCTCGGATCTTCTGCTACTACTCTGATTTAAAAAAAATGGTTTTAAAAACTGGGCCGTGACATTTTCTGGAATGTTCCTATCTAAGGCTATGCATGAACATATGTGTCTCAAAGTATTGGATGTTTGATTTATAAGTTCTATGGTGAGTTTTGTTATCATCTAAGATATGAGTATCCTTGTTAATCCAAAAAGTGAGTCATACGTTGTTGAGAGTCTTTGCTATTCTATTCATATTCTAAAAAGTGAGTCATATGTCTTTGAGAGTCTTTGATGTTCTATTTGTGACGACCGTAAATTTTATAGTATTTTCTTGGCTCAACGGTATGCATTTATTTAAATTTTCGAAAATCTTTTGAAAATTCAATTCCCGCCGGAATCGATCGAACACCGTAAAATTTGTGATTTTTTTGAATTGATCTTAATCGGAGATTTTATTGGATTATATGATTCATGATTGGCGTGACATGTTGGTTTGGCTTCATTTGACCTAAGATTATTGGATAGGTTTTTGTATAAAGTTTGTGTTATTTTTTGGAATAGAATTAATTTGAGATTAAGCAAAAATTATGAATTAGATATTTCTTAAGTGGGTTAGTAGTGATTAATGGAAATTCTAAAAGAGAAACCCAAACCCAAACCCATTTGTGCTTGGGTCGGGTTAGCCTTAGTGGAGGTGGTTGAGAGATGGGTTAATGGAAGTGGTTGATGGATAACATTAATTGACCCCCATTAACTCATTCCTTGTAAACCCAAGAGTCATCTTGAAAGTGGTAAAATCTGGAATTTTCTACTAAATCTAAGCCATTGGATTAAGGAGTGATCAATGGTGGAGAATGGTTCAAAAAGTCTATAAATAGGCTAGTAGGGGGGTGGTTTTGCTTAGTGCTCAAAGCCTTGAGCATTTCTCTCTCTCTCTCTCTCATTATCCGGCCGGCGGCAACCTTACTCCGGCGGTGGTCCGTGGTGGTTCGTGGTGGTCCAAGCAAGGTCGACCGGCGTGGTGTTGGTGCGGCATTGTCGAATTCAAGAGTGCTCGGGAAGTCTCGGTATTTTCAACCAAGTAGGATGCCTTTTTCCCATTACACTTCTTTTTGATAAAATGAATTGTTGAATGTTGATGCCTTGATGTTAAGTACTCATTTTTGGAATTTGTATTGCCGATCCTAGAATTGATATTCCCTCTTGTTTCATGACTCTATTGTATTTCAACTCAATCATTTCTACGTATGTTGACCAATGAAAATTGGATTTGGATTTTTATGTTAAATCTTGATCGCATGTGATAATGCTATTTGTATATCCATGCTCACTCTCTTGAGTAAAGATTTGATCTTTAGGCACTTTGGTGTATTTCCGTATTTCGTGTTCTATATGTATTATCATAGCTATTACTACTTGTATAATATCAACTAAATGGGTAATTGTATAATGAATGATAACTATAAGATTATCCCTTGTAAGATCTTGTCTCTGAGATTTCAGTTCGTTTTATTGTCAGCGTGTTTTGAGATCTAATGTTGTCCGGGATTATATGATAGTATCACTTAAATAATGAGATAAGAAAGTGTTGTAGTAATCGGGTAGTAAAGATTACGAAAAGTGGAATCATAAACTGAGATTTTGGAACTATAAAGGCACTGTAAAAATCTTAAGAAAGACTAGATTAATGTATAAAAAAGACTAATAAGGAGTTACTACACTTTATACATTAGTAAATTATGTATGACATAGAAACTTGGTCTCGGCCAGGAGCAATCCTGCGCAGGCAGACTTCAGTAGAAAAATGATAACTAATTATACAGTAATCAGAAAATTAAGTTCTTTATCAATCTGGAAACTAGACATCAGAGGCTATCTAAGATAAAAATTTCATAGATTAAATCAAATTGTTTAGAACGTAGTAACCTGATAAAGAGAGCTGTTCTGTTTTGGACAGAACACAGTTTCTGACTTTAAATGACTTAAAATCATAATAAACCTAAGAAGCTTGAGAATAATTGATAATGAAGAATCTAATCAAGTCTAATATGATTTTATAAGACTCTAAGAACAGTAACCTTAAGGTCTTAGAGCCAAATAAGGTGTCTTATAATAATAGTCCCTTTTGTTCTTCTCTTGGTCCATTTATGACTCAAGAGTAATCGAAGCTTGAATTCTAAGTCTCTGACGTGGTCTACCTGAAACGCGTCATTCTAAGTCGGGAATTATCAATTCTAGGGCTAGGTACAACTTTGTTGATAGCGAACTTGAACTTTTGGAAAATCATGTGGTGTGTCTCTTTTTAGTCGGGTCTCACTTGAGTTCCCAGACTAATTCATAATTTGATTTGGTTTATGCTTTTCACTCCTATGAAGAGTCGAAACTTTAGAAAGTCTTGTTCTAAGCCTTTTGACAATAGGGCTAGTTGAATTGTTTCTCCGCTAAGTAGCATTTAAAGCTCTTAGTCGGAATCATAGTATGCTCACAAGCCATTGCTAGATCTTGCGAGATCTCCGATTTATTGAACCTCTGTAGTTCAGCCGATGACGGCAACCGCGTGCGCTTAGATTGTATGACATTACGGAAGGTCTGCAATCTCCGCCCATTGTGCCCGTAAGCACCGATGGGGCCAGCATCCCTAGACGCATGGCAAGGTTCCTCTGAAGAACCTCTAGGATGTTCTGGTATTGATGAAGATTTGAGAGCAGAAATTGTACTTTGACACTTTGGTTGTCCAATGCTTATTATCTTACCTTCACTACTTTATGAAAGTCTTTGAAGTATCTTTGACCTTAATGCGTCTTGAATGGCAGTTGGTTCCAGGTAAGTGATCTTAGTCCTTGTTGAACCTGAGTCTGTTAAACCATTCATCTTTGGAGTCTTCTCTTATTTTTCCGGTGTGGGTTTTCTGTATCCTACTGGGTATTTCCTATGGAATACTCACGCATCCTCTGATGCAGGATTTAAGGTGGAACAGAAGTGATGTTTTCCAGCGGCATGGTTTGATGTTGGAGCTTAGAAGACTCATCTCTTATGTTTTGCTATATTTTGACATTTGAACTTGCGGCCTGCGTGCCATTTGCTTTATGTTAAACTCTGTTTGTGGTTGTTAAGACATTTTCAGATATTGTAATAGATATTTAGATTTCCTTTCTGTTATTCTACTTTTTGTAAGTAAATGTTATTTAAGTCAAGACGATCCTGCAAGTCCCATAATATTTAAATGGGATAAGCGTAGACTCGAGTATTCGGTCCGTCCCAAGTTTCCTACCCTATAACCGTCATTGGATTGACGCTTCCGCGTAAATTGGGTCTTGGAAATTTGGGGCGTGACACTATTCATACTCAAGAACGTGAGTCATACATTGTTAAGAGTCTTTGCTATTCTATTCATATTCCATAGAGTGAGTCATATGTCATTGAGAGACCTTGATGTTCTATTCATACTCCAGAGAGTGAGTCATATATTGTCGAGAGACTTTGATATTCTATTCATACTCCATGAGTGAGTCATTGTAGTAAGAGTTACCCTATTCTCAGAAAGTTGAGACTTATGCTATTGATTGAATCATTGTTCAGGTTGACATTGACCTATTTCTCCACTAATTGTTTGGTGGAATCATAGTATGCTCACAAGCCATTGCTAGATCTTGCGACATCTTCGATATTTATGAAGTTGCGATTCCATACTGCTCGAAAGGAGGCACATACGTACGCTTTAGACTGGTTGACATTACGGAAGGTCTTCAGTCTTTGCTCATCATGTCCATAAACACAGATGGGGCCAGCATGCCTAGATGCATGGCCGGGTTCCAAAAAGAGAACCTCTAGCATGTTCTGGTATATTTTACCTTTTGTGATTGATAAATTCAGCGAGCAAAAATTGTAACTCCTTGCACTATAGATGCCTGGAGCTTTTGGTATTTTGACTATTATCTCCTTACACCTGTATTTATTTGGAATCGTATAGTTTATCATCCTTCCTCTATACTTGAGAGCCAGGAGTCTTGTTGACTAACCTTTCTTTTCAGGTGTATAGACTTTTAGTTCAGTCCAGATGTTGTTAAATATTCATAATCCTTGTTATCTTTATTTCTCTTCATTCTGCTTGATTCATCTTCAGTGGGTTTTTACATCCTACTGAGTGTTTCTATGAAATACTCATGCATCTTTTGATGCAGGCGTGAAAGATAACTAAGACAGGATAGGTGCAGGAGCAAGAAGGTGATGCAGAAAGTTGAGGATGATTAGAGAGTTTTCAATTACTTGCTTAGTTTGATAACTTGATGTCATTACTAGCCGTTGTATGCCATAGTTTTAATGATTTCTTTTGATTGGCAATTTATGTTCTTTGCTCTAATAGAAACTAAATAGGATTCATTCGATACATTTACAATGTTTTATTTCGAGATTGGATGATGAGTTCCCACGTTCATGAGAGTTCCTGGTAATGTTGATTGTACATCCTTTTTGTGATGATATAATTGGCCGATTGGTTTGACTATCCGAGTCGCGTCCCAGAGTACCTACCTCACCAAAGATGGTATTTTGAAGACTTTTGCACTCCGATCGAGGTGTGGTATTTTGGGGCATGACACCTCGTCCCATGGCTAGCTAAACCCAGTCTGAGGCGTAGATGAAGCCCTAATTAAATTGATTTTATCTTATCTTTCTCTATTTTATTTAGTTGATGTATGAACTCTTATTCCATAATTAATGTTAATTTCATTGAATTTTATTTTATGTAAGCAAGAGAGGGTAAAGTAGACAGAGGCAAACGATATATAAAATAATTTTATGTTAAAAGGACACTTTGATTAGGATTTATATATGTAATTTTCAATAATTTATAATTTATTACTTCTTATTATTTAATTTATCGTTTTGTTATTTGAGGACATATTACTTCTTATTATTTAATTTTGTTATTAAGATCAAACATTCTATGGAATGCATGTTCATCTTTGATATTTTGGATCAAATAGATGAACTATTTTATTTATTTTTTATCACAAAAAATATTTTCTTATATGCGAAAATGAAATGCTTGAACTGCATGACTCCATCGTGACTCTATCAAAACTCCGAGTCGACTCGACTCCATTGATCGTACCCATTAAAATGTGTTATAAGTGCGAAGAATTTGAGATGTTCATTCCTAAACAATTTAATTTCCCTTTTTTTACTTAACTATAGCTCATAAACTCTTGATCAATTGAAGAATGGCGGTGCATTTGAATAACCCTACAAATATAGTAACTTTTGTCAACTGTGAAATAAGAGCAAATTGTAATTTAACAATCACCCCATTGCTGATTGAGTGTGAGAATGATTCAAATTATTCAAAGATGGTAATGTGAAGTGAGGGTCCCCTTGTTGATTCTCTGTGTGAACACTTTGTTTAAGGATCATGAAGAATTCTAAATCCACAAGAAGATCATGAAGAAATCTTGATCGAATTTGTGATGGCCTGCTCTTGCCTCGTCAGTGTCTCATTAGTTTTGTACATCACTAAAACGTTATTTGTCACATGTGAATGAGAATTAGAAAGGCCCATTTGTCAAGTCTTTGCTTCACACGGCCTATGGTGCTTATCTTGAATTAGAAGAAATCATAATCATCTTCAATCACAAGTTTTTTCGTCCGCACACCTCCATCCGAGAGTGATTTCAACATTCATGAACCATCCTCTCAGGCTTTCACTTCATTTTCCTTTTTCAAACCTCCTGCTTTAAGTAACAAAGGCAACCTAAATTACTATATTTGAAAAGATGGTACAAACAATAAATACATGTATATCTAGATTTGGAACTATGCAACAATTTATACTTTGGGTAAAATATCATCACTTCTATGAAGGGTTGACCACATTGCATTAAACCGAAGTGAAGAGTAACATTTCAAACTATGAAATAATGCATATTTTGGGTGCTTATGGCAAAGGATTTCCCTACAGTTTTTATAGGATTTGTAATTTTAGGGTGTGTTTGGCAACAAGATTGCTGCAAAGATTTCTACATGATTTCTGCAGGAGGGTGACTGGTAACACCTAACTTTTTGTTTATCATGCAGCATAGATTTTTCAACAATCTAAATGGTGTTTAGTATTACAATTGGTCAAAAACCTTGCTTTTCTCCCAATGCTTTCCTACACATAGCCTTGAAATCCGTGTTGAGAAGTCCTCAATTAGATTGAGGAGAGCAATGTCTCCTGAGGAGGAGATTTCTAGAAATCATATGGATTAATTAAGGGTTGCTGATAGCAAATTTCACTTTTTCTTTAAGGTGGAAAACAAAATGTATCCCATTTATATGTGCCCGGTGCACATGACATGCACTGGGCACTAGCCGCGTAATTTTGATTGTGAGATGGTGATTAAATAGGTAAAATGCGAGCTCATTGGATTTCATTCCTTGGCTCACGATGCATCGGGTGCATATTCGGAAATATGCTACTTGTCACACATTACACAAACAAATTTTCTCTTGTTCATTTGTTTACCATTTACTTGTTCCGTCCAAAATTATTACTAATATAAGGTCTTTCCAAATGAACTAATTTGAGTTCATTATGTTAACCTTATGATAATAATTCCGGAAAGAGAGAGTATTTAGAATAAAAAAAATAATGGCAAGATTTGATTGGATGAACAAGTATCAAGGAATTCCGTATCGGATATCGGTAAAATATCGGTCGGCCTATGAGACAAAATATCGGAGATATATCAGAGATATTTATAAAAAAATATCGGTGGTCGAAAACTAGTTTTTACCATATATTTTCACAATCTAACTTCTAAAATGAGTTATACTAATTTAGACAAAACATAGATTTCAAAATATGCATATTAGGAGGGAAAACAAAGGGGAAAGTTGTTTTTTTTTCCTTTTTTTAAAAAAAATTTCCGAAATTATTTTTGAAAACGTTTTGTTTAAAATAGCGATATATCGGTCCGAAACCGATTGTCGATATATCAGCGATATTCTAAAAAAATTCAAAAACCGATATTTACCCGTATATATCGATATATTAGCGATATATCGCCGATATGAAATTCTTTGAGAAGTATAACTATCTACATCGGATAAACTTGCATGACCAAAACTTATTAAGGAAAAGTTTAAGGGCGCATTTGGAAGCTGAAAAGTTTCACCTTTCACAGCTGAAAGTGACCAATCACCTTTAAAAAATGTTTGGAAGTTGAAATGGTGAAAAATACCTGTTGACAGTGAAAGGTAAAAATTTTCACTTATTAGCAAATCAGCTTCTAGCGTCCGTTTGGAAAGCAAAACAGTGTGAAAGGGCTCCTGCCGGTGATATGTAAAAAATATCACCTTTGAAAGAGCTGATTCTCACTTCAATGTATATTACAACTGACCAAAAAATCATGGGACCTGCTCCATCTCCTTTCTCTCTCCCGAATCTTATCTCCTTCATTTTAGTCTGTTTTCGGTCATTTTTTTATTCTTCTTTATTTTTTAAGCTCTTTCTGATAATCATGATATCCTATAAAAAAATACCATAAAATCTACAATAAATAGTATGCAGTGGCTCAACATCTTTATGATATCATCATTATAAAAAAGAATATTAAAAATAAAAAAATAAAAAATAGATCACAAATGAGCGAGATATGAACCGTTAAAATTTGTTCCATTAAAAACATGATAACCAATGCTATCATATAATCGATTACACGATAACTCGATTATCATGTAATCGATTATACGGTAGCACATTGTATCATGTAATCGCCCATTAAAATGGGACAGAATTTAACGGTTCATATCTCGCTAATTTTTTATTCGTTTTCGGTATTTTTTTTGTTCTTCCATATTTTTAATGCTCTTTTTGATCATCATAATATCCTAATGATCTTAATATCTTATAAAAAATATCATAAAATCCATGATAAATAGTACACGGTGGCTCAATATTTTTATGATATCATCATTATAAGAAAGAGTACTAATGTACGGAAGAACAAAAAAAATAACAGAAAACGGATCAGAAATGAGCGAGATATGAACAGTTGAAGTTTGTCCCATTAAAAGTTATCGTATAACCAATGCTATAGTGTAATCGATTACACGATAGCCATCTGCTTCTCTTTTTGAGCCTCAATAACGTCGTCGTCGAGTATTCCTTTCTAAACACAAATCAGTGTGATTTATGTTCAGTTTCCAAACAGAATTTCACTTTTCACAAAATCAATGTGAAAATTTTAACCTTTCTGCAAAAACCTTTTTTATACTCTCAAACACTTGTCACAAATAAGCTATTTTCAGGTTGATAATTTTCACCCTGAAAGGCAGTCACACCTGATAGTATTTTCACTTCCAAATGCACCCTAAATGAGACTTATCTCATGCAGTTTGCATGAGTCCGAGTAATCTTGAGCTTTCAGATCTTGATTTGACAACTACAAGGGTGGGTGATGATTCATATTCACTTACTCACTGATTTGACATTCACCGTCGGATCAAAATTCTATGGCTCGAGAAGACTTGGCTCAACTTTATCTTAATTTCTTTCAGTAGGTGTATTTGTTTAAAATTATAATACAAAAAAACAGATATATAGCAACAGAAAATCAGTATAACATGTACATATGATAAACTGGATGCTTGCTTAATAAGCCTCAAACTAGTAAAGTAAGATTAATCCTAAATAGCTTAAATTTTGAATATAAAAAATGAGTGCCATCTCCCGCCAGTGGTTTCCAATACACATGTTTAGCATTGTGCAGACCAACTTTGAGATAAACGTGATGACATCCGGACGTAACCCTTTTCACACACAAGAAACGAAGAGACAACAAATAACTAAAATATGAACCAAAAGGACGTGTTCTTAAAGCCTAATCACAATTTCCGTTTCATTTTTGTCCCCTACGTTTGTGAAGAAGAAAAACGTAAAAACAGGGAAGATTGGTCTGGGATTTCTTAATCTTAGCAACAAATCCCACCATGTGTTGCATGTTCTTGCTTGTTTTCATTCGCCTTGTCCTCTTTGCTATTCAGGCAACCCAAGTCAAACTCAGCCATCCCAAGCTCCTGATCGTTCATCAGCCATGCAAAGTTGTCCAACTCCGATCTCAGAACGCTGCTGTAGTCATCCTCTGCACTAGGGAACTTCCACGAGGCATCAACTAAGGGGATCTCAATCTCCTCCCCCCACAAACCACTCATCAATGGATCTTCCTCGCTCGATGATGAATTATTCGGCGGGCTCGAGTTCTCCTGCGAAGAGGTCACTTGGCTGCAGGTTGACTCCGGCTCCTGGCTGGTTTGAGGTTCGGCCGCTTGTGGGCTTATAGAGGCCGAGTCACAAGTATCAGCTTGTTGGTGGAAGGACTTATGGGTCACAGGGTCTATGCCCATCTTGGTAAGCTTCTTCTTGATGTAGGTGTTCCAATGGTTCTTGATCTCGTTGTCAGTTCTTCCCGGCAGCCTAGCAGCAATCTTGGACCACCTGCCACATATCACAAACTTATTAACAACACATAGTTACCAATGTGTTAAGCAATTTGCATTGTCAACCGCCTAACTGCTCATTTCTGTCACAATCCATTGAGTTTCAACTCCATGTCGCACAGATTTTAAAGTAAAACGTAAAAAAAACTAAAATAGTATAACTAGAGGAGTAAAAGCTCTTCTCGAGGAAACCTGTTTCCTAGGCGGGCATGAAGATCGATGACAAGCTCCTCCTCCTCTTGGGTGATCAAGCCCCTCTTGAGGTCGGGACGGAGGTAATTGGTCCACCGGAGGCGGCAGCTCTTGCCGCAGCGGAGAAGGCCGGCCAGCTTGGGGACGGCACGCCAACAACACTGACCGTTGTTGAGGATGAAGTTGATGAGCTTCTTGTCCTCCTCGGCCGTCCATGGGCCCTTCTTCACACCTAACTTGTCACAGCAAGGTTGCCTCCCCATCTCCGAACAAACGCCTAGCTACCAACTTTCGCACACCACTCTCAAGCTTCCTTTCTTTTTTTGTGACCAACCTCTCAAGCCATCCACACCCACCTTTAAATAAGGTGGTGGACCTTTGTCCTTGGCTCGACCCCTCTCTCGCTCTCTCTCTCTCTCCGTATGTTTTATGTCTCGAACACCACGATTCCCGGGGTCCCAAAGTCATGAAAGGGGCATGGCAACTGCAAATATAGTGATGTTCCCATGTTGATCACCAGGCTCATGATCCTTATGATTGAGGCCTTGCAAGTGTCCCCAGCTGATCGCTGCTGCTTTTGCACCCAAATTGGAGGCTTACTCAATCCTTCCATCATATGTGTGTCATCACCTCTCATCATTTCCATTTCATGTTCATTTTCTTTTACATATTAATGCTGCTCCTTGGACCCCACTAATGTATCACTTCACCCAAAAGAAGTGATACACCTAAGTTCTAAGATCCCCCTATTTGCCTAAGTTGAGATTCGAACACATGACTTCTCCACCCAACGGGAGACTTAAGACCATCATGCCAACAAGCGTCCTGGGAACCAATTAGAGGGAACAGACACACCAATACTATGGAGCTGTTTGGATGCTTGGATGCACCATTTCTCCGGCAGAAATGGACTTTTAAAGGACGAAAGAAACTTTCTAAAAAAACATTTAAAAGTAATTTTTCTGCAAGAAAAGTTTTTTCGACAAAAAGTCTCTTTTTGCTTGTTTTTGTTTGTATATTTTCTTGTGGAAAAAATTTTTAAGGCAAAAAGGGTTTTTTCTTTCTACTAAAATCCTCCTCTTGAGGTTTTTGGTAGAATTTTTTTTCTAGTGGATCTTAGCTGATTCCAAAGGGTAAGGCGATTATGCCTCGTTCCTGTGGTTTTTTCTAAGATTCCAGCCGCTAATGGATGTCAGGGCAATTGATGCCAAGGAGACAGTTTAACCTTCTTGAAAATCATTCTCATCTATATGTTACAGGTAATTTCTGCCATTTGATGTTATAAAAATAATAATAAAGTTTTTCTTCAAATTAGGAAAAAAAAGGCACCAAACATGGAAACATTTTTACTTTTTTCTACCAAAAGAAAAAAAAGGAAAATTGACTTTTCTTTAATTTCTAAAAATGCACCCAAACAGCCCCTACATTTTTCTTCTGTAAAAAAATCCACAAAAAATCTAATTGATATTAAATTCTTTGTGTGGATGTAAGCAAGGAGATGATGAATTGTGGTGTATGACAATCCACGCAAGTAACTTGCCAATATTAATAAACACGTGGCTCAATTGCACCAGTTACTAAGGTCACATGGTGAAAATAAGCCGTAAATTTTAAGTAGGGATATCTTTAATCATTTTCAAATGCTTGTTAGGAAGAAAGCAATTAGCTAGATACAGCGGAATGCTAATATAAGACTCCAGCCCTGCAAATCATTGTCTTAAGCAGAATTTTGGTCCTCCATGAATCTGGTTCATTTGTAGGTACTGCAGATGCCCACTTCGATTTGAGCTTTTACACTTGATCTTGGCACAGTTCGTGGGCTTCCCCTAGGAAGCAAGAGATCTTTAGTCTTAGGGCTATAGGTGCTGTTTGATACGTTTGAATTCTGTGCTAAACTCAGTAAGATAGGCCCTATCCAGAAAAATAATATAGCCAATGCTATATATGGAAAGTAGGGCGTACAATGTCAGTCTTCTACATAATTAATATACTAATAAAATTGTTGTTAAGAGTAATTAAAGGTCTTATAGCATTCCATATAAGGAGTCTAATAACAGTGTTAGTTATACCATTAGTCTTCTCAGTAATTAGGATCTCTAATAGATTTCTGATGAATGATAAGAAAGCTATGAAAGCAATTCTGGAATGGAGTAGTTAGATTGTGAGGTTCTGCCGGCCACATGCATGCAAAACATTTTGCATGTGGTGTTTGACTAGTATAGCACTCCCTCAATCCAATGAAGCATGTCTGCATTTGAAAATGAGAGAAATTTATTGGACTCTAAGGCCCATAAAAAGAAAATAGAGTTTCCTCCCTTTGTTCGTGTTCTTTTTTCATGTTTTCAGTCGATAGGGAGCAAAGTCAGCCATGTAGTGATATAACCGTGTTAATTTAAATACAAATAGGCTTCATTGGATGAAGGGAGTACAATTTTATATTCATAATGAATTATATGATAATAAGAAATCAACTGTCTAGACCCCGAGGATGCATAGCGCAGTGGTTGAATGGAGCAGTTCCTTGGTTTGAATCTCAACCCCAGAATATTTAGAAAGGAGGAGTTTTTTATATATTACCTGCCGTCAACTTTCGTTTTCCCATATTACCTGGAATCGTTTTCTTTTTTCCGTATGCCCTGAAAACTACCGAAAATATCCTTCTTCCCAAAATGTAATAAAAAATGCTTCATTCTTCCCAAACTTACCGATTTACGGGAGCATCCAGTTAGGAAAGAAGACATTCCCGGCGAAGGTCCGTCCATCATCACGGTTCAAATTACCGCCGGCGTCATCCAATCTAGAAAAAATAAAATTTTATGCCAGAAAACTGCAAAATCAGCGGAAAAGACGAGAAAAAATCTATGATGAAGGATTTTGATGTAAGAGTAGCGGAGAAGCTCTCCCAACTATAAAAATTAAGATCTACATGCAAAGAAACACATATAAAGGCCACATATTAGTGCTTGACCGCATATGAATATCAAATAAAAGGATAAAAATTGGTAAAAGTGTGAAATACTCGTCAGCGAGCGATAAGTTCAATTTATATATCTTTCTATGATCCTAATGAAATTTAAGAGGAGGAAAAATAAAGAAGAACGCAAAAAAAAAGGGCAAAAACAGATAAAAAATGAGCGAGTTATGATATTTTGAAGAATGCACTAAAATCATGTTGTCGAAGACACGACTCAAATTTGAGTCTTGTCTTCGACAACACGATTTTATATATCTTTCTGTGATCTAAATGAAATAGAAGAGGAGGAAAAATAAGAAAGATCGCAAAAAATGGTCAAAAAATGAACGAGTTACGATATTTTGAAAAATACAGTAAAATCGTGTCGTCGAAGACACGACTTGAATTTTAGTCGTGTCTTCGACAACATAATTTTATTGCAATTTTTAAAATGTCATAACTCGCTCATTTTTTATCCGTTTTTGCCAAAAAAATTTGTTCTTCCTCATTTTTCCTCCTTTTTTATCTCATTAAGATATATTAAGACAAGAAAATAAGAAAAAATAAAAAGAACGAAAAAAGTGGAAGCTTTTCGACGAAGCTCTGGACGTCAGAAAGCATTCACTTTCCTCTTTCTTCTTATTTTTTCTTACTTTCTCGTCCTAATATATCTTCATGAGGTAGAAGAGGAGGAAAAATAAGGAAAAACGCAAAAAAATTTGGCAAAACCAGATAAAAAATGAGCGAGTTATGATATTTTGAAGAATGCAGTAAAATCGTGTTGTCGAAGACAGGACTTGAATTTGAGTTGTCTTTGACAACACGATTTTACTGCATTCTTTAAAATGTCATAACTCACTCATTTTTTGTCCATTTTTTCCCAATCTTTTTGCGTTCTTCCTTATTTTTCATCCTCTTCCATTTCATTAGGATCACAGAAAGATATAATGAAATGGAAGAGGATGAAAAATAAGAAAGAACACAAAAAAATGGGCAAAATGAATAAAAAATTAGCGATTTATGACATTTTGAAGAATGTAGTAAAATCGTGTTGTCGAAGACACGACTCAAATTTGAGTCGTGTCTTCGGTAACACGATTTTATATATCTTTCTGTGATCCTAATGAGGAAGAAGAGGAGGAAGAACACAAAAAATAGGCAAAAACGGATAAAAAATGAGCGAGTTATGACATTTTGAAGAATGCAGTAAAATCGTGTCGTCAAAGACAGGAGTTGAATTTGAGTCGTGTCTTCGGCAACACGATTTTATATATCTTTTTGCAATCATAATGAAATGGAAGAGGATGAAAAATAAGGAAGAACGCAAAAAAATAGAGAAAATGGATAAAAAATAAGCGAGTTATGATATTTTTAAAAATGCAGTAAAATTGTGTTGTCGAAGACACGAATCCTAATGAAATAGAAGAGGAGTCAAAATAAGGAAGAACACAAAAAAAGAGGCAAAATGGATAAAAAATGAGTGAGTTATGACATTTTGAAAAATGTAGTAAAATCGTGTCGTCGAAGATAAGACTTGAATTTGAGTCATCTTCGACAACACGATTTTATATATCTTTCTGTGATCCTAATGAATTCGAAGAGGAGGAAAAATAAGGAAAATTGTAAAAAAAATGTGCAAAAACGGATAAAAAATTAGTGAGTAATGACGTGTCGTCTAAGATAGGACTCAAATTCAAGTTATGTCTTCGACAATACGATTTTATTGCATTCTTCAAAATGTCATAACTCACTCATTTTTATCCATTTTTGCATTCTTCATTATTTTTCATCCTCTTTTATTTCATTATATCTTTCTGTGATCCTAATGAAATAGAAGAGGATGAAAAATAAAGAAGAACACAAAAAAATGGGCAAAAATGGATAAAAAATGAGCGAGTTATGACATTTTGAAGAATGCAGTAAAATCGTGTTATCAAAGATGACTAAAATTCAAGTCCGGTCTTCGATGATGCAATTTTACTGCATTCTTCATAATGTCATAACTCGCTCCTTTTTTATCCATTTTTGTCAATTTTTTTTGTATTCTTTCTTATTTTTCCTCCTGTTCCACCTCATGAAGATATATTAGGACGGGAAAGTAAGAAAAAAATGAGACGAAAGAGAAAAGTGGATGCTTTCTGACGTTCGGAGCTTCGCCGAAAAGCTTCTACTTTCTTCTTTCTTCTTTCTTCTTAGTTTTTCTTATTTTCTTGTCCTAATATATCTTAATGAGCTGGAAGATAAGGAAAAATGAGGAAGAATAATTTTTTTTTTGGCAAAAATGGATAAAAAATGAGCGAGTTATGACATTTTGAAAATTGCAGTAAAATCGTGTTGTCGAAGACATGACTAAAATTCAAGTCGTGTCTTCGACGATACGATTTTACTGCATTGTTCAAAATATCGTAACTCGTTCATTTTTTATCCATTTTTACACATTTTTTGTGATCTTTCTTATTTTTTCTCCTCTTCTATTTCATTAGGATCACAGAAAGAAATATAAAATCGTGTTGTCGAAGACACAACTCAAATTCAAGTCATATCTTCGACAACACGATTTTACTGCATTCTTCAAAATATCATAACTCGCCCATTTTTTATCTATTTTTGCCCATTCTTTTTGCGTTCTTCTTTATTTTTCCTCCTCTTAAATTTCATTAGGATCACAGAAAGATATATAAATTTAACTTGTTGCTCGCTAACGAGTATTTTACGTTTTTGCCAATTTTTATCCTCTTATTTGATGTTCATAAGCGGCCGAAAACTAATGAGTGACCTTTATATGTGTTTTTTTACATGTAGATCTTAATTTTTATAGTTGGAAGGGCTTCCCCGCTGCTCTTACATCAAAATCCCTTCATTATAGATTTTTTTTCTCGTCTTTTCCACTGATTTTGCAGTTTTCTGACATAAAATTTTATTTTTTCTGGGTTGGACGGCACTGGCAGTGATTTAAAATGTGATGATGGACGAACCTTTGCAGGAATGTCATCTTCCCCAACTGGATACTCCCGTAAATCGTTAATTTTGGGAAGACTGAAACATTTGAGATACAAAATACACGAAAAACCTAAAAGAAGGGCATTTTCAATACTTTAGGTACCGATTCTAGGTCATATGGGATTTTACGGGAAAAACCATATAATATGGAAAAATAAAAATTGATGCCAGGTAATATAGAAAAAGCTCGGAAAGGAGTATTTGTCCATATGAGTGAGTATGTGGAGTCTAGCTAGTGAGTTTGTGGTGTGTAGGTCACTGCCCGTGGGGCGGTTGGAGCAAAAAAAAGTACTAGTATCTTCTTGTCTCTCGTGTCACCTTGACCTGTCACCTACATGATTTAAAACTCATCCTTAACGAATGCCCCAAAGTGGTAAAACTAATAATGAAATACACCCTACTTTAGTTTTCACCAACGAACAATGAAAACCTTATCCAAGTGTACTCATTTTCAACAAGTACAAAAGAAGTGAAGCATGCACATAATGTGCAAATCAAATTAACCTGTATAAATAAAAATAAAATATTCCCTCCATCCAAAAAATCCTAGCAGCATTTGAAAATGAGTTAAATTTATACAACATTTGAAGCCTCCGCTTACCCTTACACATGCACAGCATGAGAATCTATTTGCCTTCTATAAGGTAAATCTAGTCACTTAGTAGTGGATCCGTAGTTTTTCAAATGCTATTAGGATTTTTTTGACGGATGGAGTATCAATTTTTTTAAGGTGAATTAATTTGAAAAACTGAATTATCAAAGCAGAACCAAATCAAAGTTAAATCCCTTCCATGACTCTGAGACACCTAATGGAGGTGCTATACTTCCTGTTACGACCTCAAAGAGAGAGAATGTACTACCTAAAAGTTTTCTTATAATTTTGCTGCTAATGATGTGTTGTAAATGAAATTTCTTTCATGATTTTGCTAAATAGACTCTAGCATTAATCCAAAAGATGAAGGCCCAAGCGTTAGTGTGCACGGTAACAAGTGGGCCGCATCTGCATAAGCAGATAGGGTCCAAAAACCAGGTTATGAGTCCTATCTTTTAATCGGCCCATCTCCGAAACAAACCCAGTAGGCGAGAAAAATTATTGGGTTCAATAGCCAGACCATGTCACTTTTTATGCCACGTTTATTGGATCTGTCGGTCTAAAAGGATCGCTGGCAGACATGCTATGGTGACAGATTGCTGAAGTGCATCTATATAGCTTGTGCGCTTCCAACTGTGGAGATCGATGGATCTCTCAAGCTCGGGAGTAATGCTCCTAGGTCACCATATAATCTCTCCAATTAGGGCTATGCCACTTTTATGCCAAAGCTCAAAGGAGAAATTATTAGGTGCAACAGCCTGACCAAGTCAGCTTTATACTAGGGTCACAGGGAGCTGTAGATCTCCAAAATCGATGGGCGATGGCGCACATGCTTTATGACACCAAAATAGTAGAGAGCATGCATAAACTGTGTGCGCCGTCGATCTTAGAGATTGACAACTCCCTTAGGAATATTGTTCTAGGGACACTCAATAATTGTGTCATGTATAGTTTCATTAAGCTTTTCACACATACATTAGGGGTAGAATCACTCGATACTCCGATCTTGCCATCTAAAATATACAAAAATATGTAGAACATCCAATTGACCCATCTACCGTGTGTCCCTTAGAACGGTTCCAATAATTTTTTTGGGGTCTACTGATCTTACGGCTGCCCGGCTACAGGCCCGGTAGCGCAGGCTATAATTTCTCTAATTTCCACGTCATATCAGAATAATTCTGTGTAGGCCCCAACTGTTCACAAATGGGCCCCGCAGAGAGCCGAAGAGTCAGCCGTTGAACATTCGGAAGCTCGCAGAACGAAATGCTAAAAATACGCTCGCATAAATGATACGGCCCTACCAATACATCAGATGCGGGGCCCGCTTTGTCAATGCGAGCGACCCTCGAGCGGCTCAGTAGCTTTAGTATTTTCAAGAGTTTTTTTTTCCCTTCAATTTCAGTAATTAGCCTCCATCGCGCTGGTCGTATCCATCCATCCTTCTCCGCCTCCCTCGCCGCCGCGGCTTCGACCTTCGGCCACCGGGTAACCCCTCTCTCTCCGTCTCTCTAATTGGGCCGAGCTCGGCCAAATCTGAGATGTTTCGCATCCATGGATCTGGATGGAGGAGGTCGTCAGATCGTCTCTCCTTCGTTCTCTTTCTTTTCGGTTTTGGGAATGATGGCTGCTCGAGCCATCTCCTCAAATTTTTTATGAGCCATGTTTTTTTGTGGGGCAAGTTGGTATTTTTATGCGTATTGACTTTTTTCTTGATAATTAAATTCAAATTTGTTTTCGATTGTTGGCAATTCGATTACTGCAGGTAGACCCTCTAGTTCTGTGATTAATAATTTTTTATTATTATAGAGGGTACGCATTTTTTTGTTTGATTTGGATTTGTTTTAGTATGAGGATCAAATTATCTTTTAATGCTAATTCGTATTCTTATGATTAGACAAAAACGTATAAAAAACTAACTGAATTTGTACGCGGCATGGTATGATGTGCATTGAAGAATAATCTGCCAATGCTAATACTTTGATAGATGCCATTATTATAAGATAACATTTGACTGGATTTTAATGTGTTCTTGAGATTATTCATTAGTTGGAGTTTAATATTTTTAGCATGTGGGTAGTATAATTTCTGTTAATACTCATTTCCCTTACACGGTCCTCAATATAGGAAGTTCTCTTAATTTCTGTATTGAACTACAGGTTGCATATGTCAAACAAAAAAAAACACAGCAGGTTACATGTAGATTTAGCTCAATGCTACTGCTATTAGCCAGTCCTCAACATAGGTAGTTCTCTTAATTTCTGTATTTAAACTACAGGTTGCATGTAGATTTAGCTCATTACTACTACTGCTTCATGAACTAATTCTTAATGATGGAGGTGTTTGTTAAATAGAGGGTACCGTTTATCTGTATACTAAAATAGCAACATTAGGCCTTTTATTTCATGATAAGAAGAAAGATATTTAAAAAGTTTTAAAATAGCTACGATTGATATTGCCTTGTGTAGTCTGTTTGACATGGGATAGTGGTGATTTGCACAAGAGAAATCTGTTATGACCTTTTGGTAGTATCTTTAGTTATTCAACATCAATGTGTGAGTTGGTTTTGCTTTTTTTTTTTTGGTAAATGGTTTGGTTGGAATACTTAGACGCTTTTTATTAGTTTATTAGAGCTTGTTGTGATTTTGAGTACAGGGAAATGGGAGCGTTAGACGAGATAGGTGTGAAACAAATAGGATTTAGGAATAACATAGATAGAAAGAGCAAGAAGATAGTATTGACAGAGAAAAGTAGAGGGAGAAAAATTGAGGGAGAGAAGGTAGGGGTAGAGAGAACGGAAGTTCTTGAGCCAAGGAAGGAGAGGATTTTTTTCCTAAGTCTGATGAAGGGAAGGAGGAGGTCTTTGCGCGGACTTGAGACGAGAAATCAAGCCCACTCCTGTGTATCATAATAATAGGAGTTTACTACAAAAAATCAAAATGGAATATTTTTTTATCAGGAAATTGCTGCAAAAGATATTTTGCTTGTAAGCGGGTTGTAAATTGTAGCTTCAAGATGATGGACACTTAATTTCGATCCGTTATTTTAATATGTGGCAGAGTGTAGTTGTGTTGAAAAGTTATTTGTATCAATAAACCATTATTGAGTTGGATCCAACAGTTTGACACCAGTCACCCATCCTTGTGTAGTTGATTATGTAACTGCCAAGGAAGTGAATGCATTGAGAAATGTTAAAATTGTGCTTATCCCTTCCTCCTAAAATCCTTGGTGCACTTTTCATGCTAAAATGGAAAGTATTAGAAGTTATGACAGAATCTTTTTCAATTTAATTTTCGTTATTTCCTGTTCCTTCAGTGTTATGTGGGTGTGTGTATGCGGGTGGATGGGTGGAGCTGATTCAGGGCCCCATCTCCATCGTCGTTACTGGGAAAGGAAGTGGCGATTGTTCTTCGTGTATGGCAATTGATGTGGAAAGATTAATATTTTCTGGATGAAGATGGGTTTTGTCCTTGGGGTTGCACTTATTGGAGGCAAGGGAGTGACATCTACATTCTGTTTATTTCTCCTTTATATGTGCACAAGATTTGTGTTATTACTCATAGGTGTTATGGTTTTAGGTTGATTTTTAGGGTCAAATGATTTCATGTGAGAGGTTATGGTTACATTGAGCAATATTCCAGTAAGCTTGTGTAAGTTGGCTTTTGTTGTTTATTTCCTTGTTTGTTGAAATACATATTTTTCCATGTTACATGTAACAGAAGAAGTTGGTTCCATAGCGTCAATTCATTCATATTATTATAGCTTGTACATGGTTAAATTTATGCATCAGCATATAAATATTTTACATGCGGAGTTTTATTTAAAAGCGAGTAAAGCTTTGCATATTGGAGTTACCTTCCTTCTCAACCTATAATTTAGAAAAAGATGTTTAATGAATGTCAGTGTATTTGCGCACTTGGATTGTCTCAGCAAAACTAAATTACTTCAGAATGACCTTTTCCCCAGAAGTTAGGAGTTATGAATTCTATATCTCAGAAAGTAGAACAAATGAGTATGGTTTTAGTCATGTATCCGTTAACCTACTCTTTTGTTTGGAAGGAGAATGAAAAAAGTAGATTCCTCAAACTTTATTTGCTGGTTATCTTTGTTTTTTAAACCCAGCTTTTATGTCTTTAGTATTTTGTCTATTGTCATCCAAAATTTTATTCAAGTAAGTTGTTGCATTGAATTTGGTGACCTACCTTTCTTATGCATCACATAGTGCTTTACTGCTTAAATTCGGTGTGCCTTGATAATTTCCATTTTAATAGCATAGTGGTGTATAATACAACTATGTTACAGAAATTAATGTTCTTGTGTGTTATTTTGATTATTTTGACACCAAATGTTGGCTTCCTTCACCCATTTATAAGTGCTATTATTAAGCTATAGCCTATATGCAACATGGCTGGAGCTGATTTTCTTTATTTTACCAAGCTTGTCTTTTTGTCTATTCTGATAGATTTGTAGGGCTTGTTACACTTACAGAAAAAATTTAGGTGAGGTCTATGGGAATTTTTCAGTATAGGCCTAGCCCTGGGGGTGGGTGAGGACCACAAGTTCTTGTAGTTTTCTGACTTCTGGACCCTCCACGCAATCCTTTTGGATATTTTAGCTATTAGAACGAATGCAAAGCGATCTGAAATATCACAGGGTAAGAAAATGAACACTTTTCAAAAATATGCTCTAATTCTTAGTTTAGATTGGGGGCAGTTGTTGTGATAAATGAACATACTAGCTGATCAATATTTTAGATCTGGTATGAATAAATTTAGTAATTTTGCGCTAGTGTAAGTTATGCAGAGTGAACTTTGAAAAGTGTGATGTGAGGACCTTGATGATTTAGAGTATTATTATGATACAACACCTATTTCAAACTTATGCTTTCGGCTGTTCTGATTGAAGAGCCTGGGAGTATATAAAAAATGACAAAGGGAGAATCGAAATGCAAGGGGGGGCACCAAAGCTTAGAAGAGGTGAGCAATGGCAAGCAAATATAATTCTTCATTTTGTTTGTTTCTTTTTTTTTTTGGGGGGGGGGGGGGGGGGGATTGGGCAATCAAATTAAATTCTGTCAAGCCAAAAAATGTACAAGATTATTTTGTTTCATGGCATTACATGATAAGGCCCAAAGACATCCTCCTACGGGAAAAAAAAAAAAAAGAACAAAACGAGAATGAGGACCGTGCACTTAAGGCTAAAATAAATTTAATCAAGTGAAAAATTCTATTGTACTCCTATTCAATCTGTCAGTTCTGTATCATATTCTTGTATACATTAAAAGAGGTCTCGGACTGGTATGTGTGCATTTTATAGTGCTACAAAAGGTGAGGTGGATTTCTATGCGATCTGAAATTCACCTATTTTCTCATGCCTTGAGCTGCTTATCATTAAAATGCCCCTGACTGTCTGCTTTTGTTGTTGCTACCAGTTTGATCATATATTTATGTTTCTCATGTCAGTGTCTGCTTGCTTGAAGAAACGGAATGGCTGCACATAAGGTTGCTCATGCTACTTTGAAAGGCCCAAGCGTTGTCAAGGAGATTATCATGGGAACTGCACTGGGCTTAATCGCTGGAGGCATGTGGAAAATGCACCACTGGAACGAGCAGAGGAAAACCAGGGCATTCTATGATCTATTGGAGAAGGGTGAGATCAGTGTTATTGCTGAAGAAGAATAGTTACAACAGAACGACCATTTTGTGTCGGCTGTTTGGTTTGAAATAGATTTATGATTAAGTTGTGAATGGATTTATTAGTGGCAAATAAATTTATGTTGCTACGTGAGAACAGCTAAATCGTGAAACCAGCTGTCTCTAGACAATGTTGAAATCGTGTCTTTGTTGTTCCCATTCACCATATTTTGAAGCTTTGGCATGCTTGTGGGACCGGTGATGCCGACAACCCATGGTTGTCTGAATCGACTGCTTAATCTATTTGGAGGGGCTGAATAATAGTGTATGGAAAAACATGCAGCAAATCGAGCTAGGTGCATTACACTGGCGTTGAAATATGTACGGTATGGAGCTGCAGACACATTTTGTTGAGATCCAATGAATTGAAAATGAGCTAAATTTATTTGACTCTAGGGGCCGCTTGGGGCATGAAAAATTATTTTGTGGATGTTGTGGTTAGTGGATTATATTCACTCGGATCTAGATGTTATATAATTTGGGGCATGAAAAAAAATCTACCTAATCATTGATTTGACTTTACCTTTAACCATGCTTTTAATGGGATAATCCACTGATGAGTTGAAACACCTGGTGAATTGCTTCAGCTGGCTAGTGAATTATCTCATTTATCCACTTTTTAGCTGAATTTTTCCAAATCAAGCCCAAACACTTGTGGGCAATCCACTCTGGATTTTGGGATAGTCTAGGTGGATAGAGCTGATTTTTCATGCCCCAAATGGCCCCCCTCTTCCACCCCCCTTCCTCCTCTTTCATGTTTTTGTTTACGAGGGAGCATAGTCAGCCATATAATGATGGACTTGTGTCTTCTCAAATGCAAACTTCATTGGATGGAGTATACGGAATAAGCTACCCTGTTGCTCTAAACCCGTATAAGAAGCAATTTCTGTCCCATTAAAGGCGAAGGTCAGTTAGGAAATTGCATAACAAGCAAGCCTAGAGAGGGGGCTGGACGGGTTGGGAGGGCAAAAGGAAAGAGAGCCTCAGGTTTTAGCCCCCTGAACCGGAAACGATCGTTAATGGGAGGGTTAGTTGGTTTCTGGTTGGTAGCTGTGTGGCCGCATATTAGTGGTGGTTAATGCTCCTCGCAAAGACCTACCTTTTGTTTTCACTTCTTATTCTTTCTAAATTTTGCATTTCATATTTATTGTGATGTGCCTATGATGGACATTATGGAAACCTTCTAGTAACAAGCAAACAATCTAAATAGATAAAGTGCACGCAGATGTGTGTGTGAGAGAGAGAGAGGGGTAAAAAGTATTAGCTAAATAAAGTGTTTAGCTCTCAATTAAAGGGCAAACTTTGACAAAATACCATTGAATCCTGCGAGGGGCTCCTTCGCCCTATAGCAAACGAACAAATTTCTTTCAAGAATTTCCTCTTTCAACTCTCAACCAGACGTGACTCACTTTGAACTCGAGTACTTCGTTCATGCTGTCTGCACTAGACGTGTTGATGACTTGCAATTTTTAAACTCCTCCTTCACGTTAAGAAACTATTTTCAGGGCACGCTCTAGTTTTCTACTTTTTGTCGCTAAGATGTTCATAACATACTCAAATTTGCTAATTATCATGTAACAATTTTGACTAGAATAAACATGGTAGTGACTGGAGGGTGAAGAGGAGGGTTTTACACACATTATGGGCCGCATGCACCTGGTGATGAGGAGCCCAGCTCAAAAGTGACTAGAAAGGCACTGCACATAAAATGAGTGTGCCTCCCATGTGAACTAGCTAGACATACAGTGTAATGTTTCTTTGAATTGTTGATATTATCGTATTTGGCATGATGTGCATTCCTTAGTTCAGAGTCATCTTTACTTTAACCCCAAATATAAGAGGATGGATTCTATCATTCTTGTTTATCTCAATGAATTTGTTTACATCCAACATTATATCAAGCGTATTTCTCTCACTTTCTATTGTAGGTTATCTGTTTTCAATATGTACGAAATATCAACTGTTTGGTAAAAGAACGGAAGTTCATATCGTAAATATTTCAACCACAACTTTTGTGATTGCATATGCTGATCCAACCAGTGCTGCTCTAGTTGGATGTCACCATGTCGACAGAGGTCCTAGGGTCAAATCCCTGTGGTGTGGTGTGGTGTGAAGGGTGTGTGAATTCATATGCTATGAAAAAAAATTAAATATGCATGAAGTACTCCCTCCGGTCACTTTTAGTAGATACTATTTTTTCAAGTGAACTAATTTTTTAGTGTATTTGAAAATAAATGTATCTACTAAAAGTGAGCGGAGGGAGTAACGATTATAAGTGATCTCATTTTCTTGCCTTTTGTTATTACTAAAGTTAAAAATCAGTTTGCACAAAAAAAAGTTAAAATAAGTTAAACTATATATGTTACCTGAGGATGATTGATGAGAGTAGAGATGACTGAATCCTATATGAATCTATTTTAAGAAGTGGTCTTATAAGTATTCAAGAAGGTGGAATGACATACTAAAAACGATCCTATGGATAACAGTAGCTATCCATAGATATTGCAGTATAGAAACTATCTAGTTTAAGGTTTTGGGGTGGGCAGTGTAAAATATCCTTCTTTTTCTCGACCTAATGTAGAAACAAAGGACCGAAGCTCGTCAAGAATGGTGTGAAGAATGGGATCGCAAACCCGCAATACCTTACCTTCTTTCTTTTCCTTTTTGATTGATAGCATTTACTCCCTCTGGTCACTTTTAATAGATATTTTACTCTGCAGGTCAACGGTATCTATTAAAAGTGACAGGAGGGAGTATTTAGTAGAAAAATTTTCAGCCACCAATCTTTTTCCCCGCCGGTCAGGCTCCATCGCCAGCGTCTAAGACATGGTCTCTTTCATATTTTAGCATATTGTGTAGAAGATTTTATCGTTGGTACAAATGGTTGTTTGTAGACTGTGACTTTCTTCTTATGGGGAATTTTTAGCCCATTGTTAGTTTTGCATGTTCTTATGCTATTGGAGGAAAGTTTGTTTAGTTTTTGTTTTTACTATTGTTTTGTTTCTATCTTCTCCCGATGGAGAATAATCTGTCTCAAGCTGTAAAATTGGAGGCAAAATTGATGAGGGTGGAGGAGAGATCATCTTCATATCAATGCTGAGAGTCTGTGTGGCCATTTTCATGCTTGACTTGGTACTAAATTATCCACAATACATCCAAATGATTCGGCTGTTATAAGGTTGGTGACTTTATTTTAGAAACTACAGAATGGAAAAGTATTGGAGCTAGGCTTAAATTCCATTAGATTCAATCAAAGTGCTAGAGTAACTAACTTTTTTCTCTGGTCTATCGAAGGCATTGAATTACTTCTTTCAGTGCTTCGGCAGGCAAGTTTTGATAGAAGGGGTCCAACATGAAGTGTGATGCTATGGCATGGTATTCAACAAACATTTTTGAAGAGGCGCTACTTTGGTAACCAGCGGATAGGCTTGCAAGAGCTTTTGGCTTTACTTGTTATGTAGAAGACGATATTTTTGTTAAAAAAAAGTGCTCTCTATTGAGAAAAGACAATTTTGTACCTGAGGGAGAGGGGATATGGTAGATGCTTTGTAATAGATGCTTTGGATTGTATCTTTTTTTTTTTTTTGATAATTAAAAAATTGTATTAAAGAAGCCAAGTCAAGTGAGTACAACCTCACCTCATCACGACAACACGTGAGGTGTGAACCCCTCAAGAAAATACAAAAACAAACACAGAAGAAAGTGCCAAACCGGTCGATCGATCGCGAGACACATCCGTCCCACCATTCCTCGAGATCCTTTCATTCCCTATGGACAGAGGTTGTGCTCATCCCAAAAAGTATGCAAGAAAGGGCAGTGCGTGAGACAAATATCCTTAAGATGAAAGGCGTCGAGAATCTCCTTTACTCTGTGGATAAGGTTTTGACCCAAAATATATGTCTCGAGCTTTTGGTCTTCAAAGATTCGCCTGTTCCGCTCTTCCCATATCATAGAAATAAAGCTTGTGAAACCTGCTTGAATAATATGCCCTGTGTGTTTATTGTTCCTGATCAACTGAGTCAGCCATTCCAATTCCATGAAGCACCCCCCAATTGTATGATGAATATTGCACTTACGGAGGAATGTTCGCCATACCACCTTAGTATATATGCATTCAAACATTAGGTGTCTGGTAGATTCTTCGTTTTTCCTACACAAAACACACCGGTTAACTAGGGATATCCCTCTTCTCTTCAGGTTATCCAGAGTGAGGAGCCCTTCATTGAGAGCCATCCAAGCGCAGAAGGAGTGTCGGTTCACCCGATGTTTAAACCAAATAAGGTTATACCACGGCACCTTCCCAAATTTCGCTCTAAAAGCATCCCAGGCACTCTTAAAGGTGAACTTACCAGATTGGTTGAGCCACCCATAGGAATCCTCCGATTCAGTAAACACCGGCATTTTGTCTAGGATTTCTTTCTTGGCAAGATCACCTCTTCTTGAGAGTATGCATTCATTTTGAAGATTTCCAGACTTAAGATAATCCGCTACTGTTTCCTTTGTGTTGCCTCCCAATTCCAGAACGGTTCTATTACCAAATTTCCGAATTAGAGCTAAGGGGCCGCTCCATGGTTCCACCCACATCCTTATTGTGCACCCATTCCCAATGTTGACAACAACTCTCTCCTACATGAATGATTGTAATTGAAGGATGGATTGCCAAGCGTAGGAGCAATTGTGCGCCCTAGTCGTCCAGATGGAGTTGGTGTTGAGATACACCCCATGAACCCAAATACACCAGAGAGATTCTTTACAGGTGAGACATCTCCAAAAGAGTTTGGCTAGATTTGCATTGTTGATGTCTTGAATACGTCTAACCCCAAGACCTCCTTCTTTCAGGGGGCGACAAAGCTTCCGCCAAGAACAGTTGTGAAATCCATTGGATTGGGTGGAACCTTTCCATAGGAACGTGGCCATGATACTCTCCACTTTGTGGCAGACTTTTTTGGGGAGTTTGAAGCAGGATGTCCAAAATACATTCAATCCACCAATAACCGATTTAATCAATTGGAGTCTCCCAGCATATGATAGGAGTGCAGTTTTCCACCCATTTACCCGTCTAGAAATCCTGTCAAGAAGAGGCTTGCAGGCTGAATAGGAAATACGCTTAGAAGCCAGAGGCATACCTAAATAGGTAATCGGAAAACACCCTTCTTGAAATCCGAGCATTTCTAGGATGGTAGATTTGTGTTGGCACCCTGCAGAGAAAAATATAGAGCTCTTGCTAATATTTGCCTGGAGACCCGACATATCTGCAAAATCTGAGAGAATTTTTCGGATACACACTGCTGATTGAACATCCTCCTTGGAGAACAACAGAACATCATCAGCAAATAGGAGATATGAGATAGGCATACCTCCCTCAATGGTTGGGGCCTTGAGATGACCATTCAATGAGGCCTGATTCAACATGGTTGATAGACCTTCCATGCATAATAAAAATAAGAGAGGCGATAATGGGCATCCCTGCCGAAGGCCACTAGCGCTGGAGAAGTGCCCATAATTCGACCCATTAATGAGGACGCTGAAAGTGGGAGTGCTAATACACTGCCGGGTCCAGTGGATCCATTTGTTGTCGAACCCAAGGGACTCCAGGACATGGAAAATGTAGTCCCATCTCACCTTATCGTAGGCCTTCCTCAGATCAACTTTTACACAGAGCCTTTTCTGACCCCCATGACGATGCATGTTGCGGACGAGTTTGTGAGCCAGCAGAATGTTCTCATTAATACTTCTCCCCTTCACAAAAGCCGATTGATTGAGACTAATAAGAAGTGGGAGCACTACAGCCAGCCTGTTTGCCATAAGCTTTGAAATAGTTTTGTAGATAAAATTGCATAGGGCAATCGGTCTGAATTCCTCGAAGCTCTTTGAACTCGCCTTTTTAGGGATGAGAGTTAGGAAAGTGTGATTAATGGCCATGAGCATGTGCCCTCTCTTGAAGAAGTCTCGAACTGCCGATAGGAAGTCTGGGCCAATAATATCCCAAAAGTGAGTGAAGAATTCTTTGTGAAATCCGTCCGGGCCTGGAGCCTTTCCATTAGGCGCCTGGAAAACTACCCCTTTGATCTCATCATCAGTTACCTCACTAGACAAGAAGGCAG
Organism: Houttuynia cordata; assembly: GCA_039654745.1. Lineage (NCBI taxonomy): Eukaryota > Viridiplantae > Streptophyta > Magnoliopsida > Piperales > Saururaceae > Houttuynia > Houttuynia cordata. The sequence goes on from CM077505.1 coordinate 27,381,979, forward strand.
CTTGATCCGGAGTTAGAATATGCGAGAAGGGGATTGATACCTGAGCGGTTGTCGAGGTAGGAGTGAAAAGGTTTTTGTAAAACAGCTCTGCTTTGCCTCCTATGTCCTGTGGGGATTCCAGCTTCATGCTCAGATCATCAAATATCTCATGAATGGTGTTCCGAACACTATGGGATGCGACAGAGGCACGAAAGAACTTAGAACATTTGTCTCCCTCTTGGAGCCACTTAATTCTCGATTTCTGCCGAAAGAATTGTTCTCTAATACCATCCTCTTCATAAACTTTTTGCCGAGCCAAATTTGCACACCTCCTCAAAGCATCATCAAGGGGTTGATTTTGCAGTGCGGTTTGTATGGAATGGAGATCAAGTACCGCTGCTCTATATCTGGCATTAACATCCCCAAAGTGATCTCTATTCCACCTTTTGAGAGCTCCCTTACAAGCCAGCAATTTTTTGAAAAGCATAAACAGGGGCTGACCTTGAATGGGTGTCTCCCAGGCCTTAGAGATAACCTCTCGTATGCTTGCATCTTGCTTCCACATGTCAAAGAACTTGAATGGTATCGGACCTTTTGGGAAAGGATGACGCATTCTGAAAATGATGGGGTTATGGTCCGATAACCCTGAAGGAGGACAATAGAGTCTGGAGGTGGGGTATCTGATGAACCAATCAGGATTAGCAAAAGCTCTATCAATTCGACAAAGAATGAGATTGTTACCGATTGATTATTACTCCATGTGAAGGATAGAGAGGATGGAATTTCCTGCAATCCAGCCTGTAAGATACAGTCATTAAAAGCTCTAATGTCGGCTTGAGGCGCGGTACCACTTCCCATTCTTTCCGACTCATGACGAATAGCATTAAAGCCGCCCATCACTATCCAAGGGTCACTTATTGTATTACTGAGATTGCAGAGGGTATACCACAACTTTTTCCGCTCCTGGGCATCATTAGAACCATAGACTGCTGTGAAATGAAAGGATTCACCTGAGGAACACGTGACACGGCAATGAAGCGTCTGGGGGGTCTCCTGCACCTTCTGAACAGTAGCAATATTAGGATTCCAGACAACCAGGATCCTTCCTGATTCATCGGAATTCAGATTATTAAATGACTCCCATCCCATAATAACTTTTCTACTAATATGATCCACCTGTCTTCTCTTGACTTTAGTTTCACATAACGCCAACAGGAACACATCTTCATTCTTGACAAGGTCTAGCACCGCCGACCTCTTACTTCCGTGGCCCAGACCACGGATATTCCAGCTACAGATGGACATTTACTTGGGATTAGGGGCAGTCGCCCCCACTTTAGTTTTCGCCTTCTGTTTCTTGGTAGTGTTATTCTGGTCCACTGCCCGGGCAGGTTGGGTCCTTCTAGCTGTAGTTGATAGAGAGGACGAAGCTTCAGAATTTGACTCATCACTATCCTGTATTAGGTGGAAAGGGTTTGATGAATGCTCAATCCGTTCTTGGTCATGCTTCGGTAGGGGCTTTACCCCTTTCTTCCCGGGAGAGTTCCAATCCTGCAAGTGTAGGACCTGCTGAGGAGCACCCCTGGGAGCTTCCAAGGGAGGTGGAGACAAAACGGTCGGATCATCTTGTGTTGGGCCTCCATTCTCATTCACCTTCGCTGTGGCATGGGGGGTGGTGGAGGAGAGGTATAGGGGTGAGCCATCATGTGCTCTTACATGTTTACCCAATACCATATAGGGTACCTGTCCAATCACAGATGGTGAGTTGCTTGTTACTAACCTCAAGTCTCCAGAGCGATTGTCGACCAGGCGGATGTTCTCAGGGGAGGAGGACTTGGGGGGCTCCAGTTCTGGATTCGGTATGGCATTAATCCCAACACTTTGGGCCATAGGAGAAATGGGACTTACTGTGACAGGCTTAGGGGAAGCTGCGACCGACAAGGCATTCTCTGTAGCTGTCAAACCCATAGTGTTTCTGCCCACTTCAACATCCAGTGATGGGTGGTGTAGTGTCTCAATCCAAATTTCTTTTGATGTACAAGAGTTAGTGGTATGGTCGAAACACTTACATTTGGAACAAATGCGAGGCTTCCATTCGTACTCCACGGGTTGTGGGAAGAAGGTCCCGTCCCCAGTGGCCACATGGACGATGGAGGGGAACTTGAAATCCGAATCTATTTCAATGTAGGCTCTGGCATATTCTAGGCGAGTTCGGTCGGCTGTAGCTCTGTCAGAAAATAGGGGGTGACCCACAAGGCTAGACACCATGCTCAGACTTTCCTTTGCAAAGTACTGGGGCGGAAGATCAGGGAAGCGAACCCAAATCGGGACCGATTTCACCAACTCTCGAACCGGACGCATGCCTGGGTGCCATTTGCGTAAGATCAGGGGCCTACCACCGACTGTCCACATGGAATTCAAGATTCGCTCACAATCCTCCGGAGAGGTGAATTTGAACATGAAGAATCCGCCTGTCAAGGATTGCATTTCAAACGACCCAACCGGCTTCCAAATCTTGGAGGCATACTCCTTGAACCACACAAAAGACGGACGTTTCCCCATGGCATATCCAACAAGCGTGTTTTTCCATCTTAATGCCTCTCTGTCAACAATTTCTTGCGGGATTCTAACTGATGTCAGCCCCTTCAGCTCCGGGTGGAAGGTGAGTGCGTTGGATGCCTCATAGGCACCTCTGAAGAGGCTTGCCCAAGGGGGGGAGACAGGCGCTGCCGTGGAGGATGTGGCAATAACTCCAGGGCCCAAAGGAAGGGGGAAAGGTTGAGGTGGAAGGGAGGGGGGGTTGGGATGCGGGGGGGAGGAGAAGCCCGGGGGCCTGACGGGGGAGGCCATGGCCTAGCTGATCAAGTCGAGGGGAGAAAATCGCACAGGATCTCACTTCGGCATGTTATCGAGCAGGTGGCGTGGGCAGTGGTATAGGCAAGGAGGTTTAATGAGGCTGAGGCTGCTGCGGCGGTAGACTGGTCGGGGTGAAGGTGGGAGGGGCCGGGGTGGTGGCGGAAGTAACCGGGACCGGAGAACAGTGCCAAAGGCGGCGCCTTTGGCCACTATGGGGAGGGGAAAGAGGGGGGGGGGGGGTTCGGATGGGGTTGATGGGCCGACAGGGGGGGGGGGGGGGGTTCGGAGGGGAATCCAATCACCTTTCCTCTCCCTTTCTCCTAAAATTGAACGACAGCCACTCAACCAAGAAAACAGAAAAGAGGGACAACAGAGAACTCACCGCTTCTGGGAGCTTCATAGGACGCCATCCGGCGAACCGCCTCCAACTGCGAGGGCTCCTTCCGGCAGTCGTCGCCCGACGGAGGGCTTCGCGGGGTTCTGCGGCGAGTCCGGGGACGGCGTCGGCTGCTTCGAAGGGCTCCGGCGAATCGCGAGCGGAGGGGAAGGGCCTTTCTTGGATTGTATCTTTGTTAAGAGAAAAATAGATCTTTTGTATATCTTTTGGCACAAAATGTCATTGTATTCTTTTTAACTTGACGCTAGCCCATTTGCCTTTCTTCTTCTTGCCCTGATTGCATTTCACTTTATAACTACAATCATATTTTGACATCCAACAGATAAATCCTTGTACTACATGACAGATCCTGCAATTTTGTAGGCAATTTTGATTATCCACTACCAGATCCATAAGTGTTTTTTCCTAAGGGCGAACATCACATACGAAAAGAATTGAATAGAATTGGTTGCTCAAAATAGTAAATACCAATAGTACCTTTTCATAGTGTATAAAAAATAGTACCTTTTTCATAGTGTATAAAAAAATAGTACCTTTTTCATATGGTATTGTAGACATCTTGTTTCCTTGTAGATAACGCCAAAAAAAACCGAAAATGCTGCAACCTTTTCTGATAAGTACAACACTGTTTTTCAAAGCATATAAACAACACTGCTACAAAACTTTTCTTTTTGGTACAGGTTGTCAATAACAAAAAATTTCTTGACACCTTTTGGGATCTCCAAATTTGTACCATCCTCTAAAGGTTGTGTGCAAAATCAATAGCAAAAAATTTCCGTTAAGACAGTGTGCAATAACACCATCAGCAATCTCTGTTTTTCCTCCCATGTATACCACAACCTTCCTTGTAATCAAAATGTCAAGTTGACTGTAAAAGTGTTTCTAATATCAAGACTTCCCCGTAGCTATATATAGATTTCTCTCGCTGTTAACACAAGCCAAATTCAGGGATATTAAAACTGCATTATCCAACAGTGATGTTATTTTAATGAGTTTTAAAGTAACAAAAAAATATATTGTGAAAAGTAAACAACTTACTTATCAATCAAGAAAAATTAATTCTAAGGTATAATAGGTTTTTTTGGTACATCCAACTTATAAAATCCTTCTATTGACACCAATCACTTGAAAAAATACATTGAGAATCATTTTTGCTGGCAGCAATACTAAAAATTGAATATAGCAATAATGAAAAACAAATGTAATGATACATTTAATCATAGATGCTTACTCAACCATTATTTATTTGCAAACATTAAAAGTCTTCAACTTGGGACATGAACTTATATTACCTGCCCCAAGGTTATGTTTTTGTCATCACTGATTCCACTTTCCATCCCCATCATGTTATACAGGTTTGTATCTTCACCTACATCACATAATGCAGATCTCAAGAAGGCATTCAAAAGGCTCAAATGGACAATCTCAGCTTGTAACAGAGAGAGAGAGAGAGTACCATGACTCGCGTAGGGTTTAGGGTCTAGCATTTCAGGAAGAGAAGGGTTTACATGAGATCGTTCTCATATAAGGAGTATGAGGTCAATCTTTTGGATCGTTGAATTCTAATCCGATGGTGGGTATCAAATCAGTGGGTGGGTAAGTGTGTCAAATCAATGGGTTGGTGAATTTATTGTAGCTGTTTGTAACCATCGTATCAAGATCCAATGACTACAAATTGAATTGGCCTCATATAAGCTATATGAGAGCATTCTCGTTTAAACTTTCGGGAATCAAATTATTTTCATTTTAGAAGGCTGCTTAAAAGGCAGCCGTTGATCAGATCGGACGGCCATAAGGACATACTGCAAGCTGTAACTTTGCTTCGCTGTGAATTCTTCTTATTTAGTATCTATACTTTCTCATAAGATAGTAGATCTCCCACCTACCAAGCTACCACTTTATTCAAGGGACACATGAACCCGCCACACTTCTATGTTCACTATATGAGTAACCTGACTAAGTGGTCCAATGTGCATTTAAAAGGAGGAGGTGTCCCTTTCAGACGTCAGATGGGTATGTTTGTTTGAATGAATGAAATAAGAGAGCAATTACACCCGTCACGGAATCCAAGCTTGCTCTATTATGATTTGTGGTATTGCTTCAAGTGAAGTAGGATAGTAACGCTTCGAAGTAAAAATTTCACTACTTCAGTTCAGCCTACTTACAAGCGTTGAAAAGAAAAGTTACCTTATGAAAGGATGCGTGGCATAGTTTTTTCACTATATAAGTGTGGACCGTCGGATTAGTATCCAATGATGCCCTAATTTGAGATGATATGCAGCCCTTTGAAAATTAGGTGGCTCCCATCTCGCAAATGGAGAGTTCCTAAGTAGTGTAATGCCTGAGTAGGTGGACTTTGTTAGTGAATTAATCTATATCAATCAAGCGTGGGCAATGGATAAAGCAATCCACTCACAATTAGCTTCACACTCGACAGACAAAATGATGTCAACTTTCATTGAAGTAAATACCCATTTTTTAGGGCTGGGGCGAACTCTTACGATTCGAGCCCCCTATCTCTACTGTTCTCCTCTACGTTGTACATGGCAATTCCTCTTCCACAAGCAATACGGTAGTTTGTAACGAACAAGTTAAAACTCATATTTTCAAGTAAGAACATAGTGTTGGAGCAAACCCAACAAAATTTAAGTTATTATAACCATATCATAAACAAAATTTACTAATTAACTGGCTACTTAATCACTTAAAATTCCATGTAGCAGTTGAAATATTTAAAACTCCCTCAAAGGATTATTTTGAACTGTATGGGTGTGGCCAGGAAAAGAGGGGTGGAAAACCTTCTTTCCTACTAGGCTTACGTAGACAGAAAATTAGTTAACAGGGTATAATAGGCAGGGAAGTATTTTTTATCCACCTCAGGTTGTCCACCAGCCTATCCTCCATCATTGCAAGCCGTCGATCACCAGCATCAACAACGCACATACTTTTTTTTGCTATAAAACAGTGCACATGCCTAATCCAACACACAAGGTGCTTTTTACAGGAGCTCAAAGTTGATCTGTGCGCTATCAGTTTTAATGATGGCGGATAGCAGGTAAAAAACGCTTCCAACAGATAATCCCGATCGTCCGGCATTTAGTAGATACATTTGGCTTTCCCCGAAAGGGAAAAGTTTAAATGAGATCGCTCTCATATTGCTTATATGAGGCCACTTTGAATCGTAGCCGTTGGATCTTGATCTGACGGCTACAAATATCCATAATGATCTCACCCACTCCTTGATGTGACACACTTACTTACCCACTAATTTGATATCTACCCTCCGATCAGAATCTAACGGTAATAAAGATTGACCTCATGCTCCTTGTATGAGAACGATCTCATGTAAACTCATCTCTTCCCGAAAATGTATCTACTAATACCGTACGGAAGGAGGTTAGTTGACCTGGGTCCCACATAGTTCCTGGGCCCACACACATCTCACAATAGCAATGGCCCATGTGTAACCAAAGGTTGTCCTCTAGCAACAACGGCGCATCTGTCTCGCCCAACTCCTCACTTCCCAATTCCGACTCTTTAACTCGCCAGTTCTGGAACTCGCGAGCTCTCAGATAGCTTCAGAGCTCCTCCCATGGCAACTGACAGCATCCTTCGAAGGCGGGAAATCTCAGCAATGCTGAAGCAGGGCTTCCTCTCCCCTTCCCACCCCCGCCATCTCCCCAGCTCCCCCTCCCCTCCCCACCCCTTCACCGCCCTCAAGACCCGCTCCCCGACCCTCTTCGAGATGATGGCCAAGGAGGGCCTCCCTCCCCTTAAGCCTGACTCCGACGCCGACCGCGCCCGCCGCCTCCAGACCCAGGTCTCCAAGTCCCTCGCCGACTCCCCATACGCCGCCGGCTCCGCAGCTGACATCAGGCTCACTGTAAGCTCCCGTGACGGAACGTTCAGGGTGTCCATGGAGGTTCACCGGCGTGTGCTGATTGGTCGGAGTCGGTTCTTTGCCGGGAAGCTCCTGGGGGACGACGACGTTGGCGCGCAGCATACAGTGGAGATTTGCGACTGTGAGGACGTTGAGGTATATGTGGAGGCGGTGGTGATGATGTACTGTGAGGATCTGAGGAGGAGACTGGTGAGGGAAGATGTTGCAAGAGTCCTCGGCCTTCTCAAGGTTCTTAATTTAAGCTAATTTCTTCGCTTTTCAGTTTTCTTGGTATAAACTTGCGATTGTCTTCATGCAAAAATGAGGTTATCTGGTTCTTGTTCATGGCTGGGTAGATCAGATACTGGAGTTGTATGCTTGTCTGTTACTCCCTCTGTAGACTCCTCAGATACTCCCAATCCGTCAGTCAATCAAATCCGGCTGCGGAACCGGAAGCATCTCCCTCTTCGAAAGGAGACTGTTCTGTATGAACAACAAAGATATAAGGGGCCGGTGGTTCCATCGCCTAACATTGCCATGGCCGACCAACAACCTCCGGAAGTAGTAGATACACTTGTTTTTTGGAAAGCATCTTTCCAAATACCGAATGCATCTATTAATTCCGGATGGAGGGAGTACTTGTCATCACTAATAGCTTGCTTAGAGAGGGATGAACAAGAGTGGATTTCATAGTTTGATGGTTCTTGAGTTAATTAGTAATTGCTAATCGGTAGATTTGGCATTATGGGGAGGATTCTCATCTTGCTGATTCATTTCCATTGTTTTCTAATTTGAGAAGAAAGGAACCTGTAATTTCTGTAATGCCCACCTGCATTACCTACCTGGTTTTTTAATTTATGGGTTTGCCATGGTGTTGGTACTTGGTAGTGATCTAATAGATGACTAATGTCAGTTGGTAAGCAACTTCGGTTTGGATTAGATATGATCTTAATGTAACTAACGAGAAGACTCAATTAATTGATAGAGGTGAGGCACCTTGATTCAATTTGCAAACATGACAAAGTTGGTCATTTAAGTTGTTAATGTTGGTTGATTCAACTGTGAAAAATTCATTTATTGACTTTATTAAGGATTGTAGTTCTTGTCTCTCGAATATTTTTAAATAAAACTGTATAGCATGCCCTATTCATATGGAATTTAGTCTAGCTAATCTTTAATATTTGGACTTTGTTAACGGTGAGGTGTTAAGAATTATATAATTCAAATTCCTTTTTTGTCTCGTACGTGTCTGTAGAATTATTTACTGTTTCAGGTATCTGCAGAAATCATGTTTGATGCTGGAGTGATGGCTTGTCTAGAGTACCTGGAAGCCGTTCCATGGACAGAAGATGAAGAGGAGAAGGTTGTATTCATTCTCGAACAACTTCAGCTCCAGGATCCAGTGCCTGAAGTTCTTCAGAGGATTACAGTGGAACCATCAACTCCCTCAAGAATAGATGGCATTTTCTTCCACCTTTTCACTAGTGTTTTACAAGCCAAGGATGATAAAGCAAGGAGAGAAATGAAAAGCTTAATTTCGGGCTTGGTTAAAGAAGATGCAACTCATGATAGAAATAGTGTTGACAAACTTGATATCTCAAGTGACATCCTTTACCATCTTTGTAACAAATGTCTGAGCTCTCTTCTACTTTGCTTGTCAGAGGCAGCAAACACAGAAGAAGGTGGGCGGGACCGAGGAGCTTTAATGGCTGAGATTGCACGTGAAGCTGATAATACCCATTGGATTGTGGGTATTATGATCGAGAAAAAAATGGGCGATGAGTTTGTGAAACTTTGGGCTGATCAGAAAGAACTTGCTAGTCTCCGTTCGAAGATACCCTCCATGTATAGGTTTGAAATAAGCAGAATCACAGCTCAGATATGTGTTGCTGTTGGGAGAGGACAGATTTTAATATCTAAAGATGCAAGATTGGGATTATTAAACACCTGGTTGGAGGCTTTATATGAAGATTTTGGTTGGATGAAGAGAGCCTGTAAATCACTTGACAGAAAGTTGGTGGAAGATGGTTTGAGTCAGACGATTCTTACTCTCCCTATGGCGCAACAACAAGCAATTCTGCTGAATTGGTTTGATCGATTTCTGAGCAAGGGTGACGATTGCCCCAATATTCAGAGAGCATTTGAGGTATGGTGGAGAAGAGCTTTTGTTAGGCAATATCCGGGAGATCAGGATCGATCTGAATTGCAGATCACAATCTGTGATTATCCTACTTGAAGTGGCTCTATCTTACTCCTTTCCTCAATTGATTTACACCATCTCCGTCAATGAATTATGGTTTTAAAGTTTGGTTTTGGTTCTGAAGCATACATCTCAGGCGGAAATCTGGGAAACATCTGCATCCACGACTTCCAATGCTGCCTAAAACCAGGTCTTAAAACCATGCCAGGAGCTGTACCCAAATCTCCAATATATTCTGTTCGTACGTAAAAGCATGTAATCGGAACTGTTAAGACTTGCATAAAAAAAGAACTGTTTATGACATGTATGAGAGTAATAACATGGGAATGTTACAACACGATTTTGGAAACATGAATGTAAGCAGATGTTTTCCATTAGGCCAATGTAACTCTTACAGAGTATGATTGTTATTTCGTCATTGGTGCCGCAGTAATATTTCCCAAAATCACCGACAAGATCTAGTTCATGAAGGAGTGAGTTACCCCGTTCCTCGTGTGCCTGACAGCTTTGATGCCTAGCTGTTCTGCTAGGCTTTGGCTATCACATTTCTCTGCATGCATTTACTGCATGGGGAGAGAAAAATTGATAAGGAGAGGCAGGAAACTGTGAAGGCTTTAAGATGGCAACATCTTTTATGTGGCAGATGAGAGTACAGCATCCAAGATTTTTTTTTATTTATTGCAAAACATTCAAGTTTCAAGGACAGAATCTATATAGAAGGAAAAGTCCCTACCAAAACCTTCAGATAGAAAGGGTGAGGACGAGGTGGTGGAGAATCCATAGCATTAAGCGTCGCTAGCTATCGATTTCAGTATACTTAAAGTTGGGGGAGGCTATCTCCATTGTATTGTCCTCGATGGAAATCATTGTCATCCTGAAATCACCATTATTGCAAATAAATTCCCTCAGGTGATGAAATTGTGTATCTTTTTTTTGTTTTTTGCTATTATGATATACAATATTCCTTGATATTTTGGAAATTCTCATATTTCATTAGTCATTCCCTCTAGCAGCTTCAAGCGTTCCTGCGTATTGCTTTTGTAGTTGATCATGCTATGGTAGAAAAATGTATGTGCACACAACAGAGACTGCTATTATGACGAATAATATTCCTTGAATTTGTGGTAATTCTCATATCTCATTATTCATTCCCTCTAGCAGCTTAAAGCGTGCCTGCGTATTATTGCCTGCGCATTGCTTTTGTAGTTGTGGTAGAATAATTTATGTGCACACAACTAGCCTGCCATATACATCATTCTTATTAATGGCAGTATGGCACTGAGTCTTTCACCTATTTTTCACCTCCCTTGACATGATACTGTTAAAGAGTACTCCCTCCGTTCCACATTAATAGTCCGATTTGGTTATTTATCCTAATCCTTAGTATTTCTTGCTCTTACCATTTTGCATCTCAGACTGATGAAAAAAAAGTATGGATGAAGAGAAACAGTATATAAACTGTTGATTAAAAAGTAAAGAAGAAGAAACAATGTCGAGTTTAGTTCTCTAATGACTCAAGAACTATGAACCAGCTTCAGCGTGTGGAAAAGGATGCCTATGAGTGGACCAGAATGAATGCACCTAACAAGAGCAAGGCCATCGAGGATGACAAGTTTCCAGTCCAGTAAACGCTCCCAGCCCTGGTCTCCCCGTATGTAGCAGTACCTGGAGAAGAGAAATCAAGAAATCTCATCATGTAAGAACACAAAAAATTGCAACTCCAAAAAATAGAGCAAAAACACTATCTTCTCAATTGGATTCTCAATCCTGAATGCGATTTGAGCATTTGAACAAGAGTCTATTCATGAAATTAAATTGTATATTATGTGTTAAGAAAATGATACCTGGTGTGGCACCGGAATAGTTGTATGAAGCTGCAAGTGAAAACAAAACAGCAATAACGTCTTTCAGAAAAGAACACAAAAAGAGTTAAAGAAACATAAAAGCATTAAAGTAAACAGCTAGATCGGCAAAACTTTGATACCAGTAGAGTTGCAGGTTTCGAAGCCTTGCATGAGGCAGCGTTGGGGGAGGAGGAGAGCCTGAGTGGGGTTGATGCCGAACGCCACGAGGATCTGGGTGTTGCTTAAGAGGCTGCAGAGGCAGGGAAGGTCGCCGCTCTGCACCGCCTCTGTCATGGTGTCGCAGCATATGTCCGGGGGCGACATCGAGTCCATGTAGTCCCGGCAAGGCAGCAGTTTCGACGCACACTCCACCGGCTGTTGCTGCGCCGACGCTGCCACAGCGAGCGCCAGCAGCAAGACGACCACCGTCCCTGCAGCCTTCCGAAAGAGGCCCATCTCGTCTTTCGCTCTCTCCTCATGGCAGTTTCATTGAGGAAGAAGCGCCGTTACTATTTCTGTACGCGATGAAGCCATGAAGAAGTATCCTTAAGAGGATAAATTTTTGGTGTAGTTACGACACCAAGCTATGCTAGCGTGGTGTCGCTAACCAATCGGGCAGAGACACGCAACCCCTTATGGACCTCAAGGGATTGCGTGTCTCTATTCGATTGATGACCGACACCATGCTAGCATGCCAGCTTGGCATGGTAACTACACTGAGACGCAGGGGTTTTGCATGGTACATATATACCTGCCATCGTTGGGCTCCATGAAACATGCATACAACCTGGTATAGGTTACCGTATTGGCTTCTATGTACCACGCTGGGAGTCCCATGTAAGGAAGGTGGCAAGCGCATAACATAGATAGATCTTATTTGCTGTGTAAGAATCACGTCACGGATAGTGAACCATTGCTGAAATGTGTATCCGTTTAAAAAATTCGACTATACCCAAGCAATAACTGTAAATGCTTGGAATAAGGTAGGGCTCCACGAGAGCGATGATCTGATTCATACATTAATTAATGTCATCTGAGCAAATACATGAGTAAAATAAGCACAGATTTATGCCACAAGCTGAGGAAATAAGGACCATGAAGAAAGAGGTCCAGAGACTCCTCAATAACTTGGAATGCAAATTAGGAAAAAGATGGTTGTTTCTCGAGTCTATATGCAACAGGTGTCTCCGTGCTTAGCACCTGCCAACCAAGTTTCTAAGCGAAAATTAAGATTCGATAAGTGCATTTTATAGATCCCAAATATGAAGCCAAATGGATTCGTAATTAGACACGGTTGTGTTACCATAAACATCCTAGAGGTACTTTGGAACAGAAAAATGTCCAATAGGTACACAGCTGTGTTACCATAAACATCCTAGAAGTACTTGGAACAGAAAAATGTCCAATAGGTGTACACTTGCAGATCGACAGAAACGAAGGATTGATAGGCAAATCAGATATAAGTTGAACAGAGCAATCTGACAAGTAGATGAGTCAATAATTTGTGCAAGGGTAACATGAGGAGAAAGTTATGAGGAATTTTAACCTGTTTTTCAATCTAGTAGAACTACAGGAGCTGTTTGATTCACCGTTCAATTCAGAACGAACTAATTCTTTCTGAACTGCAGAGAATTGGAACCCTATTAGTTCATCTATCGGAATTCAGAAGGAATTGAGTCTGAATTCTAAATTCAGAAGGAAATGAGCTGAATTGAACCCGAGCCTTCTAGAGCCTGCTGGCCCCAGGTGACCACGCCGACCCAAACCAGGCTGAGCCATGCTCGCCTTCCCCTCCCGACTCCTCTCCGCCCCTCCTCCCCCCTCCGCCGCCCGCTCCTCCCTCTTCCTCGCCGCCACCGCCACCGCCACCGCCACCGCCACCACCACCTCCCCAAGAATGATGTCCACCACCAACCTCCCCAACCACAACTCCGCACAGCCAATCCTCGTCAACGACGGCAACAACAACAACAACCTCGCCCAGGTCCTCCAATACCACCACCAGACCAAGCACTCCTTCTCCAACTACGCCCGCGGCCCCCGCGGCCTCGACTGGGCCAACCAGCCCAACCCCTTCCGCCGCTACTCCCCCGCCCCTCTCCTTCCCCTCCTCCACCCCGACTCCTCCTCCTCCGCCGCCTACCCCGCCGTCTTCCTATCCCCCAGGCCTTCACCCCCAGCTCCTCTTTCGCTCGCGGCCATCTCCCAGCTCTTTTACGACTCGCTCGCCCTCTCCGCCTGGAAGTCCACCGGCTTCTCCACCTGGTCCCTCCGCGTCAACCCCAGCAGCGGCAACCTCCACCCCACCGAGGCCTACCTCGTCTCGCCTGCCATCCCTTCCCTCTCCGACTCCCCCTTCGTCGCGCATTATGCCCCGAAAGAACACTCGCTCGAGCTCCGCGCCGTCGCCTCGGCGCCGGTGGCTGATTTCTTCCCTCGGTTCTTCCCCGCCGGCTCCTTCCTCGTCGGGCTCTCGTCTATTTTCTGGCGCGAGTCGTGGAAGTACGGCGAGCGGGCGTTCCGGTACTGCAACCACGACGTCGGCCATGCGATCGCCGCCGTCGCGTTTGCCGCCGCGAGTCTCGGGTGGGACGTGAGGCTGCTTGACGGTCTGGGGTTTAAGGACTTGGAGAGGATCATGGGTCTGGAATTGCAGAATGCACAGTTTGAAATTCCGTCGAAGCCGGTGAAGGGGAGCTTTCGGGAGCTGGAATTCGAGCACCCGGATTGCCTTTTACTCGTGTCTCCGAGCTCTTCTCCGGATTTCTCCATCAATTATGCGGCGCTGAGCTCTGCCATTGCCGAATATTCAACTTCTCTGAAATGGCAGGGGAAGCCGAATTCACTGAGTAAAGACCATGTGTGCTGGGACATCATATACAGAACTGCAGAGGCGGCGAAGAAGCCTCTGACGGCCGAGCTCCGATTCTCCGTTACTCCCTTTCAGAGTATTCCGATGATTTCGAGCTCCTCCTATAAGAATTTGACGGTAAGGGAGGTGGTGAGGAAGCGGAGGAGTGCCGTCGACATGGATGGAGTTCATGTCATGGAGAGGGAGACTTTCTACCAGATTCTTCTGCATTGTCTTCCGTCTGTTGCTCGTGACGGGGAGAAGCTGGGAAAGCCGCCATTGGCATTTCCATTCAGGGTGCTTCCATGGAATGCAGAAATCCACTTTGTTCTCTTTGTTCACCGTGTTAAAGATTTGTCCAAGGGAGTGTACTTCTTGGTGAGGAATGAGGACCATCTTGAACGGCTCAGGCGAGCTACAAGGTCTGATTTTGAATGGGAGAAGCCGGACGGATGCCCCGATGATCTACCTCTGTACAGACTTGCAAAGGGAGACTGTCAAAAGATTGCGAAGCAATTATCCTGCCATCAGGTATTTCAATTTCATACCTTATGGAATGATTGTTAGAAATTTAGAATCTGATTATGAATGGATGGACTTCTAGTCCTTGTATCTAAACGTAGATGTTGTGTACATAATCAAATTTAAGCGCAACATGCCATTCATATAGCATGGTCTTATTTCAAAGTTAATTTGCTTGAGTTCCTTGTATTCTTTTCTTCTCTGAACTTGATGGATAGAGAATGTAGTTGACATAAATCGAAATGTTGTTTTTTGAACTATATATAAGCACAAGCCACAGGACTGTGGAGAGCATGGTTGAAACTTGATGGACAGAAAATGTATGCTAACGACTTACTACATGCGTATAATGTTATATGTTCTTAGGCTGTGTTTCCAAGTCGATTTTGAGTCTACGCAAAAAACGTGTTGTTTGGTTGAACTTTGTTTTTGAACATTGAAATCCAGGACATAGCCGGTGATGGATGCTTCAGCCTAGGAATGATTGCTCGTTTTGAACCAACTCTGAGTGAGAAGAATGCCTGGATGTACCCTCGTCTATTTTGGGAGACCGGTGTTCTTGGTCAAGTGTTGTACCTTGAAGCCCATGCAGTTGGAATATCTGCTACTGGCATTGGATGTTATTTTGATGATGGAGGTATTGTTACAGCTTACTACATTGTAGCTTAACTTTGGAATTTAATTTAAGACCTGCTAGAGTCACAGAGAAATCTATAACTCTTTGATGCGCTATTTTTTTTTCACTTCAATACTACTAGGTAAATGAGCTAGTAGGTTAGTCAGATTTTCTTGTCAAGACATAATCTAGATCTGCTTGATTTCAGACAAATCTAAAAGTCTAGAATGTGCTAGATTTTTTTTAGATACATGAGCTAGTAGGTTAGTTAGATCCTCTCGTCAAGACATAATCTACAGCTGTAAATTCTATGATTTCTACCTCAAATTGCACTACCTTTTATAAATATCACCCGAACAACAATACTTAGCGTGCTATTTTTTCTTACATAAATGATCTTATGTTTACACTATGTGCTAGCTTTGATATTATCTTTGTTGAATGAGGTCATTAAGGACTTCAAGTGTTTTGCCGAGTTTGTGCTATTATCTGGAAGAGTGATCTCAACAAACATTACAGTGATCTCAAGTGTTTGCTTTTCTTTCTTGTTGTTTCGCCGCAGTGCATGAAGTCCTTGGATTGAAGGGAGCCGAGTTTCAGAGCCTGTATCATTTCACCGTGGGAGGCCCTGTTGTCGACAAGAGAATAATGAGTTTGCCTGCATATCCAGGCCCTAACATAGACGCATGATTGATGGTTGCATTTTTCACATTCCTCTGTTTTCCTTTTTTGGCATAATACCTCATGCCTCTTGACATACTGATTTTGTACGCATTAACACGGTGCTAAAGTCATCAAATGTAAAATGTCTATACTGTAAGTAATAATCGATAAAGACTATTGCTCTCTCCGTTCCTTATGGGCACCATTTAGGGACCGTTTGGATTGTGAAAAATCTCAAAAATTCACTTCCAAAAATCTACCAACCAGAGGTGTTTCAGTTGGTTAGTGGATAATCCCAAAAATCCACCTAGTGAGTGGATATTTTTTATTTTTCATGCCCCAAACGGTCCCTTACTCAACTGAATCGTCCCCAATCTATTTTGTCCTTCCAAAGTCCAAGTCCTCTCCACGAGGAAGCTGATATTGTATTCCTCTCCGAAATTTGTTAGCAATTTGCATAAGCTTTTCTCTTTTGGATACTCAGTCGAAGCTAGTGCCTGATCTCCAACTGCACTTGGGGTCGTCACTCTGATCTGTTCTTGCATGCTCTTGAGTGTCGTCTATGGGCAGGCCACACTCAAGGAAGCAGCAGTCAGGACTGCTGCTTTGACCGCCCACCTGGATTATATCTCAGTACATCTGGATTATATCTTATAGTATTTATGATGGGCGTCTGGTTACACAGACTCGTGGGACTAGGACACCCATCTTGTAGTGACAATAAAAGTTTCGTGACTTTCGTCTCTGTTTAGTCATTTGAAGAGATTGTAACTCCATGTTAATGGCGGTCCTAGTACCAGCTCCTCATGTTCCAATCTGTCTCTCCCGCTCCAACAGAAGCAGGAAGATGAGAAAATACCAGAGATTACAAGATAGCAAGGTTGCTCATGTCTCCAAATCGCCCTTGACGCCGCTACTCATCCATCAACTTCGAGAAACCCAAACCAAACACCAAGTGCTCGACCAAGTCCTCACAGACATTCAAATCTCCATTTCCCCGCGGGATCAAGGTTGATTACCAGATATACTCCTCCCTCCTTGAGACGTGCTTCCGCCTGCGCTCCATCGACCACGGTGCCCGGCTCCACCGCCTTATCCCCCCAAACCTCCTCCGAAGAGCCCCGACCTCTCGGCCAAGCTGCTTCGTTTGTATGCCGACTTTGGACTCGTGGATGACGCCCAGAAGCTGTTCGACTAAATGCCGAGGCTCGACAGGTCGGCCTTCACCTGGAATTCGCTCATTTCCGGCTATGCCGAACTGGTTCTCTATGATGACGCCATGGCTATATATTTTCAGATGGAGGAGGATGGGGTGGAACCGGATCAGCACACCTTCTTAAGGCCTGTGGCGGGCTGGGATCGATTCGGATAGGCGAGGCCGTGCACCGCCACATTGTGCGGTCCGGATTCAGCAGTGATCCTTTCGTCCTCAACGCACTGGTTGCAATGTATGCAAAGTGTGGAGACATTGTCAAGGCTCGGAAAACCTTTGATAAGCTCCTTCACCGGGACTCTGTTTCATGGAACACCATGTTGACGGGCTACATTCGCCATGGCCTGTTCGTCGAGGCTCTGGATATCTTCCGGCAAATGGTAAATGACGGAGTCAAGCCTGACTCTGTAGCAGTATCTTCAATCGTGGCATGTACAGAGGCATTGAGAGCTGGACTTGAGATTCATGGTTGGGTTCTGAGGAATGGCACCGAAGCCAGTCTCTCCGTCGTGAATTCGCCGATCTCACTGTATGGGCGACATGGTCAGGAAGGACAAGCTCGTCTTCTATGACTTGAGATTCATGGTTGGGTTCGTCACCAATGGGTGATGGGCACGTCTCCCCTGCTTGTTGTGGCACGTCTCCCCTGCTTGTGGGTCCCTTGTGGCAATCATTACAAGCAGGGGAGAGGCCCTCTCCCATTGGTGATGAGCGCACTGTTTTTCCTGCACGGCACGTAGCCAATAATTTTTCCATTGTTTCGTGAAATGCCATGATAAAGTGTTTCGCTTGTGACCATCAAGCTCTGGGCATCTTTCAACAAATGGAGGAGTGGGGTGCTCCCAGACCACATGTTACATTTGTATCACTACTCTCGAACTTTCGGGGAATTCGCCGATCTCACTCTGGCCTTGTGGATGAAGCTTACCGAACTATAGGGGAGAAGATGTGATTTAGAGGGGGTGGTACAGTGTGGGGAGCTCTGTTGTATGCGTGTTCGCTTCATGGAAACATAGACATTGGAGAGGTTGCTGCAAATAGGTTATTTGAGCTCGTTGAGGAAGATTTAACAGGGATGCAGGGATGTTGGAGGAGGAAAGGGTCACGATGTTGATGATAGCAAGAGGTTTGGAATAGTATTGGGGAGCTTAGACAAAGCAGTTCCTGGTTTGACATGAGTGTTGGAAGGAGCAGTTCCACCACGCTGCATGTAAACTTTTTGCCCCTGGAGCTTTCTCACGAACAATTTTGTTGTGGCCGTAATCTACATAAGAATAAGAATCTATTGGAGGAGAAAGAGTGGGAGTAGGGCTAAGAAAGACTAACATTAACTAAACTAGTAAATAAACTTCATTGATTCTTTGGTTATCGAGTATGGAAGACCCATTTACATATTTATAGGCTCTTAAACCATAATCGTATTTGACATAGAATAGACTCTAAACTATAATCTTAATTGACATAGGAATACTAATCCTAATTAACTTAGTCCTAGGAAACCAACTGATGAAGAAAACTACTCATCTTAATCCTAATTAGAATATGATCATAACATTCCACCAATGTTTCCGCATCACTTCATCCTCGAGGTGTTTTTGTCTTACTGCATCGAAGGTGAGAATGCGAAAGGTTCAACTTCAGCAAAATGCGTTAGGCCCACGAATGCTCCTGTAGATGAATCACCTGAGCACACTTTTGGAATTTTTTTTTATGAAGCTGTTGAACCGACCCAATCTATAGAAATTGAACCAAGGTGGAATCAGCAGGTTCGAACCAACCCAAGGGTAGATCATCCCGGTTCGGTCCACTTGTGGACCCAACCAAAAGAAAGCCTATTCTTTCATCTTCCTCAAATCAGATGGGCAGCGATGGCAGAGCAGACGGGGTGTTGGTGGTGGTGGAGGGGCGGTCTCTCAGGGAAGGAAGTTGTAGCCTGAGGATGACGACGCCGACATCGATTTTGTTGGCTGAGCTAGGGCATTGAAGTTCAGAGGCGTTGGTGCGGCAATGAGCATAGGAGGGTAGCTCACCATGACGGGGAGAATCTGGTCGTTCATTGGCGGCTTCAGTGGAGACTACGAGGTTCGTCCCCTTTATGCTCCAGGTTGTCGAGGCCGTCCGGTTTGTAATCGCCGCCGCCTTCGCATGACGGACGGGGTGAGGAGGCTCGAGGTGGTGCATCTGCGCGTCCGGAAGCAGAAAGCTCGCAACTTGCGGAAGGTTCAGTGGCCGAGCTGAAGGTGGTGACTTTGGAGGAGGTGGTGGCTTTGACAGAGCCATAGGCATCATGGTCAACGGATCTGGCTGGGGGACCTCGACCGAAGGTGGCTTCGGCAGAGGCTGAGGTGGAGGCATGGGTGGTAGCAGATGCGGCTGAAAGTACAACGATGGCGATTGGGGCAGAAATAGGGTAGTGGGTGGCTAGAAGCAAATCCAGCCGGACGGAGGGTGGATGGGTTGCAAAGATGCCACCTTGGGCATGGAGAGGTGGTTGATCGAGTAGGCGTTCTTCTGGTGACGACGTATCCAATGTCGGTGGGGCTTCCAGCGAAGGACCCATCGTGGAGTGTGTCGCACAGGGAGACAACGCACCTTCAACATCGTGACTTCAACTATGTCTGGCAGTGCTTCGACGGGCAATGGCATCTCCATCGAGGCAACCACCGACATCGTAGCAGCCATAATGTCCAACTCATCGTCTGCATGGTCAGCGTGAATTGCATGTGGATATTGATCATCAAACATTGTCGCATCAGACTGCAACAAATCGATCGGTAAGACTAAGGTACATAAATATTTATTAATGATTCTCTTTGCTTGGTGAAGATGTCATCAATATCCTGTTTAAACTTGACTAAAGAGGCTTCGTAATCCCATGGCGGAAGTATGAGAGGGTGGGCGCGAACCAATGATCGAAAATTATTCCGATACTAATGATGTAGACCGTAATCTACATAAGAATTCATCTTAGGAGAAAGAGTGGGATTAGGGCTAAAAAAGACTAAAATTAACTAAACTAGTAACTAAATTTCATTGATTCTTTGGTTATCGAGTCAGGAAGACCCTTTTACATATTTATAGGCTCTTGAACTATAATCCTATTTGACAACTATAGTCCTCATTGATATAAGAGTACTAATATCCTAATTGACATAATCCTAAGAATCCAACTAATGAAAAAAAAACTACTCATCCTAATCTTAATTAGAATATGATCATAACAAAATTGTACTCCCTATTTTGAATGATATCAATGCTAATTTAATATTGTATATAAATAGTTCGCAGAATTTGAAGGTATGCATGTCATATCCTTTCTATTCTTGTAAGGTTCTGCCTCTATGCAGTGCTACCTTCGCCGGGGAGAAGAGCCTCCTGACTGGCTGGGCAGGCCGTTTGAGCTTGCTTTCGGCATCACATGAGAATGGTGAAGGTGGTAGCAGGTAGAAGAGGAGCAGCAGATGGCAGCTTCCTGTCTGGTCACTGGTGGAGCTTGCTCTCCTCTGTGTCCCCCCTACCCCCATTTGATGGCCTACTTACTGCACTCAGGCGCCATCCGCTACTTCTCCCCCTCCCTCCCCATCTTACCCTATGAAAGCTCTCCACTTTCTCACCCCTCCACGCCAATTCGTCGACTACATCTCTGCCCTTCTCCTCCCTACCCGTCCACCCTGTTTCACTCTGCCCATTCCCTTCCTCTGCTTCCACCCATCCCGCCTTCTTCCTTCCCCCCCCCCCCCCCCCCCCCCCCCCAAAATCGCTAGCAAATTATCATTTTGTACATGGGCATGCAGACGAGCCCGATCATTGCATGGCGAGTGTGCTTGGGAACAAGCAATCATTGGATTATACTCTATTTTGTTTTTTCCGGCCAAGACCTACCTAATAATCAGCCTCATTAAACAATGTCCAAACCATCCACCGACAGACTTCATTATGCCAAATGAAATCACTACACTGCACACAAAAAATTATTTGGGACTACATTTTTATTTTATTTTTTTTTGCTAAAACAGAACTACACAAATATTCACCACCGGCAAGTTCAATAACATGCTTATGGCATCAACTACTATACCAATACTTCGGTAATTGTATAAAAAACAGTAACAACTTCTGAATTAAAAACAAAAGCATCTGCAAGTACTAAAATTAATTAATTAACTGTAAATAAACGACACTCCTGAAGTCTCTCGTCTGAGAAGCACAGAGAGAAGTCACGTCAAAAGGATATCATGAGGGTTTAAGCCATAAAATACGCAAAAAATCAACCAAATTCTGTTGTATATGTTTTCTATTCTTTGGAAAAGAATTTTCTTTTCCCACTATGAGTTTTTCTTTTTCCCACTATGAGGTTGGGATAACTGTTAAATGTCTTATAGCGGGAACTGCATGAAATGAAGATAAAAAAACAGCATGCAGCAATTTTTGAACTGCGAAATCTTACCAGAACACAGGAAACCAGTCCATTTCAAAATTGAATGGGTTGAACCATTCTAAAACCATTTGCATTTCATACTTAAAAGCATCCAAAAAAAGACCAAGAGAAAGCCCCGCCTTCCAGTAATTAAACATGGTGATGAGGCTTTTAAGCTTGTCAAGCAACGGTAAAGAAGCCCTATACATGAGCGCCCCTATACCCTCTACTATAACCACGGCTAGACCAGCAGAAAGAATGTCCCAGTCTCCTGTTTGTCCTATCACAGTGGCAAAGGCAGTCGCACAATAAAAACCAACCAAAAAGAAGAGTATTTTCACTGGCAATCCCTTCCTGAGCTCCTTTATTCTGGTATTTACCTTCAACAAAATTTGTCGAATCGTCCTAACTAAACGAGTACCACGCTCATCATCACCCATAGAAGGTTGTGAGAGGTTGCCATCAGCAGAACTCTGGATGGACCAGTGTATCCTCCTGAAGAGATCAGAGAAGGAAAAAATATCAGCCGAAAGTATTGCGAACCATCTCCAGAATATCTATAATGTGATGTACCACTTCCCCCATACCTTAAGTCAGACAGCACAACCAAATCAAATGTCCAAAAAGAAAACCAACCTAGAACACAGATGGAGAGAAGGCAGTCCCACTTGATCAGAGTACGTTTGAGTATGGAACCTCAAATTGATGGCAAAGATAGTTTTGTGTTTCTGATCACCCACCAGAAACTTTGATCTCAAACAGTTAGATGTTAGAAAGACTATATGGCTTGAAAGCTTCGGTGAATTTGGTAATTTTGTCCCCATCCCAACTTGCATATGCCTAGACAAAGCGGAAATGAAAAAGAACAATATCGTAGCATAAAAACATGAAAATCTAAACACAAATAAAAATGACTACAAAATTATGCTTAATAGTGACTATAAGAAGATAATTGTAAACAAAGACAGATAAAGTCATACAGTCTGCTGGCTATCCGCTATACACAAAATCAAGTAGGCTTTGTCCACCACATTATAATCTCCTCAAGACATAAATGACTTGGGGCACAACAATTGTTCAACTCTTCCCACATTTTCCCCAATTCAAAAAGAATCCCAGAGTCGAAGCTTGTATAAACCAACATGCTAGGCGCCAAAATTTGAACTACAGCCCCTACGATAAAGCCTCGAACTGTCGTATTAACACCACAAATAGCCATTTCACTTGAATCTCTCTAGCAATCCATCATCAAGCTTCCATTTTTCAGGAATAATAGCAAACTAAATACTCCCTCCATCCTGTTTTAGACGCTCCATCTGGAAAAGAGGACAGTCCCGTTTTAGAAGCTCCATATGGTCAATTTAAGTGGATTTTGAACCTCTTCTTCCCCTCATTAGTTGGGGCTTCCACCATCGAATAAAAACCAACATTTTTTCAGATGGAGCTACTAAAACAGGACGGATGGAGTAGAAAGGTAGAAACTTTTTTGACGAGATAACTGCATAGGTACATAAACACATAATTATACAATTGTGCAATCCAAAATTTCTTGATTTCATCTACCAAAAAGCTCTCAAACACGCTCCATGAACTCACTTCAATAACTCAACAAAATGTAACAGGCAAATGGGATATTACTCTTGGAAATGCAACTAATCAACAAATTGATAGCAATTCCAGACACATCACTATTTGATACCTGAAAATGGTAGCCAAAAGACTCTTCAAGAAGGGCGAATGAGCTGATCGACTTCTTCACGTAGTGGAGCCTCGTTCGTGGCTGGCGGCGCTGGTCCAGTGGTCGTCGGCGGAGATAAGAAGAAGATGATATCGGGTCGGTCCAAATCTACAAAAAATCTTAGACCGGTTCAAGCCGGCTGGAGGCTGCGTACGCGCGCTGGCGGACCGCTCGCCCTCAGCGCGCGCAACGCAACCCTCTTCTCCCACACCGTGGGACCCGCGGCAACGAACGAAACTCGTCGGCTTTCCTTTCTGGCACTCTGTGAGCCTAGGGCAGTCGCTTGTCTCCATCCACCTCCACTGGGGAGGTCCATCGCCGCCGTCGTCGTCGCGGCCTTTCTTTCCCCGGCGCCGTTGAGGGGCAGCTGCCACCATGTGCAGTGACAATTGAAGCTAAAGATCGCTTTTTATGTGCTTTTTTGGTCCTTTGGGGGAAAAGGATTTGCAGTGTGATCGTCCCCAACCGGCGACGTTTGTACTTCGAGAAGTTCGTTGCAGCAAGCGGATTATCGTCAGGGGGTCTGATTCAGCTCATGAGCGGTTAAAAGGGCGATCTTTTTGGTTATAGGCTTACTTTCCCGAGCATAAGGTCCACAGGCTTGATTGGAAATTGGTTTGCTGCTGCTGCTTTCCTAGCGCTTGATTTCTTCGGCGAGCGGACTGTAAGTATGTGCTCAGTCTGTGGATTTTTATGTTATTTAGCTGTTTTATATTCCTGGATTAAAAACTACATTTAGGCATCATTTGATCAGAATACAGGTTGTGCAAATTTGAAGTCAAGAAAGAAACTAGGACTCTAATTCCACTTTGATCAACGTGTTGTGCAGACTCGTAAATCACATTTAAAAGTACTTTGTATCTATGAATTTCAATTTGCTTTTAGATATCTTTTGAATAGCTCATGGTGACACGTGGTAAAATCTGCAGTGGAGTTTGAGTGTTGATTTCTAGGATTTTTTAGGTGGTTTGAGAAATTTGACAGACAAGATCATTATAACCTGTGCTAAGTCATACACAATTGCAGAAATCTTTCAGGGTTTTTAAACCTTCTCAAATAATCATCCTGGCCAACCTAGCTTTTATGGTAGAAATGACTGGTTCTTTTTTGTTGATGTCCATGGGATTTTTTAAAAGTTAGTTGGCTGAAATTCTGAATGTACTTTTAGAAAATGAGCATTATGTACCCACTGGTGATAATTGGCTGAAAGTACATCCCATAGATGAAGGAATGTCGGTTTAGCATTTTTCCTCTATGAACTGAGCTTTAAAGTTGATTTGATGGTGCAAATCTATATCCTTCTTCAGCAGGAGGCCAAAATTAGTTTATAATGGGTGCCAATATATTTTCTGTTTGTTGAAGTTCTTGTTTTTGTTGTGGAGCTAAAACAATTATTGTGAACGAAGAAGAGGTTATTATTCAGTGTATTTTTTTGTTAACAGAAAAAATATGTCGATGAGATAGTTTAAATTTGTTTGGACTCTTATTCATCCTCTCTTCTCCTTACCTGATGCTAACCCAGTCCACTGTGTCTCTAGAAGAAAGTTCATGCAATGATCATTTGCCATTTTTGCTTCTGTCTAAAGTAAAAATAGAGACCTAGCTGTTTACTTAAACGTTTCTTGATATTCTGAAGCACCCTTATGTAGTAA
Source organism: Houttuynia cordata (assembly GCA_039654745.1). Taxonomy (NCBI): domain Eukaryota; kingdom Viridiplantae; phylum Streptophyta; class Magnoliopsida; order Piperales; family Saururaceae; genus Houttuynia; species Houttuynia cordata. The sequence goes on from CM077505.1 coordinate 27,406,807, forward strand.
GCTGGTAAAAATTTTGCATTTCTTAGTTAGTTGAAAAATGTGATGCATGTCTTTTAGATTTGTGATGTGTTGACACTGCAAACTTGCTTTCACATATTGTTTCACTTGTTTTGAAAGGCATAGTGTGTTTCCATTAGCTGGTTGAACCAGAATGACCTCTGTTTAGATTATAGATCCTCAAATATCTGGAAGATTCCATGATTTTCATCTAGTTTATTTATTTATTTGCATTCATTCAATGTCCGGTCAAAATACGAAAACACATCCATGATAACTTTTAAAATTCCTTAGCAAGCAGCAAAAACGCTTGAATTCTCCAATCAACAAAGTTCTTTCACCGTTGCTAAGCTTATGAACTTCCACCTGCCATACTTGTAGAACGGACTTAGTTTCTGAGGAAAATAGGTGACTAAAAGAATCACTAGACCACTTCAATTAATTAATAAAGAGAGCAAAATAATAGTAATGTCCTATGGTGCTGCCAGCCAACTCCAGTAATTGGGATGAGCTGCTGCTTATGAGGATGATGACAAAAGCTGTATATAGAGAAGGACAGAGAGTAACATTGTACCACTGAACTTCTAATCTCTTTGTTGGATCATTGTTACAATCGTACTCTCTGTCCTCTATAAGCAGGTTTTGTCATCAACATCATAAGCAGCACATCTCAATTATTGGAGTTGGTGAGCTATACCTGAATCCTTAGTGTGTAAACATGGGGTTTAAATATATGTCAATTTATTTTTGCATCGTGTTTGGGTTCTTGAGCGATAATTAGATTATGTGCAACAAAATGATTCTCAATATTTACTACCATTGTCTTTTGATCCTATATAGGCTAAAGTTTGTCTCTGATAATTTATAGGTTTTCCTATATTTGGTGTTTTCTTTGTTGAAAACCCGAAAATTTAGTCTGGTACAAGTAGCAATGTTACCCTCGGGATTGAAAGAGGCCCACATCCGTGAAAATAATAACCAGAAGGTCTACCCTCAGCCCATGGAAGACTCTACGAACCAGAATCAGGAGGCCTTGGATGGTTTAATATCCAAAATCTTCACAAATATTTCATCTTTGAAGACTGCTTATATCCAACTTCAAGCTGCACATACCCCATATGACCCTGACAAAATACAGACCGCTGATAAACTTGTCATTGAAGAACTTAAAAAGCTTTCGGAACTTAAACATTTTTACAGGGAAAACAATCCCAAGCCATCTGCTGCATCACCTCAGGACTCCCGCTTAGCAGCCGAAATTCAAGAACAACAGAGTTTGTTAAAGACTTATGAAGTCATGGTGAAAAAATTTCAATCTCAGATTCAGAATAAAGATTCCGAGATTGTTGAACTGCACCAACAAATTCAAGAGTCAATTCAGAAAAGGGTAAAACTTGAGAAGAAGCTCAAGCAGAGGGGTTTGCTTGCCAAAGAATCAGAAGATTCTGAAGAGGAAAATGCATTTTTCTCCACAGAGCTCACACCTAATCTCTTCTCTTCTGCTGTGGAAGCAGCTTACAAATCCATCCATGATTTTTCAAAGCCATTGATTAATCTGATGAAAGCTGCTGGATGGGATCTTGATGCAGCAGCTAATGCAATTCAACATGATGTTGTTTATGCTAAGCGAGCCCACAAGAAGTATGCTTTTGAGTCTCATATTTGCCAGAGAATGTTTCTCGGGTTTGATGACGAATGTTTTACTGTGAAGGACGAAAACCTTGTTGTCTCTAAGGATGGTTTTTTCCACCAGTTTCTTGCCTTGAGGGCAATGGATCCACTGGACATACTAAGTCAAAACCCAGATTCCGTGTTTGGAAAATTTTGCAGGATTAAATACTTGATGGTAATTCATCCAAGGATGGAGGCTTCATTCTTCGGCAATCTGGATCAAAGGAATTATGTGGCTGGTGGTGGGCATCCCAGGACACCATTTTATCAGGCATTCTTGAAATTGGCAAAATCAACATGGCTTCTACACAGATTGGCATATGCCTTTGAACCCAAGGTTACCGTTTTCCAGGTTAAAAATGGAGTCGAGTTTTCAGAGGTTCACATGGAGAGTGTGGTGAAAAATGTGGTCATTGGTGAAGGAGATGAACGGCCAAAGGTGGGTTTTATGGTTATGCCTGGTTTTAGGATTGGGGGGAGTTTGATACAGTGTCAGGTGTATCTTTCCGGCGCAAAGTACAGTGACTGATTCTCCTTTCACGAATTTCGTTGGAGAGCCATATAAATCTGTGTACTATGTGTCTGTTTCTTGTGCTTTAATTTATCATGGATCTCTTGTATCTCTGTATATTATAGACCCTGGAAGGGGCATCTAGGAAGATTGCCATATTTGTGATGTCTTCTTGTAGACTGTGCTGAAAAATGGTGTAAGTTGGGTATTGTATTACTCTATGAAGTCGTGTATGAGCCATTTTCATACCATGCGGATGAGGTACTTCACCGTTCTGTTGATTTTCGGACCACATTGATTTCTGGAATTCCTGTTCTGTTATTCTTTTCGTATTAGTGGAAGGAAGCCTGCCGTTCTTTAATAACCAGTCAGTTAGGCATTTCTCCATTCGGAAGCCACTTGAATTTGCCAGTAATATTCCATCATAATACATGTCAAAACAGAATGAATTCCTAACCTATGGGGTGAAAAGAAAAGATATTGCATCCCTTCTTTGCTCGTCCCTTGGTCGAGCTCCATTAACCGCGGAGAGGGAGAATTATCTGAGACTTCCATGATACAGTTGTTAGCAATTCACCAGATGGTGAGTCGGCAATGTCAAGTATATGCTGCATTTGTGTATCGAAGCAAAAAAGTAGATGCAGGATTTTCTAGTTCAGTAAAGACCACACAAAGCAGAGCGGCATGTAGATGGCATTTCATTGTTTAGCCAAGGAAAGATGGCCAAAAGAAAGGATAAGTCTTTTGCTTAATATGTGCTGAAGATGCTAAAAGTCGGTGCTATGTAAAGCATTTTTCTTTACAAAAGCGGGAATTGTGGGGAAGAGGCTAAGAAGGAATCAGTCGGCGTGGCAGACTGGAAACTTCAAACCTTTTCAGATTACTGTCCAAGCTGACCAACGGTCCTCTTTACCGTTCACATTATGGAACCCATGGCGTGCTGTAAAATATGTATCACGCTGTTGAGTGCGGCTCAGATTCTGTTGAACAGACAAAAAAGAGGTCTTGCATTTGTATGATCATGGCTTAAAATTATTCACTTTCCCATTAATTGTCCGTCATCTAATTCTGATAAGAATATGAAGAGTTTTAGATTTTAGCTGCATTCAATCTCCACTTGTCTCTTTTGGGTTAGTTCTCTTATTAGCTTACCATGTCTCCCTAAATAAATGGTATCTAAAAGATATATCTAACTAATTGAAACACACGTACATAATCTAATTCCTTTTTTTCTCCGAACTAATGAGCCATCTTTAGCACAGAAAAGAAAATCTAGAATTCACGTGTTCATCAACTATTGTACAGAACTCAATTATCCAAAAAGCAAAAAATTATTGTACCGAACTCTGGTTCATACAGTCCCACTTACGTTTGAAATCTTCTTCTCTTTTGTCCAACACATGTTTGAAACATGTGACTAGGCCAAATAGGTACAACCAAAGTTTTTATTTTCTGATACTAGTACAGCAAATGGTTTTGACCCACCTCATAACTACCCACGGCAAATCCTCTACATTGCTCGCAGATTTTTTCTGGACTAGAAACCCACATGGCTATCTTCATCATTATTGAGGAATGATAACTGCCCCTGCACCATTAATGGCCTCAAGCTTCTAACCTAGCAATAACTGCCCCTGCCTCCTCAAAGCTTCAACATATCCAGATCATCCCAGCCTAGAGCACAAGCATGAGCCGAATGCACCAAGACACACACACATCTGCATCAACGAAGGCATCACTAGCTGTCAGATTTCAATCTGACGGCAAGCATCAAATCAACCGGCCCTTGATTTGCCACTCATCACACATCATAATCTGATGGCTCGCGGTGCCTCACACGGCGTGCGATGTGCGTTAGCCACAGCCCATATAATCTTTTTCCTATTATATAAATGACTAATTAAGTACAAGACTACCAGTTTGTATCAACTTCTATTGTTTGAGAGCTAAAAACATGAAGAAAATGACGAATAAAAATTCATACCAAATCTCTCACACTGTAGCCTAGACTGCCGAGGAGGCGCGTCTGATGCGAGTGTGTGTCGGCATGGTTGTATCGTACTGTAGTCCCAAGCTCCTTATTCTATTTTCCACCAGGGGCCCAGTCCAATTTATAGTCCAACCTCAAATCACGTGGCTGGTCGACACCGGCCCACTATCACCCCATTAAACTAACCCTCTCATCCCTCGATAAAAGCCCATTAGTCTCCCCAACTTGCACAAGAGCTTCACTGAGTCACAGCCATGGCGAGTCGATCAGTAGCACCAGCCACCACCTCCACCTTCCTCGTCCTCGTCCTCGTCCTCCTCCTCGCCGCGGCCACCGACTCGGTGGAGGCATCGGCGGTGGTGCAGAGTCAGACGGGGAGTGGAGACTTCATCAGGCTGTCATGCGGCGCGACGCGGTACCCGGCGTTGTGCGTGCAGTCGCTGTCGGTCTTCGCGCCGACGATCAAGCGGAGCCAGCGGCAGCTGGCGCAGACGGCTCTGACGGTGAGCCTGGGCCGGGCGAGGGGGGCGGCGGCGTACGTCGGCAGGCTGGCGCACGCGAAGGGTGTGCGGGGGCGGGACATGGCGGCGGTTCGGGACTGCGTGGAGAACATGGGGGATAGCGTGGACCGGCTGAGCCGGTCGATCCGGGAGCTGGGCGGAGCCGGGGCTGGGAGCTTCGAGTGGCACATGAGCAACGTGCAGACGTGGGTCAGTGCGGCGCTGACGGACGAGACCACCTGCATGGACGGCTTCGCCGGGCTCAGGGGCGGCGTCCGTGCTGGCGTCCGGAGCCGGGTCGTGAACGTGGCCCAGGTCACCAGCAATGCCCTGGCCCTGGTGAACCGGTATGCCCAAAGGAAGAGGCCATAAGCCCATATGTTTGTATTAGCTTATATGGCTTTGTTCTAATGCTAGTAATTAGATTGTTGATGTGAGCATGGGCGAGTTGTATTTCAGGGCTTTTGTGGTGATATACTATACAGTTTTGAGTGACAGTTTTGTTAATGTAAATCTGATAATAATAGTAAAATGTGGAAGTTTGACAGTACAAATTTTGATTTTGAACTCTCCCAACACTCACTCAACAGAGACTTCAATTATATGTGGAATATTGGAAGGTTAGGGGTTTTAAGGGTCATTTTATACCTCTTCCATCCCACATTAATCATCTGGATTGGAAATCCAAATTGAACTCAAATTCGTTCAATGTCTGATTTCCATTCCATACAATTAATTTGGGAGAGGGTGAGTAACAATCTAATGGAACTCATTAAAAGTGTGGAAGAGAAGGCGAATGGAACTTTGAGACTTTTTTGTATGGTACATTGAGACTTGGAAGTAAAGAAATGCCTGCAATAATGGTGGATCTAGACAAGGTGGGCTGAGATCTAGAGAGGGGCACATGGATTTGCAGAGGGGGGACCAACTACTTTGAAGTTTTTAGAGATGATGAATTTGGAATTGGTAATTTCTTGTAATCATATAGAACCCATGTTTGAGATGTGGCCTGAGTCCTAACTTTGAGAGACTGATGTCTTCCCTCAAACTCAATGTTTGTGTGCACTTGCCAGTTGGGCAGGCATGTGGCTGTATTGGTAGGACCACCAGTGCCGAAATCACGAGGTCTGTCTGGTTCAGACTTGCAAAATTGGGCGAGAATTGCGGGGTTGAAAATTGATTGCAGCTTTCTTTGACGAAAAGGAGAATGGGATTTAAGGATAATAAAAGGGAAAAGTTTAAATGAGATCGCTCTCATATTGCTTATATGAGGCCACTTTGAATCGTAGCCGTTGGATCTTGATCTGACGGCTATAAATATCCATAATGATCTCACCCACTCCTTGATGTGACACACTCACCTACCCACTGATTTGATATCCACCCTCTGATCGGAATCTAACGGCTATAAAGATTGGCCTCATGCTCCTTATATGAGAACGATCTCATGTAAACTCATCCCATAATAAAATTAGAGTTCTTTTTTCTTACTCTTTTTCCTTGTCTCCACACCGGACTAACCGACCAAGATCGTCCTTTGTGTTTAATCCAAATAGGATGGCCGTACAGCCCCTTCGAGGCAGATAAGTATGGGCCAAGTGGTGACTGATCCTTAAAGAATTCACAAACTTTTTTACTAGGATTTCTTATAGAACTATCACTGGTAGGCGTAATTGCATAAAAGGGCATGGTGTGAATGCGTGCATTTGATATTTATCATCGATCGAGGGGGGAGTGCACATGGACGTATGTAGGCAGTGATCTCATTATGCACTTCGGGTGGGGAAGGGGCCAGGGGGGACACTTACTGTCTCGCCATAACCTTTTTCGGGCTAGAAGACATACTCTCTCGTGTTCTTGCTAATTTTAGTCAGGAGTGAAGTGAAGATGAGATGTGTCAAAAAAAAAAACAAGTGAAGATGAGGATTTAATCCTGATAAGTTTATCACTTTAGTAGGTTAAATTAAATAAGTGGGCCTGTTGCCAAAAACCATTAGCTCAGGTCTCAACCAAGCACTGTTCTCTACGACATTCAGACTTTTTTTTTGTGACGTTTGCTACATTCAAAGTTCAACTGGTATACAATTTTCATGTACCATTCTTCTATTTTATCCTCAATGTTATTTTCAACCTCCTTATTTTTAGACCGTACAACATAGCTGGCCTAAAACACCATCACAAACATTGCATTTTAAGATTCATTTTCCATGATATCGTAAACTAAAATGCAAGATTGTTGACAAGAGCCAAAGCATTGCTAATAAGCTTGGCCACCTTGACCACCCTGCTCCGGACATCCTCCTTCGCGTCCCCTCCACGTCTTCAAATGCATCCATGCACGCATCCTCGTCGGTGAGGGCTCACCCATGTCATGATGTCCTCCTTCCTCAGCTCGAACTCCCGCCCACTAAGTCTGCCCATCTCGCTAGCTGCTTGGGGCTCGTCCGTTTGGTTGTCACGCAAGCCGAGAGGGACTTGAGGCAGAGGCTGGGATACTGCGTGGCCCTGTAAGATGTTTTGATGAAAGGGCTGCATGTTTGGAGATCAACGGGTCACGAAGAGAGAGATCAAGACGAGGATAGTTGGAAGGGCTGCATGTTCGGAGATGATTAATGTTTGGATGCTACTGCTAGCACTAGCAGTGTTGTGGCCTTCCATGCGTCCACTCTGTTTTTCACTTTTTTCTATCTTTTTCGTCTATACGAATCTTTCTATGAAATTGTATCACCTTAGCTCTATATGGACGGAGGTATGAGGGAGCTTGCTTTTTAAATGTGAACAACCGGCATGCATTCACATTGTGTTTCTGGAGTGGAGTCTGAAAACTGCAAGCATCCTGCATTTAGAGTAACTCCAGCAGGTCCCCAGTGCAGCAATGGTCACTGGGAGTAATTCCTTCTCATTTCAGATCATGCAAAAACAAGCAAATTCTTTTCGCTAAGTACCGTGAACGGTTCAGCATTTTGTTTCATGTACATTTGTGATGTCATTATGATAAAATTGATCAAAGAGAAATTTTGGATGTGCTCTTCGGATTGTTGTGTACTGTGAAGTTCATCTAGTGTTTATCTGGATACGCTTGAGCAGGTCTGAAAATCTTAAGCTGACATGGGAGCATGGAATGTCGTATCGGATATCGGTAAAATATCGGTCGGCCAAAGAGACGAAATATCGGAGATATATCGGAGATATTGTGTAAAAAAATATCGGTAGTCAAAAATTAGTTTTTACCGTATATTTTCACAATCTAACTTCTAAAATGAGTTATACTAATTTAAACAAAGAATAAATTTCAAAATATGCATATTAGGATAGAAAACAAGCATGAAAGGTTTTTTTTTAAAATAATTTTTTAATTCAAAAAATACCGATATATCGGTCCGAAACCGATATTTCGGCAATATATGGCGATATTTGAAATTTTTTTAAAAAAATGATATTTATTGATATCGATGTATCGCCGATACTATCGGCCAGGAGACGATTTTCTATGCATGGGCATACTGTTTAGATTTTGGCCTGCAGATCAGGTGGGCAAACTTGTGAAAGGTTGACCTCTTAATGGAAATAGTCTTGTCTACATATGTCACATCCAATCTATATTCCAAAATCCTACCAGAGGTTATGATCATCACCCATTGGTGATTGACACGACTTCTAATTTGTTGGTGGTGAGCATAACTTTCCATACGCGACGCGCGTACCTAATAATTTCTCGAATCGAATCTATCGACCTTACATGTGTATGTTCACTTCCCAAGCTAAACTCTGCCTTCAATCCCAAGAAAAGATGTAGATTTAGGTCTACGTGTTCTATTACTGCTAGCATAGTGTACTGTGTGCACGGAAGCTTCTAAGCTTCTAGATCAACAATATGTTTGTGCAACTCAAATGTTCCAGTTACCAGAAGGTCGACAGATGAAGCCAATTTAAAACTAATACTGTATTATGCAATCTCTTCAGGTGAGCATGGCTGCTTCCTACTACAGCATGAGCTACTAATTAAGTTCTCATAAATATAAACGGAGTCATCAATTGAACTTTAACATAATAAATCGAGTGATTGGCCAGTTGCTGTCGTCAAGGCAGGCCAGCTGACCTCTGATCCGCACAAGCACCACCAACCTTTATGGCAAAATGTAAGACTAGATGTTTAGTGTGGTTCAGTGCTAGAAGTTAATTTTCAAGAAGCGTAAATAAGCAACTACTTTGCTTCTTCTCTTGTGTGCTGTTATTGCTGTACGCTCTGATTATCTTTGCCAAATAATGGTTATAGACTTATAGTTAATAAGAAGCGTAGATATAGACTATAGAATTGGAGTCGGGAGTTTGTCCTCGTTGAAGTGTGAAAGGCTCTCTTGATTCTCGCGAATACTGCATGTTTTCAGGGTGGCCACTACAGCTGGTCATAACAAATAATTGATTAGAACACAGATCATCTTCAGGCAATAAAACTCATATTTGCCTCAGCTATGCGTGACAAATATGGCTGTAGTGTACTGGACTTCACGAGCTTACACACATGGTTCCTTCCGTAAGACATGACAGTGTTCCCCATTGGGTGGAAATATACAATAATGGAGCAGTTACTAACTTGTCAGTGTGCTCTATTTTCACATTGTGTCTGCCCATGTGCTGTCGCTGATCAAATCAGTGCAATCACGAAGCTTGATGATAGGTTTACACTTGTTTCATAAGGTTTACACAAATGCTAAATCCTACTTCCAAAATCCCACTGCCAAAACCACTAAATTCCAAAAAATCACTATATGCCCCCAACCCACAATCAAGGACTGTTTGAACTCTTGACCTCTGATTCTGAAGGTGTGATCCTAACTATCCCACAATATTAAGTTTGGCAAATGGTGATTATCAGCATATATAATGTAGAGAACGATATGGCCATATATTAGCTCAAATCTTGTGGTTGGCCAACAGATCAGTTGGTCTTCAAATGAAAGGACTTCTGCTTCTAAAGGCTTGGCTCTAACCATCCGACACCATTAAATTGGTGATAAAAATTATCAACATTTGTAGCCGAGAACACCATATATAAGCACAAAGCTCGTAAGTAAAATTAGTTAAAATAACATGCTAACAACTGTAACGAGAGTATCGCCAACTAAGCCCAAGTAGGACTTGATAGAGTAATGTACTGTGTGTGGTTTAGGGAAACGTGCATGGAGACAGAGCGAAGAACCGACGTTTTTGTAAAGATCATTTGCCTTGGCCCTTCCAAACTTGGCATGGAGAAGCAACAAAGCTTCCAGTCATTTCAAAAGGGACTTGAGATGAGAGGAACATAATTCACCCCAAAACAAGCTGGCAGCTGTGGCTTCTTGCTCCTACTGTAGTATGGCCAATATACCTGTCCCATCTTGTAACCATTCAGCACACTGTTCTTTCACCCTATCTTTCTCCTCCCTTATCTCAACACATACATTACATACAATTTGGACGCCACATCAACAGTACAGAACCAATCTTCACACTTGGGTTGGGTTCTCAAGAACATTTACAGAAACAAAAACTTGCCAGCTTTTCTCTATAAAAGGCAAAGCCCTTGAATTCCACTGAAAATCACTGACTTATAAGACAAAAAATTGGTGCACAAACCGCTGAAACCTAAGTATTAAGCAGCAAAACTTCTTTGTAAAAGAAAAAAAACAGAAGCTAAACATATATGATTACACAATCAAGTATAGAAGGCTCAAAGAGTACAGAGTGACATAAACCTTTATTTAATCAAGATCAAGGTGAATTGACTTGGATACTGGAAGCAAATCTGTTAATCAGGGCCAAAGCATTACTAGTCAGCTGAACAACCTTCAGAATATTGCTTCTAACCTTGAGTTTCAGACTCCCTTCCATCACCTTTCCTGCAAATCCTTCCATGCATGTATCTTCATCAGTAAGAGCAGCACTAACCCAAGTCTGTATGTTGCTCATCATGAACTTCATCTCCGGCCCGTAAAGATGTCCCATCTCTTTCATAGATCTTTGCAGCTCATAAACCGAATCCGCAATAGTATCCACGCAGTCTTTCATTGCAGCCACCTCTCTGTGCTTCAGTCCCGGGACCTTGACGAGGCTGCGCATCATGGCCGAGGTTGAATTGGCTTTGGATAAGCTGACAGATAGTGCTGCGTGAGCCAGCTGCTTCGAGCTTGATATGGTTGATGCATAGACGGAGAGGGTCTCAAAGCAGACTTGTGGGTATCTAGTGGCTTTGCAGGAGGTCTTGATGAACTCGATGTTGTTGTACTTGGCTGCTGAACAGATGTCCGGCGCAAACACGAAGATCATGAGCAGGATTAGACCTGCAAAATGGTCCTTGTTTGAACCTGCAGTGGTTACCATGGTATCTGCTCTTGGAAAGGAGGAAGGGTGGAACTGTGGAAGGTTGGTTGTGATGGCTGAAAGCTTTGAGAAGAGAGTGCCCGCCCCCTTGGCCTTTTATAGAGGTCTGTCAGGTTAAATTGTGATTAAAAAATTCTGTTAAACCCACTATCAGATATTAAGGATCTGACGATAGAACCCTACCGTGAAGTATAGATTGAACTCAATGAAACAGTTATCGTTTCTGCCCGTGGAATATCACTGTCAAATAGTGAAATTTATGTCAGTCGACACCTATCGTCGAACTGTAACATTGAGGAGTTAATGAGTATGCTAGAAAACATGTCTTTTTTCCTACTCCTAATATGAAATTGAGTGTTTCCAAGAAAATTCGGGGTGCTAGAAAGTATCACCTAATGCAAATCACTGTATATTAATTTATAATCATTGCGACTAGTTAATTAGCTATGCATCAATGTAGGACGTCGATTTATGATAATTGAAAATTGGAGAATAGGGCGATCTATAGGTTGAGAGAGAAATGACTTTGAGGTGTCAATTTTGAGCAAGATCTATTGAACTAGGGAAGTATCAAGGAAGCTGATTAAGGAATTAACGCCAAATGAGTATACTTGTCTGTAGCGACATTTACTTCAAGGAGTAGAATTGATAAGGGGCTACGGAGACAAGGCGGCTCTTTGATTGCGTATATAGACAAGTGAAGATGGGAACCCCTGGAGCAAATGGCCAGATCGTACACAGCCACCTTGGGCCCATTGTCGAGGAGTACATGTCGACTATACTAGTTCCAAACATGTGATTATTGGCTTGTATGGAGTGACGCACTTTAGAATCTTTCGATTTAGGCTCTCACTTGTACATTTCCTGGCATGCTGAGAGCCAACCAAAGCCCCAAGGATGCAAACGATTCGTGGAACATCAGGGACCTACCAAAAGGAAAAGGATATATCGTTGCATGATGCTGTTAGTGTACATCTACAACTCTGGTTGTGGCTTGTAATCTAATTCGTTTCCTGTGCAATTTGCATAGGCAATTTGGCATTGCTTGGAATTGATGACGGCTTTCTCATGCACCGACTGATCAGCATCGTTGAAAGAGTTCAGATCATGAAGCCACTTTCCTGTGAGCTGCCCATAGCCAGTCAAGAGAGACGGCCCGAGGTTTTCTTCATGCTGACGTCTTCGTGCTGCTAGTTATGTCCAATATATTAGCTAGGCTGTTAGATAACTAGTGAGTAGTGACCGCCTCGATGAAAGCCAATTAAAATAAGGAAAAGTTTATATGAGATCGCTCTCATATTGCTTATATGAGGCCATTTTGAATCGTAGCCGTTAGATCTTGATCTAACGGTTACAAATATCCATAATGATCTCACCTATTTTTTGATGTGACACACTCACCTACCCACTGATTTGATATCCACCCTCCAATCGGAATCTAACGGTAATAAAGATTGGCCTCATGCTCCTTATATGAGAACGATCTCATGTAAACTCATCTCATTAAAATATATCCAAGAGTTAGAAAAACTAGAAATTTTTTGGACTCCATTAACCCAGGAATTTATTAGAATCAAATTAATTAGACTTTTAACCATTAAAACATCGATGTATGAAAGAATTATTATATGTGCAGTTATATATGTCATCATTATCAAATAAATATATGTTACAATATTTAGCTTAATAAGCATAATATATAGACATACATCTATTTTTTTTAATTCTTAACTTTAGTATTTTAGTAAGTGATTTATATTAAAATCTAATTGGAATCTCCTATAGAATTGAGTCTAAAACGAGTCAATGGGAGCCAAGAATGGAATTTTAGAATTGATTTTCCATCGCTTAATGGTCGTCATGTCCCGCCGGCCACTTTTCTTTGACTCCTCAGTCCTCACTGGTGGTCAGCCGTGCTCTTGGGCGTTGCCTTTTACTGACTCTAACATTGAGCGCGAAGAAGCTACTATGGACTTACATGCACGGGTTAGTTTTTCATTTTAAAATTATGGAGGCCATAGAAATGATAATGCATTTCCTACAAGAATGATGATGATGATGTTGTTTGACTCTTATCGGAATCAAAATGGTATAAAATTCATAGAATATATTGGCACTTATTTACATAGGATGCGCTTCTTGATGCAACCCTACGAAGAAGGGATGATGATAAGAAGATTCAACGTCATCATATTCATTATACAATTTTTTAAATACGTGGATTAACTTCATGACATGATGGTTAGTTTAGTTACACATGAAATATTAATATAACCATCTTGCATCACAAACCTAGTAACAATAAAAATCAATTTACTTTTACGTGGGAGCACGGCACTAAGATGAACAAGAATGATCATGTATAGAAATGAAGAACCTATAAAAAAATTTGTAGAGCCGAAAAATGCATCCTCCGTGCAAAAACGAAAAACATCATCTGCCTTCTCTCTACATAAAACTTCAATACAGGAGAAATATGGAAGGTGCATTGGAACACCGTATCAAAAAGAAAAACCAAAAGTGCAAGAGAACATGGTGCAGTTGCAGCAGCTTAAGATGTTTACTTACAATTCTTAAACCTCCTTTGAAGTAGCTAAGATGTAAAGACTAATAGTCCACATATGTAAGAAGTGGCCACTTTATGTACCCATGCAACACTAAGATTAAGAGTTAGAGTTATTTGTAGTTTTGAAGCTAAAAATGTTCTTATTCCATACTACAATGTCTACTTACAAGTCTTATACCTCCTTTGAAGTAGCTAAGATGGAAAGACTAATAATAGTCCACATATGTAAGAAGTGACCAATTTATATGCCCATGCGACACCAAGATTAAGAATTAGAGGAACACAGATCATATATGGGCTTTCAAAGGTTCAACCATCAGGTAAAGGTGAACCATGAACCAGCCCAGCTGCACTGATCAAATTTAGGGAGTACATTCGAATTTACATGGGCTTTGCAAGTTGACTGTGGAGTGTGGACTGATCCAAGACTATGGGAAGGGAAGCAAGTGGCCCGGAATAGGGCCTACTTACCTGTGATTAGAGGATAGAGAGCCTTGTCGACGTGGTCTCTCCATCGCCCTTCTTGTTGTTGGCTCTGTTGCCACTCTGGTAGCCAGAAAAATTTATCCTCTAAACAACAGAGCCATCATCCATATACTTCTTTCACCTTGCTCCTGGGAAAAACCCTGGCCATGGGTTTTAAATCCTTTTGAAGATCAACATGACCAAATTGCCCTCCTTAGAATTTTATATCCCAGAACCAAATAAGGTTATTTGTTTCTTTGTAAGCAAAATAGATTTATCTACTTGCTTGAAAAATAAGAATGCTCTTATAGTTCTAGATGTTTGATTTGGTATTCTCGAAGCCGGATCGTTTATGAAATCTACAAGGGGTGGGCCAATATTTACAATACGAAATATTCAACTTAAAATGGTATGCCAAAAAGGTAAGAATAGATTGTATTTAGGTGCCCTTAGTAGCAAACTTGTCATAACATTTTCGACCCGTATAACTACTTTATCACACGTCTGTGTTATCACATATGAAGTATATCAAAAAAACATGACATCTGAAGTGTTTAGCCTTTTATTCAAAACTTAATCCACCATTTTTGTGCTCATTTAGATCTTAGTAACTGAAATTAAATGTACAATGTATCTATTTTACTTAATTAATTGATTTAGTAGTGAAATCATGTTATACAAAACAAGTAACCAAAATGTATCGCGTGTTTGTTTAATTATATTATTTTATATTTTTATTAGTCTAATTACAAATCACGTTATTGAAGCCAACTTAAAGCGATGCAGGGGTACAATTTATTCAGTTCACTCATTTGTTGTGTATCCGAATTAGTGCACACAATTTTTATTCAGGAAAATATCCATAAGCCATATACTTGAAGATCTTAAGTAGTTGGTGTAACATCCGGAAAATTAGTAAGTATTTTAAAACCTAAATTTGACCCTCTTAATGTTTGATTTGGTTGTGTTTTCCCTTGTGGAAACTAAAGTTGGTGAGAAGAGCTTTCCAACGCCACCTATTATGCGCGATTTGGAGTTCGGAGTAAAAAGATATGAAAAATTGAATTTGATTAAACGTGACAGCGATCGCTCGCCATAAGATCCGATCGATCGGCAAGCTTGAACCGATCGACGCCGTATCAAAACGATCGATCGTAGTTACTGTGATTTGCGAATGTTTTGTCTCGCGTAAAGCGATCGATCGGCAATAATGGCAATCGATCGGCTGTAACGCAGTAGTGTTAAAATAGCGAATACGACGATCGATCGCCGTATAGCCGATCGATCGCCGGTTGCGGTTTGCGTTTTCTAGAAGTATTTTTTGGGTGGATTTGCTTGGGAAAGATACCAAATCCCAATTGGACTTGTTTTGCACGTCTCTAGGGGGATTGTGAAGCCTTCCCATTGGTTGAAAGTGTACATAATTTGGAATATTAGTTTGAGAATGGATTCTCCTCCAACTCTATATAAACACTAGAGAATTGGCTTGTGTTAACCCTAGAACGTCCAGAGACTTTTCCCTTCTCCTTCCCACGTTCACCCATCTCCTTGGAGGCTTGTTCTTGTGGGAGTTTGCGAGAGCTTGGAGCGGGAGATTTGGAAGAAGCGGAAGAGACGAGAGGCACGTAGAAAGACAAAATCTTTAAAGGATTAAGTAGGATGGTTTTTCCCCTCTTCTCTCTTTTGATTATATATGCTTTTGACAAGTGTTTTGAGTCAATACCTTAGTTATTGTTTGGATTCTTGCGAGATGAATGAGTTATGTCTTTAATTCTATGCGTAGTGCATTACAAATCATATGTGCATTCATGTTTCACTTCTATATGGGAATTCGCATTTAAAGTCTAATGCTTTATTAATTTTCCAGCGAGTAAAAGTTCTGATATTATTTGGTTAATGATGTTCCACGTTGAGTTTGTGCCTTTAAGGTGTGTCTTACATTAATTGTCTTATTTAGGGTGTATTAATGTTTATAAACTATGTTATCTATATAAGAACACAAGAAAGGAGTGAACTTTAGTAATTCTAGATAATTCTAGGTTCTTTAATTGGTTTAGGAGGGGAGTATGTGGTCTGTTATTGATGTATTATTATTTATAATGTATCACTAAGTAAGATAATTAAGTCTAATGAAGAGTTTTAATCTCGGCCAGAACTGTTTCTGTGCTGACAGTCGGTGGTAAAGAATTCATACCTAATTCAAATAAAATCGGAAAAATATAATGTTAGTGGGGTTAGAAACTAGACTCATGAGGGTATTATCAATAAAAATTTCAGAGGTTAATTCTTATTGTAGAGAGCATAGTAGCCGTCGGAAGAGGACTGTTGTGCAGGAGACAGTGAGTTGAATCTGAGAGAAAATACTAAATATACAAATAACATCATGTAATATGATATGATAACGATTAGTATGTTAATAACAGTAATTGGACTACATACTTATGGTATATCACAATAAGAATTGGGTTAGATGTAATTCAATTATGAGGGATAATCCTTTGAACAAGTGATTCCTAACTATCTATTTTAAAAGCGTTGATGTCGGTTTGATATTCTACTTGGAATTCAAATCATCTAAGATTCTTGATTTCTTATCTTTGATATTTGTATTATAAACTCTAATGCGAATGAGGAATTCCTATCTAGAGCTGAGCATGAAAGGTATGTATTGATTGTATGTTACTCCTTGTGTGAGTTGTCTTGTTATTCTATGCTACTCCAATGAGTGAGTATGTGTTGACCAAAGACTTTGATGCTTCTATCCATACTCCTTGAGAGAGTCTATTCTGGTAAGAGATACCTTATGATCTTATAGTGTTGTGACCTCTATTCCTTTGAGATATTGCTCATATTGATTACATGATTGTTTCTTCCACCGGAGACCTTGCGAGACTCTCCCCTTGGTGGTTTCATAGTATGCTCAAATAAGCCATTGCTAGATCTTGCGAGGTCACTTATAATTATGAAATTGCGATTTCATACTGCCCGATGGGAGGCACTATACGTACGTTAGATTGTGGACATTACGGAAGGTCCTCAGTCTCCGCCCATCGTGTCCGTAAGCACTGGTGGGGCCAGCATCCTAGATGCATGGCAGGGTTCCAAAGAGAGAACCCCTAGGGTGGTCCTGGTATATTATTTTAGTCACTTACGAGCGACCGGTTCAGCGAGCAGAAATTGTAACTCCTTTCACTTTAGATGTCTGGAGCCTTTGATATGATTATTATCCTCTTCTTACTCATATGTGTAGTAGGAGCCTTATTGATGTTTTCATATACTTACGAGTTGGAATTGTTGTTAACTAACCTTGCAGGTGTATAGACCTCGGTTAAGTTCAGACGTTGTGGAATGTCTATGACCTTTGTTATTCTTATTCTCTTCTTACTGCTTGTTTTCATTCAGTGGGTTTTTACATCCTACTGAGTGTTTCTATGAAATACTCATGCATCCTCTGAAGCAGGCGCAAATGAAAAGTGAGATCAGGAAGTGCAGTAGTGGAATGGCGGATTGAAGGCGCCGAGAAGAGTTTAAAGATTATTTAGTTATTTGTTTTTGCTTTTATTGATGCTTATGACATTATTGGCAATTGTGTGTCATAGACTTATTTTATAGGTTTATTTTATTTTGACTTTCGAAAAGGGATTATTATTAAGTAAATTCATTTCATGGTATTCATTGATGTCTATTATTGTATTACACTGATTGCGGGCATAATCGGTTACACGTCCTTTTGAGATGATTGTAATCGGTTTAGAAATCGACTGTTCGGTCGCGCGTCCGGGATCTCTACCTCGAAATATATCTCATTGATTGGCTTCCGCACTCTGATCGAGGTATGGGATTTCGGGGCGTGACAGTTGGAATAGGCATAAACATATGAAATTCTTTCAATCAAGCTAATTTTCTTACAGAAAAACTTAATTTATACAAGGAAAAATTATATAATAAATCACAAAAAAAAATTCCATTTTGACACACTGTTCAAAATATTTCCCAAACAAGCAATTTGACAAGCCATGCAGGAGCTAGCGTGGCCGCTGGTGCCTGCATGGCTTTTTTTTTAAAACCGACCTGAAAGGTATCGATTGAACCAACTCCCTCTAAGAGGCATCGGTTCTTTAACACCCTTATACATTTTTGTCCCATTTTAAAGGGGTGTTCACTTCAACGATGTATATCTCTCTCATTTTTTATCTATTTTTGCTTATTTTTTTCATTCTTTCTTATTTTTAGTGTTTTTCTAGTCATCATGATATTACAAAGATGTTGAGCCATCGCATGCTATTTATCATAGTTTTTGTGGTATTTTTTTTATAAATAGCATACTATGGCTCAACATCTTTGTGATATCATCATGACTAGAAGGAGCACTAAAAATAAGGAAGAATGAAAAAAAAAATGGGCGAAAACGGATTAGAAATGAGAAAGATATACATATTTGAAGTTTATCCTACTAAAATAGCTAGTTTTTATACGCATCGGTTTTATCCCATTTTAAAAGGGTGAAACATTCAACAATCCATATCTATCTCCTTTTTTTCATTCTTCTTTATTTTTAGTGCTCTTTCTAGTCATGATGATATCAAAAAGATGTTAAACCATCACATACTATTTATCATAGTTTTTGTGGTATTTTTGCGATAAATAGCATGCAATGAATTAACATCTTTGTGATATCATGATGATTAGAAAGAGCACTAAAAATAAAGAAGAATAAAAAAATAGACAAAATGGATCATAAATGAGAGAGATGCATCGTTGAAGTGATTGCCCTTTTAAAATAGGACAAAAACGAGAGACATCTCTCTTTTAACTGAGAGGACGGATGCATTTTCGGTTAGTTTTAAAAAAAAAGCCACGCAAGCACCCGCACCACATGGGTGCCTATGTGGCTTGTCAGAGCACCTATTCGGGAAATATTTACTATAGTGCGTCATTTTAGGAGATTCTCCATAGAGGAAGTAGGAGTTGTATTAAGGAAGATGAAGAAAGGCAAAGCTCTAGGGCCGTATGGAATTCTAATTGAAGTGTGGAAGGTACTAGAAAGTATTGGCTTAACTTGGTTGATTAATTTGTTTAACAAGATTTAGAAGTCTAAGAGGATGTCAGAGGAGTGGAGGAGAAGTACCCTCATACCCTTTTATTTTTAAGGAGATATCCAAAGCTGTACAAACTATAGGGGTATAAAAGTTTTGGGACATACTATGAAATTATGGGATAGAGTATTAGGACGTTTGCGAAAAGTAACTAAAGTATCAAAGAATCAATTTAGTTTCATGCCGGAGAGGTCAACAACGGAAGCTATATTTTTATTACGGCAGTTCGTAGAGAGGTACAGGGATAGACAATAAAACCTCTATATGACCTTTATAGATTTGGAAAAAGCATACGATAGAGTGCCGAGAGAGCTTATTTGGAGTGTTTTGAAGAAGAAGGGTGTAATAAGAGGTTACATAGATATCAAAAAGGATATGTATGAGAGGGTTGTGACTAGTGTGCGGACTATTAGGGAGGAAACTAAGGAGTTTTCGGTTACGGTAGATCTTCATCAAGGGTCATCCTTAAGTCTTATCTTTTGCTTTAGTTTTGAATTAGCTGACTAGTTATTTACAAGATAATGTACGTTAGTGTATGCTTTTTGCAGATGATGTAATTTTAATTGATGAGAATAAAGTAGGTTTAAATGAGAAATTGGATTTGTAGAGGGAAGCTCTAGAATCAAAAGGTTTTAAAATAAGTAGGACTAAGACAGAGTGCATGTAATTTATTTTTAAGGAAGGTGGAACTATATAGAGCCTTAGTTGAAATAGATGAGCACGAAGTACCTAAGGTGTGATCAATTCCGTTACTTAGGATCTATTATCTATAAAAAAGAAGATATTGATAGTGATATGGTGCATAGGATAAATGCTGGGTGGGTAAAGTGGAGGGTAGCCTCGGGAGTATTGTGTGATAAGCATCTTTCGAAAAGGCTTAAAGGCAAGTTCTATAGGACAATCATTATGCCTGTAATACTTTATGGAGCAGAGTGTTGGGCACCAAAGATGAGTCATATAGATAAATTGAATATAGCTGAAATGAGAATGTTAAGGTGGATGCGTGGGATAACTATAAGAGATAAGATTATATTTAAGAAAGCCTAGGAGTAGCTCCTTTAGATAAAAAGTTGAGGGAATGTAGGTTGCGTTGGTATGGGCACGTGTTAAGAAGACCATTAGATGCCCCTGTGAGAATATTAGAAGGGATACAGATAAACGAAGCTAAAAGAGGGAGATGGAGACCTAAGAGAACTTGGATGGAGTTAATAAAAAAAGAGTTTACTTTACTATCTCTTACAAAAGAGATAGTTCAAAACAGGTTTGAATGGAGGAGTAAGATCCTAAATAGTTGGAAAAATGCTCTATTTGATTATGATTATAATTTATTATATAATTTCCCCTTTATACAATTCACTTACTCCTTGGAAAATTAATTTTTAATAGGAAGGGTAAAATTGACAGACTTATTTTAGTAGGTTAATTACATAAAACGCCATCATCTTGCTTGGCTTCTATCTTGGGAGAGGAGGCGAGACAAAGGCCAGCCACAAGCAGAGCCAGAGCCAGAGCCAGAGCCAGTCCCCTCCCTCGTCTCCTACCTCCAGAAGGACGGGCAATGGCGGCAGAGTCCATTCGAGTATCTGCCTCGTCGGGAACATCCTTCAGGAACATCGCCCCTTCTGCTCGGAGGCCCCTCCCTCTCCTCTCCAACCGCTTCCTTGGCCTCAGAAGCCTCGGCTCTTCCCTTCGCCAGTCCTCGGCTTCTCAGTTGTTCGGGAATGTCCGGCTCAACTCCAGGCTGCCCATTTCCCATGAGCAGAGGGGGAGGCTCTCCGTTGTCGCCATGGCTGGGGAAGGTCAGCTTCTTTCTTAAAGTCTCTGCTTGAAATTTTAGCTTTTGAAGTGATGAGTTTAAATTTATGAAAAAGGATTGTTCTTTTGATTGGTTAAGTATGTGGTTAATGTTCCACTGACACAATTCAGATGTTTATGGATATTTCTCTATGATTTTACCATTTAACTGGGTGGTCTTGGCATTGAACTCATAGTTTTTCTGCTTTTAGAAGTGATATAGACTTCTTTTTTTTAGGAATTTTGAATTTACTTGGCTAGACTCCACTTATGACTTATGAGCTATATGGCTGAAATAAGCTGAGTTGATTAGAACGTAATGGTAGGTTAAGAATCATTATTTGTCTGAAATGAAGTGAGAATTTGCCTAATACGGTGAGGCATTGACGAGTACATCACAGAGTTTTGTTCTTGCTGGAAGTTTGATGAAGACTACTGATTAAGAATGCATGAGTAAATTGTAGCACCTGGCCAAAATCAAATTTTGCGAAATGAGTATAAGAATTTTGATGCTTATTCTACCAGAGAAATTGTACATACTATTTTTTTAATGTCAGTGTTTTGGTCATATAATGTTGGGAACATCGGGGAGAATCTCATTAGTATGTGGTGATAGGTTTCTAATTTACTTTTGTTTCAGTATATCTGTTGCCAATGCCTACGACTATACAATTCTAATTGGCTAAACCAAGTTTAAGGATCTTCAAGATGCTGTGCGTTAATAGTTTAATTAAAACCATGGCTATTTAGTGAGTCTGACTAAAAAACTCATATAAATTCCAGAATCATGCTTGTTATAATTAATGGCTGATGCTACAAGCAAAAGCATCCTGTCATAGGATGAGTCCAATGTGGAGATGCTGCTGAATTATGCAAACATAAACCTTGTGTGGATTTTTTTCCAGTTTATAATGATTGGAAATGTTAATGCTACTCTATTTAATATCACAACTGTCTGTTTCTTGTGTACAGTGAAATAAATTTTTTTCTGCCATTTCTTCTCCAGATGGAAAGCGGGAGGTTCCATTGAAAGATTATCGGAATATTGGAATTATGGCCCACATAGATGCAGGAAAGACTACAACAACTGAGCGGGTACTCTACTACACTGGAAGGAACTATAAGATTGGTGAGGTGCATGAGGGAACTGCTACAATGGACTGGATGGAACAAGAACAAGAGAGAGGCATTACTATAACCTCTGCTGCTACGACCACTTTTTGGAACAAACATAGGATTAATATCATCGACACTCCTGGTCACGTGGATTTTACGCTAGAAGTGGAGAGAGCCCTCAGGGTGTTGGATGGTGCCATATGCTTATTTGATAGTGTAGCTGGTGTTGAACCGCAATCTGAAACAGTCTGGAGACAAGCAGATAAATATGGAGTTCCAAGAATATGCTTTGTCAATAAGATGGACCGGCTTGGGGCAAACTTCTTCAGGACTAGGGATATGATAATCTCAAACTTGGGTGCTAAGCCTCTTGTTATTCAGCTTCCTATTGGTGCTGAGGATAACTTCCAAGGTGTAGTTGATCTTGTAAAAATGCAAGCTATTCTTTGGTCAGGTGAAGAGTTAGGTGCTAAATTTGTATATGATGAAATACCAGCAGACCTCCAAGACTTGGCTCAAGAGTATAGGATGCAGATGTTAGAAAATGTGGTTGAGTTAGATGACAAGGCCATGGAGAATTATTTAGAAGGGGTAGAACCAGATGAAGAAACACTTAAGAAACTAATTAGAAAAGGATCAATTGGAGGGAGTTTTGTCCCAGTTCTATGTGGTTCTGCTTTTAAAAATAAGGGTGTCCAACCATTACTTGATGCTGTTATAGATTATTTGCCTTCACCACTTGACGTGCCGCCAATGAAGGGAACTGACCCCGAAAACCCTGAGCTAGTTATTGAAAGGGCTGCTAGTGATGATGAGCCTTTTGCTGGCCTAGCATTCAAAGTCATGAATGACCCATTTGTGGGATCCCTTACATTCGTGAGAGTGTATGCTGGTAAGTTAACTGCTGGTTCTTATGTCCTAAATTCAAACAAAGGAAAAAAGGAACGAATTGGGAGGCTTTTGGAGATGCATGCTAATAGTAGGGAGGATGTTAGGACGGCCCTGACCGGTGACATAATTGCCTTGGCTGGATTGAAAGACACGATCACAGGTGAAACACTGTGTGATTCAGACAGTCCTGTTGTACTTGAACGGATGGACTTCCCTGACCCTGTTATTAAGGTTGCAATTGAACCCAAGACTAAAGCCGATGTGGACAAGATGGCAACTGGTTTGATCAAGCTCGCACAAGAAGATCCATCTTTCCACTTTTCAAGAGATGAAGAGACAAACCAAACTGTTATCGAAGGAATGGGAGAGCTCCATCTTGAGATCATTGTAGATCGCTTGAAGAGGGAATTTAAGGTAATCATATCTTTTTTTATGTTTTATCAGTTTATTAATCTAATATCCCTCATATCTAATTTTATGTATGTATTTCTAATAAAAATTCTCTCCACTTGATGGACAGGTTGAAGCAAATGTAGGTGCACCTCAAGTTAATTACCGAGAAAGCATCTCCAAAATATCAGAAATTAAATACGTACACAAAAAGCAATCTGGAGGACAGGGTCAGTTTGCAGATATCACAGTGAGATTTGAGCCCATGGAAGCGGGAAGTGGCTATGAATTCAAGAGTGAGATTAAAGGTGGTGCAGTGCCAAGAGAATATATTCCGGGTGTGATGAAAGGACTGGAAGAGTGCATGAGCAATGGTGTCCTTGCCGGATTTCCTGTTGTTGATGTGCGAGCTGTGTTGGTTGACGGATCCTACCATGATGTCGACTCTAGTGTGTTAGCTTTCCAACTTGCGGCAAGAGGGGCTTTCCGAGAGGGTATAAGAAAATCAGGTCCAAGAATGTTGGAGCCTATTATGAAAGTGGAAGTTGTTACACCTGAAGAGCACTTGGGAGATGTGATTGGTGACCTTAATTCAAGAAGAGGGCAGATAGAAACCTTTGGGGATAAGCCTGGTGGTTTGAAGGTGTGAATTTTCTCTCCTTTTCCTTCGATCTCATGCGTAATTCATTTCAAGGTTTCTCTTACATAAATTGTCCCAAGTAGATCAAATAAATATACATTTGGGTGGTGCAGGTTGTTGATGCATTGGTTCCATTAGCAGAAATGTTCCAGTATGTGAGTACACTCCGAGGAATGACAAAGGGTCGTGCATCATATACCATGCAATTGGCTAAGTTTGATGTGGTTCCGCAACACATTCAGAACCAACTTTCCACCAAGGAGCAACCTGTCGCAGCTTGAGTTGTTTTCTCACATGGCCTCGATTGGATAAGTTCCCACTGTTCCAAACTTGCTAGATTCTTGGGCTTGGAGAATCACAGATACTTAGCCCTTTTGTATTCTTGTTTTTTTCACATTTTTATTTTTTGAGTGAAATACTTACTTATTTCTTGCATAAAAATGTTATGTAACTTTACAGTTTTGCTGCACGTTTATGTAAGTGTGTTTGCATCGGCTAGCAAATGGTCTCACTAAGAAGTAAAAAACCAACCAGATAGTTTTGATCTTGTGAAAAGATTACAACTGAACACCAAATTGTCACCTTATAAGGTTCATCCTTAAGCAATTAAGCACTTTATACAAATGAGTACGAAGATTATAGTCCAGTGGAATTAACCATTGACAAACTTAACAGCTCAAGTGACGATACCATGTGAGCTATATCACACATGTAGATGGTTCCAAAGCAAACACAGGTAAGTAATACCTTGTTTGCCTGCACGCTCACGCTAGAAAGTGTTCGTGGCTGTGCAACAGTTCTATCACCGAAATCGACGCGAGTATGCAGAATTCATCTGGAGGCTAACTTCAGCAACATTTTTGGTTGAGCTAGATGTGGCTCGAAGGCATTCAGATGTTGTGGCCATTTGCATTTTTTTCTGAGATAACATGGTCATTTGCATATTATTCTAACATGCTTTTTTCCATAATCAAAGTAAACAAAAGGTAAATTTCCTTGTGAAACCAACATCCTAATTCACTAACCAACAAGCCGCACATTGAAGAAACAAAACGAAGTGATACATAATTTCGCTCATCAATAAAACCTCAGAAATCACCACAATAACTGAACAGGAGGAATACTCAGATTGTCACAAGCATCATGAGGTTCTTTTAGGAGACATGTTTTGTATGAGAGAGACAGTCACGATGATCACAATAATTTGCAAAGGCAGGGCTGTCAGCAAGAAAAAAAATGAGTGTCAGGATCATCCACACGTGAATATAGATAATTGACACTTCATGGAAAGGTGGCAAAGAACTTACTCAGTAATACACGACCGGCCTCCACCAGCTCAAATTTTTTCAACACAGAAGTGCTTTGATCTTGGAAGACCTAACGAAACATTCAGAGATAACCGTGAATACCTCAAGTTTGTGTTCAAAACAAAAAAAATGAGAAGCATAATGGCCGTTGATGTTGACAAATCTCAGATTCATCAAACATAATGGGAATTGTATCAGTTATTTTAGAAGACTTGATTTTGAACAGAAAATTGTCAAGGCAGTTAATACAGAAAATTCACAAAGAGCTTCCACAGTAGATTAGATGAACATGATAAAACAAATTTACCTTAAATGAGAGATCACTTGTGACATTGCAAGCAACCGAAAGCACTGTAGAAATGGAAGAGGCAACCATGTAGAGTCTCAACAAGTTCACATTGCTCCACTTTCGTCCTACCACGATAATAATGATAAGCAATTATACAACAAAAAATTAGAAAACATACAGGAATTCAAGAGTAAAATAAGCATCTGGCATTCTCCCCACATATACCTAAATATCCCGTAACAAGAGAAACCGAATAAACAATAACTGATGCACCTGGAAGATCATCAAATTTCTTTTCCGGTAATGCTGATAAAATTATCCAAAGTATTCCAATTACCAGACTGACAGCCTGCAGTTAAACACGTATACATCAGTGTACTCCCTAAACACCAATGAATTACCAACCTAAAACAAATACCAGTGACCAATTTTCAGCCGAAGCTTAACATGCCAGATTGTAATATTTAATTTATCTAGTGAAAAAGCAGTAAAATTAGACTTAACGAAACCAACACAGAACATAAGAGAAAACAAGGACACCATAGTAGTTCTCAGATTCCTGTATCTTATTCACAAACATTCTACCCCAAAAAAAGCTGCTATTTTGGCAAACCACTCTATTTCCAACACAAATATAAATCAAATTAGTCTCCATCTCGCACCAAAAAATGAAAAAAAAAATGGCAGCAAAGTGAAAGAGGCCGCTGCATAGGTGCCCGAATCACCAGCCACAAGAAAAGTAATGAATTTCTTAGTCAAGTATACCACATTTCTTCAAAATTTATACTTGTTATACAAATTGAAACAAAGGCAGAAAAAATGGTACCTGGGCTATTAACAATAAACGCAGTCGAGATTTCCCTTGAGCTACTTTCGTGTATCCTACAAAATCATCCAAAATACAGCAATTCAAATACCCAATTCGAATTCAACCGTAAAACAAGGATTTAAACAAAACTTGATAATACATGATTATCCAAAGAAGTGGCTATTCAAGCTCAAATTAGACGGAAAAAAAGAGAAGAAGAAAATATTACTGGGATCAACGAGCATGCGATAGGAGAAGTCGGAGCCATCCGTGCCGGAGGGCCTCCCGGAGGCGGATTTCCTCTGCATCTTCCCTCCTTTGCTTCAGCTTCTGCCACTCTCCCGCTCGCCTTGTTCTGCTCGGCCCTAGCGTCGCCCGGCCGGATGCTTCCGAAAACAAATCATACTCCTTCCGTCCAACAAAACCTGGCAGTATTTGTAAATGAGCGTTGCCCGACCTGTATCATTTCAAGCCTCGCACGTTCGTTCGTGAGGATGTGGGACGAAATCATTAGGATGCGTTTGGAAGACTTGATTTGGATTTAAATGTGTGATTCATACGCTTCTTTTAAATGACAGGCAGATATATTTACATTTGAGATCATAAATCCTAGGTAGTGTTTGAGAATGACGTAATTTTATAAGTGAGATTCTAATATTTAGTGTTTGAGAGTCTATTGTAAATTGTAATGACAGGTCAGATGTGTTAATTGCATTTATCCATTTTTATGTTATAAATTAAATAATGGGATTTAGGGTGAGATTTGGGCCAAAATCAAATCCTACCCAAAAATATGTTGTCAGACATTGGATTTGGACCAAATAACCTGATTCTAATCACAAGATCCAAATCCCTATTGCCTAACTATAATCAATATCAATACGATTATTAATCGGCCGTTTGGGGCGTGATTAAAAGCAAAACATCCAGATGGGATGTTTTGCTACACTGTAGCATCTGGATATTTTATATATCCAGCTGATACACCTCAGGAGGTGTTTCAGCTGGATGTAAAAATCCACATGGATGCTACAGTATATATCCAATATCCAGTCTGGATATTTTGTAATAATCACGCCCCAAACGGCCCCTAAATCGCCAACAAGTACCATAGAACTTTCAATTTTTGACTAATTGATCCCTATTTTTAACCATAATTCTACCAATTACCCTTAATCAAATAATTAAGAGTGTATTTGGCAACGTCGATTTAGACCCTGCGACTTTAAGAATCGCATGATTTGTCTAAATCCTGCGTTTGACAACTCTTTTTTTGGTACGATTTGATTCTTCCCCAAAATCTCAACCCAGAATGACGCGATTTTGATTATAACTTAAAAGATGGTTGCCCAAAATGAAAGGGTCGACCCTATCATTTGCCAAATCACACGAGATTCTTTCAATGACGTGATTTCAAAAATCACGCCTTTAAATCCAAATCAATGTTGTCAAACGCACCCTAAGAGTGAGAGAGGGAATTAGATTTATGTTTATCGTTAATACCTGCCTATGATGTAGGAGAGTTAGATTTGTACGTAGTCATATATAGCAAAAAAAAAGATTTACGCGTAGTCATGTGTTGAGTGGGTCCCACAGGTGTTATCTTAATTGAAGATTTTATTTTTGTGAAAGATTTGAGAGATCTGTACCTTAGAATTTGGTAAAGGGTGCACAGATATAATATTCCTATTTGACCTATAACTTGACATAGAGATTTACTGAGATCCTAATTACATGATTATATCTATCATTCCTTTATATATCACCACGTAAAAAGTCATTGAAAAGATTTTTTTTACCAATTAAGGAGTTATACATCTATATTATTTTGTGGATAGTTATTATTTACTGCTATGTTTGTTTATAATTTCTGTTTTCGCAAAATAGGACTGCAAAGTTTTAAGAGATAAAAATCCTAACATATAGAGAGACTGAGATTCATATGGAGAGAAAGGATACGTATGGGAAGAGGGAGATCCGGAGATCCGGAGAGAGAGAGAGAGAGAGAGAGAGAGAGAGAGAGAGAGAGAGAATTAAGTTTACTTAACATGATTAGTTGGAGAAAATATAGGAACACATTAGTAAGGGAAGTGTCTATTAATTATCCACATCATTAATTGCCTAATTCTTTGGAGAAAAAAATAGGAGCGTTGCCCTATAGATTAATGAATCCCTAATGAGGATTTCATAAATTGTTAGGCCACCTATACTGCCAGCGCCCATGTTGCAGGGCTCCCGTTTGTCGTATCCATCATTTGCATTCGCATGGGCACCCTTTTTTTGAAGAAAAAAATAGTAGCCACTACATAGTACATACATGTCTTTTCTGCACCTTCTATTTATGATTCCATAATATATAGTGGGTGCCCTCCATTTTCTCTTTTTTTTTTTCATTACTCACACCGCATCTACTCTAGAGTGGCCCCCTTTTTTCATTACATTTTTTATTTAATTTAAAAAATATTTTTTGTTGAAAAAATAAGCGAGCAGTTATCACAACTATCTTGTTCCTTGTAAGCTTGTCTCTATACGGTTTAACCTATAATTGGATATTGAACTGATTTATTTTTTATACCAATAAACATCCAACTCCTCTCAGCTTGATAAAAAGATGGAAATATTTTGTTTGTGCTTGAGGAAAAGGTGGAAAATAAAAATGAAGAGGACAAGGGGATTCAATAGAGGGATAAATTGGGAGATGTTTATGGCTTCAATATCTTTTGCTGCTATATGCATGTAGATTGAGCCTCTAAGCAAGGGGCACCCATGTAGAGAAGAATTATTTTAATTTCTTTAATAAAATATATCATTATTTGTATATATAGTATGTTTTAATTTCTTCTTTGGTATGCTTAGTTGTCATGGAGGAATTTTCTTTCTAATAATGATTGGATATTTAAAGATGGTTGGAGAGCATCGGTGCTCCCATTAATAAAAAAATGCATGGAATTTTTTAAAACTTGGGCAAATAAGCAGAGAATATGGGGGCGCATGCAACTTTGGTGGGTGGCACAATAGGCGGCTTAACTGCTATTCTTGATTCTTAAAAATAACTTCATTCATAATGAGGAGTTGATTACCCTTAGAACGCCTATCTTCTTACCCCACTAAAAGGCCGTTTACCCCGTTAGTCATATATTTTATAGAATATATCATTGCTCACCATACAAGTGATGCATTATTTTTCAGCTATTTTTTGTTCACTCTTACCTCATTTCACCTACTTCAACTTCAAACAACTTTCTATTCCCTTCGTCCTATATATATAGCCACATTATGGGAGAAAATGTGTATGATACTAATAGTCATATTTGGTTCAATTTAAATTATTTTCCTTAGACGTTTGTTTATTTGTTCTCTAAAATTGTGTCTGTGATTTGTAAAATATATGTCCCATTTTAATAGTCCCATTTGGGAAAAATGTGTCCCCCATTTGGTGAGGGGCAAGAGCGTGCAGAGGCAGGAACAAAAGTGTCCTAGCTGCAGCCCCGATATGCTAAGTAGCGTGAATTTATTTTTGTTATTTCACATGGGGTATGCATGACCAATATATGGTGGGGATGTATGGGAGGTAATGGACTAATATGAAGATAAGAGAGATTTAAAAAAAAAAACGGGGTTTGTTATGCTTGTTGTATCATGTATGAATGATTCTCCTGCTTAAAAATTAAGGTAGTTTTGGAAGCAAAACTTACAATAAATACTTTATACGTTTCATAAAATACTCCCTTACTTTTAGGGATCACCGGGTAAAAAGAAAGATTGATTATTATCTTCCAACCCTTTGTAAATACTTAATAAGCACATGTGAATAAAATCAATCTTAATGTATATGAAGATTAGGGATGGAACGGGGGCGGGTTTGGGCCGGGTATTGGAACCATTTTAATTCTTCAAACCCATAATCGTCCCAAACCCACCACAGGTCCAGTTTCAAGGACTCGGAACCGCCCCGGTACCCAAACTTGAAACTCAGACCCGCCCCGGTACTAAAATTTTTATATTTTTAATGTCATATACATTAAACTATTAACCCATTTAATTTTTTTATTAATGATATATATTCATAAAAATCCAAACTATTCAAATCAAGAGATACGAGTGCTTTAGTCCAAAAAAATATTCATAAAGAAAATAAATATGAGTCCAAGTATATGTATATATCATATACTCGGGTCGGGTCCTGGTTTTACATGAAAACCCGGACCCGACCCGACCCAATGGATTGGTTCCTCTTTCAAACTCAGAACTGGAACTGGGTATTGCATAAGTAATCCCAAAACTGGCCCAATAAGGCCGGGTCTTGTCGGGTCACGTAAAAACCCGACCCAAGTTCCATCCCTAATGAAGATCTAATATACCACTAGGGTAACACGTGTAAGCCCAAATTGTTATACCAAAAAAAAGGAGGCCAAACGTAAATAAAAATATTTACAAATGCCAATACTATGGAAATCCAATTTGAATACTTGAACTCTCAATGGAGGAGGTCAAGAGGCGAAACTTTTTTTTTGTTAAAGAAAAAATTTATGAATGTTAATATTAGTTTTCTAACAAAAGCGAAATAAAATCTAAATGGCATATACCATGGAGTCCTTTTTTCAAAATTCATAAGGGTACAAATCAAATGTAGATGGACAAATACTACATTTGTAATAATATGCTTAAGAACTATTGCCACAAATGAGCTATTGGATGCATTCTTGTGGAATAGATGTGTTATTACATGTATGCTATAGCAAATGGGCCATAGTAATATATCAATGGAGGTGGTCAGGATGTGAAATATCAAACAGCATTTCTGTAGCACACTTCCTTTCTTATAGCAAGCAAATGTTTAGGACATAGGCTTTTGGGTGAAATTTTAATAGTTCATTATTAGTTTGATGGAATAAGAGGTCCAAGTTAATACTAAAAATGTTTAATGACTTAATGGACTCCTTTAGGGAAAAAAAGGTAACTAAATTAGCTTTGTTGTAATAATTAGCCACATTGGTTCAAGTGTTTGCGATCTTTTTCAAAACCAAATGGTTCAGTTACATTAACTAACTTATTTTATTTATGTTAAACTGCTAACTAAGCATACATTCAACAATTTCTTTTCAATTTAACAATTCGGTAGTATTTAAATAGATGCCATCAACTAAATTTTTTTTAGTGAACCATGTCGTACATGCATTATGCACATGCAATTTACTAGTCTTTCAAATGCAGCCAGATTTTTTTGGATAGAGAGAGTAGGAGAGACCAATAGTGACTTATATCCGAAACCCAGTTCCGATCCATTATAACAGCTTCCTATAAAACATACATATGAACAACACAACCCTATGTAGTTATACTTCATCATCCAATGAAGCATGTCTGCATTTGGCAATGACTAATTTATTGGACTCGTAAGGCTCATATGAAAAACGGAACTCCCCCCTCTCCGTAGTCAGCCAAGCAATGATGGAACCTAGCTTTTAGCAATGTAGACAGGCTTCATTGGATAGAGAGATTATGATTTTTTTTAGCAAATTCAGGATAGGTAGGTGTTTGACATGCATTTACAAGTAGGTAACTATCTAATTGTTAAGTTTACTCCATCCAAAATTATTATCACCGTAAGGTTTTTCAAAATAACCCAAACTCATTTTGAAAAACCTTATGGTGATAATAATTCGGACAGAAGGAATATATTTTACTCCCTCCGTTCTAAAATACTATATATATTTAGAAATATTATTATTCCAAAATACTGTGTATATTTTGCCAAATCACGTGATTTCCTCTTTCCAAAATTGGAGGAGACTTGGAAAGATTTACTAGAACTTTGTTCATGAATGATCATATGAGTTGGACCGGATATAAGGGAGAAAAAGTCATGTGAATTCTTTGTGGGTTTCATGGTCCAATAAAAATAGGAATTTTCTTAAATATACACAGTATTTTGGAACGGAGAGAATATTATTTTTCAATATATAGAGTCCATTATGTGACATTGTAGAATCATAACATTGTACTACAGAAATGCTAATTTTTCTCTATCCTTTACCCCATTACTTTATTATTTTATACTCTCTCTGCCTAATCACAAAAACTCTCTTTTTATAGAGACAGTAAGTAGATGAAGTCGATATTAAAAAGTTCGAATTTATGGGAATGGGCTACATCCTCTTCAATACTTCACATGAACCTCAACTTTTTCCATCCGCAGTAGTATCTAATGTAATTGGGTCACCCTTCCATCTTAACAACTTTTTTTTGCAAATATCAACCACGCCAAATCTTAGTGCTTAATTTGTCGCAGCTACCTTTTTCATTATGGAGACAAGTGCATATAAAAGTTGTAAATCACAGCATGAGCACCCCTGTCTAGAGAGCAAAGCACTCCTTTGCTTAAGAAGGTATAATGAAACATTAGAGAAGGAATTTAGACCAAAACAACTATTTCTTTTATATATATATATATATATATATATATATTAACAGTACATGCCTGTAACATACATATCTTGAATTTCCTACTTCATAAACCTATGTGATCATAATTTGACATGGGCCAAAAATACATGCATGCAGGTTTCCTTTTCTAAAAAATCACTATAGTTTCTGGTATATAAAAAAAATCACTATAGTTTCTGTAAACAGAGAAGAATCTGGGAAATGAGAGAGATTCTCTTTTCTCTTCATATGACAAATAGCCGGCTAGTGAAAATGTGAGAAGTAGGCCAAAACCCCAACCATC
Organism: Houttuynia cordata; assembly: GCA_039654745.1. Taxonomy (NCBI): domain Eukaryota; kingdom Viridiplantae; phylum Streptophyta; class Magnoliopsida; order Piperales; family Saururaceae; genus Houttuynia; species Houttuynia cordata. The sequence continues at coordinate 27,439,928 of CM077505.1, forward strand.
GGAGAATTGATGTAGGTTGTCGGCTCAGAATACACGAATGAAGCTCTATCATCATCATACCCGTCCGTGATATTGGGTCCTCCAACAAGAGCTCCAACCAGCAGGTTAGGATTAGGATCTTGGGTACTGAAGTAGGGGCTTCCTTCTTTGCATTGGATGGGAACTGGGTGAGAATTCACAGAGGGCAGAGAAGAACCTCTATGGTGGATTCTCAGAGGGAACCTATTGCCATAACCCACCATGTATGACATTCTCAATGGATTATGCCCAAGAATATAGTCTACCTGTATAGACAGTTAGTCAAATATTAATCTATTTCGTGAAATGAACCACAAGAAATGCAGAAAAATGACATAGGAGGTACTTGATGATTACCTGACTTTTGACAACTGATATGAGCCTGGATGAATTTGCAATGACATTGCCGCATTGAACAACTTTGCCAACTTGCTCAAGATAGCGAGCGTATACCAGGAGGAGAAAGGAAAGAGATGTTGGGTGCTGCATGTTGCTTCCTCCAGACTTGAACATGAGCCCACCTGATTTCAACATTGCATTAGCTTGATGCTAGCTATGAAACTCAAAAAGTCAAAACCGTACCGTTGCATATCAATACTCCTTTTGTCCAACTAAAGAACAAAGATTATCTCTACAAACTTTGTCCAATGAAGAACATCTAATTGTTTTATATATCAGACACTATTCAGGCATATCAATTACTTTTTGTATGGCAAAACACCAAAAATGCGCTTCTACGGATTCATTTTTATATAATAGCCCGACTGCTTTCACTGGACAAAGAAAGTATTTTTCATACATTGATCTGTGCTCGAACAATTCAAAAAATAAAAGATGCTCCATCCGTTCCAAAATATTGTATATATTTGAGAAAATTCTCATTTTTATTGGACCATGAAGCTCACAAGGAAGTCACATGACTCCTCCTTTATATTCCATCCAACTCGTATGCTCATTCATGAACCAAGTTCAAGTCAATCTTTCCAAGTCTCCTCCAATTTTAGAAAGAGGAAGTCACATGATTTGGTAAAATATACATGGTATTTTGGAACAGTGAATATTTCCAAATATATATAGTATTTTAGAATGGATGGATTATATTGTTACTGATCTAACCTGGAGAGTAGGTCACTGTTCGAGTGGGCGACTCCGGGAGCACGGTGCAAACAAACCGATCAGCATTTCTAATGAAATAGCTGCCAGGATTGCTGTTTTGCTTCATCAATATGTCCTACAGTAACATGTATACAAGCCACAGACTATGAGAAGATGGAAGAAATTAAAATCATGGGCCGACACATTGCAGGACGTCGGATCAATATACGATGGCACCTTGTTTTAGTATCGTAATACAACGGCTCAATGCGCCATGCTCATATATATACTTTATGAATATGTAACTTGTTGCATGTTAACTATTTCCTTCAAAAATAGTATGAACGCGGATATTGCCACCGTAACGCCCGTTTCTAAAACATAATTGAATTTATTTTGCTCACGCATACCCCAAAGGAAAGCCCACATTTATTCGCACCGGATGTAAATGCATCCCACTCTCCCTTCTCTTTTTCAATGGCATTTTTACTCAAATTGAGCATTTTTTTGTGACAAGGATATGGTGTGACTGCTTTTCTATAAAAACCACATTTACTTGAAAAAAAAACAGAGAAAGGGTGACCAAGGTCTTCTGTGGAAAATGGACCACAAAGATAGATGGAGCTACCGGCAATCTTATGCCATAGAACTATCGTATCAGGTGGAATAGAGCATAGGGTAATAAGTGAGTAATTGTGTAGGGTAAAATTGAGTAAAAAAATGCAAAAAAAATTTGGGGTAAGGGGTGGGTAATGATGAGAGATTTGCTAAATTCAATTGGGTGTTATGAATAATGGATGTTACTGTGATATTATTGGGGTGGCAATATCCGCGTTCAAATAGTATAGTGTTTCCAATTATCCAAAAAAATAGTATAGTGTTTCCTCTTCTGATCGACTTCTTGATGCTTACATGACTAGAGAGGAGGACTGTAAAGCCAGCTTGCTTATCATCCCAACCAAACTCCCCCACAGATCGAATGCCATCATCCTCCGTTATATCCATCTTCTGCATGTTGTCCACGATGTAATTCCAATACGAAGAATCATTCGTGGCGTTGTGTAACCACGCAGCTGCCCATATCAACTCGTCCTGTTTCATGCCAAACATACGAGCAAATTTTGTAACATAAGTTAGCAGAAAAAACTTTAACATATGATATCAATACTGACATTTACAAAATTCTAGAAGTAAAATACAAATCGAGTACCTCGTATCCACTGAAATCGCAGTAGAAGGGGCAAACAGCAGGACCAACACTGTCATTGTATGACCCTCTGTACGTATCTGCGAATGAGAATACCTGGACCACAATGCAATACAGATTACTTATCAGCCAAAACTAATAAACACTGCCACAGTTGAAGGTGCAAGTTTAAATAACCATTGTACGCTATAACCTCAAGATGACACAATAAACAAAGAGCTGCGTTTAGTGCATGCGGGGTTCCGTGTGTCCCGTCGGCTGTTGGATTTTGATCCAACGGTGTACATTAATACATAGGGCAGACACGTTTGACCCACATGCCCGTTCACATATGTGAGACGGGGAGCTTATTAACTTTTGAAAAACAAAAATAATAAATTACCTTAAGCTAATAGTCATGGTACACATGTATCACAAAAAATAGGCTTTGTACACAAAAAAGCTCAAGTAGGAAACAAACTAATAAAAACTCATAATAACATGCAAAACATATTTACCACTTTTTAATATAGGAAAAATATATTTGTTTTTTAATAATGAAGAAAAAATATACTCTTTAAGTACGGTAATAACCATGCAAAAGGTGTCATACCTGTACGGCTCTGGCAAGCAGCATCTGTGAGTACTGAGGATCAGACCTGCGGAAAACCATGGCAGAGGCGGCCAAAGCAGCGGCAGTCTCAGCAGCAACCTCAGAGCCAGGGTGAGTCTGGTTCACAGCATAGACGGTCCGAGGAGTGTCCATGTCCTCTGGCCTTTCCCAGCAATTATGGTCGCCATAAGGGTCCCCAACTTGTACGTACACAACGCCGGGCACGCTAGTGGCCTTCATCAAATAGTCAGTTCCCCATCTTATGGCCTCCTCTGCGTGGTTAACCTGGTGCCCCATGAACTCTCCGAACTCGAGCACGCCCCAAGCCAGCGTCGTCACCGTGAATGCCATCGGAAAACCGAACTTGAGGTTGTCGCCGGCGTCGTAGTACCCTCCCACCAAGTCTACCTGATTACAAGCCACGAGCAGTAATAATGTCTATTCATCATAATTATGGTAATTATTATGAGGATAATGAGTATGATATTAATAATGGCAATGACAAAATGGTAACAAATTGGGTAATTAGGACTAAAAAGATGGCCATGCATTATTCAACTCAAAGGTCAACGTGAATCATATTTTTCCAGTGTCAGAATACCAGAGTATCCGACCAGTATATATGTATAACAAACTAGATGGACTCAAAGATGACTATACTCGAACACTGTAGAGAGATTCAAGGAATTTTAAAAACAAATGGCATGGCAGCTTGGAGTGTTGATCATGCATGAGATTACCATGTGATTAGGAGAGAAGAAAGGTGGTAATTAACGTGAGAGAAGAGAGAGAAGCTGGAATTTGAAGCGTAAAGGTGACATAAATGAAGGAGGAGCACATACGCCGATTTGGTAACCGTCAGAGAGGGCGGAGTCCTTCCTCCATCCTAGCCGCTGGTTGGCCGGGAGTTTGCCTGACCTCTGCCCTTCGAAGAAGAGGATGCTCTTCGCCAACGCGTCTCCATAGTTGTGCAGGCTTTCTCCCACAGAAGCAGCCGAGAGAAGAGCGAGCATGGATACTAGTATCACCATTATAGGTGCACTCCCCATCATTCTACCTTTTTTTATCAACGCTTCCGTTTCACTATTTATGGAGAACATAAATATGCAAAAAAGGGCCAAAGTTTCTTGCTTCTGCCTTCTAGTGTTGTAAGAACTATACAACACTTGCAGAGATTTTGGAACCAGTTATATATATAGCCGAATTGCTTTGGAACCAGTTATATATATAGCCGATTTTCTTAAGGAAGATATGGTGGTTTGGTAGGAGTCAAAGAGAATTGAGGGAAGATGGAAGGGCGGTGACTTTGGGTGGCAGCTGCTGATTATTGATTTAGAAAGCCATTGAATTGCTCCTTATCCAAGAAGCCATGGAGTAAAATAAAATAAGGCCGCCAGCCATATACTCTAGCTAAGTCAGATTTACGTTTCCGTTTACAATAAAGCAATATGGTATGTGCAAAGATTTGTTTCCATGCATGTATATTCAGTCTTCATTGCAGTATCTATATGGAAAAGAACAAATTTACTTCTCCATTTGTACGAAGAATCCGATATTTGGCTTATTTGCACAGATTACTACCCATATATGAATTCTCGGCAACTTATATGGAAGTTTCTTTTGCCTTCGGTCTCGAGAGAAGTCACTTTGCGTGGTGGTCAATTAGTCATATAACAGTGTCTTTTGCATCGATAACGATTGTGGTCTTTGAAACTTGTGGTTTCGTGTAGACGCTTTATAAGTGACGGCATAGAAAGCACATTTCACAGGGCAAGTTACCACATACATGAATTTGCAAGAGGAAAACGATGGAAAGAGAGTGAATTCCCTTTCTCATACGTGATACATTTGCACAAACTGTGAGCTCCCACCTTTCCCATAGAGGTGGGACCATGGGGAAATAAAAACAGAACGCGGATATTGGCACCCCAAAAAACTCTCACTACACCCGTTTGACCAATAAATCTGGTAATTTTTTGGTGCTCGCTCACCCCAAACGCCCACCCATATTTACTCACCCATCACCCGATTGTAAACGCCTCAAGAAAAACCTATATAAACCTATATAGACGAAATGTGCTTCACCTTGGAGGGAAGGGTCTCATTGTCGTAGTACCCATCAAACCATTTTTTTTTTGCTTAAAAATTCAATCACAACGTGACTTCTTGCCCAAATTCCCGTTCTCCTCCACGATTCTTGCAACACAGTGCTTTTGTGTGTCACGTCAGGTACTGTTCTTCACTTTCAGAGAGGAGGAAGCCGTTGGCCGTCGACCTCCTGAGATGGAGCAGGATGAATGGCTGCTGGGGAGGAATACGAAACGGAACAGAGAGCAGAGGGTGTTAGGAGAGTAAATATATGGGTTGTGGCTGAGTATAAAAAAATTAAGGGAAATTTGTGGGGTGTGGGCAGGAGAGATTTTAAAGATCTTACTAGGGGTGCCTGAGTAACGGGTGGAGAAAATTTTTTCATTTGTTACCACTCAAGGTACCCCAGGGCCCTATATTGGCCAAAATTTATTTGGAACGCTAATTCACAGTATATTTTCTCATATGAATTCACACAAGAAAAAAATCCAACAAGTAAACAATTAGCAGAACTTATTATTGACCATAGAAAGATCAATCTTATTTGGATGTGTGTTCCTACCTTGCATCTTACCTACAGGAGTCTGCATCTATATCTATACTACTATAGTACTATTAAAAGTGAAAAGTGAAAGGGGTTGAACTGAATTTTAAATATCTCAAATTTGTTTATATTATAGTATCCTAAGTTTGTTACAAAAGTACCCTTTGATATAAAACTTGTAGGAATTTAAGCATATATTAAAAAATTTCCAAATATGTCCAAGCACCAATGGACAATCAAACAAAAAGGACAACAAAAATAAATTTGTTTATGTGAAATTAAAACATCTCAAGTTTTTTTGCGGCATGTGCAAAATGCACGAGCAGGTTTTAATAGTTACGTCAAAAAATTGAGATCTGTTGCAACAGAGCATTATGCTCCGACTAACGCTAATATGTACAAGCATGCTTATGAGCATGGAGAAGATAAACACTGGCCTGTGGTGACTTAATACTCCCTCTGTCCAACAATATGTGTCCTCTTCATGTTCATTTTGGTTTTCTAATAAGGACACATATATTTGGAAGGAGGGAGTATGTGGCAAAGTTTGCTAGAGCATCCGCAACTTGATTCCCCTGTCGATAGATATGTTTGATAGCCGCCTTTTCAAAGGATGAAATACAGCAGTGTAGTTGGTTGATCAGAGCATGCAAATACCAAGGCAGCTGATTCTTCCCCTGGAGAATGTTGATAAGAGTGAGTGAGTCACCTTGCAGTATAAGATGAGATACTTTTAAAAAGCGGGCCTGGCGTGAAGCCATGGAATGCCAGCTCGCCGATATATCGGCGATATATCGCCGATATATCGGTATCGGACACAAACCGATACTCCGATACCATTAAGTATCGTTTTTTCCAATTTTTCCAAATATCGCCGATATATCGGCGATATATCGCCGATATATCGGTTTCGGGCCGATATATCGGCCTTTTTTGAAAAAAAAAATATTTTTTTTAAAAAAAAAAATTTTTGAAAAAAATTTTTTTTTTTTTTTTGGGAAAAAAAAACTTTCATGTTTGTTTTCTATCCTTTTATGCATATTTTGAAATCTATTCTTTGTTTAAATTAGTATAACTCATTTTAGAAGTTAGATTTTGAAAATATATGATAAAAACTAGTTTTTGACTACCGATATTTTTTTACGCAATATCTCCGATATATCTCCGATATATCTCCGATATTTCGTCTCTTAGGCCGACCGATATTTTACCGATATCCGATACGACATTCCATGCGTGAAGCACATTTAAGGCGGCCGAGTGTGATGCCGTAGCTGCAATAAAATTGCCTATATGTCAATTTAGATCTAGCACACCAACATTGACTAGCACGCAAGAACTCTTGATAATTTAGGCATATGAAAAAAAAATCCGAAAATGTTGTAGCACCAATAGACAATAAAACAATAAGCACAACAAAAACAATTTTTTATGTGGTCTTAACTTCTTAAATTTTTTCGTAGCACGTGCAAAAATATTACTCCATCTGTTCTAAAATATTGTGTACATTTGAAAAAATTCTCATTTTTATTGGAAAATGAAGCCCACAAGGAATTCACATGATCTTTTCCCCTTTATATCCCATCCAACTTGTATGATCATTCTTGAACAAAGTTCTAGTCAATCTTTCCAAGTCTCTTTCAATTTTGGAAAGAAGTCACGTGGAGTAATAAATTAGGCAGAGAAATTGAGACTCAGCATACTAAAAACTGGCTCGTATGTCCTAGACTCCTTCCGGAAGAAAATGCTTTATTTATGTTAAATTTTGTACATGATAGGCTACTTCGTCATTCAAACATTATTGATCATCGGAGCACACTTTTTTGGTCCCCAACGATCAACGGTTTTTGGATCAAGAAGTAGCTTCATGCCTTTCATCACGTAGCCTTTTTAACCTCAGTGTAGCATTAGCAGAGAACCAAACTAAGGCCTAACTCGGACGCCATTGGGCTAAATACATGAGAAACAATAGGAAAGCATTTTCTGATCGCCTGGAGGTTAACAGCCAGCAGTTGAGAGCTGCCGATACACATGCAGAGGGAAAAAGAGCCGACATAGTGAAAATGTGAGCAACCATTAAAAGGGAACATCACCAGCTGGGCTTTTGAGCACGAGTTATAAGCAAAAGATACTACTCCACCCAAAAAAAAAACAATACTATCTGATAAGAGACCACCTCTCAAAATTCACAGTTGAGACGTTCTACTACGAACCCTGAGCTGATTTTAAGAACATGAATCTATCTATTTTTTGGAGCTTTGATAGTTTCAGAAACCCAGAAGAAACAATAAAAACAAGGGCCAAGAGGAGATTGGGGGGTCCTCAGTCCAAAACAAGCAAAAATAAATTACACTTCACATTTCACTGTTCGCCGAAGTAAAAGCTAAAACAAAATCGATCCCAATAGAGTGAATTTATCTTTCCATGAGATAAACCAGCTCCAAAGATTTCACTCCGGCTACGCAACTCCTTAATCCTTATCGCATTTGGACAATTCCAGCACTGACTAACTTCTGTATTTTATGCATGACATCTGCATTTTTGAGGTGATCCTGAGCTGCCTTGGGGTTCTCTTGTAAGTCGACCAATACCTGCATACCCAATTCAAGAAATCGGAAACATAGACTAAAATCGTACATGTGTTATCTTGACATAGGTCACAAATAGACGGGGTAGGGCAACAGCCTCTTAGAGCACTGGATCCCCGGCCGTCAATCCCTTGGGCACATACAAAGGCCACACACATCATGTGCACCAGGTAAGTCAAAATATTATAATCCTGTATTCCTATGTGGGTGGCCCAAGGAAGCTGGGTTCGAACTCAGGACCTATGCTTCGTGAGGCCAAACACCGTGTTGATCAGAACCATACATGTCTATTTACTATGCATACCTGTCTCATAATTGGATCGGAAAGAATGGTCTGAATTTCTGGATCCTGCATTGCTTTAGCCTGAGAAAGAAACAAAATGTTTAATTTTTTTGTCATCGTGGATAAGATTTCTCATCAGTGTAAGTGTAACAAGAAACATACAAACACAAAAATTAAATTACCTGTCTCTCCTTTAGTTCATCGGGACTTAACTCACCCCTATTTGTTCTATTGATCTGTCCAACACATCTGTCATAGTTGGCCAGAACATTGAGTGTTTGTAAAGAACAAATTATAACATGCCAGACAAAGCAGATGATCTGAAGCCATACCTTCGAACGCCATCAATCAGTTCCTGGTTATTAGGGTCATGCTTTAGACCTTCCTGGTACGTTTCAAGTGCTTTGTCATATTCTTTCATAAAGAACTGGATTGCTCCCTTCCTCGAGTACCCTTTTGAAAACGTTGGATCAAGTTCTATGCACTTCTCAGCATCCTTCAAACCCTCAGGCAAGGCGCCCAACTTGGTGTAGCAAGCTGCTCTGTTACTGTAAACCTGTAATACGAAGATTCATGAGCATCAACTCTCATACTAGAGGATGTATCAAGCTCTTAATGAAATCAAGATTGTCAATTCACACGCTTAAGGTTTGGAAAGCCCCTTTGCTTATACTCCAAAAAAGAAGTACTAAGGGCCTTCTCTGCACAATAAACGCCAATGAAAGAAAAAAGAAAAGAGAAAGATTACCCTTGTGTCTTTCGGGTTCCTTCTCAAGGCTTCAGTGTAATGCTTCACAGCTTCTGGATACTTCTGCTGCTTAAAAAAATCATTGCCTGGCCAACCAAAACAGAGAACATAATGTAAAATTGAATAAGAGTTAACCATAGGGAACATAGATCTCTAGGATGGCATGATCAATTTAACAGTGCATGATATAAAGTACAAATCTTTCCCTTCTCCAACTTCGCAGCTTTAGCAGACATATGATAACTTAACCGTCATATGACCATGAGAGGAAAGAGAGTGGTTTCGTCATCTCCCTTTATTCGTGTAATCTTACATAGGAGTATGAATACATAAACTTCAGTTTAATTGACGCCTAACATTTTCTACCCAGTGAGAAAACAATCAAAAGGTTTGACAGCTTAAAATGTCAATTCAAATCAGATGATCACATAATATCAGTGCCCAAAGAACTACCCTGGTAAGCCAACTTTGCTAGGCGCTCTTGTAGTTTTAGGTTTAGGGACTGAAAGCCCAACTTAGGCTTCACAGAAAAGTTATATAAATCGAAATGACAGGAAAACATTCACTTTTTTTTATTAAGAATCAAACTCTCTGAATCCCCTGACATCAAGATATAAAAACCTCAATCAAATGAATGTTCTATAATTAGTACAGTGAAATAAATGAGTTGTTGAAAAGTCTGCAATCATTCTACACTGAACTGAAATAAACCTAAACACTAAAGTAGGCTCTAGATACTCATCGCTACCATTATCATATACCACAGCCAATCAAATTTGGGTGACAAGGATAACCAAGCCATAGCAAAAGACAATTACACACTCAATGCTTCACTGCAGCCTCTGGAAGTAAGAGTAATAAATATTAGTTTCACATGACCTTGTGATACTTCAAATTAGTGATTTAACCAACACGAACCCTGCACTCACTAGTAATGAAATTACTTGCAGGCCATACGACTTCAAATAAGTTAGTCAAAATGCATGTGTAACACATCCCTCCCTCATTACAAGAGCTAGGAGACAGCAGAGTATCTTCCACCTGATTGGCCCACAAGATATATCCCACATGTCTTTTTTTCATAAAGAACAACTAAGTATTACAAAATGAGTCAAATTTATTGGACTCTTAAGACCCGTATAAAAAAAAACAGAGTTTCTCCCCTCTCCCCGTGTTTTTGGTCTCGACTCTTGAGAGAACAAACCCAGCCATGTAATGTTAAAGCCATCTTTTTCTAAATCCAAACAAGTTTCATTGGACGGCGGGAGTAGCTTATTGGCTTATGAAGAAGAACAAAAACTAGTTAACATAACTACAACTACCTCATACAATGATAAAGACCCCACATCATTAAAAAACCTTTCTAGCATGTCTCAATCCATATAAGCATAGTGCATTGAGAACATCCCATTTGTTAAAGATTGGCTCTGATAAGTGCAACGGTATTTTTCCTACTTGGTCCATGTTGAAGCCTCTAAATCTGAATGCAAGGAAAAAACAGAATTCTAGACTCAGACCAAGCATTTGATACAAGTTACACCACCAAAGTTTCTCAACAAAACAAATGAACATATTGTCTCTATTACATAGTTTATATCATCAGAACTAATCCTTAAATTAAGATGAAAGATCTTGAACCAAGACCAACCCAGGGGTGTGAACCTTCACGACAGAAAATCTCTACTGTACCAATTCTGCCCACAACAATGAAAAAACTGCAGATAAAACCAGGATGTAAATCTCCGCCAATGAAATGGGAAATATTTACCTTTTTCTCGCTCCTCATCTGCCAATTTTGGATCATAATACTCCTGTTGCTCCAAGTCTTTCTTAGCTCTCTCTGCCTCATTTAATTTCTTTAGAGTATCAGGATTCCTATGTTCAGTAAGAGCTTTCTGGAAAGTTTCAATGGCGATATCATAATCCTTGGAACAGTTAGCCAGCTTCACCAATGCAGTTCCCTTCCTTGTCAAGGCTCGGGCAACCATCTTAAAATCAGACCGAAGTTCCCGACCCCTTTCCACAGCTTTGTCACAATCCTTAATACATTCATCATACTGAAAAACAAATGAAAAGGGTCGTATCAGCATTAAGAAAAATAAGTTCATTTCATCCAACAAAAGCTGTCCTTAAACATCGCTTCAATTGTTAATTCCTTATACTAAATACCATAGAGCTTAGCTAGATGATGTTGTGTCTTGTCTTCTCTTATGGTAGTGCAAGTTATATATACATATAAGCAATATGAGAGCGATCTCATTTAAACTTTTCCCATATATATAGATATATATATATATATATCCATTCCAGACAAAATGGAGTATAAGTGAAACAAAAATTAAGCCTACAATCATTGAAAATTGACACAAACTACCGCTATTATCCACACATGATGACAGTATACAAAGAGGATGATAGTGAAAGTAAGCAGAAAGCCTGTTTGTTATGTGAAGGGAAACACATGCTTTACTGTGATAATAAACAGAAGTGAATTGCATTTTCTTTTCCTACATCAGAAGTAACCACCACACAATTCCAAAACTCCAAAAGAATTTGAAGCAATAAAGATCGTACCTTTCCCATCTCCAAGTACACGGCCGCCCTGTTTGTGAGAAATGAGATGTCCTCGACGTCCAGCTCCGTCGCCTTGGTGTAATGCGCGATCGCCGTCTCAAAGTCCTTCTTTTTATACGCAGCATTACCGGCCTCCTTCTCCTTCTGCGCAGCTGCCTTTCTCTCCTTCGCCTCCTTCTCCTCATCCGGTATATCCATCGGCTCAGGCTCTGGCTCCGGTTCAGGCTCTTTCGCCCGCTTCTTCGCCTCAGGAGCTACCGTCTCCGACATGGGCACATCCCGCTCCATCTCCTCGGGCGTCGCCGTCGTCAGCTTCACATTCAGCAAAACCCCTAAAACCTGCATCATCCTCTGATCAGACAAGTACTTGTTCATATTGTTAGGATTCTTCTGCAAATCGGACAGCATAACAAGGAAATCCGGCTGCTGCAGGTAGCCCCTGGTGGTCGGATCAGCCGTCAGCTTAGCCCACACATCCGGCCCCTGGAAGATATTCCCGATCGATGATGCCGGCGACGACGAATTCCCCCGCGAGGAGCGGGCAGCACGAGAGGCGGAAGCCTGAGCTTCGGCGAGGCCGGACTTGAGGGCCTCATTGGAGGGGTCGAGGTCGAGGCCGCATTTGTAGGCGGAGATGGCGGCGTCGAAGTCGGCGAGGCCGAGGTGGGCAGCGCCGACGCGGCTGTAGCCCTTGGCCCAATAGGGCTTGAGGGAGACTGTTTTTTTGGCGTCGGCGAGGGCGGCGGAGAAGTCGCCGAGGGAGGCGTGGGCGGCGGAGCGGTTGGAGTAGAGGACGTGGTTGGAAGGGGCGAGGGCGATGGCCTCGGAGAAGAAGGCGACGGCGTCGGCGAACTTGCCGGCGGAGAAGGCGGCGTTGCCCTTGGCTTTCGCCTCGTCGGCCATGGCGGAGTAGAGATGACGGCGGAGGACTCCAAAGGAACGAAGGCGAACTCTTAAATGGGCTTTTTGAGGGGTTTGCTGGGCTCCTCGTTCTTTCTGGAAGGTTCTAAACGATGGGCGACTAGCACAGGGACCAAAAGCCCAGCTGCAAGTTAACGGCAGGAGAGTGTGTGCATTGTTGGTTTGAGCCGAATTCTCTTAGTGGGCCTTGAACACTCAAGCTGGTGAAATCGAGAGGGGATTATGAACACCAAAATGCAGAAACATTTTATTTGAATTGACTGAGACCAAAAAGTAATATGAAGTGGACGCCTCTAAGAAAATAAATGGTTAAAATGATTTTTTTTTGCTGGAAAGTCATCTATAAATTTCGAATTGATTACACTACAAAGGTGATTAAGGGGCTGTTTGGTTAGTGAATTTTAATTAATCTAAAACTGAATTAAGAGAGAATTTATTCGGGCTGAATTGGTGTAAAATAGAAATGTCGTTTGGTTGCTAAATTGAAAATTCACAATTCAATCTTAATTTGATGAATCTCCTCGTGAGAAGATTCACAAATTAAGCTTGAATTGAGGGACAATCCTCCTTTAGACAAAATTTTAAATTCAGCCCAAATTCATGAACCAAACATGATTCAATTAATTATCTCAAAATTCAAGCTAAATTTGCTGTTAAATTTATGAACCAAGCAACCCTTAAGTACATGTACTAAGGAAGTAGGTGGCAAACAAAACCAACAACCATAGCCAACTAACGCTACCGAGTTTGCAAATATATTCACAAGGACCGCAACTCTATTGCCTTCCCTATATACGTGAAGAAAAGCAATAGAGTTGAACCTAGGTAAATGAGTTTTGATCTTATACAAAATAGCATTGATAGGTCGTGGAACAGATTATGGAACACTATAGGAAGCCTCATTAAATAAGGAGTCACCCTGCGCAACGAGGGTGGCAGAGTAATCACCAGGGAAGGCATGGACAGTGGAGCAGTTGGAGTAGAGGACGTGGGTTGGCAGGCGTGAGGGCAATGGCCTCGGAGAAGAAGCTAAAGGCAGTAGGGGGAGTTGCCCTTGGCTTTTGCCTCGTTGCCATGGCGAAGTAGGGAAGATGATGGAGCACTCAAAGGGGCAAAGAAGAGCCTTTAATATGGGCTTTTTGTCTGTTTTGTTGGGCCTGTAGTTATTGCTTAAAGGTTCTAAAGGATAGAACTACTTAGAAACGATTTGTGGGCCATTAATGGCTTTTTTCGGTGGCAGATTTTTACAAATGATTTTTATTTTGAAATTCTCCACTACCTTATGTAGTAAGCATCGCTAACCGTGTTATGCCTAAAGTAGCCCTCCCAACCTCCTGTCATCCCGGTCATGGCCGTCTCCTATGCTGCCATCATGGTTTTCTGTTGCTATTGGTCGTCCTCCAGTTATGCATTGTACGCTAATAGATCATTCATATGAATAAATCTTAATTCTTAAAAAATATAACCAAATCTCTCGTACTATGCATGCAATTAACCATGATAAATATAAATGCAATACATAACATGTAATACTTCTAGCATGCAACAATAATAGACCATATAATTCATACTCCGAATCAATCACAAGGAGATATCAATTCTTATGTATGATAATTAATTTTTCCTACTTTCGATTCAAGCAACTTGAAGTAAATCTTTCTTGTCTTCCTTCGAATCGTTTTAGGGCATAAGAAAGTGCATTAGAAATAATTAATCCTATATTTATGCAATTCCATAAGTAAAACTTTAAAAGAGACATAACTAAATTTGACTGTCGTATCCTATAATAAGTCATCCAAAGACAACTCACTTGTCGTAGAACTACAAAAATAAATTTCAAAGTACAATTCAAATACTTATATTTCGTGGGTCTTACACCCTCCATCCAAAAAAAATTGTGTATTTGAAAAATCATGAATCCAACATTAGGTGGCTGGATTTACCCTACAGTCCTCATGAACATGAACGTGCAAGGGTAAGGATCATGGTTTTCAAAATCGGACCGGCTCAGCCAGTTCGACCGGAACCAACCCCTTTTTTAAGTTGGGTCGCCCGGGTAGGTTGATCCAACTGGGTCAGTTTAACCCAACCCGTTGAACCGGTGACCCAGTCGACAAGAATTCTAGGTCGATGTCCGGTCTGATTTTTAAAACCTTAGTAAGGATAAACTTGAAATGTTGCGGGCCCTTCGTGCAGATTAACTTAACTAATTTTCAAATGCAGCCAATTTTTTTGGAGGGAGGGTGTAAAAGTTCAAGTGGACCATTGGACAGCATTGACACCAGAGACACAAGGCAAGCATGGCCACATAGTTTTTTGTTAATAATTGAGCATATCACATCGATTTTTCAAGATACATATCGCATTAGAATTGGAGTGCATCTACTACAAGTCAAATTCCACGGCATACATAACCGAACATTCAAGCCTCTCAACGACGAATAGGAAATGATGCCATTTCCACACGTCCCGGTAAGCACACGTCCGTAATTCACCAATCTGACATATTATTGGTGTAGTTTCTATCCGGATGCTAGTTCTCTGGGATGTAATCAATTTCATCCATTGTCTACTTCGACAAGGAGGTCACTCTGTTAGAAAGTAGCAAACTGATCATTACTTTTCTTATCATAGAGACCCTGTTGTGGGACTCTAGCCTTTCATGTATATATGAAATGAGTTTATATGTGCCCCTGTGCTCACACTCATCTACATGCACCCTCACATTGACAAAGGCGGGCTTGAATCACTCGCCCGCTTCTTGTACTAACGAAGATGCTTTGATCTCCATCCAGAATATGCATGTGAGTAAGGGCATGGTATATTGGTGATTCATATTTAAAATGTGTGTCACTGCACACCAACACGGGTCAATCCAAAGAGGAATTAGGGGTTGGTTTTTCCAAACATCGCTTGACATTACCATTCGGGTCACAGCTTTAACTTTGCCATCATCAAAAAAGTGATTTTGTGTAAAAACACGTTTTTCAACAAAAGCAAAGTGATTACCAGACAACGCCATAAACAAGCTCACATGTAAATTCCACAATGAATTGAAATGCCCAAACTAATTTATTACAGCTTCTTAATTATACAACTTTAAGAAACCAGATTTTCAACAGGAGTTACACAACCGGCCAATTTCTTTCTTCTTCTAAAAAAACAAAGGAAAAGAACGAAGAACTTTTTCTCTAGTCAAAATGGGAGTCCGCATGTAAGCTAACCGAAGCTCCAACTACCGGCGGCGATCTTCATCTGCACTTTCTCGAACTCGGATTCCGGACAGGGTATGGTGATCCCACCAGGGTGATGGAAGCCGAACTCCTGCTCCGCCTCCCGGAGAAGCTCCCCGAAGAGGGGGTGATTGAAGTAGATCACCGGCACCAGGTACCGGTGGGCGTCCTTCTGCCCCACGTACACCGCCAGGTGCCCCTTGGGCACGGCCACCGCCGTCTCCTCCAACTTCTTATAGTTCAACAGCCGCGGCACAGGAGCATGGCAGAGCTTGTTCCGGAGCCGCCGTCCCCAGTTGCAGATTTTCGTCATCGTCTTGTTGCACCTCTGCTGCTCAGGTGCGTCCATCCTAAGGTAGCCAGAGGCCAGCCTCCGCCTTGGCTGCAAGACCCATCCCCATAGCTTCACGAGCTTCCTCCCAAATCTAAACCCTCTCATCTTCCTCATGTCGTTATATGTTCCCAACGGACGAGAGAGAATATGAAGTTTCTAGTCTTTCTAGCTAAGCTAGCAGAAAAGATAAGAAGAGCTGGTGGTCGGCGATGGACATGGCGAGGCGGTTTAGCTTCTTGTGATCATGATGATCATCAGATGATGCTGCACCTGCTGGCCTCGACCAAATTCCTGCCCCAGCCGGGCTTGCTTCTCTTCCTCTATGCGTCTTCCTTTATGGTGTGTGTTTCGTGAGATGGGAGAGAAAGGTTCCTCTAGATGAGGGAAAACAGATGGGTTTTTATGGAGATTGGCTCCTGTGCACACTCAGGGGAGCTGGTCAAACATAGAAAAACTCAGAGAGAGAAAGAGAGGGGAAATGGTCTGGAGAGGAGAATATTAATGGGGAAGAAGGATGGAAAAGAGTGAGTTGCCTGTGAATGCCGGTGGCTCGGGTTCTTTTGCCTGGCGCGCCTAGCCAGAGAGCCGTGTTTTGTACGTGCATGATTATGAAGACTACCAGTTTAGTTGACTTGTCTGACAATGTGAAGTCTGTCTTCTCTGTTCTACTAATCTACTTAAATTTTGATCCAATTTTGCTTCTTTTAAGTGGCGTACAAATTCAGATAATACCATTCCCTAATTGCTCTCCGGAGACGGCGACGACGGCCCCTGATAGCAGCCTTGAGGTTGAGGCTTATATTGTGAATATGTGTTGATAGAACTTAATGCAAAAGACTTAGGCATACCTGTAGCCATTAGAACCGAACCTTCGATGGAGTCTCTGCTAATCGTCTTCAGAACCACGTATTTTTGGTTTAGAACTTGGCTGAGAGCAATCTTACTTGAGACGCCGTATTAGGATGGCTAATGGTGTATTTATAACTAAACCTGACTGTCCATTCATAGGTCATCTAATGGTTCAGATATACCACTCAAAATCACAACTTAATGGGTATTCTGACTCAGGTCCATTACCCAGAAAGTTCTAAAAGCCCAAAACACTGTCAATTGAGATAGTTAGGCCACTTTATGTTTTATTACAAAAACAAGCCCAACATGTGTCACAACACATTGGAAGGCAAACTTCATTTTGTGGGAGCTGGGTTAGGAAAAAGAAATGATATTACCAACTAAAATCTACACTTCAAAACTTTACGCTGCGTTATGCGCCATAAGACATTGGAAGGCAAACTTCAATTTGGCGGAGCCGGGTTAGGAAAAAGAAAATGATATTGCAAATTATAATTGGAAGGGGGAAAATGAGCCAATTTCTTCTGTCTAATCAAGATGGAGTGTAGGTTTTGGAGTACAAATTCAATGTAGTGATAGTCTGTCCCCTGGATTGACCAATACCGTACGATGAAGATTGTGCGCGGCAAAAGCTCCACGCTTTATTTTGTGGCTCCGTGATGGAGAAAATTCTACGAGTCAGTGCCACTAAACCCTTAAACCGCCACAGCCAGATCACCAGCTGGGCCGTTTGGGGCGTGAAAAAAACTAAAATATCCATAGTGGATTTTTCACGTCCACGGTAGCATTTTGGTTTTTGAGGTGTTTCAGTTGAAAGTGGAAAAAACATGAATGCTTCACTGTAGATGTGCTTTTAATCACGCCCCCAAACGGCCGTACACTAATTTTCCAATTAATTTCAAACTCGCAGCATTCAGTACAAGATATTTTTGGAAGAAAGTTAAGAAACGCAATCTACTAGATTTTTTTGGCAGCATTCATACTAGATTGAGACCACATGCCACTACCTAATAATGTTCACTGCTCATGATGTGCCACCATTGGTGTTAAATGTTCACAGAAAACAGCGACATAGAGACCTATCCAAATTGCAATTAATGGATACTTGTAAGTGATTCCAAAAGGCTAGCTTCAAGTTGACAGCGGCTTGCATTTAAGCACAATCTCTAATATACTTCATCACTGATTTGATCATCAGTATTATGAATCAGTAAGATTCAGTAATATGTATGGGCATGGAATTCACTTACATTGAGTAGCCATGCATTTTATCTTATGCATGTGACAAAGGAAACCAATACTGATGATAGACATATAGTCTCCAAAAAGAAGAAAGAAATAAAACATCAAACAGTAAGTTGAGAAATCCTGCTACAATAGTTTATATGTAGGTAAAGACAACGAGGTCCTTGGATTCCACGCGGCATTACTGAACTAGTCTCTTGTTGACCTCATATTAATTAAACTGAGGTTAGATCCATATATTAAATCTCATGTGCCAACTATTTAATCCAGTGCATTTTCTTCGATGGACTCGAATGGTACACGGTCGTATCCTCGTTTTGGCTGACCACATGTGTATCATGGATGCCAGATCCTAATTCCTCCCTCGACTCATAACGTTTTCACATGAACAAATTCTCCGTCAAATTTTAATTGTTCTACAATTGGAAAAATATGACAGCATTTAAAGACAGCAACAATGAAGAATCCGCTAAACCTTTTTACTCCGTTCTCAATTGTTGGTAGTAGAATAATAATATGAGAGGAACAGTGAGCCTGAAATTCATAGACCGCAGTGCTTCCTCAACCTGCGCCATTGTGTCACCTTGGTCTGAAAAGCTCGTGCTACAGAATTATCAATCTACTCTATAAAAGACGGCTACAACAACGCCGGAAGTGAACTTTATATCCAGATAAAAGGAAGGTGAACTTGCGATAAAGGGACTTTTTTGTTAGATACCTGCTTCAGTGAGCATAAGATTGGCAATGGTAGAAGTATTCTGCCTCAACTGCTGTAGATTGCTAGTAGATGAACGGACAACTTGGATTATTCAAATGATGAAGTCTAGCAATTGGCCGTTTCAAGGTATAACCTTAACTGAGCTTTAGCATGACAAAATATACCTTTTTTGGGTGACTATAACAAAATACCTTTTCTAATGAAATATTTGCTTAATTTTTTCCATGAACCATGAGAATACAAAGGGGACGAAATTTAAGACTTCAAGTTACTACTCATGGCGAGCGGCTTGCCCAGGTTATTGGTCAACGCCAAAATCCTGAGGGACACAATGGGGTTAAAAGATTTATACCATAGGATTATAGCCGATCACTCCCTAGTTAATGGAAAAACTATCCATACTATTTGTACTACATATAAACTACCATGTTTTTTTGTAGTCACACACTGAATTGTTGAAGCCAAGAGATCTCTGATTGAGGATATAGTAACTAAAGATAGAATGTAGATATTTATGAGCACAAAGATGCGAAAGATGATTGAGGATATAGCAACTACAGATAGAATATAGATATTTATGAGCACAAAGATGCGAAAGATGTTTCTTATCCCGCTTTATATTCACGGCCACCTCACGTGCCCTTATGGAAATTCTGTGGGCCCCACATTTCATTTTCTTGTACATGAAATAAAGAAATAAGCTGTTATAAAAAAGTGGAAGGAATAGCATTACTCCAAAAATGCAGATATACACAAATCCTATGAAAGGATTAGAGTGCCACGCAAGCTTGTTTTTGAGGCACCTTTGCCACAATGCCATGCCCAACACGGTGCCCACCGGGGGCCATATCGACATGCAGATCTTCTGACTTTATCATGTTCCACTTGAGGCCAAGAGGACTCTTCCAGAGATTGGAGTGGATGTGACTTGATCATCTTTCAAGAGATTTAAACATGGGACAAGTACAACAGGTTTCAGAGCAAATATAAATATAAATATATATACATATATATTGAAGACTAGTTTACATAAGACGGATCCTATGTAACTTGCTCGTCATATCATTTGACAACGTGCCAAATCACTAGGTAAGTGAGTGTGAATTAATCACTAGGTAGGTAAATGTGAATCATCACCGCGATGGTATGATCTTATTTAAACTTTTCCCCTATATGTATATATACAGAGAGAATATATAAAGAGAGAGAAAAAAAAAGGATAGAGGGGGAGAGACCGGTTTACATGACATTGTTTTAATGTAACTTACATGAGACAAACCATCTCCGTTCGTCATATCAAGATCTGTTGACGAGTGTCAAATTACAGGATCGGCAAGTGTGAATCATCACATCTGATGGCTCAATAACACCCGGGCTCATACAAGCTATATGAGAACTCATTTAAACTTTTCACTAGTTTGTGTTTTTTGTATTCGGCAAACAGAAGATCGTACTATATCTAGTCACTTTTTTCCCTGCAAAAAACTCAACAAAAGCCCCCAAGATAACACTTACATGCGTACAAAAGAATCGCACATAAGAGACAACAAAAGAATCGCCCCTTGAAAAACTCTTGACAACATAAGTATCTACAGCATGTTCATCAATAACACTTGCGTATATATTTTTATGGCATTACAGAACTGCAAGATCTCGTGGGGCCACTGATCTAATAAGAATTAAACATGGGCCAATAGGGGGAAGAGTAGATCTAGCCTGCACTGCAGTGCCAGCAGCCGTCAGATCAGTGGGCCCCACGTGTGCTCCACGATCTTAAAACTGCTGCGCTACAGCACACTGCACGCAGGTTACTTTTTTCCAATGGGGAAAGCCAACAAACCTCCTCTAATGAGGCTTCGACGGATATTCCCCATTTTGCTATAAACTGTGAAAAATGGCAATTGAATGTCCAAACCACACTATCTGTTTTA
Source organism: Houttuynia cordata (assembly GCA_039654745.1). Classification (NCBI taxonomy): domain Eukaryota; kingdom Viridiplantae; phylum Streptophyta; class Magnoliopsida; order Piperales; family Saururaceae; genus Houttuynia; species Houttuynia cordata. The sequence continues at coordinate 27,460,899 of CM077505.1, forward strand.
GTGACCCTTATAACTACAATAACAAGGATTTTAAAAAATGACAACTGTGTAATGATTGGAAAATAACCCAGCAGAATAAAACCAAGTCCATGTGCAAAATTCGCATAAGATTTCAAAACATCAGTTGAAGGGTAGCTAAGCATAAAGCAAATTACATCTGCAAAAATAAAAAACTGCCTTTTTTAAAAAAAAAAATCCAAAAACAAGCCAAATGAATAGCCTACAGAAAACAGATTTAGAAAGACACTAAACAATTAGGTGCCAAAAGAATTAAAAACTGATAGTGATAATAATATGCATTCAGAGGTTTTACATTCAATTAAAATAAGGGGAAAAGAAACTCCCCAAAGGCATTCAGATACATACAGTACAAAGAATAAGCTGGAGACTGGAGAGTATGCACAAATTATAGAGACACTTTTTCGGGGCCTAAAAATGTAAACGGCCTTTCACATAGGAAGCTAAACAGTTCTTAGGAACTGCTAGCATGAACCAACCAGCAGTACATGGTCGAGGTAGTATTACAAATTTTGGACAATACAAAACGTTAAGAATATAATAATCTAGCATCTTGCTTAATATCTCCATTAATAGAATATGTTCTAGAACAAAACTGATGAAGGACAAAATAAACATGATGTCCAATTGAGATATAACTCAAAATCAAAACTAAAAAACATACCACTTAGCCTTGCACTAGTACTTAATTGGGTTAAGAACGACTATCTCTGTGCCCAATTGCTGATCAGCAACTTTCTCAGCCCTCTTCCGAAGTTTAATCAGTTGCTTCTTTCTTTCATAGGCCACCTGCGCCCTTTGCTTCCTCTTGTCTTCGAGCTCCTGCAACAGAAACCAGACACATTACTAACCCTAAATGGCACCAGGCCCTATGGAGAAAAACTATAACAATCATATTTCAACATCATGGTACAATTGGTTCATAAAAACAACAAAACCCACATCCCATGCATGTACAATGACACCCAAAAGAAACAAGCCAACTTCCATACGACTATGCTCAAATGCCAGTCTTTTCACTTAATGTGCATTGCTTGTCATCCTCTATATGCTATTATCGAAAATCTCAGAATATGCGAAAAACTTCATCTTCAAATTAACATTGTTTCACAGAAAAACTATGATGCAAGTTCTATGCAATTCCCCAAAAGAAATGAATCATGGTATGGAAAATTTGATATACAGTAAATGAATTATGGTTTGCAAAAATACAAAAAGAAACTTTATAACAAGCACTCCAAAACCTAACAAACAACATTAGCTGAAAAAGTGAAAACATAAGCAACACAAGCAAAACACGACTCTGGGCACTGGAATACGCATAAAATGTTAAAGATAAAAGTTTTTGAAAAAACGCGGGAATGCGGAAATCTTAGCATCACTTTTTTTCCCAAGATAACCAACATTTGAGATCAATCATTTCGCACCAATTTTAATCAAGTGACTAATGCATTTTAAAATCCATTTATACATTGGCCAAAACCACAGACAGGTAAATGTTAGCAGGATTACCGCATACACACATCTACCCAGATTCTAAAAGTCAATGACCATAAAAAGTGACTTGGTTAGAAAAAGGATTGAACCCATGATGAAAGTCCAGTTGTAGCCAACTTTTCTTGAGCATAAATCAGAAACACGACCAAAGCATTTCTACTGCATATATTGACTAAAATTAACCTCTCTCATCCACAAATCACATTAATGTCCTTAAATCTAAATTACCCAAATGGTTCAAATACACGTGCTCCAACTAAGATGATCCACCAAGAAAAGAGTTTCGTAATGACAGTCTGAAAATACAATACGTTAACTGATGGCCCCAGACCCCCAAAAATAGTCCAAAGGCTTGTGGTTTAAGCAGTGACATGCAGCACAATACTACTGCATCCTAGTATTGATACTCAACTGCTATAACAGACGTGCTAAACTAAGTAAATTAGACTACTAGTTTGAACGACATGTAACGCATGATCTATAGAATTCACAGAAAAAACAGAACAAAAATGCATTGAAAGATTGCAATTATCATCTAAACAGCCTTCCAACACATGATACAATGCGGCACCAAAAGCGAAGGTAAAAAAACGAAGTTCTCACCATAATAGTCTCATAATGATTCCATCCAACCTCCGAAGACAACCGACCCAACAAACAGTACTTGTGACCAGGTTGAAGTCGAAGAACCCTATAAACGCCACCCATAACTAATCAATTAAACAATAAAGCAATCAAATTGAGCTCAGACAATACAAGAAAACATGCACCACTCACTTAAGAGCATCAGGAATGACCATTCTCTTCATCTTATCATACGGTGGGGGCACGCCTTCGTACGCCTTGAGACGCGCAAGCGCCGCCGCCCCGCGCTTCGTCTTGTGCGGAATCATCCTAAATCACAAAAATCACCACTTTTCAGTTTTCACCCATTTCTCAACGCAAAAAATCACATAAAATGCGAAAAAAATACCCTCGGATGGTCCTCCAGAGGATCTTGGCAGGGGCGCGGAAATGGATGGGGCCGTGGGAGGGTTTGGTGTTCATGCGTTTGCGGAGGAAGCGAAGGTACTTCATCTTCTGGCGGACGAGGCCACCGGAGAGGCATATCTCCTCGCAGCGGACGACGACGACCTTCTGGCCGTTGAGGAGCTCCTTGGCGATGATCGACGAGAGCCGGCCGAGCATGTGGTGGCGGGCGTCGACGACTACCCGCCGGGCGCAGATTCCGGAACCCGACACCATTTTCCGCCGGCCCGGGAACGACGACGGCGAAGAGGTCCAGAGCTAGGGTTCCGGGTGCGACGAGATGCTAGGGGTTTTATATGTGGCCTTCGCGCGTAAATGGGCCGACTGAAGTCCTGTTTGTAGGCTTCCTTTCCTGAGCCCAGGCTCATGGGCCGACCCATGAATGGGCCGCATTGTGTAGGAGGGACTTTGTAGATGGAAGCCGAAGCAGCTTGCCAGCTTTGAGGGTAAAGAAATGCTTTGTTTGTCCAACTACAAAGAATAGGAAAGTAAGGGGCTGGGTATGGGTATGGGACACACTGTATGTGGGAAACCTGTTCATTTTTATTTTTTGATGAAAGGAAATTGTGCAAAGCAACTACAAAACTTTACAGGCTCGGGAGATTTATGGTCTGTTTGGTTGCCTAAAATGAAGCTGGATTGAGGAGATTTCCCAAAAGAAGTCACTCCAGCTTCTTCCAGTGGTAAATTCCGTAATTTCAGCGAAAAGTGAGGTTTTTTTTACAAAAAGCCCTCACTTTTCGCTGAATTTACGGCTTTTGCCATTGAAAGAAGAATTCACTTCTTTTCGGAGGAGATTTCCCAAATTCGGAGAAGAATTCACATCTAAGAATCCAGCTTGGCAACCAAACAGGGCATTAATCTGTCTGGATTAAGAGCATGGACTTATATCATCTGGAACCAATACACTGAAAACCTTGTTGCGCCAGAGTTCGTTACTAAGGGGCCGTTTGGGGCGTGATTATTGCAAAAATATCCAGACTGGATATTGGATATATACTGTAGCATCCATGTGGATTTTTACATAGGGAAGCGTTTCAGCTGGATATATAAAATATCCAGATGCTACAGTGTAGCAAAACATCCCATCTGGATGTTTTGCTTTTAATCACGCCCCAAACGGCCCCTCACTCTGCCGCTTGATTCTGCTGTCTATAGACATGATAGAAAAGGCAATTTGGTTGTGATTGCTTGAAAGGGTTGAAAGTACTGATCTGCTGAATTTGAGGTTGAATATACCATGAAGCATGAGAGGTAAGCTGATTTATTAAATTGATGAGGACCTTTGAGTCACCTTGATTATGCAGCTGCGTTATAGATATGTACCTAGCCAATTGTATTCCCAGCGAACAGCTAATAGTTTCAGCGTGAAGAGCATTTCAAGCATAAAATTTATAAGACCCCCTGCAGCCGCAATACCTGTTGATGTTTTATAGGCTCCCTCGAAATTGAGACAGAAGAAATCACTTGGAGTTAGCAACCATCGAAAATGGTGTGTTGAGATATGAATTGCATAACCCTATTCTAACAGCTCGAGCTTTTTTTTTTTGGATAATTAACAGCTCGAGCTTTTGGTAAACTCGGCTAATTTTACATGGTATTCAAGCTAAAGTCCTGGCTTCATCCAGTGAGGCACATTAATTTCTGCCATTTGTGTGGCACATTTGTGCTCCCCTGAATTATTTCTATGTGCTGGTGCTCACACGTGTGGGAAGAATAGGAAGATATGAATTACATGCTATATGTATATAACCATTTGGAAAAACTCGGTTATTTAACACGCTGAAGTGTAATAGACCCATAACACCGATGATTTGGTGCTTGGGAACCAGTTAATAATATATCTCTGATCAATCAACACTCCATCCAAAAGGATCTCTTATTTCCAAGTTTTCTTCCACCTTCAAGTAACTTGAAATGTTTTATTTTATCTTTGGGTAATTAAGTTGAAGCATTTTAAAAAAAATGGTGAAGGGGACTTACTCCCGGGGTGTTTTTGAAAGGAGCTTACAATTTAATTACCCTACTTTTTAAAGGTTTGAGTTTATTCCATACAGTTAAATTTTGGGAGGAAAAAGCATCATTTTCGCCCTAAATAATCTAACAGTAGCCCCCCAAAAAGTTTATCTTGGAGTTTAGTGTTTGTCATTAGAAATCCTGATCGACTATTGCCGAATTCTGAAATTGGATAATCTTATTGTAAAATCCAGTACGACTAACCCCCATTAGAGAATTGTCCGTACGAGGTGTACCTTTATGAGAATTGAATTATGTTATTAGTGAAACAAATTGACGAACAATTATTTCTTTCTTCAACGCATAGTCACCATTCTGTCTCTTTTTTTCTTAAGAATCTCCATTTGTCAACTATGGTCACTTTATTGTGTGTTAATTACTATGGTTACTTTATCATCAAGAAAAAAATAATAATTCTATGTTCACTTGCCCACTGAGATTGTGATACATATTTCTTGCCCATCTATATAAGCTATAATTACCTGTCATTATCACATACTTATCACAAAAATGCCTACTTAATGAATAAGGACGCTAATTAGCCCCTAGATATCCCAATTTGATCTCATAAATACAGCAAACAGGGAAATTTGAGAGATTATATAAATAATTGTCTAGAATACAAAGACTTAAAACACAAATCCTGGTTGACCCCACCACCCACTTCATGAGTAGTGAGTACTAATCATGGCTACATCTCGTAAAGATTAACTGAAAAAGAAACCAAAAAAGGGGAAGAAAAAAGCTCTCCCACGAGCATTCTTCCATGGCCTTCTTCATATTAATCAAAGTAGTAGGAATTTACATGTACTGTCCACCTCTCAACAACTCCATTCCTCGGGAATGTGATCCTCATGATTCATTTGCCACTTGTTCTTTTATGGCTTATGTTTCATATGCTTATTACTACGGCCATGGTTACAATTGACGCAGTACTGTTTTGTGACGGAGACATATAAACCAAAATGCAATGATCATCTCAGTTATTATTGTTATCTACAAGCAGCATTATTGTTATTTTTTAGTGAGATTTCACATATACTCTACTCAACCGGCAGCATCGCAGACGCACCCCAAAAGTGATATGACATTAGAATGGCACTAAATATGCAATAATGAACGCCATTAAACCCCAAGCATTCTGGCTGTGTATTGAATAAATAATAATGCAAGGCCACCACCATTTGGGAAAGCTCCTCATGTCTTATCTGGGATGCGCTCTGAATTCTGATAAGTGTCTCTTTTCCTATCTCAACAAACCCACGGGAGGCAGAAAAGAAGACCGATGAGCAATCTCATCGTGTCGAATGAAAATGCATAGTGGGGAGGTGTCGAATGAAAATGCATAGTGGGGAGAGGACTAATTACAAGGGAGGCATATAACACCCGGAAAATTGGTACGTTAACTAAAAATTTTTATTTTAGAAAATTATTCTAAAATATGAAAGTTTTGTTTCCTTATTTGATTTCTGGTTGTGCGATGTGTTTTGATGTGTTACTTGACTTTTATGATGTGGTATGATTCGTTAATCGCATTACTAATCGTGATAGAACTCCAGGACGCGAGAGTTGGTCCTGGCACTGGGCACAACCTGGCACTGAGGCCAGCCTGGTGCCAGGGTCTGAGAACACCTGATGCCAGGAGTGGGGCCAGGTGTCAGGGCATGTGCTCAGTGGATCATCCTTAATTAGTAAATTGAATTTGGTTTTGATGTGTGGTTCGTGGCGTACACAAGTTGGTGTAACGAGTAGTGCAACCGTGGGAAGCCAGAGTCATGTGCACGTAGGACTCAAGCCAAGACGCAGGACCTGGGCACTGAGCCACGTGGCACATGTCCAGGGGTGACTTGTCATAAGGTGTTCTTCAGATGGTTGGAGTAATCTCGAGATGGTTGGAGTGAATCTCGATGCAAATATACGGTTTGACCTAATCGCAGTAGAGATGGTAAGTATCGCGGAGGATCGAAATGTATCAGTTTGGTTAGGATAATTAAAGAAGATAAGTCTTAGTTAAAAGAAGATAATTATTTCACTTTGTCTCAGCCAATAGGAGGGAGACGTCTAGTGAGAGAGGGCGTCCTATTGGTGGGCTTTTATTTGGTAGTTTCCTAGTTGTGTAGGGAACTAGAGTAGATAAGGAAGTATCCTAACTAAAAAGATTGCAAACTTATCTAATTATGGGATTAAATTGTTGGGCGTCCTGATCATGTTTAAGGGAAGGATTCTAATTGGTTAATTAGGATTTGGGATTAGGAAGGTGTTAGATTAGGAGTAATCCTGATTGGAGTAGGCATTGGCTATAAAAGACAAGGAGGAGGCCGACCCATGCCATGCACGCCAAGCCTTGTGGCGCCAAGTGCAAACCCTAGTTCTCTTTCCCTTTCCTTGCCACCAATTCCAGCAACTTTCATCTCTTCTTTCACCCATATCTCACGTTGGAACAAAGGAGTAAAGGCATCGTCGCAGAGAAGAGCGAAGGAGCTATGCATAGAGGAGTATTTCACATACATCTAATTGGTAGGATAATTTTTCCTAACCAATCTGATTTAATTCCATTTGTTTCATTCTTAGCATGATTATTTGATGATCCTATTGATGTTATCTCAGTAGTAGAGGTTGTGTTAGTGTTTGATTCATGAGAGATTCCTTGTTGTTTATCAAGTAAGAGTATCCTTGTTGCGATATCTTGTTTCATGCTTGTGTTAGTGCATATATGCTTACTGAAGAGAAAGAGAATTTTCAATGATGTAAAGACCTGTGTTGTGTACAGTATTTATAGGGAAGACCCATGGAGACAAATCCGGGGTGAATCCCTGTAGATCATGGGAGAATATTACAGAGGATCCCAGATTGGGAGTAGATCATGGGAGAATATTACAGAGGATCCCAGATTGGGAGTAGATCATGAGAGAATATTACAGAGGATCTTAGATTGGGATATAGTTCCCTTAATACACCCCTGCAAACTCAGGGCGGGTGAGTAGCCATGAGTTTGGTAGTGAGAGACTGAAATTGAGCGATGGGCAGCGGCTTGGTAAGTATGTCTGCAAGTTGATCTTTAGATGAGACATGGCGAACCTCCATGTGGCCAGCGAGAACTTGTTCCCGAATATAGTGATGATCAATCTCAATGTGTTTGGTGCGAGCGTGGAAGACTGGGTTGGCGGTGAGGGCAATGGCGGACTGATTGTCACACAATAGTGTTGGCGTGCGAGGAGGCGAGATACCTAGAAAGTTGAGAACCATAGAGGCCCAGACAATTTCGGTGGCTGTGGAGGAGAGCGCACGATATTCTGCTTCAGTGGAGGAGCGGGAGACTGTGGCTTGCTTTTTAGATTTCTAAATGATAAGGTTGGGGCCCATGAAGACGCAGTATCCGGTGACGGACCTTCGATCAAGGGGGTCGCCGGCCCAGTCAGAGTCGGAGTAGGCAGTAAGAGTAGAGGCTCCGGGTTGGAAGAGAAGACCACGGGACAGAGTGCCTTGAAGATACCTGAGGATCTGCTTAACAGCCATGTAGTGTGTAATGGTGGGGTTATGCATATGTTGGCAGACATAGTTCACGGCATAGGCAATGTCGGGGCGGGTGTTTGTAAGGTATTGGAGGGCACCGACGATGCTTTTGTAGAGGGATGGGTTAGGAAATAGGGGGTCAGTGGGGGAGGTGGGGGGTCGTTTGTGGCCAGTAGGGGTGGGTGTTGGTTTGCAGTGATCCATTTGGGCACGGTGGAGAATATCGCGAGCATAGTGTGCTTGAGAGAGGAAGAGGCCATTTGGGGTGGTGGTGAATTCAATACCGAGAAAGTGGTGAAGGGGACCCAGGTCTTTGACGGCAAAGGCACGACCAAGAAGGGAGATAATGTGGTCCAGGAAGGGAGCATGAGAGCCAGTTATTAGAATATCATCGACATAAACGACAAGGATAGTGACTTGGGAGCCTTGTTGGTGAAGGAAGAGGGATGTGTCGGCGTGGCATGACCGAAAGCCAAGATGGGTTAAGTAGGAGGAAAGTTTGGCGTACCATTGGCGAGGGGCTTGTTTGAGACCATAGAGGGCTTTGTGAAGGTGACAGACGTGGTGAGGGTGGGAGGGGTCAATGAAGCCGGGGGGTTGGGCCATGTAGAGTTCCTCAGAAATTGTGCCATGAAGAAAAGCATTAGAGACATCGAGTTGTTTGATGGCCCAAGCATGGGAAAGAGCAAGGCTGAGGACAATGCGGATGGTATAAGGTTTGACCACTGGGCTAAAAGTCTCATGATAGTCATGGCCTTCTTCCTGAGTAAAGCCTTTGGCAACCAGGCGAGCCTTGTATCTGGAAATGGTACCATCAGGGCCACGCTTGATCTTATAGGTCCATCGACATCCAATGATGTTGGAGTTGGGTGGGGGTGGGACGAGGCTCCAGGTGCCTTGATTGATGAGGGCATTATACTCAGAGCGCATGGCAACACGCCATTCTGGGAACTGAGCGGCAAGGCGGTAGGAGGTAGGTTCTGTTGCAGGGGGGTTTGGGTGGTGAGAGAAAGAGGGATGCGAGGACAGAAGATGCCGGCTTTGCTGCGAGTAATCATTTGGTGAGTAGGGACAGGGGAAGGATTGATGGGGGTAGGAGAGACAGGGGGTAGAGGTGAGGAGTCAAGGGGAGGGTGAGGGGGAGGGGATGGGATGTGATGGGAGGATGAGGAAGGTGATGAGGGGTGAGAGGGAGGTACCGGTGGTAGAGGATGAGGGGAAAGAAGGGGGGAGGAGGGGGGTGGTGGTAGTGGGGAGTGAGAGCGGAAGGGGAAGTCATGTTCAATGAAGCGGACATGACGAGAGATGTAAACGTGGTGAGTAGACGGGTCGAGGCACCTATAGCCTTTGGTAGTGGGACAGTAGCCGATGAAGACACAAGGGACGGACCGGACTTCTAATTTGTGTTTGGAGTAGGGGCGAGTCCATGGGTAGCATCGACAGCCAAAGACACGGAGGTGAGAGTAGTCGGGAGGGGTATTATGAAGTAGTTGGTAGGGGGAGGCATGATGGAGGATGGGGGAGGGAAGCATATTAATGAGGTAGGTGGCGGTACAGACGGCATCGACCCAATAGGTGGGAGGCAAGTGGGCGGAAGTGAGTAGGGTAAGGGTGGTTTCAATAATGTGGCGATGTTTGCGTTCAGCGACCCCATTTTGTTCAGGTGTATGAGGGCAAGAGAATTGATGAGTAATCCCGTGGGTGTGGAAGTGAGAGGTGAAATGGGAATTGACAAATTCACGGCCGTTGTCAGAACGGAAGGTGGTGATACGATGGTGGAATGCATTTTCAGCCATGGATTGGAAGGTAAGGAAGGTGGCGAAGGTGTCAGACTTGAGTTTGAGGGGGTAAAGCCAGGTATAGCGTGTGAAGTCATCTATAAAGATGATGTAGTATCGATAGCCAAGAAAAGAGGTGACGGGAGATGGTCCCCAGAGATCGGAGTGGATGAGTTGGAGAGGGCGAGTGGTGGAGCGATGAGACTTTGAAAAGGGCAATTTATGTGATTTGCTAACATGACAACTATTACACTCTAAGTGTTTTATTTTAGAAACATGGAAGGGGAATGAGGAAACAATGGTCTGAAAAGTGGTGGAGGCTGGGTGTCCGAGTCGTTGATGCCAGATGGTGGAGGAGGAGGTAGTAGCAGTGAAGGCACTTGGGATTGTAATAGAGAGGGGGTAGACGCCGTTCTGACTTGGACCACGATAGAGGAGGTGACCAGTCTTGTTATCCTGGATAGACACATCAGAGGCAGAGAAGGTTAGAGAGCAATCATTGTCACGTGCAAGTTTGTGGACAGAGAGAAGGTTGTGGGCAATGGAGGGAGTGTGGAGGACGGTAGAAAGGTGGAGTTTAGAGTGGGGGAGAGTTAGGGAGGAGCTTCCGGTAGAGGAGACAGGGAGGGATTTACCGTTACCTATGTTGACATAAGGAGGGCCAGGGTAGGGAGAGGGGGAATTGAGTTGGGTCGCATCCGGGGTAATGTGTTCGCTTGCACCGGAATCGAGTAGCCAGTTTGAGGGGCATTGAGCCCCACCATTTGTTTGCGCGGTCATGGCAACGGCACGGTTCCCGTTTGGACCCATGTAGGAAGCGTTGTAGCGGGCACCACATTTTGGGGCACTATGGTCAAAGGACCCACATATTTGGCAGGAGTGGCGAGGGGGACGGAATCCACCACGTCCACGACCGTGTCGCGTGTAACCCCCACCCCCGCGGCGAAGAGGGGGGCGGGGAGGGCGAGAGGGTGGTACAGGGGGAGTGGGGAGGAGTCCCTGAGCTGCATAGGCAGTAGCCGGTGAGGGGGCCGTGGTGGCCAGAGGGGCACCCGAGTGAGGGCCAAGGAGGAGTTGACTTAGGGCCGCTGTGAGAGGACCCAGGAGGGCATGTGGGCTGGGGACGGAAGTGGAGTTGACAGTGGCGACGTGAAGTGCCGTAGGATGTGCGAGCGGCGGTCCGGCAGGGGCAGTTTGTTGGAGTTTGAGAGCGGCTTCCTCGTCGAGGAGGAGGTTCCATAGTTCGGCAACGGGGACGAGGGTGCCACGGGCACGAATTCCGGCGGCAAAGGCGGCGTAGTCTGGAGGAAGGCCGGCGAGCGTCTGGTGGAGCAAGTCAGCATCGTTGAGCGGAACTCCAACGGCAGCCAGTTGGTCGACCAACTGCCGGAGCTGGTCAAGGTAGGCCGCCATCCCGGTGGAGCCAAAGCGACACTGGCGGAGCTCACCCATGAGATGGATGACCGCTGCCGGAGAAGCTGACAGGTACCGAGTAGCGACGGCGTTCCACAGTTCAGCGGCGGTTTTGTGAGTGAGGAAGTGACGAACGAGCTGCGGCTCGATGGTGGCGCGGAGAAAGACCAGAAGGTGATGATCTGTGGCGAGCCATTCTGAGTAAGAGGGGCGAGCAGATGAGTCGGCCGACGAGGGGCATGGCAGAGAGCCGTCGACATAGGGGAGGAGATGGTAGGCGGCCAAGACGGAGGCGGTGGTCGTGCGCCAGACCAGGAAGTTGGAGCCGTCGAGGCGGACGGTGATCAGACTGGACAGGTTGGAGACGATGAATTTTATCGAGGTGGGGACTGATTGGAGAAAATCGGCCGCGGTGGGAGGGTGATCCATGGAGAGGAGGAGAACGAGCCGGCGAGGCGACTGGAGGAAGTAGCCGGCGACGAGGCTAGCAATAGCCGGAGGAGGGTAGCCGGCGGTGAGGAATAGTGGAAACACAGTAGTGAGGGAGATGAGGGAGAGGAATGGGAAGGGGAGGTTGGTCTCGAGGAAGGTGATGGGCTCGAGGCTCGAGGCAAGGGGATGGGCTCGAGGACCGAGGGTGATGGGACAGAGAGTGAGGGGAGAAAGGGGAAAAAGAAAGACGAATGGCGCACGTTGTGTTAGGCGTTAGCCTGGTCTGGCTCCTGATACCATGAAGAGAAAGAGAATTTTCAATGATGTAAAGACATGTGTTGTGTACAGTATTTATACGGAAGACCCATGGAGACAAATCCGGGGAGAATCCCTGTAGATCATGGGAGAATATTACAGAGGATCCCAGATTGGGAGTAGATCATGGGAGAATATTACAGAGGATCCCAGATTGGGAGTAGATCATGAGAGAATATTACAGAGGATCTTAGATTGGGATATAGTTCCCTTAATACTTACCTTTGATGGAAATATCTATATGGTCATGTCTCTTAAACGTGGAAGGTCATAAAATTCTCTTCTTTATTCTGTAACGTTATGTTTTATTCGTCTAATATGGTTAAGGGATGTATTAATTATATTAAAAACTTCATTAGAGCAAGGGTTATGCCTTGATTATAGCTTAAGGTTGTAATAGCAACTAAAGTCATGGAATCATTAAATTCTAAAATGTACCAAAGTCTATAATTACTCTAGGAGGGGAGTAATTAAGGGTATTAAGGTTATATTATCATGATCAATGAGTATTAATACGAGATTACTTATTATAAGCAAGTAATGCCTTCTCGGCCAGGACTGTTCCTGAGCCGATAGTGCTCAGTTTAAAAATCATAACTAAATGTACAAAAATCGAAAAAATACACCGTCAGTGGGGTTATAAATTAGACTCATAGAACTTCTGTAAAAATTTTAGAGTTAGAGTCCTTATGTGTTGACGGTGGGGTTAGTCGTAATTGGGCTATATAGTATAAAACAGTTTACTGGAATTATGGTTTTAAAGCACTAATAAGTATTATTACTCATAATATGATATAATCTGATCAAAAGAATACTAATACAATATGGTAAGAACTCTTAAGTACTATTGCATTAAGTAAGGGAGTCCAAAATATTAAGACTTTGGGACGAGTCAGTGTACCTTGGGGTCAAGGTAATCATTGTTTCCTTTGTACAGCGTGGAGTCGGTTTGAATATCCAATTAGAGATCAAACCTTCCTAAAAGCTATCTTGATATTAAAGATAATACAACTCCAAACCTAGAGATGTTCTTATCAAAGGTAAAGCTATGATGCATGATGTGTGATTGATGAGTGAAATTCATACTCCTATAGTGAGTTATCCATCAGCCTAACTTTGAAATCTAAATTATGTTCTTATGATGAACTTTATGCTACTGAGAGCGATTACATATTATACTCCAGAGAGTGAGTCATTTATTGTTGAGAGACCTTGATGTTCTATTCATACTCTATTAGTGAGTCATTGTGGTAAGAGTTACCCTATTCTCAGAAAGTTGAGACTCTACTTTTGTTGAATCATTGTCCAGTTTGACATTGACCTATTTCTCCACTAGAGACCTTGCAAGGATCTCTCCGAGGTGGACTCATAGCATGCTCACGAGCCATTGCTAGATCTTACGAGATCTCCGATATTTATAGAGTTGTGATTCCTTACTGCCCGAAAGGAGGCACATACGTACGTTTTAGACTGGTTGACATTACAGAAGGTCTTCAGTCTTCGCTCATCGTGTCCATAAACACAGATAGGGCCAGCATGCCTAGACGCGTGGCTGGGTTCCAAAAGGAGAACCTCTAGGATGTTTTGGTATATATATATTTTTACCTTTTGCGATCGGTAAATTTAGTGAGAAGAAATTATGACACCCTGCATTATGGATGCTTGGAGCCTTTGGTATTATGACCATTATCTCCTTACACTGATATTTGTTTGGAGTCTTATTGAGATTATTATTTCCCTATATTTGTGCTTTGGTACTGTTATTATTTGACCCTTCTGTTCAGGTAAAGGAAACCTTTGATTGGTTTTTTAGAGAGTATATCCTTGATTATCTGAGTGATATATTCTTCATATCCTATTTTGTCTTCCTGGAGAGTTTTTACATTCCACTGGGTATTTTCTATGAAATACTCATGCATACTTTGATGCAGGCTTTAAGGATCAGTAAGTCAGGTTTTTGCAGCTCGAAAAGGTGGAGCGATTTCGTGAAGGATATTTTAGAAAAATTGCTTTTATTTACTTTTTTTTTACTAGAACTTTATTAGTGTTGACCAGTGTGTGCCAGTATTTGATACTTGTTTTGACAGTTTTAATTAATCTGCAGTAGTAAATTAAGTAGGTATCATTTGCTACATTGACAATCTTATTTAAGATTGGATGAAGAATTTTTTAGTTCTTAATTTTTGAGTTTTGTTATGACTTCCTGGTGATGTCGATTACACATTCTTTCGTGACGATATAATTGACCCGAGTGATCGAGTATTCGGTCGCGTCCCAAGGTTCCTATATCGACTTTTGATTGGTTTAATTAAAGGCTTCCACACTTCGATCGTGGTCAGGAATTTTGGGGCGTGACAATATCACATATAGATGTCTTGCGCATGGCCTCATCTGGTGCATGTGTTTTCACAGGGCAAGCTCGATTACTTATTTTGGAGGTTTTTCCATATTATCAGGCCAACGAGCTCAGATTGCCATATTACCTGGCTTTTCTGGGCTTATACCATATAACCTGGTTTTAGGACCTAGTTGTTATGACTTTATTATGACTAGACTCCTACGTCAATTAGGATTATGGTTTAGAGTATATAAATATGTAAACGGTCTTCTCTAATTCATTACCAAATAAATCAATGAAGTTTATTTATTAGTTTAGTATTAGTTTTTAGCCCTAATCCTACTCTTTCTCTTCTTTCTCCTATAATGGATTCTCATGTACACCACCGTCTACATCACTAGTCTTCCTATTTTGCCCTCCTAAAACCCTAAACCCCAAGCTCATTTTTCCATATTACATGACAGCCCCATTTCAATTGCATCATGTATCGTCAACCATACTACAATGAATCATATCTCCTTTATTCTTAATCCATTTTCACTCATTCTTTTTTTGCATTCTTCTTTATTTTTACTACTTTTTCTTCTAATAAATATATTGAGACAATATCTAGTGGGATGTACACGCTTCATTCTGTTCATATACACGTTTGAGCAATAGAAATTTGAAGTCACAGCTATTGTGTATTCAAAGACACAACTCACAACAGAGTCCCATATTCGAATACATGACACGACTCACAACGGAGTCGGGTCTTAGAAGTTATGTAAAAATATTTTGGGATATCCTCATAGGGAGAAAGAGGAGGAAAAATAAAGAAGAACACAAAAAGAATGAGAAAAAATGGATAAGGAATAAATGAGATATGATTCGTTGAATTCTATCCCAAAAAAATAGGCGATTATACGACTTCGAAGACATGACTCACAACGAAGTCGTGTAATCCATTTTTTTTATGGAATTCAACGACTCATATCTCTCTCATTTCTTATCCGTTTTCTCTCATTCTTTTAACGTTTTTTTTTAATTTTATTTCATCTTTCTTCTCATTAGGAATTATATGCTTCCTCTTTACAAATTTAATATTCTTGTTAGAAGTTGTGTAAATATATTTTGGGATATCCTCATAAGGAGAAAGATGAGAAAAAAAAGAATGAGAGAAAACATATAAGAAATGAGAGAGATGAGTCGTTGAATTCTGTCCAAAAAAATGGGCAATTACATGACTCCATTGTGAGTCGTGTCTATAATCACCCTTTTTTTTACAGAATTCAACAATTCATATCTCTCTTATTTATTATCAATTTTTTCTCATTGTTTTTGCGTTCTTTTTTATTTTTTTATCTTTCTTCTCATTAAGATATCATCATTAAAAAAATAGTAAAAATAAAAAAAAATGTAAAAAGAATAGAAAAATGGATAAGGAATAAAGGAGATATAGTCAAGTATGGTAGACTATACACAATGCCAATGAAATAGGGCGGCCAAGTAATATGGAAAAATAAGCTTGGGTTTTAGGGTTTAAGATGTCAGGAGGGTAAAATGGGAATACCAGGTCCTAAAACTAGGTTATATAGCATGAACCCTAAAAACCAGGTAATATGGCAATCTAGGCTCATTGGTCAAGTAATATAGGAAAACCTCTTTTTTTGTGGATAATGACAAGTTTGTGTCTTCTTCTTTTAGGGTTTTCGAGTGTTAAACGATGCTGTGGTTTCAGCAACCTTCACAATTAGACATATACTCATATTACTAACACTCAGATTTCAAGGTGAGTAAATTTAGATGACAAAAATGGAAAACCATATTAATTTGAGCAGGAATAAATTTCGATTTTGCCTGAAAAAAATCAGCATCTACAAGAGCATATTGTGGCCTGTGCATTTTTCAGTATTAGTAACTATAGTATTTTTGTTAATTTTATGCATCTTTTTAACAAGTTTAAAATTTGATACTGCTTCCATCCAATGAAGTTCATTGGGATGTGGGAAAATATAGGTCCTGATCAAGGCAAAAAACATTAAAGAGGAACAAAAGAATTGTGATTTTTTGTACGGGGCTTAGAGTCTAATAAATTTACTCATTTTGCAATGGAGACAAGCTTCATTTTACGGAGAGAGTTGCATTTAATAAATTAGCTGTTAGTCTAATTATGCATCAACGTTGGATATCGAAAGGAATTGTGAAAGCTACCAAAGCTTTATCAGAAGGGCGGCCGTGTAACCATTTAGAGGCCGTTTGGGGCGTGATAAAAAGCAAAAAAATCCACAATGGATGTTTCACTTTCACTATTTATTTCATGTTTTGTGTTTCAGCTTGAAAGTGAAAAAAACCTGAATGCTATAGTGGAAGTGAAATATCCACTGTAGGTATTCCAATTTTTTCACGCATTAAACTGCCCCTTACTCGCAAGTATATGCATGTGCATGTATGGTCCACGACAATCATGGTGTAGGAAAAAGGCATTAGGAGACACCAACAAGTGGCACCGTCCAAACAGGCAACTATTGATGTCACAAATATATTCTGTATTTTGTTTGTATAATTTGTTTCTTCTATGAGTAAGATACAAAGGCCCATGAAGGACCAAGAGCTAGCAAATTTATGTAACAAAACCTAATAACTCGTACACTATCAAATAAATTTCTGGTAGTTGGAGAAATTGTAATTAAAAAAAGTTACAATGTGTTTGTTTACACTATTCCTAAAGTGTGGATTGGAGAACCTTAAAGTTCAAGACATAGGCCTTTCATATGCAAAACAAGTTGTATATGAATCAAACCACGTCTACTCACTGAAAATAACTACTACTACTCCCTCCGGTCTTTTTGATGGTGTTCATTTTGAAAATCAATTGTATCCATTAAAAAAAAAGACCGGAGAGAGTCTATTGAACCCAGCCCACATCTCCTACATATTACAACTCCTTGATTATGACTTCAGTGAAGCTTGTAAGCAATCTTGGCTTCGTATCCTCAGACCCCAAGCTGACATGGGTGGTCCCAAATCCCATGTCAGCTTGGGGGTACTTGAAGAACACACTTGTCTTTAGGCCTTGAGCCCTCTTTTTAAAGTTCTATTGAACTTAAATTACCAGACCTAGACTACTAGTAGAGGGCTTTAGACCTCTATTTTAATCCCTGGAGGGCCCACTATGTATTGGAGTGACCTGATTGGTGGGATTGCGGTTGGATGCAGCCACTTCCACCTCCGGGGGCCCAAATTTTAGCTAGCTCAAAACAGGGTCTCAGACATGATGGAATTCCATCCAGAATCATTAACCCTGCCCCCAATGGGCCCAACGGTCCTTTTCTTTCCCCTCCATGCTTTAGTCATTCATTTACATGCAAACAAAAAGTATGTCAATGGTTTGAAGGCGGTGGATAGGCTAAACCCTGGGGGGATGCGTTTGAGGTCCTCGAGGATATCCTCCATCAACAAGAGATGGCAGATTATGGGGATCGTCGATGGCGCACAGGCAGCACAAAAGCGAGCGCACCATACATAGTTGTCGATCCTGATGATCGATGGCTCCCGGCTACAAAAGGATATCCTGGCAGAGATATCTCAGCGGATAAAAACGCTTCCACCCTGTGGTGGTGAATTACTCAGCCAAATGTTGTGAGAGGAGGCAACAGGATTTCTATTGCCATATTAAAGGCTCGTTTGGGAATGTAAAGCGTCTTTTTAGAAGCCACTTCTCCGAAGAGTCTCCTTTTGAGGAGGGTTAGGAAAAGCACAACTCTTGCAGAATGATGAGATATTTAACAAAGAGGAAAGCAGCTTTAGAAGAAGCCGCTTCTTTACACAAAACGCACGCCCTAACAACGTGAAATTCTACCAGAAAATCTTGCCGGACAAAGACTCACCACCAAGGAGCCCAAATCCATCACTCATCTTTTTTCATGATGCAGCGGCGTTGCAAATGCACAAGAACAAAGCGTAAAGGAAACAATGTGGCACCTGGCTAACATCAGGCCTAGTCTCTAGCCTATCGATCTTCGGCTGCAAGTTGTAACTGGGCCCGCCACAGGGGAAGCTGGGCTGGCAGAAAGGACCAAGTTGACGAAGGCTAATGATCGGACGTCGGCCCATGCCGGACAGCGAGCCGCCATGAACAAGTGGGCCCATAATTTCTGGGCTCGGACCGGACTTTGGGGAGGCGTCGTCAGCTTCAGGTCAGCCCGGGTCGGTCGGTCGCGGGGCCCACGGAGGGTGAAAGCGATGGTTTGGGAATGTGGCGGAAGAAGGAATACCCTCCCGCGCCCGCGCTTTTCTGTCTGAGCCCAACCTAATTGGAGGTCCCGTGCTACCCTGGGCCCCACTCGTTGACACACAAATTTTCCAAACCACCCTTGTACTCAAGGTAAAATTTGAAGAGATTAGCGGCCAGTAATTAATATTAATAATTAAATGTTTTTTATGGCAACAAATAATAATTAAGTGTTTGGCAGTATATACATTGTTTTCATGTGTTTAATGAAACGTTTGAAAGAAATGTATTCCTCCAATGTACTTTTACTTGAGATGGTCACATAATTGGACTATTTTATCAAGATATGGGTCCCTAGGCTTTAATCACCTTTCATTGCAGAGGCTCTCAACCTTGATCTAGGGTCACTGACGGGTGCCCATTATAGCCGTCTCTGACAGCTCGACTGGAGGATTATAAGGGAACAATATCATCTAATTTTGGTACGATTTTTTACTAATTATCTCAATTAAAAGTGACGAGAGGGAGTAATTTCTAAGACATTAGACTCACTTATATACAGTACATCAGTATTCATAGTAAAGACTCCACTCATCAGATTACATTGAATTAATTTCATCAGCCGTAGATTTACGGAATTATAACATTCCACTACAATTTCAAGTTTTTTCTTTATGCTTTTCATTATAGCCGGCTTTGATGATTAGTGTTTGTAAGTGGGCTAATTTCAGTAATTATATTGCCCAGCTCAATCTGTAAGAAACAGATGCACTTGGCGAAAAAACAAATACTCCATGAAACATAATTTGGCATTCAAAAGAAGTATAGAACCTTAATTAATTCATGCACTCATGTGGAAGACAATTACAAAAATTGTTGCCCAAAAAAAACACTACCTCTATTTCATATTAATAGTTCTATTTGGTTTGTTCAAAATGAACAAGGAGGAATAAAATTAGTACAAACTTTTTATGACAATTATGGTCATATGTAATGTTTTACAAAAACAAAGCCTATTATGCATTTTGAGGTGTCTGAGACTGAGGATATAAGAGAAAGCGAACGGGGTTGGGGAGGAAGGAGTGGTGGTGGTTGTGCTGTTACCGTTGTGGGCATCAACGTTACTGTTGCTGTCTGGGCCTGGCTGGGAAGCAGGCCAGCTCTCATCATCAGCCACCGCCGTTTCTTTCACTCACCGCTGATCGTGATGCTTCCCGCCACCTCCAACATTCTCTCTCTCTCTCTCTCACTCTGTTGTAGATCTTTTATCTCTCCTTTTTTTGAGCTGCAAGCTTGGCCTGAAATCAATCTGTCAGTAGCTTGATGGAGATGGAAGAGACGGGTGAATGAGAGCGTGCTCATTTGCTTTGTATTTAACCCACCTTCCTCTCCTTTCTCCCATTCGCCATCCTCTCCCTCCCTTAGCTACCCTCATTTCTCTCTTTTGATCTGATCCTGCCAGGGAGGGAGTGGCCACTGGTCCGACAATCCAACCAAAAGTTGGGTACACATATTCTGAACCGGCTGTCTCTCTAGCTCCAAGTACCGAGGTTCTGGTTTATTTTTTGATCTGGCTTTTTGACAATAATGACCACTGGCTGGTATCTAGGGTTGTGAGATTTTTGTTTCTGTCCCATGTAGGAAGAAGAAGACAAAAGTTAGAGCTGAAGCAGATCCGAGGTATCCAAATCTGTATCAAAGCAGTGGAGCTAATTTTCTTTCAGCTGTGAGCAGTCTCATGGCCTAATCCCTTGGTTCAATCAAAAAGAAAGAAAAAAAATTGAACGATCGATACTGCTATCTAATTTTAGTTTCTTGATAATGATCAGCAACCAAAGTTGTTTTTGATGGGTGTCATTTTTTTGGTTTCCATAGTTGGAGCAAGATCTTGCTAACTCTAAGAGCTTGCTTTACTTGCTCTTTCGTTTTCTCTTATACCTTTGGCTAAAGGAGAACCTCGCTCCAAGTATCAAAAACAAAAGAATAGAGTTAGCTAGATCTTGCTCGAATTTTCTCTTATTCCTATACTTGCTTTACTTGCTCTTTAATTTAATTAATATTGCCAATTTTCTCTCTCTAATGACATATTATATCTATCCATTTCTTCACATCTAATTCGAAAGAATTAACTTTATTGACTCTCTCTATTAGATGTACACTATCAGTCTCGTTTGCAAGATTTCTCGTCTGAAAATATTAACGTTCTCAAGGAATACTATTGTTGAACTGTTTTTTTTAGTTGAACCATTTCAGTGACTGCATGCTAACTTCTGATACAATATGCACGGGCCATGTTGTGGCATATGGTGATAAACACAGCTTAATTTCTCCATTATAAAATATTTTCCTTACATGTTCAATTAGATATCTAGAAGACACAACGGAAAGGCGTGGTACGAAGAAGAGTCGAAATACACGTTAAGGTGTTAATTCGTCTACGAGGTAGGATGCATATTTTTTTTCCCTACAAAGCTTGTTATCTAAAATCCTGATGAGATGATCTTGATTATGTATGATTCATAATTGACTTAATGACATGGTGATGCTGTATTTTCATGATCTAGTTTTGGTATCATGGAGTATAACAGTATTTGATTCTTATTTAAGCTATTGCACTCGGTTGAATGCATGGTTCCATTTATGGTATGTTGTCAGTTTATCATATTCTTCGGCATGATTTCACGAGAGGGTCATGTAGGAAATAACAATGGTTTAATGCTTGACATACCAGGGTTTAGTGGTAAAATTAATGTTGTTCTTGTTTGCCTAGTCCTGCTGCTTCCAAAACGACCGCATGCGCACAATAAAAGAGAAAACTGCGGCTGCAATTAGTGCAGGATGCATCAATGCAATTAGTACAGACTGGAGCCATATCTGTAGTTCCCAGTGATATTGAGCTATTTGCCGCCAGAACAACATTTGTAATTATGCATTTTATTTCGATAGCATTCCATATTTAACATTGCTATGAATTTATTGGTCAGTTGTTTAGTAATTATTACCAAACCCTGTCCATAACATCAACGGTTTTGAAGTATCAAGATCCTATTAAGAATATCCTACTCCTACAACTAATAAGTATGCTTGCAATTTGATATTTTAGGTCTTTTAGAATGACATGTTTTTTTCTTTGAATGGTGCACCCGCACCCATATGGCCAAGTATTACAATATAGTCATTGAACCTTACTTTGATGTAAGCCTTTACACTGGAACTATATATCGTGGCAATTAAAATAAGATAACATCTAATTAATTATCATCTAAACTATTAACGAAAGAGTGTTTCTTGTGAATTGCAGATTTGGGATTTGTACAAGAGATTATGGATAAGTTTTCACAAGTTCCACCAGGTTTTAGATTCCATCCGACTGATGAAGAACTTGTTGATTATTATCTGAGGAAAAAGGTGGCTTCGAGAAGGATTGATCTCGATGTCATCAAAGAGATTGACCTCTATAAAATCGAGCCTTGGGATCTACAAGGTAATGATACATGGAATAACACAGAATTTATACTTGCGGAAATTTGTCAATATGATTTTCTCTTTCTTGAAAATTCATTTAGCAGTGTTAATTTTCTTGACTCTTTTTGTGATGCATTCGAACAGAAAAATGCAGGATAGGAACGGAAGAGCAGAATGAGTGGTACTTCTTTAGCCATAAAGATAAGAAATATCCCACTGGCACACGCACAAATAGAGCCACTACGGCTGGATTTTGGAAAGCTACTGGAAGAGATAAAGCCATTTACTCTAAGCATAATTTGATTGGCATGAGGAAGACTTTGGTCTTCTATAAAGGCCGCGCACCAAATGGACAGAAATCAAATTGGATCATGCACGAATATAGACTTGAAACAAACGAAAATGGCAACCGTCAGGTAAGTTCTATTGAAACCTTTCTCTCCTTAGAGGGAAAATTGTGCTTCCCCATTTATGTTGGAATTGTGTATCATGAGTATTTGCTGGGATCTTTAGTTTCCTTCAATCAAAATTTTCAAGCACAGTAATAATCAACTGAAGTTTAGCATTACCAAAAGGGAAGAAAAATTAATAGCATTTGTATCAGATAGATAGTCCGATTACTTTTATTTAGTCACTAAAATAATACTTCTTCCAAGTATTCGGAAATCGTTCTAATCCTGATATTTTTTCATCAATTACTATTACAATTTTTTACCATCTTATTTTGCCTTAAAAAAATTCTTAATCCAAGCTTAATAATTAAGGGGTTAATACGGAGTATACCTTTTGCATACCTAAATTAAACATTATTATGGAGTCTAAAATCGACTCTAGAAAAATCTGGTCATATAATTCTTTTGGTGCCGAAAATATCAATATCCTTAATACTGGACAGTGTCGCGCTTTTTGATATTCTTTGTCTTCTAGTCGAAAGTTTGACTCTTCCTTATGGATCCAATAATATTATACGAAGGAACATGGAAACTTCTTCTCAATGAATGGAGGGCATGTCTGATGTCTCTTAATTGTTATTTGCTATGAACCAGCTTATATCAAGGATGCAGTACTGTCCGGAACCGGATCCTGTGGTGAAGCTTCACCAGCGAGGCCGCTGGTGAAGTTTCACCAGCCGTCGATCGTACAGAATCGACGGCGCACGTGGAAACCGTGTGCGCTCGAGCCAAAAGACACGATTTTGGCTGAGCGCACATCATA
Source organism: Houttuynia cordata (assembly GCA_039654745.1). Taxonomy (NCBI): domain Eukaryota; kingdom Viridiplantae; phylum Streptophyta; class Magnoliopsida; order Piperales; family Saururaceae; genus Houttuynia; species Houttuynia cordata. Next base: position 27,484,141 of record CM077505.1, read on the forward strand.
TCCGTGTGCGCCGTCGATTCCGTACGATCGACGGCTGATGAAACTTCACCAGCGGCCTAGCTGGTGAAGCTTCACCAGAGGATCCGGACTCGTACTGTCCTGAAGTGAAATATTATGATAAACATTTTAAGAAGGGAAAGTACTTTTGTTAACTTCAAGTTACATCTTGTATTGTATTGCATGTGCAGTCTTACTTAAAACCTAAACCAATCTTTTGGTCCTCAATGTTCATGTTCTAAAAAACATCAGTCCTAGACATATTTTCTTTTTAGAAGTTCTAATGAATTTTTTCATGTACTTGTAATTCAGGAAGAAGGTTGGGTAGTGTGTAAGGCGTTTAAAAAGCGAATGCCAGTAGTCCACAAAGTGAACGAACTTGAATCACCTTGTTGGTACAGTGAGCAAGTTTCGTTCATGCCTAATCTCCACTCACCCAAGAGAAGAATGATCACTCAGCCTCATGATGCTGTTTACCATTATTCTTGTAAACAAGAGCTCGAGGCCCATAATTACCTTATACGCCCTGAACCTTTCCTCCAGCTTCCCCACTTAGAGCGCCAAAAGCTTCCAACTATTGCATCTTACAGCTGCCATGATGTCAACTCCTCTTCTCTCGCTCAAGAAGATCAGACTCAACAAGACCACCAAAATCAAATAAGCTCAATATTTGGTGACAAAAGTGGAAATGGTTATAGTAACATCAAGGACCAGGCAGTACTTGACCAGGTGACTGATTGGAGGATTCTTGACAAGTTTGTTGCCTCTCAATTCAGCCCCGGCGATGTTCCTACAGAACCTCTTTACCTAGAAGGAGCAAATGTCTTGCAAGTCTCTGACCACATCGACAACCTCATTCGACACAGCAGAGACCTGACAACATCGGATTATGCATCCACTTCTACCTGTGGGAGCCAAAGTGATTTATGGATGTGAAAGCCCAAAAGAGTACTCTGTCAATATTATATATCTATACAGCGGTTATAAGAAAGGAGAAGATGGCATATATATTGATTCTTGTACAGAATAAACTAGAGAGCGTAGACATTGAACTTCGTATCCTGCCCAATGTAGTATATGGAACTCCAATTCATAACTCGGCATACTCCTAGGTGTTTGGTGCAACTGGGTTTTGCTGTGTTGTATGTAGGAGGCAGATCTGTCAGCATGTGATGATCTTTACTACGTGGTCCACTGCTCAACCTGCCTTTGTTGTTGTTGGTTAATTGACTTATGCCTAACTTATGAGTGTCTTTGTATGAAAAAAAACTCAGACGGAGCATTATTGTGTATGTGGTTTCTGTTACGATACATCTCACACATTTCTTCGTAAAATGATATTCGAGTTGCACTTACACCTAGTGACTATTAGGATTGTCACATAAAAGAGGATTAGAATACTACCAATTATTCACAATCAATTGACAAATTATTATATGAAAATACTAGAGAGAGTAGAAGAGATTAAAATCCGGTTCGATGCACGCTATGTGCTACCTTGAAACAGATATGCCGCCTTCCATGCACATGGAATTAATGGCGTTCCGAGATACAACGAACCACTCCGTCAGTTTAAAGGTGCACTTCAAATCAAACTGACTAGATCTAGATCAGATGAGATTCTATTGCTCAATGATGGACCAAGAATTTGGAGAGAAGAAGAAAATGTATTTGATTCACTTCTATAACCTACTCTGAGAATTTTCGTTCTCAATATATAGAAAGACTCTGTTTTAGTGAAGATGGAAGAAAAGATGCAACTTTTAGAAGCCAAAACGGCCACGTTCAGGACTGTAACTGTCACAGCGATCGATCGCTTCATCAGGCGATCGATCACGACATACGAAAATCAGAAATCACAGTAGATATGATCGATCACTTTGATCTCGATCAATCACTTAGCGATTGATCGCGTCAATTTAGCCGATCGATCGCCTCATTTTATTATTTTTCTTTAATTTCAAGTCAAATTTCAACATTGACCATAACTCAGAAGTCCCGGGTTAGAAGACTAAAGAAACATCATGCAGAGTCTCTTAACCAAGATAATTAACAAACTATGAATGAAGAATCAGCCTTGTCTTATTGATCAATGAGAAGATGAATTAATGTCAACTTCAGTCAGTGTATTGATCATTGGGTAACTACTTAGGAAGGAAAAGAAAAGAACAAGAAAAGTAGTCGTAAGAAGAATAAGAATTTATAGATTTTGTTTTATTTATTTTTCTTCTTTCTATATAGGGTTTGCTGATTCCGCTTAAGGCGCTTTTGAGTTTGGTCTTACGGAAAGTATCGGTTTCATTGTATTCCCTCCAGTCTTTTTTAATAGATGCAATTGATTTTCGAAAGTTCATTTGGAAAATCAATTGCATCTATTAAAAAAGATTGGAGGGAGTAGTATTTATTTTGTACTCTTCTTTTTTTGAGCTAATAAAGTTTTTTACTACGTAGATAGTGTTTCGTTTTATCTGAAAAATAGAAAGTTATAGCAAAGGGGACGATGATAGAAGCCAGTTGACCCGTAAGAAGAAATAATGTTCAAGATAGCATCTATGTCCAATGTGTCTATGTAGTACTTTAGCAAGTTAAACTCAGCCGACAAGGAAAGAATAAAACAAACAAATTGAATAAATCATCACGCCGAACATCTTTCCTAAGCTAGATGTGCCAAGTTGGTCTTGGCTTCAAAGGTACCTTTTTCCTTAATTAGTCCTTACCAATGATATCTATTTTAACAAAAAAATATCAAGTACCCATTCTCTTTTCATCTTTACCGATAAAAAAAAATATCATGTAAAAACTTAATATGTCGTACCCATACATTTTGAAGTTTTCTTTTAGCGCTAGAAAGCCCCAAATGGGGCTAGCTAATGCAATTAGCTTGGCTATTTTTTTTCTATAGTTCACTTAGTTACTTGAGAGAAAGCATATGGGGTACTTAAACAGCATACAAGACGTGTATACTGGGGACTCAGGTCTAGAGGATCCATGCGATGAAGTAATTTTGGTAGCTAAATCTAGTTCCGTGACATTCAAAAAACACGAGTCCCACTGATCAACTCTATAACATATCAAGATGGAAGTTTTAAAACTTGTTACTGAGTAGACTTGATGAGGGTAAAAGAAGCTCAACCCAACACTACAGATATAATTAAGTTCAAATCCATTATCTACATTGAGCAAGCTTACGACAGTGAATAACAGGGAAGATAAATAAGCTTCTCACTTGATATTGTATATCCAAGAACACATAAACAAATATGCTTATAGAAGGGGTTAACTCTAGCTATGCTACACCTGAAAACTTCCTGTGACACCGTAGTGGTACTCCTCCAATTTAATGTTCCAAAATAGACACTACAGGGCCAGTAAGGAAGCTAGTAGGAAAAACAAGACTCGAGATATCTACTGGCAACTTACACTCTCATTTGAAAAGAAGCACCAATATTTACCTGTAGAAAGAGTTCTGCTATTCTAAACCGAGGAGCATGTCGACTGCATGGGAATTGAACTACCGCCGGGAAATGACCAGGTGGAGCTAATAGCTTTTTATCACTCCTAGGGTCAATGGATAACATCTTTGTCCACACTAATTAATTCAAGCGCTTGGGCAGTCAAACAAGGATGCACCTTTTAAGCAATGAAACCTTCCCAAGGACAAACTCATTTGGCGTGGTGCCATGAACTCATACTGCTCCCGAGAGAGAGTGAGAGAGAGTTTGCTACTAGGTCTTTTGGAATCCGAAGCCAAAAAGTTCGTAACTAATAAGGTGGGAGCACTTGCACCCCTGCGAGGAAAGACTTGGTGGCTGCTCTGCAAAGTCAAATGGAACCGAGTCACCAAAGGAACCGTCTTATCAGCCTGAATAATTAGGGTTCTAAATGTTGTTTGTGGAGGAAGATAACATCATTCGTTGTCATGTGACCTGAATTATACTGTAACTTAAAAGCACATATAGGTTCCGCCAAACTCATTAGATGAGTCACTTTCATGAGTTTGATTTGATTGTTTTCTTTATTGTATACGGTATTGTATTAAGTGGTATAAACATATATGTAGACATGTCAAAGTCTTCGACGTAATGAACAACTTTAAAGACAATGGCCTTTATACTTTCATACCAAACAAGGCCCTTTTCATCTTTCCAACTATTAGAGGAGGAAATCAGTGCCCCATGAGAACGCTCTGTCGATTCTTGTGTCTTCTAAGTTCTCCCTGCTCCTAAACATAGGCCAGCTTGTGATTGGAAAAGGAAAACATGGACCAGCTCATCGTCAACTTTAGTGGCAACGTATATGAATAATCATTCTAAAGAGTTGATAATGTCCCACAAGTTGGCATGCATGTCTACTCTAAGTACAGTGATAGCTCATCAACAAGTGTTATTCAAGAGAAGCTAACAAATAATAAGATAGTATTCTCTACGATTACATGTACTAGTAGACGCATGGTAGATTTCAAGTTTCTACTTGATGAGATAGAAAGGTGAGAAATTGCACGATGGACAATTAGGTACTAGAAGTAAAAGCTGGCGGATTCTCCTGCATGGAAATAGTTAGAACACCCACCAGGGGGACAAAACTTGGGAGTCACTGAATCATGTTCACTGGGGGGCCTTCGGGACCGTTCTGGTAAAGATGAAAGAGAATGATTGATTCTGAGAGAAAAGATAAGTAAACTTCCACTTCTCTTCTGTCACACACAGTTTTGGTCTGTTCGCACTTCTTCGGTCTGACTCTTCTTCCTCCACATACTTCTGCTTTACTTCTCGATTGAAGTGGTTCACCTTGGTTATTGAGGTTGCTACAAACAGTTAGTTAAAATCAGGTAGATGGTGTGGATAATGGATGAAGACTTGTGCATTCCTTTCATGTCACCTCATGCGCGTGCAGGCTTTTGGCAGCACGCCTTGCTTGGCCGCGTGCCACATGTTTAATGAGGAATAGATAATGAAGCCCAGCCAAACTTGCTTTAGAAAGTTGGGGCTTTTCCTAATCAGTCCTCCACCAGTGCATAACATATCAACAGGTCCAAGAAGGTTGTTTTATTCCCTCAAACCCTTTTTATGTACAGTAAATATTTACTGCTTGCATATAATATGAAGGAGTGAGAGATCCTGCATGCCTGAGTCTCAATTTGTGTTCCATTAATTATGTCCGTGTGCAAAGTTTTGAAGAATGCTTGCATATGCAGAGGAGTGTGAAAACTAATATGGAATAACCATAGTAACACTATACTCCATTTCCTAACAGCTTAACCTATTGGGAACGACAATTATCTTAGAGCTAGTAGGCAACTAGTATTTTAAAAAACCATAGGCAATCGGCTTCTTAGCTGCTAGGCACCAGCATAGCATGTTACTCCTAAGTACCGCAGGATTAAAGAGTGCTTTACGTCAATGTTTTCAAAATTATCAATTTCAACTTTTCGACCAATAAATACAAGGGAAAAGTCTAAATGAGATCGTACTAGTATATATTGCAGGTGCCTGAGTAATTTTGAGCCATCAAATCAAGATCTAATGGTAGTGATGATTCACACTTTTCTACTCCACTATTTAACGGTTACTGTTAGATCTGGATGAAGATGGTTTGGCTCATGCAAGCTACATGAGAACAATCTCACGTAAACTGGTCATTAAATATAATTCCCAAAGTTTTAGTTTTCTTGTTGCTATTGTGTGTTCAAACACTGAAGTGAGTATCTGTGTCACGAGGTCCCTCCCCACTTGAGGGAGGCATTGTGGATTAGTAATCGACCCTTGAAGACTACCCCTATGGGTGACACTAGTTGTCCCGTGGTGCTAGTGGTTTGATTGTAGTGCCTTCCAATTTTGTTTTATATGTTGTGGGTGTTTGTAGTTTGTGGTGTTGTGATAATATTTAACTTATATGAACCTCATGCTATCCTTTCTGTTGTGTGTCTTGTATGTAAGGTGAGCTCCTTATGTACACTTTTCATCCCTAGTAGTAAGATACCCATTTATATGAGACCGATCTCATATAAGGGGCATGAGACCAGTCTTTCAAGTCATTGGATTTTGATCCGATGGTGCTCTTAATACATAGGGCAAACACATGCTTATCCGGAGCACCATTGGATACCAATTTAACAACTACACCTTAAACTTAGGCTCATATAAGCCAAATAAGACCAATCTTATTTAGGGTGTGTTTGGTTAGCAGGAAAGGAAAAGAAAATGAGAGAAAAGTCAAAGTCTTTTTTTTTAGCATTTGGATAGAGAGAAAATTGTGACGACTGAAAACTGTTTTTCTCTCTCGTTGAGACCACACAAAAATTTCAATTATAATCTTTTCTTTCTCGAATAGTAGGGTTGCACCAAAAACCTAAACCTGACCCAACCCGGATGGTACTAACCCAACATTGACCCGGGTCAGGTCGGGTCGGGTCCTATCTCAGGTAGGATCGGTTCTAAGGTTTTAAAACACCTGGGTTCTATCTCGGGTCGGGTAGGGTTTTGCTTTAAAATACCTAAGAACCGACCCTACCTGAGATATACCATTTAAATCACTTATTTTATAATATATATAATTTTTTATTATTATAATTATATAAATTATTTTATTAAAGATTTTTATAATTATTTTATTAAAATCTCGGGTTCTCAGGTAGGGTCAGGTATTGCTGGTTTTATCTTTAGTCGGGTCGGGTTTAGAATTCTCGGGTAGGGTCAAGTATAGCAAAACCCGACCCGAGATGCAGCCCTATCGAATAGAAAGAAAATGAGAGAAAAGTCCAACTCCTCCTCATTTTTTTTTCTTTTCTTTTCTTCTTTTTTCTCACTTGATTTTTTTTGTTTTTCTTTCTTTTTCTCTCTAGCTAAATAGACCCTTAAAATTTTCTCTAGTAATATATATATATATATAGAGATAAGTTTACATGAGATCGTTCTCATATAAGGAGCATGAGGCCAATCTTTATTACCGTTAGATTCCGATCGGAAGGTGGATATCAAATCAGTGGGTAGGTGAGTGTGTCACATCAAGGAGTGGGTGAGATCATTATGGGTATTTGTAGCCGTCAGATCAAGATCCAACGGCTACGATTCAAAATGGCCTCATATAAGCAATATGAGAGCGATCTCATATAAACTTTTCCCATATATATATATATATATATATATATATATATGAGATGAGTTTACATGAGATCGTTCTCATATATAAGGAGCATGAGGCCAATCTTTATTACCGTTAGATTTCGATCGGAGGGTGGATATTAAATCAGTGGGTAGGTGAGTGTGTCACATCAAGGAGTGGGTGTGCTCATTATGGATATTTGTAGCCATAAGATCAAGATCCAATGGCTACGATTCAAAATGGCCTCATATAAGCAATATGAGAGCGATCTCATTTAAACTTTTCCCTATATATATATATATATATATATATATATATATATATAGGGAGGGGTTTACATGAGATCGTTCTCATATAAGGAGCATGAGGCCAATCTTTATAGCCGTTGGATTCCGATCGGAGGATGGATATCAAATCAGTGAGTAGGTGAGTGTGTCACATCAAGGAGTGGGTGAGATCATTATGGCTATTTGTAGCCATTAGATCAAGATCCAAGGGCTATGATTTAAAGTGGCCTCATATAAGCTATATGAGAGCGATCTCATTTAAACTTTTCCCATATATATATATATATAAAGGGAAAAGTTTAAATGAGATCGCTCTCATATTGCTTATATGAGGCCACTTTGAATCGTAGCCGTTAGATCTTGATCTGACGGCTACAAATATCCATAATGATCTCACCCACTCCTTGATGTGACACACTCACCTACCCATTGATTTGATATCCACCCTCCGATTGAAATTTAACGGCAATAAAGATTGGCTTCATGCTCCTTATACGAGAATGATCTCATGTAAACTCATCTCATATATAAAAGCTTTAGCCTCTTCGGAGCGAAAAAAAAAAGTGTCAAACCTGAACTCAAGTATTTCGGGCCGAAATGCTGAAACGTAGGAATTTTGTCAACGTTGACCTCAACACTGAACAGCGGTAAAAGACTCCAAAATAAAAAAAACCTTAAAATTTCGGCCCAGTACTGCCCTAGTAAATGTGGCCCAAAAGTGACAGGTCCAATTTACACGAGGCCGTACCGTCATGGGCCTTTGCGAGTGACGAACTAGTGGTAGATCTCCGTTACTTGAATCTCAGTGAAATCTGATCTGGGTTTGTTTCGACGGGAAATGGCGGATTCCAGTCCGGAGCTCCAGGAGGCCGGGTGGGAGGAGCTGCGGAAGGAGGCCCGGAAGATCGAAGGCGATCTCGACGTTAAGCTCTCTTCCTACGCCAAGCTCGGCTCCCGATTCACCCAGGGAGGTAACCACACTCACCTTCCCAATTTTGCTTCCAGTAGTTGAATTGAACAGAGTGCAATACTACAATGTTGTTCGAATTTTAGAATTGTACCAATGTAGATTATCCGGTTGGCATCTGGGTTTTGTGAATTTGGATGTTTTGCGCGATTGGGTGGCTTTGTATGAGTCTCATCACTTCAATTTTGGTTGTAAAAGGATCGGTATTGTTTGCGATATACGTATGCTTACTAAGAACTAGTAATAGGAATTTTAAAATTGTAACAAGGTAGATTATGCAGTGGGTGTCTGGGTTTTATGAATTTAGTTATTTACTTGAGAATTACTCTGAATGCCTTAAGATGTAGGCTGACTAATATAGTGATTTGTGGATTGGGTAAGCGATTCTGGACATCAGGTGGTAAAACAGTATAAATGAAGCACGAGATAGGTTTTGCATGATTTTTTTGGATAATAGATTTTATCGTTGGGGCAATTCAGGCTATGGAGATACAGGGTCCCCAACGGTGGGGTCGAGCAGATCGTGGAAATCAATGGAGATGGAAATTCAGTCCCTTCTTGAAAAGCTGCTTGATATAAATGATTCAATGAGCAGATGTGCGGCATCGGCTGCGCCTACCACTTCTGTCACACAGAAGCTGGCTAGGCATAGAGATATACTTCACGAGTATACTCAGGTTGGTTCCCCTGTTTTGTTGGGAAGAGAAGTTGAAGTGTGGAATAGATTGCTTTATTGTCTTCAAATTTCAATGTGGATCAGTGTCATTAGTTGCTCATTCTGTTAAGAAATCAACAGGAGTTTAAGCGGACAAGGGGGAACATAAACTCGATGAGGGAGCATGCTGAACTTCTTAGTTCAGTGAGAGATGACATCAGTGAATACAGGGTTGTGAACATATTATGCAATATAAGATTGTTCTTTTCTATTTTTTATTTCTGCTGTGTCTCTGAGGGGGTTCTGTTTCTTTTGGGTTCTACAACTAGGCATCTGGTAGCATGTCGCCGAGAGTTCAATTGTTGCGGGAGCGAGCTTCAATCCATGGAAGCATTAATCAAGTAAGTGGTTTTGATTGGTGCTCTGTATTCTCTGAAAGTTGCAAGTGAACCTTGCTCTCCCTTGTGTAACTGGTTGGGTTCTTTTCCTAATATAATTTGCCTATTTACTCTAATTTTACCTATATTACAAGTTGGTATGTGTCTGATAATGGTCTATACAAAATCTTGAGTGAAGTTTGGATACTGAAAAAGTCAATTTTATAGTCATTTGATACATACTAATGCTTGTGTACTACCCACATGTTGAAATAGTCAGGAAAGATGTATGTTAAAAATGCTAACAAGAGATGTTGATGCTTATTTTCTCTTTGTTAGGTGGAGGTCTTATAGTATTGTATTGAGGTAAATTGTCCTTTCTGCTGATCATCATGATAATCATGTGCCTTTTCTTATGTCCTATCGCTTGTAGATTGCAAAAACGGATTGATATTTTAATCAGTTTTGAAGGAGCTCTTTTCATTTAAAGTAGCTCAGTTTATCTATTTGTGATCTAAACTGCCATAAAGTAGCACCGAATATTTTCTTGTGCTTTCTCATTGGACTTTTGCACTCAAGCTCTTAACTTTTTCATTCTGAGCAGCTTACCTTTGTTAATGGGTAGCCAAACTGATAATCTCATTGACCGGTAATATTTTGACCTTTTAGTTTCAAGGTTCTTATACTGAAAACATTATGCATATTTACCATTTGGAAGTAGTTAAAGGAATGAATAGAATCAGTGTATTATAATTTATATCTATACTGAGGAGTGTGGAAAGTACCGCCCACGTTCGTGTGTAATCTAGTACAGTAGTGCAGAATGGGGAAGTTATTATACATAAGGCAATGATAAAAGGAGAACAGTTGTTTAGTTAAGATGGCTGGATATCCATTCCAGCTGAGGATATATCATCATTGGGATGTCTATGACTATTAGTTTCCTTTCATTGGCCGTTGACCCCACTTCTTCTGCATGCTCAGTACTTTGATGGACAAGTTACTCCAATTAGCAAGAAAAGAAGACAGGGAATTGGGAGTTGTTGGCAGCACCATGGTGGTGGAGCTGAGAGACAGGCTTCAATATGTGCAGGAAATTAATGGGTGGGAGCCAGTGGCAATGCTGGATAGAAGGAAAGGATTGTTGAGTGTTCGCATCCTGAGTGGGATGACCGTTTGATGGTGACTGAGAGGTAGTTGACTAGTAGGGATTACTTTGGAAGATGAATCTTAATGACTCCACCAAGTAAATGTCTGATTTAGCCACGACACATGGTGGGCAATTATTGGCAGCAATGGAGTGAGAAGCTATAAATGAGCGGTTGTACCATTTTTCTTACTAAATTAAAGTAACAGTTACACATATATACCTCGTTTTATTAAAATGATAATATTGTATAAACTTCTTAGACCAATTATCCGTTTCTCACATTATTGAGGCAAGATAATATGCTTCTTCCCAAGATCAAGGTTAGCATCAGAAGTCAACAATTAGAGGAATGATTAAGCGTGACAGATCTAGTGAGTAACTTGGGTCGACGCGTGAGAGGATATGGCACAAGAAATGTTGTTGATGTGCACAAACTGACGGCCTGTCCATGTTTGGTACAGAACCTGATGGCTCTTTATTAAGGGTTGGCTAAAAAAAAATTTGTCTGCTCCATTTTGAGCCATACACTATCTTTTTACTTTTTAAAGCTCGACTAGTAATAGGGTTAGTAGCATCCCTGCAGAATGTCTTGGAGGCTCCACTCCTGGGTGAGCGACAGGAATTGGAGGTTAAAGAGGAGTTAGAGGTGATGCTTTAACCTAGTGCTTGATCAGGAAAAAATGATGATTGAATGCTGTGGTACCTGAATCTTGGGGAAAAATTTTGTAATGTGAATTGGTCTTGTACACCAGATTTTTTGTGCTTTACAATCCACTACTGCTGCTGAGGTCTAAGAACCTATAGATCTTTTCTTGCTTGGAATGTGTGTTTTAAAAATTTGAGAAATGTGATGCAGATTGATGATGTAATCGGTCAAGCACAAGCTACAAGGTCTGTACTGGGCTCTCAAAGAATGGTATTCACTGTTGTCCAAGGAAAAGTCAAACAGCTGGGAGACAAGTTTCCTGTCATCCGTGGCCTTCTAGGTTTTTATCTCATGATCTGTTTGATCTCTTTGCTTTCTCATGTTTACTTTGTCAATAACATTGGTAGTTTAAACGTTACCATTCTTCTTGTGCTTGCAGGTGCCATCAGAAGAAAGCGTTCAAAAGACACCCTCATCCTTTCTGCAGTGATTGCAGCTTGCACGTTGTTTATAATCATTTACTGGCTTTCTAAATAGCAAATGGAGGTCTTGATATAGAAGAAAGAATCCAATGGAAAAGGTAACAGAGGCTTTTTGTGTATTTGTTTAGAATATATTTAGTTTCATTAAAAAAATTCTTTCACGAGAAATTGCCTTCACCATTGATGTAAAGGCGTGTTGAGCTGCCATACATAGCTATTTTCTAATTTCAACAAGAGAAAAGATTTGTGCTTTCCTATGCGATCAGCCCTACGTGGAACAGCAAATAGGTGAAAACTTGAAAAATTGTTCTTTAACATGTCAAGTTTAAAGGCTTTTTGTGTGTTTTATATTCACAGATTGTCGTTTCATCACATAAACTGGTCTGCAGATCCAGCGAAACAGGCAGAATTTTTAGGTTGGGGCTGTCTACATTTTTCCACTGCGCTAACACCTAAAAAATGTACTCCCTCTGTTCCCCATATACAGTCTTGTTTGGTTTTTCAAAATGAACTGATTTAAGTTCATTTCGAAAAACCAAATAGGAGTATTAAATGGGACATAAGTAGTATAATGCTTGCTTTTTTTTTATAAAAAAAAGGTTGATAGGCAGACACGGCAAATCTAAGAACGAAAATTTGGTCATACACCAGCGTATCAAAGCCAGCCAATTGAAGATCATAAGAGAAATAAAGAATATATTTTGTTAATGCCCACTTTACCTCGAGACACAGGGCTGAAACCATATTAAATAAATATATTTTTATCTATTTTTTTTTACAATGAGGGTGTCCTAGTCCTTATGACCCGACTAAACAGGGCGGGGCAACTGACCTCTTAGAGCACCGCATCCTGCCGTTAATCCCCTCGAGTGTTCACATGGCTATACAACATCCGCAGTAGTTAAATTGAGAATATAATCCCTCTCTAGGTGGTCAACTGAGTGAGAGTTCGAACTCAGGACCTTTGCTTCAAGGGGTAGCGCCCCGGTGATCACACCAACACCCCGTTGGAAAACATTAATAAAGTTGAACTTGTTATGAAGCTAAAACTCGTATGATACCAATGGAATCTGAAACTAATGCATCATCGTTAGATTATGGATTTATGCACCATCTTTATGTTTATTGTTAGTAATGAAATTGAGGAAACAACAATTGGAGAAAAAGTAGGGTAAGCAATAAAAGGGAAATTTAACCTACTAATTACATGAGATTGGGGATTCAGCGGACATGCTTATGACTAATAATGCATGACAAAACACATGATTGTATGTAATGAAGAAAGCATCTTCTTTTTTTTTTGGTATACATCTTAAGTTCGAATGAAGGTTCGTTTTATCCCACATTCGAAAAACTTGAAAATCACCATCGATTTTCAATTTAGTTGATGAACGGGAGTGCACATTCAAGAATGAGCTAAAATTTTATCAGTCCTCCCAATTGAAGTTCCCTTTTCCATGCTCTTGAACCCCACCCATGTTGTTTCCGGAGGGAAAGCTTCTAAACCTTCTTTCTCTGTTTCTTTGGTATCTTGGGTGCTGATTGTTGAGTGCTCAGACAAGCGCGCAGAGTTTTAATTAGTTGAAATAAATCTTCACTTTTTCCTTCTCGAGAATGACAATTCTCCTGATAAGGTGGTGTTTAGGCGTGAGGGCACCATAGCTCAGATAGAAAAATTGACGGATAATATACTACCACTGTGATCCATTTTAATAGTCCAATTTTATTTTTTAAGATGAGCTAATTTTAGTTCATTTTGAGAAACAAATTGGACTTACTGTGGAACGGAGGAAGTATATATTATTATGATCGGTAATTGAGAGGTAATTTGGTGTTATGTCTAACTTGGTTGTGACCAGCATCAAAAGATTACACACTTATTTTTGACATTAATCCTGATTACAAACTGAAAGTACACTTGTTTTAAAATGTTTAGTGGAGCAATATTATCTTAACAAAATTTTGAAACTTATTTTTGACATATGAATCCTGGTAATAAATTGAAAGTAAGCTTATTTTAAAATGTTTAAGTGATAATTATTCCTATTCTATCATCTGTATATTTATTTTAACTTATTTTAAAATAAATTTATTTGTCATATACACGAATAATTAAATCTCCAATGGGAATCCTCATTTCTCCATATCATAACGGGTCTGACCAGGTCCAACCATACAGGCCATATGTCCGGTTCAAAATATGGTGATATTCCTAATTCCTCCAACACAAATTGAGGTCACGGACATGGTCTGAAATTTTGCCACTGCAAATGGATCGGACACCCTTCAGCCCTGTACGTACTACCCACTGCTAGATCATCTTCACCTCTGCAGAACTGTCACATGTTGCTGCCTTGCTGCTGTTCCTAATGGCTAGAGTAAGCCTACTTAGCTCCAGCATCAAGCAGTGGGCAATTTCTGATCCAACCAGAATCTGTATGCGCGACCGGGTTATGGTCCTAGGCTCCTAGCTAGCATTTAATTAAATTTTCGTACATGGCAGAAAGATGACACCAATTTATATCTTGTGATGATCAGTGATGAGAAAAACTTCAACCCGTTGTTGAGTAGTTAATATCAGACATTTTATAGAGCACCGTATCCCACCGCCAATCCTCTAGAAGATAATACACAACCCACACAATATACACACCGGTTAAGTCAGAATATAATCCCTGTAGTAACCAATGGAGTGGGGGTTCAATCTCAAGATCTTTATTTCAAGGCAACGCCATGGCCATCACACCACCACGTCCCGGTTGGTTGATTTCATCATATGATAAACAAGTTTCCCAAAGTTTCCAAGAAGCTCCCAATGCATAATAATGGAACACAATTGATTATAAATACCTTGAACGAGACTAAATCCCAAGATTTCATACCATGTAAAATAATTAAGTTTCCAAAAAGCTTGAGCTTGAAAATGAATTTTATTTATTTATTTTAGATTCCAAAATTCACGAATCGGCTGTCATAGCTCATGAGCTCCATAGTTTATGGTTGAAACGCTTCAACCGCTTCTTTAGTTTGAAAAATAAGCGTGAGATACCCAAATTGAATAATGAAACCAAAATGTATGAGTCCTAAAAATAGGCATAAAATACATTTATGTGGAAATGACAGTGTTCACTGTAAGACATGCCACTTACCTAAATCTTCATTAGACATTAGTGGTACAGACCACATATATAACACATCTAAATCAGCAATGCTTTTCAGGCAAGGCAAAAGATGAGTAGCAAGTAGGCTAAGTTCAGACACTCCTCTCAGGTGCAAAAAAATTCTCTAGGACCCACCCACCTCTTCATCTTCTCCGATAATTCCCGAATTCTTTTGATAGGAATTCTGTAATCCTGACCATATTTGTCATGTTCCACATCTGGATCGCCGTGAAATTTGATCATCAGGCCATGCAGCAAGTGCTCGTAAGCAGAGGGAGCGGGGGTGGGGACGGTCAGGTACAGATCTTGTCCAGTTCAAGAGGCCAATGGCAAGAGACAGATCGCATTGATTGTGTGCTTTGTTTTTCTGTATCGATTTCTACCCACTGTCCCATGTCGAGAGCCCAGGTCACTCAGAGTGAAGACATGCTATTGCATTGCATGACGCCGGACTGGGCCACAATTCTGGTCCGTTTATCTCTGGCCCTTACAAGAAATGAGACAAACGTAGCTTCTTCACACTGATCAATTTTCATATATGAAAAAGGAATTGTTATTCAATAGTTTAATGTAATTGTAAATCCATATTTTAATCCTATAATTAACCTTGCTTTTATGGTTCCTTAATTTATTTCTTTATGAAAAGCTCTGTGCCTCTAATTTGATTGGTTGACTTCTTTAATGTAGCAATATTGCTTGCCGCTGGTATACTGCTTCGGAAAAAAATTGGCAGCTTGTATATCATGGAGGACAAAAGGATTTTCTTTAGTTTTATTGAGAGATAATTACTGTTAGGCTATTTGTCATTGATTAAGGTATATATGATGTAATTTGTTGTATGAAAGAAGCCTTAGGCCCTTAACTATTCACGTGGGTTCATGTGTTATTCAGATGGACAAATGTAGAACTTTGCGGCTTTTCTTTCTGTGCCATTGATCCTCTTATTTCCAAGTGTAGAAGTATTGTATTAAATGAATGTTCTTGGTGACACAGTCATCATAATACTTACATGCTAACATAAAGGCTCTTGCTCTTGTAGATCGTCACTTCATATATGAATCTTGAACAACAATATCGGCTTGCAAGATTCTCCATTTCTTTTGTTTATTTTAAAAAAAAAATTCTTCAAAATATATACAATTTTCTTTCTAATTTATTTTTAACCACATTGTAATTTTCTGATGACCTAGGAAAAGTCTAAAAATTATTCTTTTGTGGGGGTTAAAATGGGTACCAATCTTTGAGCATTATACAGTTAAGGCACTGCATATGCATGTGAAACAGATGTTTTAGCAAGTGCTGTGTCTCACCTGTGGTACTTTGTCAAGCGAACATATTATGTCATGATGAAGGCGTTTCAGAATGCTCTCTCAGTGTAACATAATCAGCTCGATATTATAGTATCAATGGCTGTGATTTACTCTTATGCAACGGCTGTGATTTTGTGGGTCATTTTCTGGAGGCCGGCTGGATGAAAGCCAAATTTTTTAACAATAATAATGGTGACTTTATAGTGTAACAATAATGGTGTTTGATCATTATAAGGAGACATGGAAAAACTTACATGTTGGCTATAGCATGCGGAAAGAGATGGACAGGCAGTTCAGGAGAAACAGCGATGATGAGGTAATACACAGGGAATTAAAGTAGGTACATTACCTGGAAGAGAAGAACCAAAAAACGAAATTGAATTGTTCTAGTGAGACATGTCCCAAGATGAAGAAGGTGTGCTGATGTGGGGCCTGCCCACATTGATCCTTGGAATCTCTTGATCGGGAAAAGTCCACTATTATCTGGAAATATAAACGTGAAGGGTCATTTCGAGGAAGGAAAAAAGCTTCGATATGGCGAGTTGTTGCAGAGAAGCAGGCTTTGATTTCTCCCGAGAAGGGTAGAGGCATGAGCGACCAGGCAAGCCAAAAAGAGTCTGGCCACTGCTCCCGGGTCGGTGCCATATTTAGATATAAGTAACAAAAGATAGAGAAAAAATAAAATACATAAATGAACAAGTCTTGATCTTGATCTTTCCTAGTCTCTTATGTAGGTGGTATTGGCTAGATTTTAGGTTTTTTTTTTTTTTTTGTGATAATGGTATTGGCTAGATTGGAATGCAACAACTATCTCCCACAGGCTCTGGTACTTACTTTCTCTGCTTGCCTATATCTCAGTATCTCTGGCCTCGTTATGTAACGCAGCTAGCAATGAGCCTGAACTAGAAGGCAAAACCCTAGAAATGTGTGGCATTATGCGGCATGTTATCTAAAAATAGTGAAAAAGCGAAAAGAAGCCCTGTGATCAGGAAACAAAGGACAAGGGGTGGTGGTAAAAAGAAGTAGAGTGAGGGCCAGGCATCGGATCCCTGTCTGATCATCTATGTGTTTGCCTAGCTGAAGACTGGCTCTTGGCTGGCCCTGGACAGACAGACACAGATCCCTCAGAGAGAGAGAGAGAGAGAGAGAGAGAGAGAGAAGAGTGCGTTTTTATGTAGTGTCAAATCGGTAGAAGTAATAAGGCTCACAGCCTTTTCCTCAGGTTGGTATGAGCTAGTATGCATGGCACTAATGTTAGTGGGTGATAATGTGGATATAATAGTATGAGCAAGAAAGGGTCATTTATATAGAGACAGTGTGAGAAAGAGGAGGGGATGCGGCAGCGGGGGGATAGGGGGACTAGTGCAATGACCGGGAGATCATAGGGAGGCTCAGGGCTGGAAAAGAGGAAGAAAAGAGGCCTCATTACTACGACAGCAACAGGTGAATGCGGCAAAGGTAAATCGGCCCATGCACACGTCCCTTTCCACCCCTCTCTCTCTTTCTCTGAGCCCTCCATCTCTGAGCTCGATCTCCATCTATCTGTATCTCTCTCTCCCCCCACCTCTGCCGCCCCTGTTGGCCGTTGCATCTCTGCCTCTTCCCCCTCTCCCTCCCCCCTAGTCTCTCTCATCGGGAATGCCAACCACACTCTTTAGCTGCTTCCCGTTTAAATACACTCCACTGCTAAGTTGTACGCTAGCTAACTCACTCTCTCTTCTTCACCTCCCCCAGTCCCCACACACCTCATCAGCCATTCAACACCTTTCAATTCTTTTTTTTTTCGAGCGAATTCGGGTCAGGTAGGTTTCAGATTTATATTTACAAAGAGTCATGTTACACCAACGTCAAGATTCATACATTAAGAAGTTATTCATCATTCAAATACCATTGATTGGTGGTGCCCACTTTTTTGGTTCCCATCAATCAACAGTATTTGGCTAATGAAGTAACTTCTTGACGTATGAATCTTGACGTCACTCAAGCATTTTCCATTTAGAAATCAGGTAGGTACATGATTGTGACATTTAGTTAATAATGTAGAATTATCACATTGTGCTACCCCATTACTAATGTTTTATATCTTCTACCTTATTGCTAAGATTTATGCTCTCTTTCCGCCTGATCACAACGTTTCCCTAACTTTTGTTATAGGAACTTATAGCCAGCCACCATGACCATGGTACATATGCCTCCTAGCTGCGAGCCCATACTATGCACTGCAAAACAAACAAAAAGCATCCATTCCGTTTGACATGTTTTTTCATATTCTTTCATTGCTTAATTAAATTACCTACTTATCACTTTTTTCACACACTTGCATAGTTTTACACCCTGTATATATATAAAAAGTACATCTTTCCGAAGAAAAAAACAGTTACATGCATTTATGTTAACACGTTTTTTTTTGTTTTTTGGAAATAGTTAAGCTCACTTGCATGCGCTACACACAGAGAAAGGACAGCCACCGCCAGCATAGCCCTTTTTAAGCAGCTGCCTTCACCTCTCACCTGTCTTTTGCTCCTCGCTCTCTGTGTAGCATCTTACCCTTATCTCTCCTCTAGTCTTCCTCGTTGGTCGTAGCTCGGCCGACTTGAGAAGCTCTCCTCTATCTCTATATGTTTCTCTTGCTTTTCTTCTCTTAGCTTACGTCCCAACAAGTATAGGACCCATCACAGGGAAAGGGAGATCTCGTTCGAAGAAACATTACTGCTACTACTCGTCCAATCAATCAATCAAATCACAACCATTTCTGTTCTCAAAAACTCAGGAATTGATTGATCAATCATTTCAACCGGATCAGTCAACCAAACATGTCCTCCTCTTCCGCCTTTTCGCTGGACCACCTCCCTCCTTCCGAGCAGCTCTGCTACGTTCATTGCAACTTCTGCGACACCATCCTCGCTGTATCCTCCCTCACCTTCTTCTCCTGTTTTGCATCTCCATTCTTCTTCTTATCACAGTATACTGTCTGTTTGTCCTCTACTCTCCCATCTCACGATGTTCAGTCAAGTCACTTACATGTTCAAATCACTGAGCATTTTATGATGTCTTCTTTGTTTGTACAAATTTTGTAGGTGAGCGTGCCTTGTAGCAGCCTGTTCAAGACGGTGACGGTGAGATGCGGCCACTGCACCAACCTTCTCTCCGTCAACATGCGGGGCTTGCTTTTGCCTGCTGCAAACCAGCTACACCTCAGCCAGGCTTTCTTCTCCCCAACTCATAATCTCTTGGTAGATCACATCTCACATATCTTTTCCATTAGTCACTATTATGGTCCTAGTTTTACTAGAAATTTGATGTTTTATACTTCCATGTTGTAATTTGATTGTTTCCTCGTTCCCCTCCTACTGCTTTCTTTTTTGTTAATTTTTTTCCCTACAGGATGAGATTCCATGCCCTCCACAGAGCTTGATGTTGGACCAGCCCAATCTCAATGATGGTGTAGTGACCAGAAGAGTTGTAGATGAGCCACCTCGACCACCTGTTATCAACAGACGTAGTTCATTTTTTTCTAAAGCATACATAATCTGATCGATGTTCCACAAAAACTTCCCTCTTTGCACCTTTATTTATCTCTCTTACAATTTCTGGTCCAGATTCTTATATTGCAATCATATTTTGAACTAGTTCAATTGAAAAAAAAGATGTAGCTGGTTGCTATTTGGCTGCAATGACTTAACTTCTCAGTCAGATTCTTTGTTTTGCAACTCTCTCAAATATATATCTAGAAAAATGGAACACACTTAACTCCTATCTTTTGGTCTTTCATCAAGTACAAAATGCAGTTGGATCAAATTTTGCAGCAACCTTTTATTGGGTGCAAAAACAGTGTAAATGCTAGTCCTTTTAGACAAATGGCCTTTTGGTGGTCATTGACTCTTCATAGATTCATTGCAGCTAACTCTTTCTCTCTAACAAGATTACCAGCTATGATCAGTCAACCAAGTTCATTTCTTTCACTCGTCCTGAAGTTGAAGCTTTAGTCAAAGAGATACAAACGCCTGCCATCATTTCTCCATTTCCTTCAAAAAGTAACCCACATTTTTTCTTCCCTCCTTGGAAACTTTCAATTTTGAAAGGTTGCTCATACCTTTCCAAGCATTATCCCATCCCCATCTCCCCACTATTCTTCATCTTTTCACTTCTTTCAAAAGAATGTTTTAGGTTTAAATAAGCTATACATATTTTCGTCTCTTTCCTCTGGTGAAAGTGTGAGAGAGAAAAATGGTGCAATGATGAAGTGATGATAATTAGAATCATAAAGTGTCACACCATAATGTCAGCGATAAGCTTTTAATGTGTTTGTCTGTGCAGCTCCGGAGAAGAGACAGAGAGTCCCCTCTGCGTACAACCGGTTCATCAAGTGAGTGAATCAATGTTAACTTTCCAAACTCTCTTAACTCAATAGAGCTAGCAAACCAAATTCGTAGCTTCTGTATCTCTTTCTGATTTCCTTAAATGACTTGTTCTCTCCTCTTCTCGTCTTCTTCTGCTCCCATATTCCATGTTTCATTTGGTGGTGCTCAGGCAAAGGAATTTTGGAGACAAGAAGCTTTGGCTGCTTGTTTTTCATTTTATTTTTGACAACGAAGTTTGGGGCTACCTTTTTTGTTGCAGGGACGAGATCCAACGCATCAAAGCCGGGAACCCTGACATTACCCACAGAGAGGCATTCAGCGCAGCTGCCAAGAACGTGAGATTCTACAACATTTCCTCATAATGTCTATATTTTTGCTTTTCTAGGGTTTTGTGACATTATGTTTCCTCATAATGTCACTTTCTTCTTTCTAACTTTTTTCATCTGCATTGGATTTTGGGTCTGTCTCATCTCAGTGGGCACACTTCCCCCACATCCACTTCGGGCTCTCGCCGGATCAGACCGTCAAGAAGACTAGTGTACGCCCGCAGGTGACCTATGCACCCTTACTAGACTTGTAATGCAGGCATTTTGACACCAGTAAGAAGAAGTTCAATATATGTTTACTAAGTGGATTTTTTCATGGTTTATTGGTCAGGAAGGAGATCATGATGTTATTATCAAGGATGGGATCTTTGCTGCAGCAAATATGGGGGTCACTCCGTACTAAGCTAAAAAGCTTATAGGGTTTACCTTCTGTTCTAGCAGTCTAGCTTTGCTTGTCCCTCTCTGTTTATTATAATCATAAGAAAGGTGCTGTTGCAACCAGTTTACTCCTTATTTAGTAATCACTTGCAATCTCTACCCATGTCAAAGACATTTTGTTGACTTCTCTCATAACGTAATTCTTGGGTTACGATAATGCACATCATACTTCTCTAATGAGTATATACTATATAGTATCGCATCGAACATGGCCACGATAAATATGATAATAAATGGTCATAAGTTTAGAAATCCATATCGGAGAAGATTTAGAAGATTACCTTCGCGTTTTATTGTGTTACATCATAAGATAAAATATCTTATTATCATTTATATTTTTTAAGGAAATGGGGTTTAGAAGACCAACTTGATTATTAAAAAGAGGAGGGCACTAAGAAAAAGGGGGAACATAGGAACCTTACTTCCAGATAAACACAAACCAATTTTCACTTTCATAAAAAATTCGAATGTTACTCATAATTAAGAAAAAAAATTATGTGAACTCATGGAGATTAAAATACGTATTTGTTGACAAGAGTTGGAGACCAGGAGAGACGTTCAAGACTTTTTCAAAAACTTGGCAGCTCCACTTCTATTTCTATTCGAAGTATGAAGAGAGCTGACTCCGTTCTTGGATTTTTTGCAATTTCCGATTATGATGCTACATTATATTTTCCAGTTTTGTTGTAAGTAGCAAGACAACATGTTGTTTCTTGTTAAGATTGCTTTATATGTTGTCCCCTAAGTTTCATATATATGTGTTTTTTCTTGAATGGAATAATAAGAACGATAAAGGTGTATATAAACCTCTCTCTCTCTCTCTAACTGAGAAGCGCACTAAAATCATACAATGTAATGACATAATTGTTGTATTAGTCCATTTTCACTTTCACTGCCATAGATTCTACAAAATCAAAGCTAAGTGGCTATTTAGTTTTCCCCTCAATGTCCTTTTAAAGCTTCTTCGTAACCTTTAAATACTGTAATATCAAAATTATTATTATCATTTAGCAAGTTTTTTGGCGCCACAATTAGCCAAAAAAAAAGTGTTCTGGCGCCACCAAAGGACAAAATCTAGTAAATCATTAAGTTTTATAAGAACTTTTTTGGATAAAATGGTGGGTATTGTCGCCTTACATCAATCCTTGAGAGAAATTAATTACTCTCTCATTGGTTGTTTTCATTAGCTCTATTATGATATCTTGTTCAATAGAGGTTGATTAAAAACTGCCCAACATAAGTACTCCCATCACTTTCAAATCACAAGTTTCAGCTCTGTTCACTTCTAAACAAAAGAAGTCTCCAATTGTGGACTGAATACAGAAATTTGTCAGCGTTCGAAAAATGGTGGAAAATGAGTCTACTAGTAATAATGGGGAGGAAGTGGATTATAATTAAAAAAATATGACCAACTAATTAATATTACAACAGAGAAGGCAAATGGTGAAATTGATTAAAATCTTCAGGTAATTGCATCATCAAGAAATAGGAGGAATGATTGTGACCAAAAGGAAAATGAAAAGAAATAGGAGAAATATACTCACCCTTTAATATGACTTATGATTTTGATAGGTCCTATATAACTTTTTTCATTGCACTTGAAATGGAAGTTGGTATATGTAAGCTTTACAATGGATGGAAAAAATGACTACACCGACATTTAAGGGGGTTCGTGTTTCATCAGTTATATCTTCCCATGTATCACAAGGTTTCTGTGCTTTATTGTGTCACGACTATCTTGACAGGTAGCGAAAATGCCTCTCCTGAAATTTAGTGTCCTCAAAGTACACAACTTACAACTTGAAAACATGAACTTCATAAACCAACCATTGTAGCTGGACTGGATACAGCAGTGTAAGTCCACATGCTTCTACAGCATAGGTAGTTGTTCCAGCCTTAGGAGCTTTATGTTTTGGTCTTACATGAGGGTTTTTATGACTTCATTGTTTCAATTTTCTTGTACCCATCTTTTGAGCTAATAAAGTTTTTTATTTACAATAAAAAGAGCGAATTTGGGATCAGGTGGCTTTCAAACATTTATTTAGGAATCAAGTAGCTACCTAATTGGTAAACTTTGTTTTTTACGATATTTCCAGTAATAATGTAGAGTCGATTCAATAGTAATATAGATTTAGAAATATGACACTGCACTACCCAAATGCTAATTTTTTTGTATCCTCAACCTTAATCCTATGAGGTACAGTCTCTCTCTCAGCATGATCACAAAGCCTCCCCTAGGAAAAAAAAAAAGAAGAAGCTTACTAGGGCCATCTGTCTACCTTCTCCCTTTATTAAAGCAATCAAGAGAACAAAGAATTAAGTGGAAAAAATTTCTGTTTGGATGCTGACAAGTGGTATAAATGTTTAACAGTAAGGAATTGTTCTGCGACATTACACAACATTTTAACAGAACACGATACAGCTGTATATAGTTCATATTGCTTCAATGGGAACACAGAAGGGAGAGAAATAAATAAATTGATTTAGCTTTTATGACGGAATGGAGTTCAGTTGTTCGGGGCCACCAAGATAAGGGAGAAACATGGCAATTATCAAGAGCCACTATTGGTACTTCTGTGGCTGTCCTGCCCTATGGAAACACATAGAAGAGAAGTTGTAAAACTAACAGTTAAAAAGGGTGGGAAGAGGGACCACTTAGCCCATGAGAGATACTAAGGCACGCTGGAGCACGTTGCTTGTCTAGATGCTGCAAATTGTTTCATGAATGGCGTCTTGATAAGGACTTGTACATGGCGCAATGTCAGGCATAAGCGACCAATTTACTTGTACGAAGATCAGGCTTCATAAGTTGGTTATATACCCGTTTGTCTAGGCTGTATTTAATTCTAAGTTAATCTCCATTCATGTAGGTTCAGATGCTTAATCAGGTTGAACATCTAGTTAATAGCAAAGATTTGCCGATTCAAAATCAGTCATTAGGAAAAGGAAAATGAGTTAATAATTATAATCATATATCATAATTAAGTAAGTTCTTTTCCCAACAATTTGGGGTCGGCGACAAGGAAATTACTCCTCCATTCTAGCCTCTTTTGAGCCAACAATTTCAATTTCGTGAGCAATTGCGTTAATGCTAAACAAGAAAATCATTGTTCTTCGCTTTTTTCGTTTTTGAACCCGGCTCAACAACAGAAGAGTTGGAAAGAAGGGATCAAACATGGCTCAAAGGAATGAAAGCATATCATGCATGTGAAGGCAGTATAAGTTCTGTTAGCTTATTCATCTCACAGAAGATCAGTAGCACTCGTAAAGAAATGGTAGTAAGATTTTCATGTGTGAGGAAAGAAGATTGCATTAAATCAATCACAGGGCTGTGCAAACCTTCTCTACCCAAGAAGACATTGGTTTTTTTGTATGGATGAGAGCTGCTTGTGTCGTCGTTTTGCAAGATGGAAATGAAAGGCACGGAATTTTTTGGGGCACCGTGAAGGCCCATGAAAAGAACTGGTGATTTGGAGACTCTCACCAACTCGTGAAGCCCATGACAGAGCATCAGCGTCAGAGAAAGGGACGTTGGCCAGGGCCCTTGGAATATCATGAAGTTAAAATTGTCAAAGGCTTTGTACAGTAGGACCTTCGCATCTACATACAAAACTGTTTGTTTCTGTGGGGCACCTTTGGGTCCAGGCGAAGCTATGCTATTTGGACTGATTATTGCAGCGGCAGTGCTGGTGCTGCACCTCAATAGCCTACTCCTTGAATAATAGCCCACAAGTCGAAGGCCTGCCAAGGCCGACTGTAGCCAGCTACCTCATATCAGCTTTGTCTATAAAGGTACTTGAAGCCTTCAACGGTTCGACCACAATTTCATATAACAAAAAAGCCGTCAACCACAATAAGAAGAGGTTAGTCATATCATAATCATAATCAAGTAGCGTCTTTTCCCAACTATTTGGGGTCGGCGACACGGATCTTACTCCTCCATTCCAGCCTGTTTTGGGCTACCTCTTTTGTAAGAGATAGTAAACTCAAATCCTTTCTTATTAACTCCATCCAAGTTCTCTTAGGCCTCCATCTCCATTTTTTAGCATCGTTTATATATAACCCTTCTAATCTTCTCATAGGGGCATCTAAAGGTCTTCTTTGCATATGTCCATACTAACGCAACCTACATTCCCTCAGCTTCTCCCTAAAGGCGCTACTACTCCTAGACTCTCACGAATAAGAAGAGGTTACTCATGTTAATTTAATTATTCGGGGGTTCTGATAACATTTTCTTTTACGAAATCATACGAGTATGAAAAAGTGAAGCAACTTCTTCAACCCAGTAGGGATAGTTGAAGTATTTTTTGGAATTTATAACTACATGTCTGGAAACAAATTGGTACATATACACTAACAGAAGTTAGGACATCCAGAAAGAGTTTTGAGAGTCTTGAGGAGTTTTGAAAATGCCTGTTTGAACTGTTTGAAGAGGAGTCCTGCGACTCTGTTTGCCAATGACAATGCTTCTTCGTCTCACATTACAATAATAAAATGTGAGGACCTAAATTTACTCTTCATGTGATTACGATACAATTGGGCCAGGGCATATAACGGGTGTGAAGAGCGGGCTAGGCCGAGGCGCTAGACGTCTAGAGAATGAGACCTAGGCCTCAAGAAATTAGAAGGCCCAAGAACCGAAATGAGAAGAAAACATTTGTACTATTGTACTTCCATTTTATTCTCCTTTCTGATACTAAGCTGTTTGGGAGGTCATTTTCTACATCATTTAAGGCCATTTCTCACTAAAACCTATTTGGGAGGCACATTCATGTTGTGAATTGCATTCAATTGGTGAAGTACAAGGCCATTTGAGGGTTTTTTCTCATTCACCGTGTAATGTCCTCATGAGGACATTTAAATGTCAAATGGTTTTTCAAATGAGAATGGTGAAAATAGACTATGGGAATTGAGTACCCTTAAATGGGTTTCTAAATAAACCTCCCAAACAAGCCTGTACATTCTAAACAATCTAAAGGGAAGTGGAAAAAAAAGCCTTGCCAAAACTATCATTTTCATTTTATTTGGGGAAAGGAAAATGAAAAAATTTACCTTTCCTTCAATCACCAAATGGCCTCCCAAACAGCCCCTAAACATCTCCTTTACGGGGTTACATATTGGATGTAGAGCACATAATTAGGCAGCAAAAAGGGAAGTGATCTAATGCATAAGCAGCCAAACAGTCAGCTGTAATATTTTCATCCCCAGTCCCCATTATACTACAATATAAGTAATAGTTGTTGCTTATACCAAGGAAGAAGATATGTACATCTTGAAGTATATTTGCGCGATATGGACTGATGAATCCTTGTGAGAAGGTTATGCGAAAATATCAAAAAGAGAGAGAGAATAACCTTTAATTTGCACTGAAGTCAATTTAGCTATTTGCAACCTTGGAGACACGCCATATAGGTTCATTAACAAGGCAGCAGAAGGAGAAATGACAGACGGGATGCAAGGAATGAAGCGGGCATGGTGGTCGCGGATAATTTGCACCTCCAAGCTCACTATACTTATTAACCATATGCAGTTACACAACCAGTTCATACTTCTATCCAATCTCCTGAACAACGCTTGGATAAGATCTGCCTCATTTGTACTAGAAAATGGTAAACAAAGGGCAAAGATGCAATAACTTCGTGGTAGACAGCGAGAGCCCTTAGGCATCAGCATTTAGGTTGTTGTTTGCTGCCAACCATCCTTAACTGATATGATATACGATAGTGCTCAGAAGTACTTGGCCTCCTCATGCCAGTATCATTCTACACCTTCATGACTTCCTTTTCAGTGTAAAGATCGTTAGGCCGTAACCCAAAAAACACCAAGCACCTCTAAATTCATTTGGCATACAGAATACCTTATCAAAATATAGCAAACATAAAGTTCCTAGTAAAAGATTTGCAGACCATAAAGCTTTTACCCAATCTCCAGCCAGCATCAGATATATCCCGCCCATTTGATTCATGAAAGCGAGTTTTATCACATAGAACATCACAGAACTCATTTGCAGACCATAAAGCTTTTACCCAATCTCCAGCCAGCATCAGATATATCCCGCCCATTTGATTCATGAAAGCGAGTTTTATCACAAAGAACATCACAGAACTCAGTAGTAAATCTGATCAATTTGGTATAAAGGATAGTAGAGGACAAATCATGATTCCAAGGGATAGTAGTGTATGGCGACAATCTAATTAATTCAAACAACATTATTTTAAAAAAAAAGCATACATACAGAGGAACGGAGCTTCAGTGGAAGAAATACCTTCTTGGGCCTGCTTGTTCACTTCAACTTAAACTGATAGACATGAACAGGCAAGCTACTGGAAAACTATTAACGCAAGAAAAAATTCTTAGAAGTTCAGTAAAGCATCCAATCTCTATCTAACTAACTGTGTATCTCTATAACTTTCCTTCACATCAAAATAATCCAAATGTGTAGTTAATCTTTTCAACAGAATGAATCCTGAAGTAAAGCTTATGAACAACATTCTACACAAACACCAACCAGCTAAGGTCATCATCTCGTATCCTTCTCGACCTTCACCAATTCATGTTTCGAACAGCTCAAATATATCTGACACTGAATCACTGTCTTCCCAACTTAAATCACCCAAATGTGTAGTTAATCTTTTCAAAAAAATGAATCCTGAAGTAAAGCTTATGAACAACATTGTACACAAACACCAACCAGCAAAGGTCATCATTGCGTATCCTTCTCGACCTTCACCAATTCATGTTTCGATCCGCTCAAATAGACCTGACACTGAATCACTGTTTTCCCAACCTTAAATCCTGGAATCACAGTGAACCCAACTTCTCCTCTGGCCTTACCAGGGCCTGAATTAGACAAAACTCCCCTCCTGGCAACATTCTGCATGTACACAATAGAGAAGGTAGACCCTCTTTCAACTTGGAAGACCTCCACAGTTGGATCAAAGGAGAAGGCCAGCTTGTGAAGCATCCAAACCAAGCTGGCCATGTTCACAAACCCGTTGTACAACGGACCAAACGTCCCCCATAAATCCGCAGCCAACTCCTTCCCACCTAAATCCTCAAACAGACATAACCCCATGTCCGGCGAAATCAGCTTCTTGTACTTCTCCACGCAGAATCGCGCGAATTCACAATCCGAGTTTCCCTCTAACAACTCAAACACATCTACTGATCCGTGTTCGACGAATTGCAGCAAATAATTCCATCTTTTTACGCCAAAATTAAGTGATTCGGATATACTACTGTCAATACTTTCTAAACCAAAATTCTCCAAATTAAATCCACTAAACATTCTCAAACAGACAAACGATAGCAGAGCATACCGATTGTGCACCCTCTTCGCATACTGGATTCCTGGATACAGCGAATTGGCTGTCAAATTGAGATCCAATCCAGCTTTCTTCATCATCTCCACCAGCAGCTTGGTGAAGCCATGCGCCGATCTGCAAACATCCTGCAAAACCGAATCAAAGAGACCCACAGAAAGCAGAAGCTCCGGCGATGCCGAATCGAACTCCAACAACCGCTTCTCCCGCGTCAAATTACAAAATTCAATCTTTTCCAGCCTCTGCCTCAGAGAAGACACTTCCGCGTCTTTCCGGTCGATCTCCGACTGCAGCCGGTTGATCACCAAGTCGAACGTGTGGAGGAGGCTCTGGTTCTCCTGCACCTCAGCTTCCAAATGGCAACACGGAGGGACATCCAGGGAATGGAGAGTTTGGAACGAGTGCTTGAGGCGGGAGAGGAGATGGAGGTGGGAGACGGCGGCGCGATCGGCAGCGTGGATTTCGTCGGAGACGAAGGGGGCGTGGGCGATCTGGAGGTGGAGGTAGGCGGCCTTGAAGGCGGCGAGGGCGGCGAAGAGGGAGGAGAGCAAGGCGTGCAAAGCGGCGACCTTGTCGGGGCGGTCCGGGCGGAGGACGACGACAGGCTGGCCAGTGATGACCTCATCGGCGCCGGCGTCGGAATCGTCGTCGGCGAAGAAGTCGATGGTCTTGGATTTGAAAGCGAGGGCGAGCTTCTGGAACATTTCTGAAATTCCGTCCTTGTCCCCCATATTGGCCTTGGCTTCTGCAAAGCTCTTCCGTCTTCTTTTCTAGTGAAGAAGACGAAATAAAATAAACAAATGTTAAACTAATCAGAAGGATTAGTAGTGGATTAGTGGGAATTAAGAACATGTTTGTCCGAATATCTGCGGCCTTTGATCGCCGCTAAAAGGTCGTGTATCCCGCTGGTAGTGTCCTAGAGTGCTAGAACTAGTACCGAAGCTCTTGAAGAGTGCACGCTGCAAACTGAGAGGAGAGTGAGATTTACGGTTAATTAGAGATTAGCATATTTGTTTCGAAAAACTTGTGAGGAGAATTGAGGCTAATGTGAGTGCTGGTGTTGGTTAACTGTTAAAGGTTGGGTAAGAGGCGGGCTATTTATTAAAAGAAGATGTCTGTTGAAAATTAATTGAATTATTGTATTGCCACTGTTAGTTAGTCAGTTGAGAGGACAGGGCATATAGGTCTTTTGTTAAATATTATTTTTATAAATGGCCGATCGAGGTCATTGTGAGCAGTTTTGGATTTGATTTCTTCTGTAATCTATCTAAGGGGCCGTTTGGGGTGTGAAAAAGCCAACATATCCAGAGTGGATTTTGGATGTCTACTGTAGCATTCATGCGTGAAACATGACCAGAGGTGTTTTAGCTGGATATGGAAAAAATATGAATGCTACTGTGTTTAATCACACCCCAAACGGCCCCTAAAGCTTAGAGGTGGATTTCTCAATGCTGGTGGATTCCGGCGAGTGTGGCTGGTGGATTCCGGTGACATTTACTTATGTCTGGGTGGTTAGGTATGGTTGTTTCTTTCAAAACTTATAACAGAGTGATGTTATGTTATTACTTGAAAATCTATGCGACATACTTGTATATGTGATTTGTGAAATTTAGAATACATGATCTATTACACGGATGTGAAATTGAGTAGATGAAAGTGTTTGTTGAATTGATTGTGATAATTTGTATCTTCCTGTTCGACAATTTCGCTGCATCAAAGAGTGACATCCATATGATATGCCAACATGATTGTTAGAATGTGTTTAGGCAAACAAAGCCACTTTCCCTTGATAAAACAACCCATCACGCGTTAACAGTTGCTTTCCGCCTAACCCTCTTCCTGAAAGAGATTAAAAAATGTTTTGCTGACCTATATTACTAGGAAGAAGGACCAAGGGCCACGTGGAGGTGGGGCCCTGAAAATTTAGGTAAAGTTATAATTTTTTTCTCTATTCAGCGCTTTCTTCCACTCTCTTTGATGATGCGGCAAACCCTCCTTGGTGGTGATATGATGTAATGAAAATTGGTAAGACTAGACGAACTGCGAGAGGCATTTTGGCTGCTCGAAGGCATATTGATGTTTGTGTATAAGGAAAGTGTAGTAATATCATTACCCTTTGTGTAAAAGGAACAAAGGCATTTTTGAGAGATGACAAAGGTGGAATGTCTGGCGTTGTAGTGAAGATCCAAGACAAAGCAGCACAATAGCCACATAAATAAAACCAAGAAGGAAGACAATAGCAAGAAAATCATGTACAGCTGCCTGCTCAGATTCTTATTTGCTGCTTGAATTAAAATTTTAACTTGTAGTGAATAAATAATACAAAGGGCACCAAGTCCATGGTGTAGTCCATTAACAAACAAGTTGATCATGAGTCTCATGCTGGCTCTGTTTCAGATTTCACCTCTATTACTCACTGCTAACATACATGTAAAAATAACACATGTTCTATTTGTTCTTATGACTGACTAATTGTAATAGTTAACCACCAGTCAAATAAAAAATGGTACAGCCCCAAAACCCAAGCTATAATTTGTTTAGAAAAAAAAAAGAGGACCACTGAACTTAAAAATCGCATATCGACAGTGATCCGGTTTGAACATCCAACGCATTGCATCGCTGTTGCCTGCTCAACTCAACATAGAACAAAGAACAGCAGCAGCAAAGAAAGCAACAGGTTCACTC
This sequence comes from Houttuynia cordata, assembly GCA_039654745.1. Taxonomy (NCBI): domain Eukaryota; kingdom Viridiplantae; phylum Streptophyta; class Magnoliopsida; order Piperales; family Saururaceae; genus Houttuynia; species Houttuynia cordata. The sequence goes on from CM077505.1 coordinate 27,515,406, forward strand.
GTCCGGACACAAGTGAAGCTGAAGATTTCCCATGAGGATGCTGCTTCCTGCAAACACACAAGAAGTTTTTAGCTGCTAAGAGCTAAGTTGCTTAAAGAATAAAGTTGTAAAAGAACGGAGGAAAAGGGTTACAGACGTGCTTAATTCCGATATAGGTTTCCTGGCAACTATACCAAGAATCCAGATTTTCTGCTCGAAGGTTCCACATGCCCACAAGTGAACCTAAAAACTACAGTCCATGCGCCAGGGAAAACCTATATGCGAAACATGCAACTTAGCATCATGCATAAATCAAGAAAGGAATATGTCGTGTATAAACTGTGATACTTCATAGAATCCGATAATTGGGCACTGGGTAAGCACTAAGCAGAGAAAAATCACTAAGAGTTATGCACAAGTGTCCAATTTCCAATATTTATGCTCAGTAATAGAAAAACATTGTATTCATGTATTTGTAAAAGCAGAGGAGCTATGATCCAACAACTTAAATAAACTTAAGAATCAAAATGTTTATTAAACAATTTGATCACGAAATCCAGCTTACGTGCCACGCCCATACAATATTTTGGGCAAGGAATCCTTCCATCCCATTGTTGCCCCTAATCGACCACATAGAGGTCTACACTACAAAAAAAGTAAATCTTACAACTTTTGTTTATCCAGTGAATGGTAGATCGTCATTGTCACCCTCACAGTTAATTTAAGTACAAAAATATATCCTGCTTTCCCATTCTGCTCTTATGAAAGCTGTTTCAACCTTGATTCATGTCACACCAGTTAAATGGCTTACTGATATCATATATATAATGTCGATGGTCCTTTACCACTTGCAGTGCACAACAGACTACTACTAGAAAGCAAAATAATCATCCCTAACAGGCTTTCAAGTAACTTCGAGTTTTTTCCATATTACCTGGCGCCACTTTTCATTTTCCCATATTACCTGATTTTTCTCGTAAAATCCCATATGACCTAGAATCGGCACTTAGAGTGCCAAAAATGCCCTTTTTTAGCTTGGTTGTGCCTTTGCTATCCGAAGGGTCATGTTGTAGACGACACGAAAACCTCGGCTCGGTTTTAGGAAGCAAAGGCGGCGATTCCACCAACGATTTCGAGCGGCCCCCTGCGACGATTGCCCCATTTTCACAGAATATCCCTCTCCCAAAATGTCTCTCTTCCTAAAATATTTCATTCTTCCCAAAATTAGTGATTTACGAGAGCATCCAGTTGAGGAAGGAGGTATTCTGGTGAAGGTCCGTCCATCATCGCAGTTCAAATCACCGTCGGCGCCATCCAACTCGAAAAACAGCAAAATCAGCGGAAAAGATAAGAAAAAATCTATGATGAAGGGATTTTGATGTAAGATCAGCGGGGAAGCCCGCCCAACTACAAAAATTGAGATCTATATGTAAAAAAACACATATAAAGGCCACTCATTAGTGTTCGACCACTCATAGACATAAAATAAGAGGATAAAAATGGGCAAAAGCATGAAATACTCGTCGGCGAGTGAAATTTCAATTTATGTATCTTTCTATGATCCTAATGAAATGGAAGAAGAGGAAAAATAAGGAATAACGCAAAAAAATAGGTAAAAATGGATAAAAAAAACTAGCGAATTATGACATTTTGAATATTGCCGTAAAATCGTGTCATCGAAGACAAGACTCCATTCAGATCGCCTTATTTTTCCTCCTCTTCCATTACATTAGGATCACAGAAAGATATATAAATTAAACTTGTCGCTCGCCGATGAGTATTTTACGCTTTTGCCCATTTTTATCCTTTTATTTTATATCTAGCTAGGAGTGGTCGAACACCAATGAGTGGCCTTTATATATGTATCTTTACATGTAGATCTCAATTTTTGTAGTTGGGCGAGCTTCCCCGCTGCTCTTACATCAAAATCTCTTGATCATAGTTTTTTTTTGCGTGGGCGGTCGTCGACTTTGGTTTGGATCGCTGCAATGTTTAGAGCTTCACCAGAAATCTTCCACTTTCTTTTTTCTTCTTATTTTTTCTTCTTTTTTATCCTGATATATCTTAATGAGGTGGAAGATGAAGAAAAATAAGGAAGAACGCAAAAAAATGGGCAAAAATAGATAAAAAATGAGCGAGTTATGACATTTTGAAGATTGCTGTACAATCGTACTGTCGACAACAATCTTTAAAATTTCATAACTCGCTCATTTTTTATCTGTTTTTGCCCATTTTTTTGCATTTTTCCTTATTTTTCCTCCTCTTCTATTTTATTAGGATTACAGAAAGATATATAAATTGAACTTGCCACTCGTTGACGAGTATTTCATGCTTTTGCCCATTTTTATCCTCTTATTTCATGTCCAGGAGTGGTCGAACACTAATGGGTGGCCTTTATATGTGTTTCTTTATATGTAGATCTCAATTTTTATTGTTGGGCGGGCTTCCCCGCTGCTCTTATATCAAAATCCCTTAATCATATATTTTTTTCTCGTCTTTTTCGTTAATTTTGTAGTTTTCTGGCATGAAATTTTATTTTTTCTGGGTTAGACTACGCCAACAGTGATTTGAACTGCGATGATGGACGAACCTTGGCCGGAATGTCTTATTCCCCAACTGGATGGTCTTGTAAATCGTTAATTTTGGGAAGAACGAAGACTTAGGTTACATTTTGGGAAGAAGGGTATTTTGGATAATTTTTAGGTCATATGGAAGAAAGAAAGATATTTCAGATAATATGAGAAAACAAAAGGTGGTGCCAAGTAATATGGAAAAAGCTCATTAACTTCAGAATGCTTGCTCTTCTGCCCTATAAAAAGATTAAAAACCATAACACAAATGCAATTCTATAAATCAAAAGAAAAGTCCACAATATACACTACAACTAAGTGCTCATATTCGGGCTTTTTATAACTTTCCATTTGGAAATATAAACAAGACTGTTAATTCCTCCGCTGTCCCTTTCCTAATGACATACACAGGCTCCGAAAACTAGCATTATGTTTTCTAGCATGCCCTGAATATCAAGAATAGGGCAGGAAAATGTACCTGCGTGGTGCAGCGAGCAACTCCATCTTATTTGTTGTAAGTCCCTTTGCTATTCTCTGTCCAGTTACCATACCGTAAATGGAAAGGCGTCCCATTGCATATGCGCAATCCCGTGGACTTAATAACGCAAGTATATGCTGAAGATTACACACGGTGTGCAGTAGAAAATAAGGGAAACGATATTTGTACGTCAGATTTTCTACACATTTTCATACACAGCTGATGTGTATGAAAATGTGTAGGAATCTGATGTAGGGTTATCACTGCCCAGAAAATAAAGGGTGACATTTGTCACATTTCTATTTTAACGCCGCGTGGAGAATACTAATTTCAAGCGGATCCCATTTCTTACCTTAAATTTGCGGTTTGTCTAGCTGCGTACAACTTTGCCCAGTGTATTTTGTTGAATACAGTAAGTACCCCTGCTGCATGTAATGGTGCAGACAGAAACCGTTCACTATGTATGGCCACAGCTCGGCCGGCTCATATTGTCGACCCTGTCATTAGTACTAATTTGAATCTCATTTGTGATAAAAAAATTTTTTCTATTGGGAAGGAGGGTATAAACATTTAGAACCCAACTAAATACACTGGGTATTATACATTTAGGACCCGACTACAAGGGGCAGGGCAACCAGCCTATTAGAGTATCAATCCCCTCCCATTGTATATATAGAATAATAGAAATACAATCCCTGAATGTTACATACATCGTTTAAGATATGTTGCCAAAAAAAAATGCATCTTTGAAGATAGCATGTAATCTTGATAATCATGCTGCATAAGGCATGATTATAGACCATTATTTAAGTAATAATTTGGAAAGTTGGAAACACCATCATCATCAGCCTACGAATTTACCAATTATATTTTCCCCACTGTGTACAACATCGCTCTTATGCAAATGAGTGCAAACTACAATAATTAGGATGGGGGAAATGATAATGCCACACCAGTGCACCAGCTTTCGTTTGGATGTTTAAGCAGATAATTATGGGATAACACACCAATGGCATTTCGGGGAGTTTGGAGGTACTGAAAATGGAGAGAAAGCGGCGCCAGTCAGCCATAAATCATTGACTTTCCGGAAGTTACTGCCCACAATGTGAGATTAAAAAAAAGCAGCAGATTCAGCACACCAGCCGAGCTGATTACTTCTCCCTAACAAAGGAAAATCTATCTAATGGGATTGTTCCACGGGACATTTGGTGGAGAGGTCTATTGGATGTTTAATACGAATGAATCCATATTAGACGTCAAGGACATCTAGTCCATGCGTTAGGAAGGGAATGGACTTATGCAGGCCACGTGGTGGAACTGTTCCACTGAATAATTTTTAGAAATACCACCGATATCACTTTGGGAATACAAAGACGATATTGCTATGATTTTTTTCTATTACGGTATTGCTATGATTCAAAACGGGGGAAATGTGGATTAACCAACGCTAAATCCATATTATCTCGCTTAATATTTGGGTACCCCTTTGATGATATCTGCTCTCATGCCATTTCGTCAGCTTAATCTTTAAGATCGAAGTTTAAACAGATGAGGATATTTTCGTAGGAGACATCAAAGGTCAGACGAACAAAGTGTTCTTCATTTGCTTGTATATAAAAAAAATTCTTTATTTGGCCAGGTTGAGGACAGGAAGAATGTTGTTAGGAGTCTGTGTTGGCTGATAACATGGGGGACTTTGATTAATGAGAAGGCTTTCAACCTTGGTGACCAAAGAAAAGCACCGCAACAAACTTCAGAGGCGGAGCATTCAAAGGCTTTTTATTGGAGGAGGTGATGGTAGATGATTTCAGATTTTTAAGTATAAATAAATTCAGCGTCCTAGATGACTACAAAAGTGCAGTACTCTATATGAGCAGAAGACAAGAAGGTTCTGCTGTACTAGACAGAATTCTTCCCAATTGTACTGGGAATGAACCATCTACGGCAAAAAAGGGCATCTGGCACAACCGAGTTTTTTCCATATTACCTGGTGCCAACTATAATTTTCTTATACTATCTGGTTTTTTCCGTGAAATCTCATATGACCTGGAATCAGCACCTAGAATATCGAAAATGCCCTTCTTTTACGTTTTTGTGCCTTTTATATCCAAAATACTTCGTTCTTCCTGAAATTACTAATTTACGGGAGCATCAAGTTGGGGAAAAAGACATTCCGGCAAAAGTCCACCCATCATCGCAGTTCAAACTACCGCCGGGGCCGTCCAACTCGGAAAAAATAAAATTTCATGCTGAAAAACTGTAAAAATAGCGGGAAAGACGAGAAAAATAAAGGGATTTTGATGTAAGAGCAGTGGGGAAGCCCTCCCAACAACAAAAATTAAGATCTACATGTTCGATCGGGAAAGACGAGAAAAATAAAGGGATTTTGATGTAAGAGCAGTGGGGAAGCCCTCCCAACAACAAAAACTAAGATCTACATGTTCGATCGCTCCTGGACATGAAATAAAAGGATAAAAATAGGCAAAAACATGAAATACTCGCCAGCGAGCGACAAGTTCAATTTACATATCTTTCTGTGATCCTAATGAGGTGGAAGACAAGGAAAAAAAAGGAAGAACAAAAAAAAATGAGCAAAAACGGATGAAAAATGAGCAAATTATGACATTTTAAAGATTGTCATTTTATCGTGTAGAATATACACGACTTGAGTATTTATCATGTATGTCGCATACACGATAAATACTCAAGTCATGTATATCCTACACGATAAAATGACAATCTTTAAAATGTCATAACTCGCTCATTTTTCATCCATTTTTGCCCATTTTTTTTCGTTCTTCCTCATTTTTCCTCCTCTTGCACCTCATTAAGATATATTAGGTTGAGAAAAGAAGAAAAAATAAGAAGAAAGAAAAAAGTAAAAGCATCCCGACGTCCGAAGCTTCGCTGCACCGCCCATGCCAAAAAAAATTATGATCAAGAGATTTTGATGTAAGAGCAGCGGAGAAGCCCACCCAACTATAAAAATTGAGATCTAAATGTAAAGAAACATATATAAAGGTCATCAATTGGTATTCGACCGCTCCTGGACATAAAATAAGAGGATAAAAATGGGAAAAATCGTGAAATACTCACCGACGAGCGACAAGTTCAATTTATATATTTTTCTATGATCCTAATGAGGTGAAAGAGGGGGGGGGGGGGGGGGGGGTGGGGGGAGGGGAATTAGGAAGAACGCAAAAAAATGGCAAAAAATAAATAAAAAATGAGCGAATTATGATATTTTAAAAATTGCCCATTTATCATGTTGTCGACGACACGACTTGAATCAAGTCGTGTACTATGTGACACGACTTGAATCAAGTCGTGTACTATGTGACACGACTTGAATCCAAGTCGTGTTACATAGTACATGACTTGAATCCAAGTCGTGTCACATAGTACACGACTTGATTCAAGTCGTGTCGTCGACAACACGATAAATGGGCAATTTTAAAAATGTCATAACTCGCTTATTTTTCATTTATTTTTTGCCATTTTTTTTGCGTTCTTCCTCATTTTTTCTCCTCTTTCACCTCATTAAGATCACAGAAAGATATATAAATTGAACTTGTCACTCGCCGACGAGTATTTCACGTTTTTGCCCATTTTTATCCTCTTATTTTATGTCCAGGAGCGGTCAAACACCAATGGGTGACCTTTATATATGTTTCTTTATATATAGATCTCAATTTTTATAGTTGGGTGGGCTTTCCCACTGCTCTTACATCAAAATCTCTTGATCATAGTTTTTTTTTAGCATGGGCGGTGCGGCGAAGCTCCGGACGTCGAAATGTTTTTAGTTTCTTCTTATTTTTTCTTCTTTTCTTAACCTAATATATCTTAATGAGGTGCAAGAGGAGGAAAAATGAAGAAGAAAGCAAAAAAAAAGGGCAAAAACGGATGAAAAATGAACGAGTTATGACATTTTGAAGATTGTCATTTTATCGTGTTGGATATACATGACTCGAGTATTTATCGTGTAAGATATACTCAAGTCGTGTATATTCTACACGATAAAATTATAAATTTTCAATATGTCATAACTCGCTCATTTTTCATCCGTTTTTACCCACTTTTTTTGCGTTCGTCTTTATTTTTCCTCGTCTTCCACCTCATTAGGATCACAGAAAGATATGTAAATTGAACTTGTCGCTCGCCGGCGAGTATTTTATGTTTTTGCCCATTTCTATCCCCTTATTTTATATCTATGAGCGGTCGAATACCAATGGGTGACCTTTATATGTATTTCTTTACATGTAGATCTTAATTTTTGTAGTTGGGCCGGCTTCCCTGCTACTATTACATCAAAATTCCTTCATCCCGCTTGTTTTTCAGCTTTTTTGCGCGAAGATTACATTTTCCGATTTGGACGGTGCCGACGCCGGCGATGGTATGGGCGGAGATGCCGGACGGAATGCCTTCTTCTCTGACAGATTCTGGATAATCTGGAAAAACGTAGAGTGTGGGTGCTTATACCTAAACTTAAGGATATTTTGGGTACTTTCTGGGTCATATGGAAGAAAGAAAGAGATTCCGTGTAATATGAGAAACCTAAAGTTAGCGCCACGTCATATGTAAAGAGCTCGGCACAACCAAAGCTCTGGGTGCTGGAAAGACAAGTAGACAACGACATATATAATAGGATGGCAGGGTGCCCTTCAAACGTATTCTTCTTTCATTTGCTACCTGGAACAGTTCAATAGTTCAACCCTGACTAAACTGCGGATCGGTTTAAAGGGTCAAGGGCTACCTTCTCGATTAACACACACCATTGTATTAACTTTAAATAAACACCTTTGGATTTTGATCCAACGACTTGCAATTCTTCGCCGTACGGCAACAGACATAAGCCCGGGCATACCAACTTCACCTATCCTCTTTAAATGTAACCTTGCAGCAATCAATGTATTAGAGCATACCATGTCTATTAGCCTTGTCAGTTTGGTATTTGGATTCAACTAGTTCAAGCTCCAAAATTGGCAAGCCCCAAGTGGGGGACATTGCTCGCAATCACAAACTTTAAGTTCCATTTTGGGTATTCACTATTGATCAGACGGCTACAATCAGTTGAAATCAGTGAATCAGTCCTATGATCCTACTTGAATCAAGTCTACTCTTCAAGTTGTTAGCAAAATAATAAATTAGTCTACACTTCAAGTTTATTTAGATTAAAAGAAATTTAGTACGAGTACCTCTTGATCAATCGTATTATGGAATGACAGAACCGATGCGCCAAACTTGGATTGGGATTGGATGGTACATGTTAAACCAGGGGCCGGGAAAGTGATGCAAACCCGCCTGCTCCTGTATTAACGTGCGCTTCCGGGCTGTAATGAATGCTGACATGCACCTACCCAGGGCATACTTACAGAACTCCAGTTTAGAAGGATAAAAAATTTATGAAACTAGAGGCAAGGATTGAATGAGAGGCAATCTATTTCAACTTTGATAAATGCACTCATTAGTTACTTTTCACCTTTCACATCCCTCTTCAATTCTTCCAACATGCGAAGCCGAATAACAAAGCATGGAGAAGAGTAAAATAAAAAAACCATGATGTGGATTCATGCAAAACGAAAGGAGGCAACAAATGAATGGGCCTTGCATGAAAAAGAAACAAATGAATGGACCATAAAAGGCTGAAAGTGATACTACTACAAATTTTTACAATCACACAAATGATTTTAGCTCGAAAAATAGTTCATATTTGAAGCTGATTCAGAGTATGGATGAATGAATGCTGAATTCATCTGCCATAGCTTAACCTGAGTGGCAGTTACATGGGTCCCGGTCGCATTGTTAAATAGGAAGAGTCGAGCTCCACCATTGATTGCCTTTGTTGGGTACACTCTTGATGTGATGCATGTTCTTCCCCCTTGTGCGAAAGTCTCCACAATTGAATGATCCACCTGAAAAAAGAAAGAATAAATAACAATTCAACAAACTTCTGATCTTTGAAATTGGATTATACGGGAATGATAAAGAGTGCCCGTTACGCGTGTCAGTGTGCGTGAGGGCTGATTTCCATCAAATGCCAAGCATTGATACAAGGGGAACAGGCAGGTTCAATCACCCGCGGGTGCTCTGGCTCATGCGTGTCGATTAACTTTTTCCAATAATTGAACATGAAAACGTTACTGGCAATTGCAACTATCTATGATACAAGGAACATCAACATACCAATATTCTCAATGAAAATTTCTCTCCATTGAGCACTGGAACAGTGCTACCATGCACCCTTTTCACTATATCATTTGCGTATGACGACCTGCGGTTCACCAGCATTCACCAAATTAAGATCATCATATGCATGAGAAGATAATATAATGGATGTAAAGCAATTCTAATATTACCTTAGCTCATCTTGGCATATGAAAGTTTGGAGATCTCCATCAGTTTTCCTCCCCAAGTAGAAGTAAACGGCCGTTTGTTCCAAGAGGCTTTCATCAGCCAGAACTAGCAGCCCAAAGGGGCCCAGCTTGCTCCTTCCAGCTGCCCCCTCACTTGAGCTGCAATTGTACCCTACATCTGCTTCAATCGCCTCCTCCAGTGCCTCCTTTGAAATCTCAAATTCAGCACTTATGTCCAACTGCTTCCAATTTCCCATTAACATTATTAGCTAATCTTTGCTGTAGACGAGTAATAAACTGTGTTCTGCTTAATTGCTATCATTATTTACCAATATTGATTAAGTCTCACCTGAGTGGTCATGCCCACCTCAAGGGGCACCACTGATCCTGGCTTCATCTCTATATGCTTGAATTCTTTGCTGCTCGATCTCAAATTATCAAATTCCTCCACAGGCCATTGAATCAGATTCTTCCTGGTCTTCTCATCAAATGTCACCACCCTAGGAAGGGCCTAATAACACAACAATCCACGTAATTAATCATTCATTAGCAGTAGTTTAATTAGTTTTTTCACATATGTTTATTTGCATGCTCATACTATTTTCGTACCATAAGGGAAGCCCAGCCCTTCTGGAGGTCGGCCTTCTCGCTGTCCATCTCCCCAGTCCACCCCCAGAGCACCCTCCGCCGCTTGTCCTGGTCGTAGAACGTCTTGGACGCGTAGAACTTGCCATAGTCGTACCGCAGCCCGATCCCGACATCAAGCGCAGCATCGTCCGGTGACCACTGGCCCGCCACCTCATCGTAGCTCCCAATGGCGTAGTAGTCATGTTTGTCATCGTCGAGACTTGCCTTGAGAACATGCTTTACTCCTTCGCCGTTGCGAACACCGGCTAAAGTGTCGAGCCCCTCCCGCCCGGAGGTTGACACTGGATAGAAGTCAACACACTCCCACATGCCGGTGCCGGCCACGGCGTGGAGCTCCTCTTCGAGGAGCTCGTAGGAGAGGAAGTCCTTGGTTTTGTAGACGAGGGAAATGCCGGTGGTGTTCACCTTGGAGCCAATGGCTATGTAATAGTGGGAGTTTTCATCATTGTCGCCATCGCCACCGCCACCGTGTGCTATCCAGGCTGTGGTGGGATCGCGGAAGTCCTTGACGTCGATGCCGGCGGGAGGGAGGAGGACGGGGTTGGCCGGGTGCTTGGACCAGCTGAGGAGGAGGGGGTCAGCAGGGTCGGCGGGGAAGGCGAGGTTCTGGACCTGGACGGAGGCGTTGGTGGAGCCGGTATAGATCATGACAATGCGGCCGTCGGGAAGGAGGGTAGCGGAGCCGGTCCAGACGCCGTTGATATCATACCAGCGGTCGGGGACCATGGCTAGAGGGAGGTGCAGCCAGTGGACGAGGTCCTTGGAGATGGCATGACCCCAAGTAATGTTGCCCCACACGGCACTGTCTGGGTTATATTGGTAGAACAAGTGATACCATCCCTTGTAGAATAGAGGCCCTATTGCATCATTTCTATAGCAAATTAAAGCAAGAGCAAGAACATATATATGTCTGATCCTAACTAAGCTATGATTGTTGTGTTTCTATAATCATAATGTGATTGTATTCTATGTTCAATGATTTATTGAATTAGTAGAGAGTTTTGAATTTATGTTGATGGCTAACGAATTGGTTTCTGCCCCTCCCAGGCTTTCACATGACAAAAAGGCTAGAATGATGTCTTGTGACCCCAATAATTGGTCGCTTACCCCACGTTAAAACTCAAAACCTATAAATTACTTTAATAGTGTAACCCCTAAGCTTTACCCCATCTCTCTGGTTTTAAATGCGCCCCTTTGCAATGAGCGGAAAATGACCCCTTTATTGCAAATGAACGCAGCTATTTGAACCCCAATTAACTCCCATAGTTCCTCCATTACTTGTGCACCGCAAAGATAATTTTCAATAAGGTAATGATATTACTATTCCACTTTTCTACTCCATGCTCCTACTCAGATTATGTGTCACCAAGCTACAATGTGGTCCCATGTGGTGAGGAGTGGGTTCATGGGTTGACGTCATGGAATGTCGTATCGGATATCAATAAAATATCGGTCGGCCTAAGAGACGAAATATCGGAGATATTGTGTAAAAAAATATCGGTCGTCAAAAACTATTTTTTACCATATATTTTCACAATCTAACTTCTAAGATAAGTTATACTAATTTAAACAAAGAATAGATTTCAAAATATACATAAAAATGTATATTAGGATAGAAAACAAACATGAAAGTTTTTTTTCAAAAAAAAATTGAAAATTTTTTTTCTTCAAAAAATACCGATATATCTGTCCGAAACCAATATATCGGCGATATTTGAAAATTTTCAAAAATCCAATATTGATTGGTATCGGTGTATCAATTTGGGCCCGATACTGATATATCGGCGAGCTGGCATTCCATGGTTGACGTGCCAATCAACTTGTGCCAACATAACGGAGTAGGAAATGGAGCAGAAAATTAGAGTAGTTTTATCATTACCTTTTCCAAAATCTCTCAACCATGCCCCAGTGCCTAAAAAAACAAAGAGAATACATTTCTTTCTTCACTTCTTCTATCTCCTTATCGGCATGCAACCACCACCTCCTTTTGTTGTCCCCTAGCTCTCTCCACCATGAAGGGGAAGGCGCGGCGCCCGAGTCAATGTGAGGGAGGGAAAGATGGACCGGTATCAGTGATGGTGATGAAGAAGAAAGAATAATGAAGGGGTGTCTGGGGAGATTGAGGGGTTTAGTGCGATAAATAAACTAATTATAATATACATAGGTGAATAAAAATTGGTGTGGGATTATTGGCCTTCATAAAGCTACATATATGATGTCTCAAAGTTCACATACAATTCACATTAAGTACAAATTATAATGCTTAATAAATGATCAAAACATTCCGAGCTTCCTATGACTCTTGTGGACCCCAAAAGTGAGATATGAGGTGGGTGGGGTCAAGGTGAACTGAAAGAAAATTTGGCCATCGAGGATTGAAATTGTATCCACTTCCACAATTTCAAGAAAATTATTTAAGTATGATGTATGTCAGTTTTATTAAATCATAAGTTTTTTAGTAATAAGATTGGACAAGACCTGAATCAGACCTTCTCTAGTAGATTGTAAAGGCACCTATATAGTATCAAAACTCCTATGATCATAAGTGCCCATAAAAAGTACTCCTATGATGTATTTTTACTTATTTTCTACTAACTTGGAAGGTAAATAAAATTTAAACTTCAATAGTAAAGAAGGTTAGATGATGAAGGGATGGGGTCTTACCATTAGGATCTAAAGATGAAGGCGAGTTTCCACCAAACAAAGAACGAACAACAATGAAATTCAATCAGTATCAATTGCCAAAAGGAAAAAGAACATGAAAAACATGTTTACTAAAAATGGAGATTCGTAGAAGGAAAAAATGAACAGTTATCACCATTCATCCAGTTTTTCTCGGGCTGAAAATGGTAAGCTGTTCTCTGCCAGGACAGCATGTCGTTGGTCCAAGGAAAGGCGGCCGACCGCGGGCCGACAAGCCGCCAGGCCGACTTCTCGGACACCCCCTCGGTGACCCCACGCGACAAAGGGCCCATGTCAGCCAGCTCCACCACCTCTGGTGTGTCATCCGATCCGCCGTTGCCATTCAAAGCAAGGGCAAGGATGGAGAAAAAGCAAATGGCAGAGAAGACAGCAGGAAAGACACCTATAGACTTCCTCCGGCCGGTGGCCTGGATGCTCACGCTCTCTTCATCCGGTAGAGGGGCGTAGGAGCAGGATGTGGCCTCTTCGAGGTGCAGATCGGAATGGTAGGAGGCACATTCATGTGCCATCGCCCACCAAGCGTTGTATGGGTGGTGGTGGATGGCTGTAAGGGAAAGAGAGAGAGAGAGAGAGAGAGGAGGCTCAAATATATATAGGAAGGCTGCCAGGGAGGAGACTAATGTTGGAACATATATTAACACATCAATTCAATGATTTATAGCAAACAGCCATTTTTCGAGCTCTCATGCGGTTTATTTAGTTGAACTGGGCACATGTTGGCCAATGTTACTTTATGTGACTAGTCGGTCCTACCACGAGATTCAAAAACATATGTCATATTAGCTTTGCGCCTTAGCTCACGCATGTGGCCGTGCACTGGCCATCGCGGACCGTCGAATTTTCATCCAACAGCGTGCGTTAGTACTAGGAGCAAGTAGGTTTGAACCACCCAAACGCATGCCATCGGATCTCGATCTAGCAGCTTGCGAAGCCTTAGCGCACGCAGGCACGCGTGTGCAGCAGGGTACATATTATAAACCTTGCCACAACTTATATGCTCTCTCTCGCTCGTGCTCATTGCTACTGCAGAGGCACACAGGTTCATTAGTGCAGACACGGCCAGCCCCCAACAACCCCGGCCACATGCGCGCCCTCGCAGTGGCAACCTCTTCCCACATGCATTGCCCCGCTCCGGCGGATATAATATACAATGATGCCATAAAGTTTCTTCTCTTCTTCTATTACCAATGAATCTGAAAATAATTCAAGTTTGATTGTTTCTTATAAGGATACAATGGCAGATCATGAGGAGAAACCATTACATGTGGGATGTGGCATTGGAAGTAGGTCAAAATAAATGAAGAAATCTTCAATTATTAGAAGTAAACATGCATGGCAATCGTATACAACTTGTAGAGAAGACCGTCTCAAGTAAAATGCCCATCACATTGTAGAATGCACATCTATATATCACGAAAATAGCCACAACCTTCCAATGGGCCAGTTCTCAAACCCCACCCCATTATCTGCCATTCCATTTCTCCTTATGGGCTATAAAACCCATTTCCCAACTTGTGGCGTGGACTTTACCCTGGTTGAAGACCGCGAAACATAGATGGCCATCCAAACACCATGTTTTCTTTTTCTTTTCTTTTTAGTTGAGACTGTAATTTTTTCTGAAGTGTTTGCTATATTCTTCAAGAATTCTTATTGTTAATCTGTATTTCCAAGTCTTCCTTGTAATGCGGAAAACATAGGATTCCTTAACTAGAAAAAAATAGGACTCCTTGGTGTTGTTTCCTAAGAAATAACGGAGAAAGATAGTCTCTAGAAAATCTACTAACCCAAAGTCTACAAAGATAAGTCAGCTGCAAAATTGGCACCCCCAGATTGACGGCAAACATATAAATTGAGACACAAACCCAAGAAGTCTGACACGGGCCGGGACTTTTCCACTGTGCGCCACACGTCGCTCCTGCCATTCCCTCAAAATGGCTAAATTAACTGCACTAGAAAGCGATCTACTCATACTCCCTCCAGTCACCTATCATTGCAAAGGCCTCTCGACCTCGGCCTACCTAGGGTACCTGTCGGATGGAGGTTGTCGCAGTTTCCCACCGGAGAATAGGTAATAAACGGTATCATTTATGCACATTTTGCTACTCTTACGGGTTATTATTAATAATTACAGTTTTCTTTGAATGAACACATTTTTTAGTTCATTTGAAGAAAATTGCATTTATTAAAAATGATCAAAGGGGGTATTTATCTTAATTAAAAATTACCAGAGGGTAGGGTTGCCAATGGCAACCACTTGACAGCTCTACTGGCCACACCACAACCATTATGCGTTAAATAGTTAGGTTAAAATTGTTTGTTGGTTAATTATGTGATTAATTTTAATCGCCCACTTCATAAGTAGAACGGTTATCCATAACCGCTTAGTAAAATCATAAATATTTAACATTTCATGTCCTCTTTTAAAACATACTAAGGAGCTCATATATGTAAATCCTCTTCATTCCTAATCCAACCCCTGAGTACTTCTTTTCAGTGAGAGAAGTTCTTGCAATGAAGAAGAGGCATGTTACAAAGATGGAAGTTCAATTAAATTTTTAACTTGTACAATGTAGCACAACTGTTATCACTAAACATTATCCTACAAAATTTGTGCGTATTTTTTTAAATCCGACTTTCTTTTTGTCAACTCTCAATGATATGTTGTCGGCTATTTTTTTTGGCAAGATAAAACTAGATTATGGCAAGGAGAAAGTAAAATAATTTATTAACAAGTGAAAAAAAACTAAAAATATAAGATGAAGCGGGTAATGATTAACCGCCGGATAATGGTTAATGAAAACATTATGGCAGATGTTATTCCATTTATTAGTGGAAAGGTTATGGTACTAGAGATTTTATAAATGGTTATGGTGATGGAAGAAATCTTAATCTCGCCGTTGGCAATAGGGATGAACCCACCCGCTCTTATTGGACCAGTCTGGAGAGTCTTACACAGAACCAGATTCCGAGTATGGGTTTTAAATTTGAGCCGGTTGACCGGGTCAGGATGGATTGGGGCTAAGAAAGACCTAACCTGACCCGACCCCGTATATGTATATTCCTAATAAACCCTAACAAGCTTTCCTCTTTCCATCACAATCAATCGCTCACAAGTCATGACGATGCCTCCATCCAGCACGTGGCTGGCTCGCGTTTTTTTATAGAAAAAAATGAATAATCTGGTGCGGGCGGGGCGATTCTGGGTTTAAGTATCTGGTATCAGGGTGATTTCGGGTCAAAAAAACTAGACCCCTAGGGAGGTTCTGAATTTAAAATTTTAAAACGGCTCTGGGGCCGGATTTGCCAAAACCCATACCCGCCCGGTGCAGCCCTACTAGAGGGAGTAAGACTTAAGCATGATAGCTTAGAGCTGCCTGATACTCTCTAATTCATTTCCTTTTGTTCTTTTCAATTTATGATTCATAGAAGTATTTATTTCCTTCTTTGACAGTGCCTCCCTAAATGTAGATGATGTTCAATAAATTACAATCATAAGTTCAACCATTTCCGTGCAATTGAAATTGGTCGAACATTTTTTGGCATCAATTGGGCGAGCATGTTGATAATTAAGCACCAACTCAACGACTAAAACAATAAAAAAATTTCCATTTTTCCATTCTTACCCCAAACATTCTACATATGCTCTTGAACTCGAAAATTTCAAGGAAGAAAAAATAAATGAGAAACAAAATTAACCTATGCACAGATAGCAAATTATGCACAGATAGCAAAACTATTTTATTATCTAAAATGAGAACAATTAACATGCCGAACCTCATAAAGCTAAACACAATGATCATCAGGGTCCGGGGAGAACCAACAAAACTAGCTCCTATACTCAAAATTATTTCAAAAAATAAAACGCCTAAGTAGGACTACGGTAATCTCAGGAAGATCACGACGGTGAACCAACAATTAAGCCCCCACAATTGACCTCTTCCACCTCACCAGGGACTTGAGGAACTCCATCACCTGTGAGGAAACAACGACCATTTGAATTGACTGAACAAAAACAGGATTTTGTTCTATGGTTTGAATGCAAAGTTGCAAAAATCCATACCTCAGATGGGTCTCTTAGAGAATAAAAGGCATTGGTTTCTTTTGGCACTGATGAGACCAAAATTCCACAACCTCGGTTGCCTTCTCGCAAGACCTGAAAAATGATGATAATGTTAGTTATATCAATTTAACTAAATCCGGGTTCAAAGGCTTCGGTAAGTGACAGTAGGTATATTACCTTGAACGCATCCTCATCTGTGCGATCATCCCCAACATATATTGGAAGTACATCTTCAGAGTTACCAAGTCCTGCCATTCAAAAATTCAAATAGATAAACAAACAGAACAAGTGACAGAAATTATCAATCCTACTACCCTTAGATAAAAATTAAATAATGAAAAAATGAGATAAATCATACCAAGAGATTCCAGTAAAAATTCAACGGCTTTGCCTTTATTCCAATCAATCACTGGACGAACCTCTAGAACCTGAACAAGTAACAAAGGACAGCAATCATCAGTCTAAAGCTTCTAGAATAAGAAATGATTACCATGCTCAACAGAATGTACCTTCCGGCCATGTGTCAATCGTAGGCGCGGATAATCCTTTAGAATCTCATTAACAATATGAGCTATTGCGATCCAATTCTGGAAAATGACAAACATAATTCAGCGTGATTAAAAAACAATATACCAAATAGCCAAGGAAACATAATTCATTTAAAGACTAGATTCTGTACCTTTTCCTCTACATTTCGATAATGTACAGAGACGCAAAACTTGTTATTCTCAACTTTTGCACCTTTAATTTCTTTAGTACTATCGACGAGGGATCTAAAAACCTAAGCCATTGAAAACACAACAAATATTTCAAGAGTTATGATTGCAAGAAAACTGTACAATATGAAAATATTTTTATTTCTGAAAGGGAATGCATACCTCATCAATCATAGGTAAAAATTCACTAGCAGGCTGGAAAAGATTAACCTCCTTGCCCTGAAAACAGTAGCATGTTTATATTTAGAACTAGAGCAAACGTGGGAAAGTGAAGCTATATGGTTTATATATTTAAGCTCCCAACCTGCTTGTCAGTAGTTCTAATACAGTTCGAATGGCCATCAATGGAAACAGAGTGAGTAACTGGACCCATGATGTCCATTCCATGACTTCCAGCATAATAGAGCTCTGTTAGTCCTACGAATTGAAAGACCTGGAAAGTACATTACAAAACCCTTTCAGGTAAGAGAAATGCATATAAAAGGAAATTAAAAACTTGAGTTACAAGATACCACTCGAAAATATAAAATTAATGGCAATTAGAAGTCTAGAACCAGCGTTAAGAAAAGATTTCCAGAAGGGTAATTACAGTTTACCTTATCGCGACATCTCCCACTAATTATTGCAGTTGGAAAATGCTTTGCAACATTTCTCACAGCAGCACGCATCTGTCATTCAATTAGTGAATTTAATAACAATGAGTGGAGAGTTCTGGATACAGGTATCCAGAATAGGTAGAGAACATAAAGAATAAAGACATCATACCGAATGAGACATAAAAGCACGATCAGGGTCATCTACAATAGGAGAGAGTGTCCCATCATAGTCCAAGAACAAGGCTATCTGCTTCCCTTTTGCACGGAACATGATATGTTCAAAAGAAGTTAGAGCAGAGGGATGCTTCAGCTGCATGTATTGGTATAGAGTTAGATTATGTAAAGAAATTATAAACTGCAAGTATATATTGAAAATAGATACTTACCACCCACGAAGAATAAGAATCACTATCATCTGATGCATCATCAGCAAGAAATTCCTTGTTCAACTTTTTTCTAGGAGGAGAAGAAGATTGCATGGCATCCAACCAACTGCTACCACGGATATCATCAAGCTTCCCAGATAATTGTTTTTTTCTGGGAATTGTCAAGTACAGTCCAGAAGAGTATGTGTTTGTCGATGTTGGCGAATAAGGAAGCAAATTAGAATGAATTCCAAGTCTTGACTTGCTTATGGGAACAGGGTCAGTCAGTACAGGAGAGGCGTGGTTAGATTTAAGGTCCATTCAATCCAAAGCACTTGGACCACGAAAGATGTCAATGATTCAAAGGATTTTATTAAAGGTATCGACTCGACTTCAATGGTTACCCAACTCTCTTATCAATGAAAAACCACCTCTTCAAAGTTTTCTTGTCACTGCTGTTAGGAGTAGAGTCCATCAAGTGAAAATCTCCTGTAAACTGATAAATCACACCCATTTAAGAATATCAACCGTAAAATCCTTCTGAAATAACACGTTAAAGTCGACAAAGTACATAAGGACGATACCATATGGATAAAAGTCTAACCTTCTCATCTCCAACACAACTCAGCATTAAAATCACGAACTAGGACATTTGGTTGAAGAGGCTTGAGCTCTACCAATTTTCTATGTACAACCCCAAGAAGATGCCTATATTCTGCAGAAAAGATGTAGTTCAGTATCTAAATTTTGGCTGAAAATAAAAAAAAGGTGCTAAAATTCCAATCAATCGAGGATATAATCACGATATCAACAATATCATAAATCGGATGCAAGTAGACAAATTCACAATTTACAAATCCAATAAAAATTACACGAAATGAATAGACAAGTTGCTTAAAATAAGAAGAGGGGGAAAACAAGAGACTATTTAATGTTCTTCCCAAAATATACAAAAAATCATTCACCTAAATTGATTATACTTTTAAAAGATAATGACAAATAGCCTCGAAGATGAAAATTCACTCTGCCCATGTAGAATGTATTTTTAAAAAAAACAAATAACTTGAATGTCTTCAGGAAAAATAATAACACAGCAGAGAGGAAAATTTCAACTTTTTTTTTATAATGGAAAAATTTCAAGTTAAATATTGTTCAAAAGAACAACGGAAAACTTCTTTTCTTGGATGGAAAAGCAGAGACACCAGTTCAAGAACAGAAAGAAACATCACATAATGAATTGAACTAGACCAAATTAAAACCGACGAAAATGATGTTCTGCCACAGCAGTTTCTTTCTTTTTATAATTTCATCTTCTAAAGTAACTTCACTATACAAAACTGACCTAAATTTAAATCTAGAAACTGGAAAAATAGCCAATAAATGGTGAATATACTAGCAGTAATCAGAAACTGTAACAAAACATAAGAAAAAGCAACAAAATTTACTCCCAATTCCCAACCCAAAAAAAAAAATTAAAGAAAAAAATCAGTCAGTTTGGTCCACATACTAGAATTACAAAGCAAATTGCAATACGGTATTGCCACTCATTCATAAAATTTTATATTTTCAAAGCAATAAATACAAGTGATGGAGCCAGACCAGCAGAGAATGGGAAGAAGCCACCAAAGCGTGTTTGTAACAGCGATGGGTGGCAGCCCCATGTCGGCACTGTTCTTGTAGGCCCCATCACCACCCCACCGGAGGAACAGTAGATCCAGCAACAACAATACTTACCACCATGTCCCAACAGTAAATTAAAAAAAAAAGAACAATTAGCAAATGAAGATCCAACTCCCAAACAAACCATAAATCCATACATAACAATCACAAATAAACCAATAAAAAATAAAGCACACATAAAACTACCAGTTTTTCCATAATAGCTTGCATTAACACAAAAATAATCTACTGTCCTGACGTGATATTCAGATCCAAACATCAAGAACCAAGATACTCAAATAAGAGATGCCCAAAAACACGAGCATCACAAAAATCAGTGCAGAAGTAGCATTGAAATGCTTGTGCAATCTTTCCAATCAAGTTTATTTAATTTCAAATGGTCATTCAATCTTAAACGCATTGCATTCAAAGAAGAACGTCAAAGAAAACAACAAGATGAGATCCAAAAAACACGGATTCTCCAAAACAACGAAAACACCACATTAACTCACAATCCAATCAATTAAAGAAACCGTGCTCGGCGAGAAAACAGATCCAAAAACACGGATTCCGCAAACAGGAATCCTTTTCAATCCGAAATACGAAACCACGCCGGAAACCCGGCGTACGACCGAGAGAGCCACGGCGAGCAAATGCCCGTTAGCAGGAACAGCAAAGGAGAGGAAAAGGAGCTTCACCTGCCGGAGCCGGAGGAGGAGCAGCGAAGACTGCGGAAATGGCCGGAAATCGCTCTGAGAATCGCCGGAGGAGAAGGAGAAGGGGAAGAAGAGAAATAAGTGGGAGGCGGACGAGTATTTATAGAATTTTCCGCAAACTTCGGCGGGACCCTCGGCCTCTCGGAGCCGTGCCACACAAGGAATCGGGAAACACCAAATCATAATTTTCTAAAAGTAATTTTTAATTAAGTAAAAATAGAAGGAAATGATTCGGAGGGATTCTCGCAGCCCGCCAAAATTCGTTTTAACGGCGCCCGAGACTTGCGCACGCGACCGACACGTGTTCGTTGGTTTTTGAGCGTTGGTCACGGGCTGCCACGGAGCTGGGCTGGGCTTTTGGGTGACCGGCTGGGCCCGGTGGGGTTGTACGCGGCAGCTGGGCTTCCGGTCATGAACTAGAAGCGCGGAATGGACCACGTGGCGGCCGCATCCGAGATGGCGCTAGCTCGGTCAAAGCCACACGCGGCTGTGCAGCCCCGAAGGCCGAATTATACTTAAAAATGTTTTCCTGACCATGATCAAGTGCGTAGTCCCTCTGTCTCCATCAGTTCTGTTTCAGATGCTCTGTATGGTAATTTAAATAGATTTTGAATATCTTTTTGCCTAATTGGGATCTCCACTACCATCATCATATCATTATACATATTATCCCAACTATATGGGATTGACAATATAGATTATACACTGCATTTCACTTTTATCGGAATCAAAATTATACAAAATTTATAAAAAAAATATATAATTAGGGTCTCCGCCAGCTAATAAAACACGATGGAGTTAGTATTGGCTACATATTAGTTATCTATATTAGAAAGCCAAAATAAAATGAACTGAGTCCATTTTGATTCTGGAATCCAGAATATGTGCCTGTACTAGGTTAGATGTGCCATCGTGGTATATAGACATCTTATGCAACCTGGTGTGGAGAATTTGGACATAGTCTCTGATCAGGCTAGACGCGGCCATGCTTTTTGTGAAGTGGGTCCCAGGAAGACAAGTGAGTTTCAGGCTTTCAGCACGAATTTGAAATTTTTTAAGGGTTAGGGGCCGTTTGGGGCGTGATTATTGCAAAACATCCAGACTGGATTCTGGGGGTGTGTTTGTTTGCTGAAAGATGAAAAATCGTCAAGGTGAAAGAAGTATAAAAATTTTTAGTTTGAAAATTTTTGAGGCTTGAAACGTACTTTTAGAGTGCATTTATTTTAAATTATCCAAACATATTTCAGTTTTTACAAAGTTTTTGTACTTCTTTCACCTTGACGATTTTTCATTTTTCAGCAAACAAACACACCCCGGATAAAAACTGTAGCATCCAGGTGGATTTTTATATCTAGCTGAAACACGTCCTGAGGTGTTTCAGCTGGATATATAAAATATCCAGATGCTACAGTGTAGCAAAACATCCAGATGGGATGTTTTGCTTTTAATCACGCCCCAAACGGCCCCTTAATAAGAAGGAGGGGAGGGCACACAAACAAATGTGGTTAGTTTGAACTTTGAAGGGGGGGTTCGATTTCCGAGCTGTCGGTAGGTTTCTTAAATGAGGTCTCGGGACTCTTGTGGGCCGCGGAACAACCGCCACTCCTTTTACTTTCCCAATTAGCTTAGACCTTGATTATAATAACATAATTGTGTCAAAAGCAACCCAATTTTAATTAGATACAAAAAAATTAACCCATACTGGTATAGCTCGATACACTCAGGAAAGAGGTCAAAACTTTAATAACGTGCCTACGTTAGGCTCCATGATCAATGACCAACCAAAAGGTCATAGTTATTACGCTATCAAAGGCTTAATAACATAATAGGAAAACCAAAAGGTCAATCACTTTGTGTTAAGAAAGAGCAACAAGTTACACATCCCGTGCGGGAATTGAATCAGAGACTCAATGACCAAGTCAAATTTCACGTGAACCTTTTCACCCACCTCCATTTTATACTTATATTTAATTAATTAATTAGTCATAGTTATTTAATGTGGCTAATTGGAGTTTGGACCGGGGTTGGGTCAGTCAAAGGGAGACCGAAACGCCGGCGTGACCAGGTTTCCTTGGGGCCCAAGTCAGAGCCCCGGGGGTTTCCGTTTTTGGAAGGACTCGCGGGGTGCCACCTCGGATCCACGAGGGCCACGCTTGGCGCGACCGCACAGGACAAAGACGTGGGCCCCGGCCCACCGAAGACTGAATTTTGCGGCTCATAACGGTACATGCGCAGCTTGCTATTTTCGTCACTGTTTTAGACACATTCTGACGTGGACAACGTGGCGGCACAATGACCCTTTGTCTGCGGAAACGTGGCAGTGTCGCATCGTTGACTCGGCGCTGATGTGGGACGGGCCTACCCTATGTCTGTTTCCGTCCCAACCGAAAGGCCGTTTACCAGGAGCAGCCCACAACTTTAGGATGGCGGGGTCAACCCTTTAACGGCGTCAACAAACGGCAGTACGCTTCCCACTTTTGATCGAGAGGTCAGCATATTTTGGACGTGTTTGGGAAAGTAAGGGCTGTTTTGCAGCACGATGGAAGAGGCTGGATTTTAGAAAAATCGAGCTTCTTAAAAGAGATTTTTCAAAAGAATTTAGTTTTTACTTTATTAATTTTTTTTAATGGTATTTGTTATAATTTTATAAAAAATAAGAGTAATTGATAATGAAAAATGCAATATTAATTACCTATGCCTTTCGTATTTATTTATAAAATATGTCATTAAATCCTAAATTCTTCCTTAAAAGCTAATACTTCTTAACCAAACACTTAATGTGGGTTAGGGGTTCTTGAAAATAAAAATTTTTCACGAAAATACTTTTTTCCAAAAAAATAAACTTTCATGGAAAAATAAATTTTCCCGTAAAAAGTTGTTAGGGGTTATAGAAAGTGTTAATTAAAATTTCACTGAAAATTAATTTTTCGGCCTAGTTAGGGGTTCCAAAAAATGTAAAAATGAAAATGACCTAAAAAATCTGTTACTAATCCCTTAGAAATAAGATGCAATGTTCCAAAAAGACCATAATTATGCATCCCGTATTAATTATTCTATTACACAAAAACAATTAAATCCGGTACTATCATCTGGAGCAGCTTGGACTGCATGGTCAAAATAGCTCGTAGCTCGGTCACGATCTTGGTGGAGCTCCCAAATCAGTTTCGCATATTGCGACACAATTTCACCATCCCCAGGCTCTGCCAGTATTCCTCGTGAGTAGAATTCCTCAGCTTTTGGAAAGTCCTTTTTAATCTGTAATGCATTACATACCAGCAAAAATTAGACATTTTCAAATTTCAAGGAAGATCAATTCTTTTGGAATAACCAGTCTATATCAACAAGTCTTACCTGATATAAGGTGGATACTCTCGAATGCCCAACACGCTATTATGATTCTCCATCGTGTACACGAAGCAGCTCTCTTTGTTCCACGGGAAGCACTCCCCCACCAAATTTAGAGCCGCAGTCGCTCCAGAAGTGAAAATGCACTTATAATCTTTCGCTGGTGCATTACAATAGTCAAGTACCTAGACCAATTTTTCATTCATACATCCAAACAAATAAAAATCAACACCAAATACTCATAAAACAAACATGAAGTTCCAAAGAGTAAACTTTGCATGCAAAGATTACCTTTTGCCTGGCCGCCCGGATAACATCAGTGGTAGTGGAGCTGGAGTCACTTTGGCTATCTTAAGGAAATCGACCCAACATCAAAAGACGCTAAAAACATCTTACAAATTAAATGAATTTGCATGAACAAACAAAAGAATACGTGGGTTTCCATAGACATTGCTGCCGAAGTCTTTATAGATGGTTCCATATGAGATTCTGAATAGAGAGCCGCCCCAGCATGGTCTAGATATACAAGACCTGAATTTCACACCATTCATTGCCTCTCAGTCATTAAATTTTTTCGAAAAAAAAAATAGAGAAATTCTGTCTAAGGAGAAGGGAAGTAGGGAGGGAACCATCTAATCTGTTGAATTCGGAGTCTCGAATCTGTTGGATAGTCTTGGGGCCATTTGGGTAGCTGTAATCGTCCCTAAATTCTCTAAAAAACTCTTCCTTTTGCTTATCCATCTCTCCCAAATTTTGTAGGTCAATGCCCTCTCGGTTATGAGGGACTGAGACGCGAAGAACAAGGGAAGGGAAGATGGCGGCCTTGACGTGGAGCAGAGTCGTGGCGGATGAAATGAAATAAGAGCCTCTCCAATTGTGACAAATCTTTCCAGCGAATCGCCGAGTTGCTTTGCGTCCTCTTCCTCCTCGTCTTCTTCTTCGTATTCCTCTCCTGATCTAGAAGTACAGGCCAAAAAGGAAGGAACGGTGTCGAGCACCAGATGGTGCCGGCCAAAAATATGGCGGTGATCAAAGAGGTGGCGCCGCCCTGGAGACAAGGTGGCCAGGGAGAAGAGAGGTGTCGAGGTCCAGCTGTAGAGAGGAGAAGGTCCGGCGATCGTCGCCGGCGAGGTCGATTCGCCCTCGGAGGAGCGGCTAGGCAGGGAGGGAGGAGAAGCCCAAACCCCCGGGCCCCGACCTTTTTTTCCGTCCAGAAAATGACTTTCGTACCCTTGGAGGTATGAAAATTTTGGGTATTTTCTGACCTTTTTCAGGGCCATTTTCGGGCCCTCCGGAAAAGCAAATTTTCAGCAGCCCTGTTTTTCTTTAACCCCTAATCCGGTGAAAAAACTATTTTTACGTAAAATAGTTTTCCATTTCTAATTTTCATTAACCCCTAACCCATCCTTAGATTCTTCTTTAAGCTTCTTCTTTAAAATTCAGATTTTTCACTCTTAAAATCTCCAACCAAATAGACCCTAAAGCGTTTTGTTTGAAGTCGCTTTTTCTGAGAATCTCTTCAAGAAAAGTGCTTCTCCCGAAGAATGGGACTTTAGAAGAAGTCGCTTCTTGACCCAAACGGGCCCTTAGTTTTTTTATTTATTTTCAGGCAACAACACTAGACAGTTTTTTTGGCAATAACTATTCATGGTAGGGAAAACTCTCGCACAGACAAGAGGGCGTCTAGGGTGACCGAGTTTGGGGACCCGATTGCAGGACCCCATGCCACATTGGCATGGGGATTTGCAATTGTGCATCAGGGCCCCATGCTAACGTGGCATGGGGTCCTGGTCCCCCAACTCGGTCAGCAAAACATTTCCCACAGACAACATAGGCTTTTTTAAAGACAACATAGGTTTTTTTAAGAATCCCCCTTGTGCCTGGTTGGCCAGGGTGGGTGACTCGGACCCAAGTCTGCTTAGGACTGTGGAGCCTGTCAAATGCGCTTCAGGAACAATGCTAGACAGTTGTTCATTTGTTTTTTGCTTATTTTGTTTGTGTTTACAAGCCTGCAGGTAAAGGCCATGTCAATCTGTCAGATTCTATAGACTCAAAACAGTAGTCATCAGTGACTCATCACCCATCACCAGCTGCTACAGCCAACTAAACAGCTCATGAGAAGGGACTAAAATGTCGAAAATGTGATAAGACATATCATCTCCTTTTAACAATCCGTAGAACGCTAATGGTGACAACTATGAAGTTATGAAAATATATGTGCAGATGTTTCTATTGATTTAGCCACCGGAAGTAGACAAATGGATGGGCGTTTACTTTGGCTTTCATATGATCAACACGATCATGATACTATCAGTTACACCATCTGCAATTGCAGAAACATATTGTTTTAGTTTTTTCTCTCTTATTCCTATTCTTCTACTATCAATTATATCCCAGATAATCCAATGCAGCGGCCCCCATGTTGGCTTATTCGCCTTTTATGTTGATATCACGTGTCATTTCCTCATATTAATTAGATGGATACTGGACAACCTGAAGACAATATCACCATGATCCCATGTAGATATTTTTATTGCAACTTGGTGTTTTCCGGAACATATGCAGCTCGTTTATATGGCCATGACAGCCAAATGAGCAACAAAATACAAGAAAGGCTTTGTCAAAATAGATAGAGACCACCATTAATTAAACACTAGCTAAGAGAGCAAAGAAGACCAAAATCACGTCCAAACGATGTATGCTAACTTCATCCTCGTGTGATGAACAGCTCAAACTCAAGTAAAACAACGACCAAATGCCAAGTTGTCCACAAATATCTCACATCTGGGGCTACCCAAGAAGATGATTTTCTACATAATTGAGTACTGCTTTAACCTTCCCAAGATGATGACTTCCTAGGTAATCGAGTCTTGCCCTTATTAGACATCTGATCACAACATGCAATGAGATCACCTGAGTGATCACTGTGTTATGAATTTATTTGTTTTATTTTCATCTGTGTATGGGTGCACGGAAGCAGTTCTATGACATTCAAACGCGAACACACATACATTGCTTGTGTTTTGCGCTGTGAATCATGTCTGTCATATAGACACCATTATGCCAACATTTCAGCTCAAAATTAAAGTAAGTCTAAACTATGTCACACGGCATCCACACGTCGGATCCAACTAGGGTTTGAGTGGTCTCATATTTTTATCAATCTAGATAGAGACTTATAACCGATAACAGGCACATGACTTTGTTGCAATGTATTTTTTCCAACAAAATTTCAGTCAAATGGCGTACATCTAGAAGTTCAATTGATTATGTGAGCCCTATTGGTTTCTTCACATATCCTTTTCGGATCCATTTCCAGGAATCATCCCATGGACAACTTTGATTATATTAGATCCAAAACTTGTTGATTCTACTGCTAATGGAAATTTTGCTCTTTAATAACGTGGTGGTCCATTCATGGATGACTAGGTTCTGATTCACTAGGCTGCTTTTTCAACGTTTGGGCCTCGTCAAATTCTCCTGTTTTCGAGTTCACTTTGGCAGGGAATCCTCCTCATGAATTGACTCGTACCAGCTCGCACGACTTTGCTTTCAGACATCGCACTCATCTTCTTCTTTTAACCAATCAATGCCAAGGATCCCCAGACGGGGAAGCTGCTGCTGCTGGCAACTCTCTTCCTCTAGTACTAATTGCTAAAGGACTAGATCCAATTCTCTGAGCTTTTTTATGTGTTCCAACTCTTTGATGACAAGGAAAGTGAAGGGAGTTTCCCAAGTCAAGACACCCATTCCCATAACACGGCCAGTCGGCCACCTCTTTACCTTGACGTCGACCACTTCTCTGCCTCACCGACCGCTGAATCATGCATGGATGGCATGGCCCATGCGCGCGGCGGGCCACAGCTCCAGCACATGCCAGCCACAGTGCAGCTGCTTTCTTTGCCATTCCCGTGCGTTGTACTTGGAAACCAGTACACAAAACACTGTTAAACGAATCTAGCAACGCTCTTTCGACCGATTTTAGTCAGTGCAAAAATGGAATAGGAAAATGCCAGCCAACAGTAACCATGGCTTGGCTGAATTAGGTGGTTTTCAGAATTGGGCACCACTAGTCCAGCCGAGGAATAATGTAGAAACATAGAAAAGAAAAACAGAAGGGTACCTGGGGATGGTATTGGGTAGCAGGAAATCACAGCGTGAAAAGGACTAAGACTGTAGGTATGACAAGATGCGGGCAACACATGTAATATGGTGAGGCCAAAGGTGGCCCCTTGGTTTCCACGGAACCACATTCAAGTGTGAAAACAACGGCTAACAACTTCGGGTTAGCTGATCCATCGCACACGAGATCTGTAGTAGAAATCACATGACGAGGAAGCGCCACCCACTTTTTGAGTCTCTCCACAGAACTTCCCAGAAATGAGACATGTCGATGAAGATGATTCATCTACTTAGTACTAACAACTTAGAAGTTAACTTGATAGTTATAAGGACAAGCCTGAATCAGTATTGCCACTTTTTTCATAATAAACGTATTTGTCATGATTCATGCTATTAACTTTCCTGTAATATCAAATGTTCGTCATTAAATTAACCAGTAACAGTTCCCTTCTTTGGTGTGTCAACCATGTATATGTCCCATTTATGTGGCCAAGAATGGAGACATTTTATTAGTAAGAGCAGAAGGAGAATGAGAAAGAAAGCCTCGTATAGCGTACTCTAGATATGAAAGCACCGCTTTAATTCCTACCCAACAAGTTTAGTCCAACTACTTTAGATCTGACTAGAGTGAAAGAACAGCATATCTTCCACCGACATATTGATATCGTTGATCGTATTGCACTACCGCCTCTCCTAACTCCTACCTACTTCCTTCAGTTTCTTGTTTTGTTCTTTCAAGACGAAAAAAAATAATGGGGGGCTACAAATACAAACTTCAACGAGCTTATACAATATGGGAAGAATTTTAAGCTGCATGCAGATGTAAGGCTCAAGGTTATATATGTTGAACATGTAGAGAAGATGATATACTCGAGTGAGTGGAAATGAGAGTTACAAAGATCATCACTCTAAGTGCTTCACACGAAAAGCTGATGCCTGTGATTATGTGTTTGTTTTTGGCTGCTTAAGATATTAATGGAAAATAATTCTTAAAGCAATGAGAAATTCAGAATGGGACCGGTTTTCCCATTATATATATATATATATATATATATATATGAGATGAGTTTACATGAGATCGGTCTCATATAAGGAGCATGAGGCCAATCTTTATTGCCGTTAGATTCTGATCGGAGGGTAGATATCAAATCAGTGGGTAGGTGAGTGTGTCACATCAAGGAAGTGGGCGAGATCATTATGGATATTTGTAGCCGTCAGATCAAAATTTAACGGCTATGATTCAAAGTGGCCTCATATAAGCAATATGAGAGCGGTCTCATTTAAACTTTTCCCTATATATATATCCATAATATCCATAATGATCTCACCCACTCCTTGATGTGACACACTCATCTATCCACTGATTTTGTAACACCCAGAAAATTCGTACGTTAACTAAAAGTATCTATTTTAGGAAACTGGTCTAAAATAGGAAAGTTTCATTTCCTGATTTGATTTCTAGTTATGCGATGTGCTTTGATGTGTTATTTGATTTAATGATGTGATATAATTTATTAATCGCATGGCTAATAGTAGTAGAAAACCAGGACGCGAGGGTTGGTCCTGGCACTGGGCACAACCTGGCGCTGAGGCCAGCCTAGCGCCAGGGTTTGAGAACACCTGATGCCAAGAGTGGGGCCAGGCACCAGGGCATGTGTTCAGTGGATTACTCTTAATTAATAAAGTGAATTTGGTTTTGATGTGTGATTAATGATGCACGCGTGTTAGTATGACGAGTAGTGCAACTGCGGGACCTCAGAGACTCAAGTCAAGACGCAGGACCTGGGCGCTGAGCCACGTGGCACTAGCCCAGGGGTGATTTATGAACGTCGGTAACCTTGCCATAAGATGATCTTTGGAAGGTGGGAGTAAATCTTGGAGCAAAATCTACGATTTGACCTAATAGCGGTAAATATGATAAGTATCGCGGATGATCAGGAAGTATCAGTTCGATTGAGATAATTAGGGAAGATAAATCTTAATTAAAAAGAGATAAATATTTCACTTTTTAATCAACCAATAGGAAGGGGATGTCTAGTTGGTTGGCCTAGATATGGTAGTTTCCTAGTTTGGAACGAGATATGTAAAGTATGATTAAGATTGTAAGCTCGGCCAGTACTATTTCTGTGTCGACAGTCTGTAGTAAATAAATCATAACTAATTCAAAAAAAATCTAAAAAATATGAAATCAGTGGAGTTAGAAACTAGACTCATAGAGATAATTCCAATGAAAATTACAGAGTCTAAGTCCAACTGGACTGACCGTGGGAAGAGTCGGAAGTGGACTGTTATGCGTATGACAGTGTACTGTAATTAGGATTAAGATAGTGAACGAATCTTATTAGAGATTTGAAATCCTAACTAAATGAAGGAAACCCAATGGATTAACATGGCTGAACGTCCCATACTAATGAGGGAGAGCTTTTAATTGGTAGTGAGAGTTTGGATTAGGAAGGAGTCTTGATTTGGAGATATCTTAGTTGTAATAGGTTTTGGGTCTATATAAGCACAAGAGAGAGAGCTGGCTGGTATTTTTCAAGCAAAATCCTTTGTGAACGTCCCAAGACTTTCTCCTTCTCCTTCTCCTTTATTCCAGCAAGCTTTATACTTTTTCCTTCATCTCAAGAGTCAACGATCGAAGCGCTAAAGGGCGACATCGTGTAGAGGAATCAAAAGCCTTCGTGAGGAAGCAAAAAGATACTACGTTTGGACTAGGTAGGATGATTTTTCCCACACTCTTAGATCTGAATTTCATACCTTGTTCAAGTGCTTCTTGTGTCAATATATTGATTTATGATTGTGAGTCTTCATGAGAGTCAATCGTTATGTGCCAATCTTTTGAATTATCCAGTTATTACGTGTTGTTGCTCAATCGTGTGAACCTTGATATTCCAATTCCTAGTTGTTACACATGCTAGCCCAATGATGGGAAGTTTGAATTGTTTGGAGTCCTCTTTGAAGCTTCTTTGTGTCCCTTTTGGTCTCTGACATTGCTGTCCACATTTCATTGTCCTTAATTAGTTGTCCAGTTTGCCTAATTCAACTAGAAAAAGGGGTATGTGTGTGAGATGAATTAAGATAATGAAAGTACACCTCAATCCTTCTAAATATTATGACATATCATACCTAATAAAGTTCTGGAATAAGTAAGATATAGAAGATATTCAAGTATACTATGTATTATTGAACGAATTATGGGGTAAACAAACTCACAATTTGATTAGAACTATGATTAAGGGTCTTGGCTAGAACTGTTTCTGCACTGATAACCTTCATTAAAATATTTGTAACTAATTATATAAAAATCATAAAAATATGCCGTTTGTTGGGTTGTAAACTAGACACATAGGACTAATCACAGTAAAATTTTCAGAGTCTAATTCCTTCTGTTTTGACTTTAGGAAGGGTTGGAAGTTGACTAATATGTAAAAATAGAACACTATAATTATGGTAAAGGTTGGGAAATCTTTGTCAAAGCAATAACCTATACTATAATAAGTATACTAAGAACCTTATATGTATTATATAAGACTTTAAGTAAGTATTACAGTAGGATGGACTAAGTATAATACTATAGTATCATGGGCTAATGGAGAGTGGTTTGATGTTCATCAAGTCTTATATGTCCACTGGTGATATTGACTCAATTCGTGTTTCTAATTGGAAACCGAACCATCTATTCCAATTTGACCAATGCATTCTATTCGTTTGAGAAACTTCAGTTGACCTGTTATTGAGTCTGTTTGAGTCAAGTCTTCTTTGAAACCAGAGCTTGATATTCTTTATGATATAACTTGAGTTTTCTTGGAGTCTTGAAAGGCAATTCTTGATCAAGTCTTTCTTCATAAGTCTTATCTAAGGCTATGCATGCGTAACATGGTCATTGTTGAGAGTCTTTGCTATTCTATTTATTGTTGAGAGTCTTTGCTATTCTATTCTCCAGAACGTGAGTCATACGTTGTTAAGAGTCTTTGCTGTTCCATTCATACTCCATGAGTCAATCATTAAAGTAAGAGTCACCCTATTCTCAGCAAGTTGAGACCTCTGCTATTGTTGAAATATTGTCCAGTTTGACATTGACCTATTTCTCCACTAATTGTTCGGTGGAATCATAGTATGCTCACGAGCCATTGCTAGGTCATGAGTGACCTCCGATATTTATGGAATTTTGATTCCTTATTGCCCGAAGGGAGGCAAATACGTACGTTTAGGCTGTATGATATTACGGAAGGTCTGCAGTCTCCGCCCATTGTGCCCGTAAGCACGGATGGGGCCAGCATGTCTAGACGCGTGGCCGGGTTCCGAAGGGAGAACCTCTAGTTCAAATATTCTTGATTATTCAACTGTCGCATATTAAACCCTATTCTTTGTCCTATATTGTATATTCTGTTCTTGTGGGTTTTTGCATTCTACTGGGTATTTCTTCGGAATACTCATGCATCCTCTGATGCAGGCATGAAGAAAGTATAGCTATGGCAAGTGCAGATAATGGAAGACTTAAAGACAATCGTGGAAGATAAAGCTATCTTTATTATTTTAAATTTAGTGTTAATATTATTGGCATGTTGGCCAAAGCATTTTAATGATTTTGATTTTTAGTTATTTTAGATGACTTGTATTATGGATTAATTTAAGATTGTTAAGTTCTCATTTCATATGTGTTAATGATGTTATTTAAAGACTCAGTTGTATTATGTCGAGTACACATCTATTCATGGTGATGTATTAGACGGGATGTTCGAGTATTCGGTCATATCTCAGGATTTCTGACCTCAAACATACTCATTGTCATAAACAAATATGTCTTCCGCACTCCGACAAGGCCAGGAATTTTGGGGCGTGACAGATTTAATATCCACCCTCCGATCAGAATCTAACGGCAATAAAAATTGGCCTCATGCTCTTTATATGAGAACGATCTCATGTAAAATTATATATATATATATATATATATATATATATATACATGGACACGTGTTGCAGTCCCATTGCTGCGTAAATAAGTTCTTGGCCTGCAGCATCAACTGTAGTACTAGAGAGAAGGAAAATATGGCCATGAGTCTTGACTGCATAGTGTGGGTTAGGGGTGTAAACGGCGTCCGAATGTCCGTGTCCGTCCGTCCGTCCGTTTTGATGGCTAAACTGACATAATTTTCTGTCCGTCATGGACACGTACACGGACACGGACAGCTTTCCATATCCGTATTCCAAACGGCTGCGGCCGCGGACAGACTGTGTCCGTGTCCGGAGCCGTCCGTTTCGTCCGTATATATATAAAAAAACGAGCTTTCATCAACATGTGGACGGACAGTGAGAGAAGTGATTTTTGTATTTGAAAATAGTTCATCATTATGAGAGGATCATGGGAAAACTGAAAAGAATGATTGAGTTGACAATGGACGACAATAACTAAGAATTATCGGTTATCAATTTTAAAGAAGGAATACCTTTTACTTCATAGTGTCCGTGTCCGTCCGTGTCCGTGACGGACACATGCGGACGGACACCTAGGGGTGTCCGCACGGACGGCGGATGGACGGACACTTATTTTTAGAGTGGGCGGACGGCTACGGACTTAGCTTGTCTGCGTCCGTATCCGTCCGTTTACACCCCTAGTGTGGGTAGCCCAAAAATTGTCAAGCCCATCTAAGCTTTGGCCCATTACGTAATCGTACTCCACTCCACACCACCCCTCCCCACAGGTCCACTACACAAAATATCTTTAGTTGCAACATAATGTCTACGTGATTTGCTTGATGTAAATCAAATGATTAGAAGGGCTTTCTTGCCTTGTTCTTAAACATTCTTTTACATGCATAACATACTAATGTAATCATAAGTCGTCTCCTGTAAACAAATTCATGGGCCTTTCTAATTCAGGGTGAGCATGCAGGCCTTCTCTGAAGTGCTAAACTCTGGATGAAGTTTGGCGAATGAACAATAATTTTCTATTAAAAAAGTCGCTATATTTTGCTTACAAATACGATCTGATTACATGAAAGGTGTAAGATTTTGAAAGCTTTATAGGGGTGAAAAGATGAAGATTGAGGCCTTTCATGTCCGTGTGCATTCCAAAATTCTACAACTAACAATTTTGATTGCAACACCTTTGTTATATTCTCTTTTATCAAAACAATTTTATAATAATTTTTATATTTTCGCCTCTTTTTTCCCACAATCATAACTTGAGATACCATCTAATGGGGATGAAAAACTAAAAAATATGAGCAATCCACTCTGTAATGAAAAGAAATAAGAAAAAATTAAGCAAAATAATAGCGGCTTCACTAAATGGTCCCTCTTTGAAAATTCAGCATCCCCTTTGTAAGGTGTCTAAAGAAATTTAAGATATCACCATAAAAAAAAGGAAAAAAAATGAGAAGAACACAAAAAATAGACAAAAATTGATAAAAAAATGTAAAAGATATGATTTATTAAATTTTACTCTATAAGTACTAAAGTGTGTACACATATACAAGATACCACTGTAATAGACAGTGCTATCGTGTATTCAATTATATAATTTTTAATAAAGTCATATATTTGAATAAACAATTATATGAAAAACTTTAATCAATCATATATCCATTTTCACCGATTCTTTTTATATTATTCCCTATTTTTTCTCTTCTCGAATCCATCATTACATGACTAACTTTGCTCCATCAAGACTAAAAAACACTAAAGGGCCTGGGGCTAACTCTACTTTTTGTAGAGACCTCCGTGTGTCGAGAAATTATGCAGTGGAGTGGTTTTATCGCGAGTGTGCTCACAAGTCCATTAAATTTTTAACACATACGCTAATGGTAAACGTCAGATTACTTAGATTTTGACATCTAGTATTGATTAAAATGTGTTAAGCATCGAATGGGCTTATTAGACGTGTCCGATAGAACCGTTCCACTAGATAATTTCTCCTTCGAATCTTTAACTCTTTTTCAAATGCAAACATGCTCTATTATGCGGAGAGAGTATATTCATGGGACCCCTTTTTTTTCATACAAAATATTCATAGGACTCTTATCTTAACCTTAAAGAATCTCATTTAATGCCGACTCTTACGTACATCTTAGAAAAGTAATCCGTTAATTATAACGACTTCTTAACGTAATCAGGTAACTACATCTACACGTACACAACGCACTCTAATCACCCTCTAATCCTCCCTAATTACACCTTCTAATCCCCCTCCCTTCTCCCCCTCTCGTTCCCATCCTCTCCCTCGCATCCCTATGGCCCGCCTCCTCCCTCTCCTCCTCCCCCTCCTCCTCCTCCGCCCCCCGCCGGCCAAATCCGCCACCACCGCCACCGGCCCAGAATGCGACGGCCGCCGGATCCATGTCCGCCACCTCCCCACCCAATTCAACCTCGACCTCCTCCGCAACTGCTCCGACTACTCTATCTACGGCGACTTCTGCCCCTTCCTCTCCAACCACGGCCTCGGCCTCAAGACCCATAACCGCTCCCAAAGCTGGTACCGCACCGACCCCCACATGCTCGAGCTCCTCTTCCACCGCCGCCTCCTCGACTACCCTTGCCTCTCCGCCAACCCCTCCTCCGCCGACGCCGTCTTCCTCCCCTTCTACTCCTCCCTCGCCGCCCTTCCCTTCCTCTACGGCCCCGACGTCAACTCCAGCGCCGCCCATGGCCTCGACCTCTTCGCCTTCCTCCAGTCCGACCGGCCAGACGTCTGGTCCCGCCGCTCCGGCCACGACCACTTCCTCGTCATGGCGCGTCCCGCCTGGGACTTCTCCCAGCCGCTGGACGTCGAACCGCCGACGTGGGGCACCTCCTTCCTCCACCTCCCGGAGTTCTTCAACGTCACCGCCTTGACGCTCGAGTCCCGGGCCTGGCCATGGCAGGAGCAGGCTATCCCGTATCCGACTTCCTTCCACCCGGCCACCCCCGACCACCTCTCCCGCTGGCTCTCCCGCGTCCGCCGTTCCCGTCGCGAAACCCTCATGCTCTTCGCCGGCGGCGGCGGCGGCTCGCCAGCGGCTAACGTCCGGTACACCATTCGGTCCGAGTGCGAGAACCGAACGGAGATTTGCGTGTTCGTGGATTGCTCGAATGGCGTCTGCGAGCACGATCCGGCGCGGTACATGAGGCCGATGCTCGGCGCGCAGTTCTGCCTGCAGCCACCGGGGGAGACGCCGACACGACGCTCGACGTTTGACTCAATCTTGGCCGGCTGCATTCCTGTCTTCTTCGAGGAGCTATCGGCGAGGCAGCAGTATGGGTGGCACCTGCCGGAGGCGGAGTATGGTGAATTCTCGGTGTTCATAGCGAAGGAGGAGGTGGTGTACAATGGCGTCGGGATCGCTAACGTGCTGATGGGGATACCGGAGGCGGAGGTGAGGAGGATGAGGGAGAAGCTGATAAAGCTGATGCCGAGGATTATGTATCGACGACACGGCGGCCCGGCCGGGGTGTGGCCGGAGAAGGACGCGTTTGACTTGGCCATTGAAGGTGTTCTAGACCGGATCAAGAAGCGTTTGGCAAGTGCTCAGTGATTAGATGATCCTATATTACTTAGCTTTTTTCTTCATAAGTTACATTAATTTGCTTAATTGTTCATCTGATTTATGCCACATTGTTAAATTATGTCCAATTCATGTTTATATAAGGGACAGGATAGTAAGCAGATTTTTTTTGGCCTTTTTTATGTTCTACTATGGTATCTGAGGCTGGATTATATTGTATCTATCTAGATTGCATTCATTTTGCATGAAGAACTGAGAATATCAGTTGTTTCAAGAACAGGAGGAGAGAGAGAGAGGAAGCTAATGCTAATTAATTTTGGTTTTCACATTGCTGTTATTTTAGTGTATCTTTCTGTTTAGTCTACCAGAAACTTATAATCTTATTTCCTACTTTTAGACATAATTTCATACTCGAAGGCTTCTTCTCAATTCAAGTTGCAATTGCTGTTGTGAAGTACAGTTGACAACGAAAAAGTTTAAATTTGATACTTTGCCATGAAAGGAGAAACCAAAGTTGATTTCTTCTGTGCATCACTTTCGACTTCAACATCCATTTTTGTTACAAGTAAAGCTCTTAGGCATTATGTTGTCACTGATAAAGCTACATAATTCTACCTTTCTCTAGGAGAACAAATAAAGCTATTTTGGAACATGGAATATCTACAAAAATAATTCAACGAATAGAAGCGCAAATTAGAGGGCATAGGGACCAGGGGCTCCCCCGCAATCTCTACCGTAGTGACAACACAATTTTTCTTTTCGGTACAAGAGAACATCACAAAATTGAGCAGCTTGATTCCATGCTGAGGTACTATATTCTCAAATACCTGTACAAGTGCAAACCAGCAGCGTCACCAAAGAGAATACAACTACTCTATCTGTCCAATCTACGTATTTGGAAAGTGCATCTGCCCCAACTACTAGAACATTTTTATAGCCAAGGCCTGCATTCTTTGAATATGAATTCATTACATTTAAATAAACAATAAGGAAAAGTCACAGATTTGTGAGTGAAGCAGAGGACTGGTTACCTCTAATATAACCTGCAGCAGACAGAACACCTGCGAGGAAGCCACTACATGCACCTCTTATATCAATTGACAAAGGATTACACTTGCATCCTAGTGCTCTCTGAATCTGGTACCAAAAAGGAAAAAAACTTTCAGAGTATTCATTGGTAGGCCCAAAATCTGCTTCATGCCCACAATTTGTAGCAGTTAAACTTATGGTGTTACAGAAACAGGACCTTAACTTAAGATACAAGTTTGTCCCACAATATACCTAATACCCACTATCTATGATGCACGGATACGTATCGGACACAGATATTGATACATATCGGACAGATACGGCAGCGATACAGCTGCCTGCGTGTATCCTAAATTAAAAAAAAAATGGATATGGCAGCGACATGGCTGCCGCCGTATCCTGCGCGTCTCCAAGGCCTACCGCCACCCCATCCGCAACTGCGCCGGCCAGGACATCGGCGCCTTTGGACCTACGCACTCACCTTTTACTGCGTCACCTTTTACTGCGTCGCTGGGTTTGCATGCAAGCCCGGCCATGGGAGAGTCGTCGTCCTCTGACCATGTCGACAGCCGAGCTTGTGGGTACCGGAGGTCGGCCTTGAAGACGATTACGCCCTTCCTGACTCAACCCTATGAACCCTATAAAGAGGGGACAAAACATAAAGTTCTAAACATAATAGACTCATATAAGTGAAAAAAAAGAGCTAATTCTTGACGAGAATTAGATGCAACTACTTTTATGTGCAATTAATTTCATCACAACTGGGGAACCCGAATTCTTCCTAGGAGTGTAAATTGTTTAGTTTGAGCACTTTATCAACTCAATTATTGACGAGAAAAGACATTAGCTTAACTTGTCGAAGAATGTTATTAGTTTTGGGATGATTTCAGAAAACATCACCACAATATCTGTTTTTCGTATCAAATACTGAGTTAAGTAACCAAATGCAAGTTTTCTCACTGCTTCTCACATTTGCGGGAACAGCTGTTCTAAATTGAACCAAATAGTAAAGGAAGTCACTCCTGTTCCTCATTTACTCATGCACAAGTTGTTTCTCAAACATGAAAACATTTTGCAATCATGAAAGCACTCCAAAATTATATAAATCAGACAGCAGCTATTATGTACTCCCTCCGGTCACTTTTAATAGATACAGTTTTTTTTTTCAAATACACTAAAAAACAGTTCATTTGAAAAAAACTTTATCTATTAAAAGTAACCAGAGGGAGTAATATCCTCTTAATCGAAGGCAAGAGAGCAATACAAAACAATAGCAGAAGTTTAAAAAAACAAAAAGAATTATCCATCTGGCTATTTACGAACATTGAACTTTGAGCCATGTATCGGTGGCATAACGAACAAGAACATACAAACAAGCCATTTACATATGAAATTAAACAAAATAAACACCATATAACACATGAATGGAAAAACAAGTTAATTACACACCTTGAAGCCTGGACTTTGGCTGCCGGACCTGTTTCCAGGCAGAGCTGGAACAAGAAACCCTTTTGGCAACTCTCTTAGACGAGCACAAGGTAGATCGGGAAATGCCGAAAAGGGAAGGTACTCTGTTTCATGCAACCAGAGGCGGGGGAAAAGAATCCAGATGCATTGGCCATTTCCCCCAGAAAAAACAAACAAACAAACAAACAGTATAGCTTTCAGCTTAGCACAGCAAGAAAAGACGCCACAGAAGCTTTCAAATGAAGAGGAATGAATGATATAAGAGTGTAAGACACTTCTGTGAGACTCATCTTTTTCTGATTGAACAACTCTTCTACCACCAACTCGCCAACCCCCTTTAGGAAGTGGCAAACCAACCATCATTCAAGGTAATTATCTTGTTTCTCCTCTAACAAAAGTGCCTAACGAAGGGGATCACTATTGTCAGGGAGGAAATTAGTGGAGCCTGGAGATCTTGATTAGCTGGGATATGTCTACAAACCTTTCAAAATATAGCTATACATGCTAACTCTACACTCCAAAAATAAATACATGCTATAAACTACAAGCACAATGTAGAACAGACCAAATTATAAATTGGATGGACATGCTAAGAATGCTCACCACGTGCTCGTTGTGATGCATGGTTGAGCCTCTATAGTACGCCTCATTGCTACAAGAGTGCATAGGCTGCGAGTGTTTACAATATTTTCTGGATCGGGATCAAACGAATTTGTAGTAAAATATGTCCTCCCTCCGTCCTGTTTTAATAGCTCCATGGGAAAAATTCTTATTTTCTTCTAAAAATAAATATTTTTTTATGAAATAAAAAATGTTAAAATTTTTATTGAATGGTGGAGACCACAATTAAGAGACTTTGTCTGGGGGAAGAAAGGTTCCGAATCCACTTGAATTGAATCCGATAGAGCATCTAATATCCAACCATGAAAAGAATGAGGATAATTTTTTTTTGTTTAATTGATTATCTCAGGAAGTACATTTTCGTGAAGGTTTAACTTTAAACTTCCTTCTTCCTTGTGCTCATAAGAATTTGGCAAATTAAACCCACTTTGTAAATGGGCACGCTTAGCGTGCACTGTAGGGCCCTGGCCGTCAGATCATGGCCATGGCTGCAATCTAACTTCTAAGGGGGTCTGCAGTGCACTAGCGCTACAGCGCAGGCTAGATTTTCCCTTCGTAAATAATCAGAATACGAAAATGAGCAAGCACAAAGTGGTGACTACTTTGTTCCCAAGTTCCCATTGGAAATAAATTGTACGCAGCTAGCATCAATTGTAAGATACTGATGGAGTCATGGATGGAGCTTGTACTGGACCACTGGTAGTGAAAAAGGCCCATGATTTTGGATTGGATTGGGTCGTCTTTTTGTCCAAAAAATAGAATGGGTTTGAAAATTTGAGCCCGGAAAGACATGTCTACCAAGTTGTACGCCTCTCCTTCCCTTTGTCCTCGACTCCTCACTCTCCCCTGCTTTCACCAGACATGGAAAATCATAATCAAATATCATTATTAGACATAAGACAGATTAGCAATTGTCTTAAGGCTTTAACAGAAAGGGACCCAAAGCTTAAAAACGGAGGGAGGCAAAGATGAGACATACATATAAGGTCTCCTTAGGACAATGAATATAGGGCCTAGACTTGGATTTGGTAGAGCCCACTAAGGATTGCAAGTCCAAACGACATGGCCCGGGGACTGTGGAGCATGTATTGTCACGTTTTTCTTTATACTGAATGATTTGATTATTTTTAATTGAATGAGAAAATTTGTTAAAGATTGGAAAAGACAATTACTGTTTCCACTTTCCAGGAGGGATTTAGATATGTTCCTTGTGCCACAGTAAAAAAGAAAGCTTACATAGGAGCATGCTATATGATTCCACAATAAGTATGAGCATGCGCCAGGGCATTGTAGGACGTTGGATTTCTATTTGATAGCGCGTGTTATTACAGGTGGCTAGCGGCACGCTGCGTGCACCAGGGTACCTTTTTACATGTTAGTTCAGATCAATGTGGCAAAATGTACACACATTTAGCCTATTTCATATAGCTTATTAAACATGGTTAATTGAATTATATGATCTTACCCTGAATTTGAGACCAGCCTGAACATATGCAAATCCTTCCAACTTCAAGTCACAAAACTCACTAACATCATTAATCAGTGACAAAGCCAGGTCCAAAACACAACCAATCCATAAATGCTAATAACAAGTACAGAACCTACTCTCCACTTGCCTTCTCCTCCTCCCCTTTTTCTCATTATTGACACAGCTTCTCTCCATGAATTAAGCTAAGTCACAAACTTTTTGCTCCTTCTCATCTAGCCTCTAACACACATTCACAGTCACAGAGCGTTTCTTCTGTAATTCATTCTTTGGTCTTGCTTGATATTGT
Organism: Houttuynia cordata; assembly: GCA_039654745.1. Lineage (NCBI taxonomy): Eukaryota > Viridiplantae > Streptophyta > Magnoliopsida > Piperales > Saururaceae > Houttuynia > Houttuynia cordata. Next base: position 27,557,091 of record CM077505.1, read on the forward strand.
CATTTAGAACTGTGTTTATGAGTTCAAAACAGGAGTTTATCCTCACTTTTTGTCCTTTTTTCGCATAAAATGGCTGTTGAAATGCTATGACTTTTTTTCTTACTCTCATTCGCCAGCTTCAGCTGCAGCTAGCAGGAGTTGCAGGCGCCGCTTCCTTTTTTCCACCACCCTCGCCCCCCACCCTCGTCCCCATCACCATTTCTTCCACTTGTCTTTATCTCTTTTGCCGGATGATCATCAATACACCGCCTCCCGAAGCCTGACTCTGTTCTGTCTCCTCCTCCAAACGAAAATGGTGAGTTTTTCTTTTGCTTTGCTTCATTTTAAGCAGTTCACATGCAAGATTGTCATATATGTTTAGACAATGTTTGAAGATTGGAGATGGGTTGATGATGGTTTTTGATTTTGATTCTTGTGTGGAAGCAGGTGGAAGTTTCATGTTATCCAGAGTGGCTGAATGCCCTGCTAGGGGAGAAGTATTTCAGCGCCTGTGTTGTTCATGAACGGGCAAGGAAGAATGAGAAGAACATCTTCTGCTTGGATTGCTGCACCAGCATCTGCCCCCACTGCTTGTCTCGTCACCGCCCTCACCGTCTCCTTCAGGTGGATATCTTCCTCTTCTAAAAAATTCATAACAAGAACACTACTATCGATTTCTTCTAATGTCTCTGTTTTCTTACCTTTTTGCAGATACGAAGATATGTTTATCATGATGTTATTAGGCTGGATGACATGGGGAAGCTAATTGATTGCTCTTCCATTCAGGTAGCTTCTATGTTTCTTTAATTCAAATTGTTTCAGCCTTTTTTATTTTTTTGGTTATTCTATTCTTCTGAGCAAGTTCTACTTCTGATGCAGTCTTACATTGCAAATGGAGCAAAAGTGGTGTTTTTAAACCAGAGGCCCCAGACTAGGCCCTTCAGGAGCTCCGGCAACATCTGCAGCACCTGTGAAAGAAGCCTCCAAGAACCTTACCTCTTCTGCTGCCTTTCCTGCAAGGTTTAACCATCAACTCATCCTTTTTTTTTTCCAGAATTTGGACTAATCTCTCATCTGGGTGCTGGTTTTTATTGTTGAATTCGGAATTGTAGCTGAATCATATTGTGAAGAAGGAAGGCTCAATCTCCAAGTACCTTTACAAGTGTGATTTCTTGCCATTGCCGGAAGGAGCCAGCAAAGGCGATGGCGGCTACGTGGAGCTGGAAGACGGGCAAATGACGCCGGATTCCATTCTTGAATCCCCGGCAGGTTCGTTCTCGTCAGGGACAGCTTCGAGCGCCAGCGCTGGTACCGGAATTATGGGTTGCCGCACCCTCACCTGCACGGCCACCACCGAATTCGTGAGGAAGAAGAGGAGCAGTATCGTAGGTGGCTCCCGGACTGTGCCACGGCCAACTTGTCCTCCAGCTTCCGAACCCAATAGCCGGCGAAAGGGGATGCCGAACCGGTCACCATTGTATTGAACAGATCAACAAAAGGTGCAATCTTCTAGAGGTGGTAATTGATGCTAATCTGCTAACTTTCTACAGTTCGTTTTTAATGTTCAATTCTCTTGTTAGTGTTTAAAGATGGGGTGAGGCTGAACATGGAAATGCCTCCCAATTTTGTAGAGCAAAAATATACTATCTTACTATCTCACGACCTTTCTTAGTTCAAATTCACGGTTCATACATATCCTGTACTCATACTTCTTGCATTTCATGCATGCCTTTTTCTTCTGTTTGAATGCATTACTTGCTGGTTATGTTTAAACACTCTTAAGTAGATGATGGACATTTAGAAGAGTGAGTTTTAGGAGTAATTGCAATGGGCAAAAGCCTGTTTTTGATGTTATATCTTTGGAAGTGGTGGGTGGGAGCGGAGCCTAGAGGACTGACAGCTAAAGGAGAGTGCAAAAAGAAGAAATAAACTTTTTCTTTTACCATTTTCATGCTTCATTGTTCTGGACTGGAGCTCTTTTGCCATCGTATAAAACCGAGAGACTAAGCTAGATAAATGCATGAGATCTACGTCCCACGCCAGTCCCCAGCCACTGATCAGCCAGAGCCAGCCAGGTGCTAGTACTACCTCCAAAGTCGTCCTGCTTCTGATCATTTGTTTCTTCCTATTCTCGTTTGCGTCCGATGCAATTCACTACAACAGTGAAAAAGGCTGGTTTCAAATGAATCAAAAAAAGAAAAAAGGAAAAAAGCTGGTTTATTCTGTGCCCTTGTACTGTCCTGTGCTGGCCCGCCTGGTTCATACATGGACTAGTCGTAGCTCCCCCGTGAGCGACAGTGATCCCCCCATATCCTCCAAAACTTTGAAATCCGTCGTTTGCTTGCTAATCATTTTGCTATTTAAATTGTTGATGCCTAAGTGTTCATTTGTTCCTCCCTTGTGGCGCCTCAGCATGTCTCATGCTAATGGGATTTATGGGATAATTAGTGTATAATGTGTATTTGGATGGAATGCTGTGCATGGGAGGGCAATATAGCAAATATGGTGAGTGATGGCAATCGCTGGACTCAGACAGTTCAGGAGGTGATATGATATATTCCGACATGTCGTCTGTATGTTCTTTCGGGGGTTTCTCTTGCGTCTGAGGCCCACCTCATTGATGGGCTTTACCGTCCTAGACGTTTCCTGCGTGGAGACCGGCTTGTATCTTTTATTCCCAGGGTTAGGAGCATGGATATATCGCCGATATATCGGTATCGGATACAAACCGATCCATAGATACTGGTTTTTTAAAAATTTTTAAATATCGGTGATATTTAATTAAAAAAAATCTTTCATGTTTGTTTTTTATCTTAATATGTATTTTTATGCATGTTTTAAAATGTATTCTTTATTTAAATTAATATAATTCATTTTAGATGTTAGATTGTGAAAATATATAGTAAAAATTAGTTTTTAACGACTGATATTTTTTTACACAATATCTCCGATATTTCGTTTCTTTGACCGACCGATATCCGATACGACATTCCATAGTTATGAGCCCATTAGCCAAACAGTAGTGTTATTCCGCCCGCTTATTTATCAAAGGCCAACCACTCATGGAAAGCCCGTGAGATTGGCTGTGATAAATAAGTGGGAGAAGACGCATTTTTCTTGGCCAAATAATGTGATATGGGTCCGGATGCTTGTCGGGAGACAGATGTGCGTGGGGGCATGGCCATGGAGCGGTGACTGGGCATGTGTCAGTCACTTGGATGGGACTGACAAAGTGTTGCTCTGTCTCTCTAATGCTTGCGTGCTTTTGTGGTACAATTTGCATTTCTCCCTTGTAAAGGCTACAATGCATGTAGACAGGTATGGGTCTGGGCCGTCTGGCTAGTATTGATGCAATACACCCAGTTGGCCTCTCTTATATCATTGCAGCTTGCAGACAAAACTTGGGTACTTGCTCAACAGTATTGAGTCACTATTGACCCTAAAGAAGCAGATTTGCAATGCAAATTGGGAAATGATACATGCGTGTAAACAGAGGTAGGGCAGAAAACACACGTAACATCGGAGCTGCATTGACGATAAGAAACAAGGTATTGGAAATTTGGAGTGTGAAGTGCCTGGCATGAGTTTCCAGAACGGGGTACATCATTGCACGAATAATCGACTGAGTGAAGAATTGGGAGGTACATAGAAACTGTTCATCAGAAAATGTGTTTTCTTGGACTAACATTCTGAGCGGATAATTGATCCCATGCCAAGAACCTCGCTGTTATTAAGGCAGATGAGACTAGACCACCATAATCGGCAATGAACTTCTGGCCTCGTGACTATCCAGTCTATCTTTATCAGCATTGACAATAGTTGATAGAGAACACAGCAAATATTGCATTTTAGATTACGTTTCAAGTTATAGTAAGAAAACAATAAAAAAACAAGTAAAGCTTTCGCCCTCTGCATGGGCACCAGCATATCCCTATCGTTTGCCTTCACCTAAGAACGTGTAAAACATTAGGCACGGTTGTTCGCCTTTAGGAAGAACACAATTTACTGGTGTCTCAAATTTCAACGATGGAAAATGTATTCCTCACCCAAAGATAAACAGGAATCTGCCAAGTGCCAATGCATTCGGCAAATTCTATAATCGTTACCAATCAATCACTAAGACAAAGTGGACCTTAGCTTCCCCTCTGCTGATAATGACATGACATAATGAAAACGGATTTTTGCATGATAGAGGGAACCATGAAGAAAGCAAAAAGGTTGTTAACTTCAGTCATCTGTCGATGTTAATATGGGATCTGAGGTAGGTCGTTACAATGTTCCAATGGATAAGCAGAGCAGGGTCGGCTGTGCTGATATGTGGGCAACGAACCAAATCGCATATGCATAGCAGTCAGCCATTCACACGGCTCCCATTAAAACAAGGCTAACATAAGCCGCATGCTAGACAACTAATTCCGGCGGAGATGAAATGCCAGTTTGTAATAAAAACTACAGAAGGGCTTATAGATTAAAATGTCTGGCTCACCTACCAAACAACCTGGAACATCAAATACATCCCTCAAAGTTTCACTTTGCAACTATTCCCCACGACTTTAAAATCCCTGATACAGACGAAGCAACAGATAAATAAAACTGGCACAGAAATCCTTTTACCTCTAGAGTTGGTAAGGGAGGGGAACCATAGGAGACAGATCCATTCTTCACAGAGACGCCTCAAAAGAGCTGCTTCCATTCTCCTCCTGGTCAAGCATCTGCACGAACTCAGCTACACCTAAGGCTATTTCCTTCTGAAGTGGTCCTTCAGGCAAATCGAACTTCCTCCTCCTCAGAGAGCCCAACTTTCCTGGAGGCTGAGGATCCACCACCTCAAGCATTGCCTCAAGCTCATCCACCATGGACTTCTTTGCCGTTCGAACCATTAAATCTGATCCCTACAAATTGTGCCAAAAAAAAGCCACTTCACAAGATTGAAACAATTGTACACAAGAATGAAAAGGAAACCAGGTGAATTCAAAAACACCAACTTCGATATCAGATATCTGAGAAATAACACATCTTAAGTGCATAGCATCATATTTACCTCAATGGCATCAACAGTGAGAAGCAGAACAATGATTTTCTCAGAGAACCTCTGGCGCTCCTCTGTATCACAGGCAATGTGTCGGCGATAAGTGTAATTGTGGAACAGGGCCCTGATCTCCTTTAGCTTTGCTTTTGCCACAGCAAGTTCTCGAAGTTCACGAAGAGCCTTGGATCGGCGAACTAGATGAGTCCTGAAGGTGACTTGAATCAGAATGGCTGCATCTAGAGGGGATAATTCTTTCTTTTTCCCCTTAACATTCTTAATTGCTAAGGCCTTTCTCCTTGCAAACACCTACGGACCAAATTAGCAGGCAAGTATGAGAACATCAAACTAACAAAGAGTAAAAGAACACACTATACATACCATTTCAGTAGACCAACTGAGGGGCCGTTTGGGGAGTGAAAAAGCAGCTCCATCTACATTGAAAAATCCAGGGTGTTTCAGCTGGTTAGTGGATTATCCCAAAAATTCACTAACCAGCTGGATTTTTCAATGTGGATGGAGCTGATTTTTCACGCCCCAAACGGCCCGAATACAGACCAGAACATTCTCATTAACTTAGCTCACGCCAGATGATAAGGTTTAGAATCTTTAGATAAATCCCGAACTTCTTAAATTTCCAAGTTCTTAGCTCAGCTTTACTATTACAATGGAAAAATATGATTAAGCCAGTATAAGTAACAACTAAACATTGATTAGATACACTTAATGAGATTTCAAAGATCCAAATGCATGTATGATAGTTCAACATTTATCGACAGAACGAGACTTCAGAATATATTTACGTTGCTGCCGTTTGTCTAACAAGGTATGCTAGAACACATGCAAACCTTGCTGTTTGCATAATTATCAAAAAAACATGTTGCTGTTTGCATAAAAACACACGATTAGGACTATTCGAACTTATTGAATGGATAAAATAGCTATTGAGTGTTGGTCCACTTGATTAATCAGTGTCATAGCCCGTCAACATCAAGTTTAACTGTACTCACCATATGGTCAAACCCATTTCAATCATTGTCAGCTCACTCAAATGCTCAGTGTAGCACATACCTTTCAGAAACCCAGTACAACATCTAGAACAAAGCTATTCGATGCACAAATAACAGCCTACCACCCACCTTGATGCCTAGATCCGACCTTATCCACCAGATTTTTTAAAACCCAGATAGTCATTGTCACCAAATCACACAATCAAAGGACTAAAATGAATCCTTTTGCAATTGGCCAACAACTCCTAATTAAACAACATTTATAACCCATAACTCAAGTTCAAAAGCAACTTCCATGATAATCTTAAAAGTCGTAATCTTTATGGGATTGTACGTACTCTGTAGCCTGCGTACAATCCCATAAAGATGACGACTTTACTTTCGAGTGATAAATGCTAATTAAAGCGCTATCCAAACAAGAAGATCGCCATTAAAACATGTCCAAAGTAAGATGATTAATTAAGCAGTAATGGCGAAGTTAATTACTCTCTCACCTGCTTCAACGCAATTGCAGCTGGATCAGCGTCTTCAATCTCAACCAGTTGCGTCTTTGACTTCTTCTCCTTCTTCTCTTTCTTGTCTTTCTTCCCACACTTGTCTCCCTCGGCGGCGCCGCCGGCCGGAGCGGTGGAGGAGTGGAAAGTGTAAGTTTTGGTGATCGGACCGTTGGCTCCCTTCCCCTTAATCTCAGCCGTCCACTTGAAGCTCTTCTCCGCCGGCGTCGCGTTGCCCTTCCCGGGCTTGACCTCCGCCACGCACTTGTACTTCCTCTCCAGCCCGCCGCACTTCTCCGGGGCCTTGATCTCCGCCGTCCACTTGTACTTCCTGTCAGCCAACACCCGATCCACCCCGAGCTCCAGCTCGGTCACTCGGTCGCAGAGAGAACGAATGTAAAGCGCAGGCTCGGGCTCCCTCTCTCTCCGGTAACGGAGCCGGCGGAGGACCGATGACGAGTAAGGTGCAGTCTCGACGTGGATGAGGTCGACGGCGGTCTCGAACAGGTCGAAGGGCGAAGGCGGGAGGAGATCGAGCGGCGGCTCGAAGGTGCCGAAGCGCCAGGGATACAGGTGAAGAGATGATACAGGGTGACATTCGAGTTCGTCGATGAAGAGGCATGAGGAGTCGCGGAAGACAGAGACGGAGGAAGAAGAGGGATGAAGAAGGAGGTGCTCCATGATCTGGAATCTGCTCATGGTGTTGATTGGTGAGGAATGGGAAGAGAAGAGGATGGAGGAGAAGGAAAAGGAAAAGGGCAAAAAATGGGGAAAAGTGCGGAAATGGGAAAGCCAGGTGCGCTGTTGCGCACGGGAAGATAAAGTTATATTTTGATGTGGGTTTTTGAAAAGGGGCGCCGCGTCCGAGGTGGGGCCCGGGACTAGGCATCTGAAGAAAGTGGACGTGGTTGGACGGAAATGTCCTTGGGTTACCATCGGCAGCTTGGATGGTGGAATGCAACTTGGAAAGTACTAAAGTTGGTGACTTTTTTTTTTGGCTATAAACTAAAGTTGGTGACTGAGTGAAGTAATTCCGGGCAATGCAAATGAGTTGGGCAGAGATGCCGTGTAAAACTGCTGGAATGTCTTGTAGGGGGCATGGAAATCGTATCGCCGATATATCGGTATCGAGCCTAAACCGATACATCGATACTCATCAATATCGTTTTTTAAAAAAATTCCAAATATCACCGATCGGTTTCGGACCGATATATCGGTATTTTTTAAATTAAAAAAATATTTTTTAATTTTTTTTTCAAAAATATTTTTTTTGAAAAAAAAAATTTCATGTTTATTTTCTATCCTAATAGACATATTTTGAAATTTATTCTTTGTTTAAATTAGTATAACTCATTTTAGAAGTTAGATTGTGAAAATATACGGTAAAAACTAGTTTTTGACTACCAATATTTTTTTACACAATATCTCCGATATTTTGTCTCTTTGGCCAACCGATATTTTACCGATATCCGATACGACATTCCATGGTAGGGGGGAAAGCTGGGCCGAACTTTTTTTTATTGATTTGACAGTTGTTGTTCTTTTATGGAATAGTAGCTTTTGCTTTTCAATTTGGATGATTGGAGGAAGAGTATAAAGAATTCGAAAACAAGGAGTTAGAAGTTGAATGGATTTGAGAATGTGAGAGTAGAAAGAACTCTTTTTTTTTTTGTGAAAGAGTAGAAAGAATTGTGTAAGAAAAAAAGTAGGAAAAACTTGGCAAAAGGTATGAGAGCATAAGAAAAGGGTGATGGAGTAAGTGAGATTATTTCTTTTAATTTTGTGTTATATTTTTTTATAAAATTAATAGATATCTTTGTTAGAAAATTAGAAACGATACATGTAAAAAAGAATATAAAAATATAATATTATTTAATTATAATTATAATTTTTATATTTCTAAGAATCGGCGAAGAAAGATGGTACTGAGACGTAACGTAAGGTTATAGCAAAGGGAGATTTTTTGCATAGGATGAAAGAGAGATCTGCTGCCAGGGCCCTCAGATTTCTTTTCTCCTTTAATAATTTGGAAAATTGAAAAGAGTCCACATGGGGGACATCGGCTTCTCAGTCAGTGATCACAGATCACATGGCGTAAACGACAAAAACAGCCACTTGTATATAAGTAATTTAATATTTTTATATGAGCTGGTTCTCACAACAGCACCAGTGGTCTAGTGGTAGAATAGTACCCTGCCACGGTACAGACCCGGGTTCGATTCCCGGCTGGTGCATATCTTTTTGCCACTTTCCTCCCTTTGAAAATTAGTCTTCTATTTTCCTCTCATTTAATCATTTGTGTGATTAATGTCCTTTTTTCATAGTGATTAGTGCTACTACTTGGCTCTTTTTACATCACACAGCTCAAGGGAATTTCTATTGTATCACCAAAAATGCAGTCCGCCTCAATGCTCTACCAGAATCCTGACATGCAATCCCTTAATGGATGCTAATCTATTGCCTACCTGTAAAGTGGCTTGTAGAAGTCACAGGGAGGGCACTATTTTTCCTCAAAGTGGTTTATCCAGTTTTCTTGAGAGAATGCTGGATTACAATGGAACATATTCTTTCTTCATCAATCATCATTTAAGTACTACAAGCACCATGGAAACTATGCACGATTTCCGATCTTTTGGCCAAAAAAGGCTTCATAATATAGCAAACATAAATTTGCAATCACTTTTATTTAAATGAATTTACTGTTACAAAATAAATTATATATTTGCAACATTTGACCTTATAATATAGATAAATATTATACTTATTTAAAAAAATTATATAAATAAATTGAATATGGCCAAAATTAAAATGCTAAGGTGGATGCGCGAAATAACTATAAAAAATAGGATTAAGAATAAATATGCACGTGAGAACTTAGAAGTAACAACCTTAGGGGAGAAGTTTAGAGAATTTAGGTTGCGTTCGTATAGACTCATGAAAATAGAATAATAAATATTTTGGTGAGAAGATTAGAAGGGATACGTGTAAATGATGCCAAGAGAGGGGAAAAAAACCCAAGAGAAATTGGATGGAATTAATAAGAAATGATATTTTTGTTCTTTCTCTTACAAAAAAAAAGAGATGACAAGGCGTAAGATCCATGTCGCCACCCCGTATTGATAAAAAAAATGCGCTACTTGATTATGATTATGGTTTACAACATTTGAATATACAACATAATCTCGACACTTGAGTTCCTTCTTTTTCTCGCACAAGTAAAGAAATAAAACAATGAAATCATGTACAACGGCAGCAGAAAAATATGACCCGGATTCACAAGAAGAGGCAAAAAGAAACCATTCTGGAACATCCGCAATATAGGTGTTAGGGGACCTGGCATGAGCTTCTCCAGTTAAACATTTTCAGGTAATAAGAAGACTTACTGAAAGTGTTTTAAAAAGTCGGCTTCAGCTTGTGCAATAAAGTGATGATCCTCCCATTCATCACGGTAGTTCTCTGGCTGGGCAGCCCGATTCTTCCCAGTTGCCGCATACATATTCCTCCGCCACTCCTCTAAGGCTGGAACGCCACACTGAGCGGCAAGCCAGTCATCATATTCAAACTGCAACAAATGCAAAACTTCCCGTTTATAAAATATCCTGCTTGTTCATGCTAATAAACCACTTTTGTAAGCTTTGCTGTATACTTTTTCACACAATTTCATTGAATCTTGAATGATACACAAGAGAGGGGTAGGGTGAGGATTTGATGTTGAGCCCTATTTCATCTACATTGCACAATCAGACAATGTCTAGAAAGAGAGGAGAAAAAAACGTGCAAAAGGGTCGTTTCCACTTGCATATACAACAACTAATTTCTCGAGTTAAGGAAATATCCGAGGATCCACTTACTTGACAATTTGCCAGGTTGTGAGTATATCTGACGGGATACCCAGCAGCTTCAAGGTCTGCATATAATGCCTTAACGTCCTCCATCATTTCCTCCACTGATGGTAGTGAAAGTCGTCCGGATAGAACAGCTGCAACCCATTTGCATTGTAATTCAAACATTGGGAAAGGGGCAACCTGGATACAAGCTATTTCTCAATGTTGATCAAAATGATCTTAAACTCGCTAAAATGCATCAAAGTTAAAGAGACCCACCTTCCAAGGTAATCCAATAAATGAAAGATGGGGAGACAACAAAGGCGGGAATATGTGCTTATACAGAGGGCCAACACGATTATCGTCTACATTTACGACACCACCAGTTTCAAGAAAAGGGAAATGATATTTGTACCTGAAAAGCCAAAATTTCAGCTGCAATGTAAATGAACAGTTAATGTTCTATCAGAGTTAAACACTTAAAACTTCAATGCAAATCTTCATTGACTTTCTGTAGAAGTGTAGGACATATACACACTATGTATACCAGTATAATATAATGGCAGTACTATTCAAGCTGCATATAAAATACACACAGAAGAAGTATACCAAAAACACATTCAGTGCCATATAGAACCTGATAAACATGTTCACATGCTGATAAATTGAACCCATCACAGGTGCTAGTTACAAAGACTTTTGAATAGTTATTATCAGTGCTGGAGTACATTCGATAGAAAAAAATCACCTTCAAACTTCTTATAAAATTTCCCTCCGTTCCACATTAATAATCCTATTTGGTTTTTCAAAATGAACTGATTTTAGTTCATATCTAAAAAACCAAATAGGACTATTAATAAGGAACAGAGGGAGTACAAGATAAACAGATGAAATCAGGTATCCAGTCTCCCTAGAGGAGAGCATTCGAGAGAACACACACATTATCATAAGAATACATACCCAGTGCAATGCATAATGATGTCAGCATGAGCTGAAGTCCCATCTCGGAATAGCAGAGTACCATCCTCATGAGCTCTTTCTATCTGCGCTGTCATACATAACTGGATTATATTTTTCGCTGAATACACTTTTTTATTGTATTTGCAGTCAAAAGAGAAACAACAATTTATTTGGCAGGTGATTCTTTAACATGGAATGATTTTTTCCTTTTTTCCTATCATGATTACCATGGAATGAAGCCACAAATTATCATATCCTGGCTGTTTGATTGGGGATGAATCTGGTGCAGACCTTGACGACACGTGAACTTCCTTTGCAACAGTGGAGATATCCCTTGAAATATCAACAGCACTAGCTGAACTTCCTATCAAAACCACGACCTGCCCACAGTACAGTTTAACAAAATGTGTAACAAGCAACAGGTAGAATGCATTAAAAGAAATAATTCTCATTACAAAGTATACAGAACTCCAATGTATCATGAAACAGGAAAAAGAAAATGGCACATAAACGTTTTACCTTATCCTTGAATGGCTCAGAAAGACGATAATTGTGGCTATGTATTTGCTTTCCAGGCCATGATTCCATACCTGAAGACAAAACAAAATAGATGACAATGATTGGCATCGAAAAGAACTTTTCTTCTCATTGAGTGCCTTAATCATCCACAAAAAAGTGAAAACTACACAACTCTACGCACCAAAAACCAAAATGAATTGATTTCTGCAGCCAGTCCTCAGATTCAGAAATCTAATGGTTATGTCATCAATAGATCGAGCGGCAGCACTTTTTTGGTGTAATTGTCGAGCGGTAGCTTCATTTAAGTAGAATATGTACCGCACTATTTAGCAAAAACCAAAGGGAAATCTACACAACATTAAGCACCAAAAACCTATATGTATTGCATTTTCTCAGCCGATCCTCAGATACAGAAACCTAAAGATTACGGCCTTAATAGCTCGAGTGGTTGCTTCATTTAAGTAGAATATGTGCCACGTTATTTAGCAAAAACAAAGTGCAATCTACACAACACTAAGCACCAAAAACCTATATGCATTGCATTTCCTCAGCCAGTTCTCAGATACAGAAACATAAAGGTTACGGCCTTAATAGCTCGAGTGGTAGCTTCATTTAAGTAGAATATGTACCACATTATCTAGCAAATTCAGTCAGAAGAAAATTGACTTTCCTCGGCAGAATCAGGAAAAAATCATAATCAACAGAATAATTTTCGTTTGCCGATAATTCAACACAATTTGGTAGGAGTTGGCTCAAAACAGGCTAGAATGGAAGCCTAAGATCCATGTCGCTGACCACAAATTGCTGAAAGATCGCGCGACTCGATTACGATTGTGATTAATTCAGTACAATTTGGAAGCACAATCAAGCAAACTCGAATTAAGAATTATCAAACCAATGGAGAAGAGAACATGAAAAGTTACCCGGAATCTCTGCAATCCGGGGTTCTGTATAGTGTCCATTACAAACAACCACACCATCATAAACTTCATCCACACCAATCGCCTCGTCGCCCACCTTCCTCGACCGCACCACCCACCTCCCCTCCTCCTCCTCCTCCGCCGCCGCCAGCCTCACCTGAAACACCTCCGTTCCAAACCTCACCAACTCGCTCACCCCAAAGTCCCGAGCGAAGTCGTCGAGATACAGAAGCACCTCCCGGTGACCCGGGAAACGCCGACTGTCCCTCCCTTCCTCGTGCTTGGCCGCGAAGGGGTAGTCCCAGAAGCCCATGGCCTCCCTCGGCAGGTTCGTCCGCAGCGAATGGTAGAGGCTGCTATGGACGACCTTCCGAGTTGGGTCCAATCCCAGAAGGTCGGACTCGACGCTGGGGTCGTAGACCCAGGTGCCTCCGACCTGGTGGCCGCGCTCGAAGACGACGACGTCGTGGCCTTCCCGGCGGAGCTCCCGCGCGGCCACTAGACCGGCGGCGCCGGCTCCGATGACGGCAACACGGCGGCTGGAGAGGGATGGTTGGGAGGGCGGGAGGACGGGATAGGATGTGAGGGCCCCGGCCATGATTGGAAAGGAAACTTTCACGAACGCTCTGTATATTCTGTCACTGACCCCCTTCGTGTACACGATTTTGCACTGCGGGAAGGATCTTGCCAAGGAAATAATCAACTTGTACCAAAAAAACACAAGACAACCCGAGTGTGGTGCAGTTGTAAGGCGAGAAACACGGGAATCTCCCAGTTCAAATGGCACAAGACTCTGGGGCAAGGAGCCATTGATCAGATCGACCGCGCACACACGAAAAATAAAAATTATTGTCTACGCGCCGTGCAGGGGAACAGTGTGCTCATCACCAATGGGTGATGGGCACAGACTCAAGACACGCTGTTGTAGTTGGAGGTTCTAAGTTTGAACCATATTCCATTGGGCACCCGCTTGGTTATATCTTAATTTATCCGGTACATATGAAAGGTAAACCTTATATTTGAGGAGATTGGTGGCAGATACAATGGTCTAAGAGTCTTAAAACTTACACTCAAAGATAGAAAAATGTCTGCTCCCCTGTCTGGAAAGTGGTTTGTGCAATCAAGGAATGGGTAGTTAGGGGTACTGGTTGGCTTGTTCTGAAAATAGTGAATTAAGCATTAAGGATGACAATTGGCATAATAATCAGCTAAGTTCTAATGCAATCATTTGCATGTAGGACTCTAATACAACACTTGTTAGAGACCTTATGTTACACTGTTGGGGTATCTATACAGAGGCAGAGACCCTTCTGGAGTATGAGTAGAAGATAGACAGGAATACTTGGTGGTCACGTCAGCTAAAAGATTTGGGATCAAGTGCAGCAACTAATTGTGTGATTAGTCCTAAGCTAATTACATTAACAGACACCTTTGTCAATCGGGTGTGAATAATGTTGCTGAACGGCTTACTGTTGCTTTACTTCAGTTGTACAAAACGATTTTATTGACTTGCCTTCTTGTATAGCACATTTCTGCTGGATTGTCTGGTCCCAAAAAGCTCATATCAATTATCTCTTTTGCAGAACGAAAGGAAAATGGTGGGTATTGTAGATAACAAAACGAAGAAAGTTCATGTGGAGAAGCTGATCTCTTGGTGCAGTCCATCTTTTGTCCAGTTCATAGTTAAATTTGATGGAGCGTCTCGTGGGAATCCTGGTCATGGTGCTGCTGCCTCCGTTCTTCGTGACATGATGGCAGTTGGGTATCTGGTTCTGCTTACTGTATTGCTTTCACTGCTTCTGTGGTAGCTGAAGCCTTGGCATGCTTTTGAGATATTGCAGCTTGCTCTGTGGTCTGGCTGCAATCGGGTGGTCATCGAGGGGGACTCTCTCCTTATTATCAAAGTGACGGCAGCAATTGGGCAATCCCTTCTTCTATTCGGACTGTAATTAATAAGATTAAAGACCTCATTCGATCTTTCAATCACATTTCCTTCAATCAATGTATATAGGGAAGGAAATATGGTAGCGGATGCTTTTGTTAACTTGATCCTAGACATGGCGGGCTTTTTACATATTACTTGGCGCCAACTATGATATTCTCATATTACCCGGTTTTTTCTCATGACTTCTCATATGACCTGGAATCGGCACCTAGAGTACTGAAAATGCCCTTCTCTTGCATTTTCTATGCATTTTGTACCAGAAATACTTCATTCTTTTCAAAATTAGCGATTTACAAGATCATCAAGTTGGGGAAGAAGACATTTCGTCAAAGATCCATCCATAGTCGAGGTTCAAACCATCGCCGGCGTCGTCCAACCCGAAAAAAAAAATTTCATGCCAAAAAACTATAAAAACAGCGGGAAAGATGAAAAAAAATCTGTGATGAAGGGATTTTGATGTAAGAGCAGGGGGAAAGCCCTCCCAACTACAAAAATTAAGATTTATATGTAAAGAAACACAAATAAAGATCACCCATTAGTGTTCGACCGCTCCTGGACATGAAATAAAACGATAAAAATGGGCAAAAACGGATGAAAAATGAGCGAGTTATGACATTTTAAAAATTGTCATTTATCGTGTTGTCGACGACACGATAAATGACAATTTTCAAAATGTCATAACTTGCTTATTTTTTATCCGTTTTTGCCCATTTTTTTTCGTTCTTCATTATTTTTCCTTCTCTTCCACCTTAATAAGATATAGGATGGAAAAAGAAGAAAAAATAAGAAGAAAAAGGAAAGTAAAATGATTAAAATAGACAAAAGCGTAAAATACTCGTCGGCGAGCGACAAGTTCAATTTATATATCTTTCTGTGATACTAATGAGGTGGAAGAGGAGGGAAAATAAGAAAGAACGAAAAAAAATGGGCAAAAATGGATGAAAAATGAGCAAGTTATGATATTTTTAAAATTGTCATTTTATCGTGTTATATGCAACACGATAAATATTCAAGTCGTGTGGTCGACAACACTATAAATGGGCAATTTTAAAAATGTCATAACTTGCTCATTTTTTATCCGTTTTTGCCTATTTTTTTTTCGTTCTTCATTATTTTTCCTCCTCTTCCACCTCATTAGTATCATAGAAAGATATATAAATTGAACTTGTCGCTCGCCGACGAGTATTTACGCTTTTGCTCATTTTTATCATTTCATTTTCTTCTTTATCATTATTTTTTCTTCTTTTTCTATCCTATATTTTATTGAGGTGGAAGAGAAGGAAAAATAAGGAAGAATGAAAAAACAAGGGCAAAAATGGATAAGAAATGAGCAAGTTATGACATTTTTAAACTTGCCATTTATAGTGTTGTCGACCACACGACTTGAGTATTTATCGTGTTACATATAACACGATAAAATGACAATTTTAAAAATGTCATAACTTGCTCATTTTTTATCCGTTTTTGCCAAATTTTTTTTGTTCTTCATTATTTTTCCTCCTCTTCCACCTCATTAGTATCACAGAAAGATATATAAATTGAACTTGTCGCTCGCCGACGAGTATTTTACGCTTTTACCCATTTTTATCATTTCACTTTCTTCTTTCTTCTTTCTTCTTATTTTTTATTCTTTTTCCATCCTATATCTTATTGAGGTAGAAGAGAAGGAAAACTAAGGAAGAACGAAAAAAAGGGCAAAAACGGATAAAAAATAAGCAAGTTATGACATTTTAAAAATTGCCCATTTATCGTGTTGTCGACAACACGACTTGGATTCAAGTCGTGTCACATAATACACGACTTGAATTAAGTCGTGTCGTCGACAACACGATAAATGACAATTTTTAAAATGTTATAACTCACTCATTTTTCATCCGTTTTTGCCCATTTTTTTGCGTTCTTCCTTATTTTTCCTTCTCTTCTACTTCATTAGGATAACGGAAAGATATATACATTTAACTTATCGCTCGCCGATGAGTATTTTACATTTTTGCCTATTTTTATCCTTTTATTTCATGTCCAGGAGCAGTCAAACACTAATGGGTGATCTTTATTTGTGTTTCTTTATATGTAGATCTTAATTTTTGTAGTTAGGAGGGCTTTTCCGCTGCTCTTACATCAAAATCCCTTCATTACAGATTTTTTTCATCTTTTTCGCTATTTTTACAGTTTTTCGGCATAAATTTTTTTTTCCAGGTTGGACGGCGCCGACGATGGTTTGAACCTCAATTATGGATAGATCTTTACCGAAATGTCTTCTTCCCCAACTTGATGATCTTGTAAATCGCTAATTTTGGGAAGAATGAAGTATTTCGGGTACAAAATGCATAGAAAACGTAAGAGAAGGCATTTTCGATACTCTAAGTGCCGATTCTAGGTCATATGAGAAGTCACGAGAAAAACCAGGTAATATGAGAATATCATAGTTGGCGCTAGGTAATATGTAAAAAGCCCAAACACGGCTAGTGGAGCTTGCTGGCGAAATATTTGCCCCTCCGCCCCCCACTCGCTCCATTCACTCTTGTCTACGGACTTCTGTAGGGTGCCTGCTTCTCGTTTTTTATATTCCCTCCCGTTCAAAATATTGTAACATTTAAGAAAATTCTCATTTTTATTGGACCATGAAGCCATAAAGAAACACATGACTTCTTCTCCCTGATATCCTGTCCAACTCATATGTTCGTTCACAAACTAAATTCAAGTCAATCCTTCCAAATCTCCTCCACTTTTGGAAAGAAGAAGTTATGTGATTTACCAAAATATACACAATATTTTGGAACAGTGAATATTTTCAAATATATATAGTATTTTAGAACGGAAGAAGTATAAAGTTAGTTTACAATAAAAAAAAAGAACAAGAGTAATTAAACTCACATTCTTTCGTCCAGACAACGAACGCATGTTCTTCTACATAACTGTTTATATGTGGAGCCCATATATTTTCGAGAAATGGCGCACATTTTTTAAACAGATTAACTCTAAAATGATCAATTTGTAAAGAAAAAAATTATTATAAACAACATAATTTACCGTGGTTTTATCCCGTGGAGAACAGCCCTTAGGCATTTTTTTTTCTAAGCATTTACAACTAATACAATCAGTGAATTGACCCATTGATCGCATCTAAGAAACTTGGGATGGGTGGTGCACCACAAGTGTGAGATGCTACAAGCGCTCGTACGTACGTTTGAATCACTCACCCGCCCCTGAACTAAAAGGTGTGACATCGGAGACATTGATCCAACTAAAGGGCCGTCGGGGGTGTGAAAAATCAGTTCCATCCATGTACATTATTTTGGAAAAATTCACCTAAAGAGTGGATAAACCAGTTAAAACACCGTGAGATGATTTTTTAAATGGATGGAGCTGATTTTTCACAGCCCAAACCGCCCCTAACACAAGGCAACTTACGTGAACCCAAGTGCATATTAAAAAAATAAAAGAACCAATTCCACTAGGACGAAACGACCTCACACTTTAGTCATCGATGGAATTATGAAACCCAAGCCCCGTGACATGGAAGCCATGCTAGTAAAGATCATTCTGGTTAGTGGATTAGATTCACGGGCAAGTGGAATAATTGCACATACGCCCAAAAAGTCCACCTAAACTTTGGATTTCTGTCTGCCTGCCTCCTAACACCAAATAATATCAGCGCATAATAGGAGGAGGAATAAACATTGCTTTGCTCTTATATCTCTATGGTAGAGATTGGTGGGTGGCCAGAGCTTATCAACTCTCCTTCAACTAAACGTGGACATCTGCAATTCGCACTCAAGTGTGTGCGCAATCAGGTCCCCTTCCTTTTACTTTTGTTCATATTGGTGGATTTGATCTCCCATTGTAATAACAAAAGCTAAAGACTCATCATCTGGGCTTATGAGTCAAGTTATAGATATTAATATAGTCAGTTTCGCATAGTGGGTTATACGAAGGAAAGCACTTTTGACTTTATTGGCAAATATTTGGCACCTAGATGCATTGATCTCTACTAGTCATGATCATATCTACTGCGAAGTTATCCGGCTCTAGATTTGGAGCTTTGGAATCCAGGTGCTAATGGCTACTCCACTTGATCCAAGAGCTTCTATTCGACCTCCCTGGGCAACCTATATAAGGCCATGTTCTTGGTATCTTATGATATGGATGCAATTTCTTTCATCTTAAATTATGAAGTGATTTTTCAGTCCTTACAGCATATATATGGAAGAGGCTATGCAATTGCAACCAAACTGGGACTTCAGAATACATGAATCTGCCCAAAGAAGCATAGCAGCTGGCCACTATCTCTTCAGTTGCATCTCAGGGCAGGCAAATAAGAGGAGCCCTCAGGAATTAAGCATAATAGCTGAAGGCGCCATCTTGGAGTTCAAAAAATTGCTCTCAATCCTGGATAGCTCTGTTTTGCATTCTACCAAAAGAATTAGAAAGGGTCCTTTGTTCAATAACCCAAGTATCAACCCCAGTGAGTTAGCTGAGAAATTGATTAGCCCAATCTCGGTCGCTGATTATCAGCTGAAACAATCATCCAATCTCACTCATCCCTTCCAGAGACCCAGTGAAAGCTTCACCTTAATTCGGCAATCACAATCTTCGTTAATACAGCATTGTTACTCTGATACTAATCTGACTCTTGCAAAGAATCCTTGCTTAGTGCTGAATGGTAGTGTGAGTCAGGCTTCTTCTGCAGACCCTTCCAGGCACACAGATGAGTCATCTGTTAGCTTGCAGCTAAACAGCTTTGTATATAAGGACATACTGCAGTACTCTTCATCATCAATGCAATCAGCTCCGGAGGATTTTTCCATCAAGTTTGGTGGTATAAGGGAAGAAGGGAGCTCCATGTGGGCTGCTTCTACTGGAGGATGTCACTGCTCAAAGAGAAAGTGAAGCTTTTATCTTGAATCTAATACCATGGTTTTAAAAGAAATTCTGTTGAACTATTAACTTAGAAACGACCATTTTGTAGCTTGTCATTTTTTCTGCAATATTCAGACTAATCCACTTTCTTCAACTGCAAAGCAGGAAATTAAGGATCAAAAGGACCATCAGGGTACGTGCTGTGAGCAGCAAGCTATCGGACATACCTTCGGATGATTTCTCGTGGAGAAAGTATGGGCAAAAGCCCATCAAAGGCTCTCCATATCCAAGGTATTACAATCCTTGTTCATTTGAATGACTATTTTGTAATTGTTGTTTTGCCCTTGCTATAGGGAGTAAAATCTAATATAAGCAAACATGGGTGATAATAATAGATTTGGTTTAATTGTCTTATGTCTTGCATTGAAGGAGTTATTACAAGTGCAGCAGCTTGAGGGGATGCCCTGCAAGGAAGCATGTAGAGCGGAGTTTAGAGGATCCCAGCATGTTGGTAATAACATATGAAGGGCAGCACAGCCACGCCAGAATCACCTTTGGTGTACCTATATCCTAATTCAGCAGCAGCAGTAAAACTCGTGGACGTGTTTCTGTGTGTGTCACTGTACCCTGGTTCAAGTATCAAAGATTTCAAAAAATATACGAAGGTTTATTTGAATTACAAACGATAATACCGAAAACTTGTGGAGAGTGTGCATCCAGAATATTGTAAATTGCAGTGCTTCTTCCGAAGTCGTGTTTTGGGAGAATTGGAAATGAAAAGAAGCATATTCCTAAGAGAAGGGTAAGAATGTGGGGCATACATACGGTAAAACTCTTGTCCTGAAGAAACTGGCCAGTTTCAGTACTGGTAAATCTATGGTGTACATCCTTCGAGTAAACATCTATACAATTCATTTCAAGTTACAAAAGCTCATTCAAAATTTTCATAAAAGGCTGTACAAGTCCCTTAACATGTACTAACTCTAATCTTTTGCGTAATTGCAACTATTGCAATTATCTGATTAATTATTAGCAGAAGAAGAAATAAGGACTAGGCGTCTTCTTACTTCTACAGTTCTACTATATGCTTAGTTAAAAAAAATTGAGTTATATAAATTAAAGGCAAAATGTAATAGGCGGTCTACCGATGAAAAAACATTAATAAGTAACATTTGTTGCTGTATTGGCCAATTTGTAGGTTACTTTTGGTGTTAATTGTGTACCATTTATTCAACATCACTTTTTTTGGCTAAAAATTCATGCAACATCTTATTTAATAGAAGATTGGACAAAAGATTGATCAGAAGCCTAGCATTTTTTGCATCATGAAAATAGTCATTTATGTGCGGCAATTTTTAGATGATTACTAATACCACACCAACCTTACCAACCTTTTCACCACCATTTTAGCATCAGAGGATATGATATGCCATATCATCTCCATGTGTGATTCATTAGTTTAGTGTTCACTCCTCTGTAAAGTAGAGGCTTGAATTGTTGTAGAAAAACATTTTTGGGATAAACCAACGTTCTAAAACCCGATCCCTTCACCCCGGTTTGGTGACCGGGTCTGGATGTCATTTTACATTTTCTTATTGTGTTCACTAGAAAATAAAAATGAACTAAAAGTAGGTCCAGCAACTAATATGGGACGGAGGGAATACTTTGATACATACACATCCAGTCCTAAAAACAGAAGGTTTTACTTAAACCCATAAAGCTTTATTCGCTGATTAGTGTATGAAGTTAATTATCTATCAGACTATACCAAATACATTTTTTTCTCATTAGCAAACACTACATATTATTATTGTCCAAAAAGAATGCTACATATTATTCCTACCATGTTAGAGACATGAAGCATTAATTGAACTAATATAGGATTATGAACCATAAGATATACCCATGTGAAGCATTCCATCAAACATGCTTCAGGCACAACTCTAAACATGAAGTCATGTTGCATACTACTCTAGCTCTACACATATGCTAATGGAGTATATAAGACTTAGCATAAACAGAAGACCACTAAGCCAACAAACAGAAGACCCTTGCTTAGGTCATTTACAGAAAGAAAAAAAATAAAAACCACCAATTTACTCATTTGGAAGCAATCTCTTACCGAGAAAATGATTTGTGTGAAACCGGAGGATCTTTTGTGAAGGACATCGATGGCACTCCCCTTCGACTTGGAAATTGGGCCTCCACCTTAAAAACAGAAAAGGGTTTGACAAATGGGCCTCGAAAGAAGTTCATAGTTCATTGAGTCTCCACCTGAAGCTCAGTGAATGGGCCTTGGTAAAGGGCTTTTCATTTTCTTAGGCCTACATGCCTGGAGTCTTTAGCATGAATAAGCTAAACAGGTCCCTATTTGTTTGTGTTTTTTGGTACAATCCTATTTGTTTGTGTTGATGCCAATGCAATCACATCTCCCACTGAGTACTGCCATCATGAACAGAAAGCCTTCCAGCAAACATCAACTTAAGCACTGTCTGCACCGACACAGGAGAATACAGTGAAACAGTTTCAAAAAGAAAAATACAGTCACTGAAGATACGGATTGTCCAATTAAGTCAACCTGAAAATGAAGAGTGGTTGTTACAACATACAAGTGGATGGCAAGGCCGTTTGATAACGAAAAGATTGATGTTGCAAAATTTAAGAAAAGATTTTGGCCGAGGATGGTCTGTCACTAGTACTGTAGCAGCTTTCTGGGCATGCTCTAAAGGGAGATTGCGTTAGATTTGTCGTTTCATCCCATACATCTTTTCATTTCTTTATCCAACAAACAAAGCATTTGTTTTCTTTGAAAAGGGCTCCATTTGATTACAGCCTAAAAATCAATTTCAACTAGTTATGATGTAACTAACCAACAGAATCAAGAGTTCATCAAATAAAAACCAACAGAAGACAAGCATAAAAAGTAGTGTCAGGTAGGTATATAGATGAATAAGAGAGATATTTTATTGCCAAAAAAAGTGATTGAGGTATTTTTTTAAATCTTACCTCGAGCCTATGCATTTCTCCGCATGCACTTGTATGTGTAGCTTTAGGTAGAATGTATCATTCTTTTCTGGTGTCTGATCTTATAAAGTAAGTCTATAATCCTTGGAATTATCTTATAAAAGAAAATCTAAAGAAACTTATTCCGAATGATAGCAATGTTATAAGAATTTACTCCTAAAATTGAACTTACTTCAATTACCTTTAGTTCCACACTGAAAGCCAATTTGCATAAATTACTCCACAAAAGATGAGGGTTCTTCGACGAATAGTACTTGATTGTAGAGCATGTGGTGTCCTCCTCTATAGTTTTAGTCACTTGTCTGCGCCTGTTAATATGTAGGGAAGGCCTGAACGACCAATAGCGTCTTTCTATTGTTATTATTGAACTATAAAACAATCATCATTCACGCCTCATTGGAAGTATATATTCGGGCTTTTTACATATTACCTGGCGCCAAGTATGGTTTTATCATATTACCTGGTTTTTCTTCTGACTTCTCATATGACCCGGAATCGGCACCTAAAGTACCGAAAATGCCCTTCTTTTACGTTTTTTATGCATTTTGTATCCGAAATGCTTCATTCTTCCCAAAATTAACGATTTACAGGATCATCAAGTTAGGGAAGAAGATATTCCGGTAAAGATCTATCCATAATCGCAGTTCAAACCATCGCCGGCGCCGTCCAACCCGGAAAAAAAAAATTTCATGCCCAAAAACTGTAAAAACAGCGGGAAAGACGAAAAAAAATCTATGATGAATGGATTTTGATGTAAGAGCAGTGGGAAAGCCCTCCCAACTACAAAAATTAAGATCTACATGTAAAGAAACACATATAAAGATCACCCATTGGTGTTCGACTGCTCCTGGACATGAAATAAAAGGATAAAAATGGGCAAAAACGTGAAATACTCGTCGGCGGGCGACAAGTTCCATTTATATATCTTTCTGTGATACTAATGAGGTGGAAGAGGAGGAAAAATAAGGAAGAACGAAAAAAAAATGGGCAAAAATGGATAAAAAATGAGCAAGTTATGACATTTTGAAGATTGTCATTTATCGTGTTGTCGACGACACGACTTGATTCAAGTCGTGTACTATTCAACACGACTTGAATCCAAGTCGTGTTATATGCAACACGACTTGAATTTAAGTCGTGTTGAATAGTGCACGACTTGAATCAAGTCGTGTCGTCGACAACACGATAAATGACAATCTTCAAAATGTCATAACTTGCTCATTTTTTATCCGTTTTTGCCCATTTTTTTTTTGTTCTTCCTTATTTTGCCTCCTCTTCCACCTCATTAGTATCACAGAAAGATATATAAATGGAACTTGTCGCTCGCCGACAAGTATTTCACGTTTTTGCCCATTTTTATCATTTCACTTTCTTCTTTCTTATTATTTTTTCTTCTTTTTCCATCCTATATCTTTCTATGATACTAATGAGGTGGAAGAGGAGGAAAAATAAGGAAGAACGAAAAAAAAAGGGCAAAAATGGATAAAAAATGAGCAAGTTATGACATTTTGAAGATTGTCATTTATCGTGTTGTCGACGACACGACTTGATTCAAGTCGTGCACTATTCAACACGACTTAAATTCAAGTCGTGTTGCATATAACACGACTTGGATTCAAGTCGTGTTGAATAGTATACGACTTGAATCAAGTCGTGTCGTCGACAACACGATAAATGACAATCTTCAAAATGTCATAACTTGCTCATTTTTTATCCGTTTTTGCCCATTTTTTTTTCGTTCTTCCTTATTTTTCCTCCTCTTCCACCTCATTAGTGTCACAGAAAGATATATAAATGGAACTTGTCGCCCGCCGACGAGTATTTCACGTTTTTGCCCATTTTTATCATTTCACTTTCTTCTTTCTTATTATTTTTTCTTCTTTTTCCATCCTATATCTTTCTATGATACTAATGAGGTGGAAGAGGAGGAAAAATAAGGAAGAACGAAAAAAAAATGGGCAAAAACGGATAAAAATTGAGCAAGTTATGACATTTTAAAGATTATCATTTATCGTGTTGTCGACGACACGACTTGATTCAAGTCGTGTACTATTCAACACGACTTAAATTCAAGTCGTGTTGCATATAACACGACTTGGATTCAAGTCGTGTTGAATAGTACACGACTTGAATCAAGTCGTGTCGTCGACAACACGATAAATGACAATCTTCAAAATGTCATAACTTGCTCATTTTTTATCCGTTTTTGCCCATTTTTTTTTCGTTCTTCCTTATTTTTCCTCCTCTTCCACCTCATTAGTATCACAGAAAGATATATAAATGGAACTTGTCGCCCGCCGACGAGTATTTCACGTTTTTGCCCATTTTTATCCTTTTATTTCATGTCCAGGAGCAGTCGAACACCAATGGGTGATCTTTATATGTGTTTCTTTACATGTAGATCTTAATTTTTGTAGTTGGGAGGGCTTTCCCACTGCTCTTACATCAAAATCCATTCATCATAGATTTTTTTTCGTCTTTCCCGCTGTTTTTACAGTTTTTGGGCATGAAATTTTTTTTTTCCGGGTTGGACGGCGCCGGCGATGGTTTGAACTGCGATTATGGATAGATCTTTGCCGGAATATCTTCTTCCCTAACTTGATGATCCTGTAAATCGTTAATTTTGGGAAGAATGAAGCATTTCGGATACAAAATGCATAAAAAACGTAAAAGAAGGGCATTTTCGGTACTTTAGGTGCCGATTCCAGGTCATATGAGAAGTCAGAAGAAAAACCAGGTAATATGATAAAACCATACTTGGCGCCAGGTAATATGTAAAAAGCCCTATATATTCGTTATGGCAGATTGATCTCGAAATCTAAATGGAGCATATCCTTTTAGATTTGTAGGCCAGCCAAGATAGGGCAGTGGTCCATATGGCTGCTCCATGAGATTCAGATTGAGGATAGACAGGCTGTACATATTCAACATTTATGCTTTGGTTCTAATGACTGGTTTTAATCAGATATATGTTGAAATGACTCTCGTGAACTTCCTCCTAGAGGAGATCTACAGTTGTAAATTGATCCATTGACTATGAACAGCAAAATGGATATGAAAATTTTCATGCTTTTAGAGTAAAACAAGATGATGTTTGCACTAAGTGGAGTATTACACTTCAATAACATGATCATGATGTGTGTTATCTTGGATTTAAATTTTGTTTAGTCTCTTTTGTTTGTCTTTATGTTAAAAAGCTTGGACCACTTTGTAAAAGGTGAGAAGCGGAAAGGCATCCTTTCATTTCGGTATAGTGCTCAAAATCAATTGGCGTGTGATTGGTTGGAGCCAAAAAAAGGACTCCAAAGCTTCTTCTCAATCATACCAGCACTCAACTTTCTAAGGTGAGAAAAGAGGAGATCAAAAGTGGAAGAGGATGATAAGGGAGAACCACTTTGGCTCCCTTTGGACAAATTTGAATGATTTGGTAAAAGTGAGAATTGTTAGAAAGCAGCTTAAGTGACTTTCTTCTGAAAAGAGACACCAATTAAGGACTGTACATCAGTACATGTGTAACAGCTTGTTGCTTAGGCATTATAATGGTATGCCATAAGAGAGAAATAGGGTCACTCTTTAACACCACCTAATGAAATTAACAAGTAAAAGACATTGAATTTCTTTTTAAATATGATTACTTTCGTGGTTCAAGGGATAGTGATTAAAAAGATGTTAGGCTTCAAATCCCACCACTACGGGAAAAGACATTGCGAAAGAGGGTGTTTCACTTTGCATGACTGTGGAAGCTCCAGTTTGCTGTAAGATTCCAGCTTTTTGGAATTACTTCATGCATATTCTTTGGTGAGATTTCTCATTGAAATTTTTGGCCAGGCTAGCAGCAGAAGCAACAATGGTGCATTCCTTCTCTTCGACAAATTAGAATATGCTTCAGTGTTAGAATATGCTTCAGTGTCAGATATCAAATAGAGACCGGTTTATACGAGCTCATTCTTATAAAGGAGGCATAAGAACATTCTTTTTGGTCGTTGGATTTTGATCCGACTGTAGGTATCAAATGAGTAGGTAGGTGAGTGTGAACCGTACCTCACTCTTGTACTGGCATCATATAAGCCAAATTAGAGCAACCTCATTAAAATTTTTCCCTATCAAATAAGATAATTGAAAATATTGGTGTCGCATGTCAGGACAACCTAAGCCATCCATCAGGGAATTTATCCCATCCCAATTTACGTGCCCAGGGGATTGGCAGTGGGAAACAATGCCCTAGCCCATCATTATGATAGACTCAGACCCCTGTATAAAACTTTACATCAATTTCTCATGTCTCATAAGTGTCTAATCACTGCTAACTTTTTCTTAAACAAGCACAGCAATTGTGGGACACGTTACTTGTTAAGGAGCCCTCCGTAAGCACATATATTAAACTCCACATTGTACACCAAGTTAATAGCTCTCTGAATATATATGCATAAACATTTTTTTGTAAAAAAAAGAAAGATTCAGGACCACCAAGAGAAGACACCACCTCTCTTCAACTTGGAACTGTCCCAAATGAAACGTACTAGTTGTCTAGTACTGAAAATTAAGAGCCAGCAAGATCTTTGCAATCTTCCTTTCTCTCTCCGTTATCTAATTTGTCCCAAAACCTGTCAATGTACTATACTCAAGGACAAGCTGTTCCAATCTGAGGACACAAATGAAAGAAAAAGGCCTAAAACCTGAGGTCCATGACCCCCCTGTCTCTCCCTTTCTTTAGCCGTACAATTTTCAATCTATAATGCAGTCCATTAAAGTGGTTTTATCTCTTCTTTTTTTTACCCATAAAAACAAAACATAAAGGTAAAAGGTGATGAAATCATAAAGATGACATAGAGGTTGGAGTTGGAGATCTGAGTTTGACTATTGAAATGGTTTTGCTGTCCACGGAGAATTAAATAACATCAATGTACACGTAGGGTTTGTTGGGATTGTCACATAAAATAGGGCTAGAATATTACCAATTAAATTGACAAATATCTCTATGAAAATACCAGAGAGTAGAAGAGAAAAACCCGGTTCGAAGCACGTTATGTGCTGTCCTTGAAACAAATACGTCACCCTCCATGCACAGGCAATCAAAGACGTTCTGTTCTCGAGATATAATGAACCACACCATCAGTTTAAATGTGCACTTCAAATTAAACTGTCTGGATCTCGATTAGAGAAGAATCTATTGCTCAATGATGGACCAAGAATTTAGAGAGAAGAAGAAAGTGTATTTGATTCACTTGTGTCCCCTTTTTCTGTGATTTTTCGTTCTCATTATATAGAAAGACTATGTTTTGCTTTTTTTGGTAGAAGAGAGATGCAACTTTAGACGCCAAAACGGCCGAAATAGCCCGATAACCATCATGGCGATCTATCGCCTCCTGTATTTCTTCATTAAATTATAGCAGCCGATCGATCGTTTCATTAGCCGATCGATCGGGACTCAACACGACATTCTTTTTGAAAATTTCAGTAGATACGATCGATCAGTTTCATGCACGATCAATTGATCGCGCTATCAAGGCGATCGATCACCTCAAAACCAATTTAATTTCAAGTCAAATTTCAACAATCCCCACCATGACTTGATATTAAACTAGTCTACATACTGAAATGCAAATGACACATGAAATAGGCATTGAGCAATAGTATTTAAGTTTTTAGCGATAGGTACCTTGCGGGTTTGAACCTACACCTAGTTTGGTAAGCCGCCACTCTCACAAGTTCGAAGTGAATAAAGTCTTGAACTTGAACCTTAGTGCAAGAGCTTTGACAAACCTAACAGTTAGAGTAACTCCCTTTTCAAGATCACCTTAACTGCGACCTCAGTAGCACTCATATAGGTGACAGGGGTAATCTGCATAACAATGCCCCTGCTATATAAGCCTTGACCTCATTAAGACTTACGTCAACACGTTTCATGTGTAGTAGAGCACTCTCATCATAACACAAGAATGAGCATACAATATATTAAAATAGTGCTCTCCAAGTCACGCATTAGCTTATTGTTACCCATTGAATTTTCGTCGTAGGATCTCCACTCAGAGAGATTGGGTTGCTACTAACGATGACTTAATCATAGGCTTTCAGCCCCATTCCCCTAGATGAGTTAAGGACTTGTCTTGCCGACAATTCTTTCGTAAACGAATTAGCCAAATTATCCACTGATCGTATGAAACTTAAGGTAATGATTCCAGAGGTAGTCAACTTGCGCATGGTTTTATACCTTAGTTCAATATGTTTGGAGGACCTCTTATTATGATTCTTACTTTTAACCTTATCAAGTGCTGATTGGCTATCATAGTGAATCAATATTCCCGAAATTGGCTTATTCAACTAGGGCATATCTATTAATAGATCCCTAAGCCATTCCTTCATTCCTCCAGTTTTATCAAGTGCTACTATTTTAGCATCCATAGTAGACCTTGTTATTACAGTTTGCTAGGAAGATTTTCATGCAATTGCCCCACCACTAAGTGTAAACACATAACCACTCGTAGCCTTTGTTTCATCAAAATCTGATACCCAATTTGCATCACTGTATCCTTCTAATACAACAGGGAACCCGAAATAATGTAAACCGTAATTTGCACTTCTCTTCAGATATCTAAACACTCTCTCAATGGCAGTCCAATGAGACTCATTTGGGCTTTTAGTGTACCTACTTAGTCTTCCCACAACATAGGATATATCCGGTCTACTGCAGTTAGCCAGATAACTCAAACTTCCTATCAGGTGTAAATATCTAAGTTGTGATACACTCTCCCCATAATTTTTCTTTAATCTTACACTTGAATCATACGGCATACTGACAAGTTTTCTATCGAAGTAATCATACTTCTTTAGAATCTTCTCCAAATAGTGTGATTGACTCACAACTATTCCTCTAGAAGTCCTATCAATCTTCAAGCTCAGTATGACATTGGTAAGACCCAAGTCTTTCATATCAAAATTTTCGTTAAGAAAACCCTTAACCTTATTGATATGATCCACATTATCACCAAATATCAAAATACCATCCACATACAAGCATAGCATTACAAAATAATTATCAAAAGACTTCCAATATAGACATTTATAAGAAGTACACATTACAAAGTTATTAGAAAGAAGAACATTGTCAAACTTTTGATGCCATTATTTAGGAACCTGTTTTAACCCATAGAGAGATCTTAATAACTTACATAATTTTCTTTCTTGACCAGGAACTACGAAACCTTCAGGCTGCTCCATATAAATTTTCTCCTCTAATTCACCATTTAAAAATGCTATTTTGATATCCATTTGATGAATCTCGATGTTATAATGAACTGCCAATGCAATAAGCACTCGAATTGTAGTTATCATGGTCACAGGAGAATACGTGTCAATGAAATCTTGACCTTCCTTTTAACTGTAACATTTAGCTACTAATCTAGCTTTATATTTTTTAATGGATCCGTCAGGATAATATTTTTTTTTAAATATCTACTTGCACCCAATTGGTTTAAACCCTAGAGGTAGATTCGTTAGAACCCACGTCCCATGTGCAAGAATATAATCCATCTCACTCTGTACTGCCTTCTTCCATAAGGAAGCTTCGCTAGACGACATAGCCTCACTAAAAGTCAATCGATCTTCATTCCCCACCATGAAAGTATAAAAGTGTTCCCCATAGTTCTTCTATATCCTGGTTCTCATAGATCTCCTAACCTCCACATTGGTATCCGAATCAACAATTATGGGAATTGAAGACGTTGAGCCATCTTCTTTATGCATTACAACCTTAATATTTTCCTTCATAGGAAACACGTTCTCAAAGAATGTTGCATCATTGGACTCCTTAATAGTATTAGGTGCATAATATTGTCGATCAGACCCAATTACTAAAAACCAATATGCTCTACTATTTTGTGCATAACCAATAAATACCGCATCATAAGTTTTCGAACCTAGCTTATCCATCTCCACGTTTGGGATTTTCACTTTCGCAAAACATCCCCAAACCTTAATGAATTTTAAGCTTCATTTTATTCCTTTCATGAAAATCCCATCTTCTTTATCCATTACAACCTTAACATTTTCCTTTATAAGAAACACGTTCTCAAAGAATGTTGCATCATCGGACTCCTTAATAGTATTAGGTGCATAATATTGTCGATCAGACCCAATTACTAAAAACCGATATGCTCTACTATTTTGTGCATAACCAATGAATACCGCATCATAAGTTTTTGAACCTAGCTTATCCATCTCC
Source organism: Houttuynia cordata (assembly GCA_039654745.1). NCBI lineage: Eukaryota > Viridiplantae > Streptophyta > Magnoliopsida > Piperales > Saururaceae > Houttuynia > Houttuynia cordata. Next base: position 27,587,873 of record CM077505.1, read on the forward strand.
ACGTTTGGGATTTTCACTTTCGCAAAACATCCCCAAACCTTAATGAATTTTAAGCTTCATTTTATTTCTTTCATTAATTCATAAGGGGTTATGTTTTGTCCTTTATGAGGCACATGCTTTAAGATTACACACACAGTAAGAATTGTTTCTCCCCATAAATTCTTCGGTAAACCCAAAGAGGAAAGCATGGAATTTATCATGTCTATAAAATTTCTATTCTTTCTTTCTGCCACACCATTAGATTGAGGTGAATAAGGCGCTGTGGTTTCATGTATTATTCCTTGATCTTCACAAAATTTACAAAATTCAATAGAACAATATTCCCTACCATGATCAGACCTAAGTCTCTTGATCCACCTCTGAGTTTGATTCTCAACCTCCATCTTATAAATCTTAAACTTCTCAAAGGCCTCATCTTTAGACTTTAATAAATACACATGACAAAATTTCGAGTAATCATCAATAAACATGATGAAATATCGCATACCACCCTTGGTTATTAATCCATTCAATTCACAAATATTAGAATGAATTAAATCAAGCAAACATGTAGATCTATCAATAGATCTATAAAGTTTCCTAGGTTGTTTCGCTTGAATACATATTTCACATTTATCAAGAGATTCATCATTCTCTTAATAGTTTGTGTATTCACATGTACTAGCCTCATATGCCACACATCAAAAGAATCAACATGACAAACCAAAGAGTCATCAACTTGAAATAAAGAGTTATTACAAGAAACTAAATTTAGTTTAAAAAGACCATCACACACATAGCATTTTCCAATAAAAGTACTATGTCTAGTTATTACAACTTTGTTCGACTCAAACACTAATTTATATCCTTCACGTCTAAGAAGTACTCCACTAATAAGGTTCTTCCTCACACTAGGCACATGCAACATATTATGAAGTGTCAACGTGTTCCCCGATGTAAACCGGATGTCCATATTTCCAACTCCATAAACTCTAGCCTTAGAGGAGTTCCCCTTCGTCACTGTCCTATCCTTTACTTCCTGATAGAAAGAAACAGAAGAAATATCAACACCGATGTAAACAGTTGCCCCTGTATCAACCCACCAATCGGTAGGTTCAAATGCTAAGTTAATTTCAGATTTAGTTATTACTAACCTGTCATCTGAAGTAACCATGTTAGCCTGAGCAAAAGATGCAGCCCCGCCATGACTATGGTCCTGACCCTTCTTCTCTTTACAGTTGTTTGCAAAATGTCCATGCTTCCCACAGACCCAGCAAACCTTCGACTTCTTGTCCTTTTGGATATTAGAACCAAGTTTGAAAGACCGATTTTGAAACCTTTTGTTCTTCTTCTTATTGCCATAGGACTTGGGTTTCCCTTCCACAACATTTGCTTGAGCACTATCATTGGCCCGAGAAGATGAGCCTTGTAAGATTTTTATCTTACCTCTATGTTTTTCTTCAATTTGTATGGCCACCATAAGGTCATCAACGGACATTGTGTCCCTCTTGTGCTTCATGTTAACTTAGAAATCCTGCAATGAGGGTGGTAGTTTGTCGATAAGTGCAGGAACTTGGAGCCTCTCGTCAACGGGAATGTCTTTCCCAATTATCTTAGCCACAAAATTCTGTATATTTGACTACTTGGTCTCTAACAGATTTGTTATCAACCATCTTATAGTCGAAGTACTCGCTCACAACATACTTCTCTTCCCCTTCATGCTTATTTCCAAATTTTCTATCAAGAGTATCCCATAATTCTTTGGCAGATTTAGTGTTTATATGCAAATCATATAACTCATTGCTCAAAACACTAAGAATTTGTCCATGACATAGTTCATCATCTTGCTTGAATTTATCACTATCACAAGATTTAACAATTCCAACATCAGAAGAACTAGCAGTTTTATCAAATTCTGAAGAAACAGGTTTATCCGCAACAACATCAGAAATCACATAGAATATATTCAATTGAGTCAACTAGAATTTCATCTTAGTCTGCCATCTCATGAAATTCTTTCCATCAAACTTTTCAGGTTTCAATGATTTGTCAATACCCATAATTGCAGTAGTATTCAATCAACAAGAACAATAGGTTTGTTTCAAGATTGTTGAGATTGTCACATTAAAGAGGGCTAGAATATTACCAATTAAATTGACAAATATCTCTATGAAAATACCAAAGAGTAGAAGAGAAAAACCCGGTTCAAGGCATGCTATGCAATGTCTTTAAAACAGATACGCCGCCCTCCGTGCACAAGTAATGAAAGGCGTTCTGTTCCTGAGATACAATGAACCACACCGTCAGTTTAAATGTGCACTTCAAATCAAACTGACTGGATCTTGATCAGAGGAGAATCTATTGCTCAATGATGGACCAAGAATTTAGAGAGAAGAAGAAAGTGTATTTAATTCACTTGTGTCCCCCTTTTCTGTGATTTTTCGTTCTCATTATATAGAAGAACTATGTTTTGCTTTTTCTGGAAGAAGAGATGCAACTTTAGATGCCAAAATGGCCGAAATAGTCTGATAACCATTATGGCGATCGATCGCTTCATCAGGCAATCGATTGCCTCCTGTATTTCTTTGTTAAATTATAGCAGCCGATCGATCGTTTCATCAGCCGATCGATCGGGACTCAATGCGACACTGTTTCTAAAAATTTCAATAGATACGATCGATCGGTTTTATGCCCGATCGATAGCCTCGCCTCAAAACCAGTTTAATTTCAAGTCAAATTTCAACAGGGTTGAGAGGCTCTTATAATTATCAGGTTTGGTCATCAATTACTTGTTAATTTTGGTTGTGCAAACCTAGCTGTCCAGGTGTAGTCATATCATATTCATGCCTGCCTCTCAATCATTTGCATTTTCATAAATCTTCCTTAAAAAACCTTTAGTCTAGGTCTACTCAAAACCTAATTTGATGTGTACTGATAGAAGTTGAACTGGTATAAACTATTCTGACATACTTATTCAATGGAGACATGTACATGCATAAGTTAAATAAAGTGGGTCGGCTCCAATATTCTAATCCGGTAAGCAGCAACTCTTGTAACTTGTAAGAACAGCGTCATTGATCTAATCCAATGCATTGAGATGCTGCTGCGAAAGATCACTCCAGTAGCAAAAGCAAAAGTCGTCCCTCTTCCTGGCTGTATTAAGCACAAGGAATCATTTGTGTTAGCACCGAGGTTTCTTCTAAGGGCATGACTTGCACCTGCCAGGCTGAGGTTGTCTTATTAGAGGTCGATTGAAAAAGATGCACAGAACAAGACTAGAGATGCTGTAGCTGGCTCCCTGCTGGCTTGGCTTTCGTGTTTGCACTCTGCAACAGTATTTGTAGGCAACTGCTGTATTTTCTTGTTTCTTTTTTTGTTAGTGTGGAGGTTTAAATAAGAAATTAGGTTGGTTTTATGTGATCCTGATTTCTATGTAATCTTCTTGATGGTTGACATTGAACTGCATTTATCAAGTGACAAAAAGTCGAATAAAAAGATTCATTGCTATACTCACTAATTTGAGACTCATTCCGTAAGGCGCTTATACTCCAAATACATGCATGTTTTTTTTTAAAAAAAAGCCGTGTTATATTCAGTGTGAGGAGTCTTAAATTCAAAAATAGTTTGTAAAGTCTAAATGTTAATCATAAATTCGGCAACTAATAATATGTGTTTGGTTTCCGGCAATTGCTTATATTCCATGATGACAGGTCAGGAATGGAATCCAATGGAAGTAGGTGACTTGATGACTATGGTGTAGAAATGTACATTGTCTTTCCAGAGGGCAGTATTGCAAGTATTTTGTGGTCAATGGTCATAATATTGGAAGAGTCATCCATGCTTGAACAAAGTTCATGTCATGTTTGTGAAATGATCCTGTGCAATTCAACTAAAAAGATACAAAAACTAGGGTTTGTAGTTTGTACTTTCTAGCATGTTGGCTATTAAATAAACACGAAATATATGCGCAGAATTTCATGGTAATTTAATCAACAATTTATCGGGAGCTTGAAGGTTGCACTCGCAACAAAACAAATGACTGATTCGAATAAATTTCTTATGGATTTGGTAATGCTGTTGGTCACTCTTGCTTAAGTCCCAAAATAGATGGCTGAAACTCTCCTTTCTTGCAACTGAGAGAAAATTATTTGCGTCTTAGCTCTTTTTAACACTAGTTCATACACTAATACTAAAAAAAACAAGCTATTCCGTACACATGGCACGGATGAAGAAGTGACATGGCTGTATTTACCTACCCTGAGTTTTGTTTCCTCATCTGCTGCCACTCTTCCCTAATTTTTATTTTGCTAATCACTCTTCCCTAGTTATCATTTATTCCAACCAATTATATACGACCGTCCCTCCTCTTTAATAATAAGGTTCTTTAGCATTGTGTAATAGTCTATATTTTCTTTCAAACGGGAAAAACTACTCCCTCTATCCAAATTTATTATTAACATAAGGTAATTATTAAAAAAAAAATTAACATAAAGATTCTAAAATAAACTAAAATTAGTTCAGTTGAAAAAATTTTATGCTAACAATAATTTCGGACGGAGGGAGTATAATGCAGGTAGGTGAAGTTGGTTGAGGCGTAAGCATCCTTCATATTAGAGGTCATGATCCTTCTCCCTAATTGGCATAAGCAAGCCACCATTAGGAATAGTTAAACCAGTTCCTTCAGTTAGATTTATAAAAACTTTTACATAATAATTAGCGCAAATGCCTCATTTACCTCTAAGCGGTACATTCTTAAAGATTAGGTTAGGACCATGACACTAATGGGTGTTGATGGGATTGCCAGGACCAAGCCTGAGGAAGCTGAGTTCGAACCCTCACTCGCTTTCCCACCTACATAAAGTGTGGGTATTTTATGTGTACGAGCGATTGGATGCCGATGTGGTTCTCTAAGAGGCTGATTGGTTTGACCATTCTAGTCGGATCATAAGGACATCGACACTCTCAATAAACAGAAAATAGTATTCTCTCCGTTCCCGAAAATATTATATATATTAAAAAATATTTAATGTTCCAAAATACTGTATACATTTTGCCAAATCGACTGACTTCCTCTTTCTAAAATTGGAGGAGGCTTGGAAAGATTGACTTGAATTTAGTTCGTGAACGAGCGTACGAGTTGGATGGGATATTAGAGAAAAGAAGTCACGTGACTTCCTTGCTGGCTTCATGGTCCAATAAAAATGAGAATTTTCTCAAATATATAGGGTATTTTGGAACAAGAGAGTATATAAGAAGCCAGGCTCACATTTTCTAAGGAAGGATGTAACATGCAGTGTATATCCTATATTCGAAAATGTGTCCCCACCACATAGTGCAATTCGACAGCTCACTTGGAAGGCAGGTGGGCTAGGATAACAACACGTACGCCCGATCAAAATTAAGCAAAGGCACATATAAAGGCCCTATTTAGAAAAGGGGATTTGACTAAAATACTCATGAATTTCACTCAAAACAAAGTTATTTTGTACCCAGATGATGCGGTTATATGTGATAAACCGACAGTTTTCACTTATGAAGGGTATATCCGTGCATGCTCATTATGTAGGTATGAATATTATGTATTTTGATGAATAACGTTGAAGGGTATATCTACATATGCTCATTACATAGGCATGAATATTACGTATTTGACGAACAATGTAGAAACTATTTTTTCCGGCAAAGTTCATGAGTATTTTTATTCAAACCTGTGTACCAGCATTATGGCTCATACGGGTGAAAACTGGAGCACTTGCCAAAGAATTCACCAGGTCATAACTCGTTTCTGCTGTATTTGATGAATCATCAACGGCTGGCATCGGCTGTATTACAGCACTTAATTTTGATCTTAAAGAGGGCACTTAATTTTGATATTAAAGAGAGGGGTGACATTTAAGGTAGGCCACTTCACGACAAGAGGAGCCGCTCCTCAGTTCTGACACAATGATCCTCCCTCTGCTGCTGGACCCCTGGGAGTATCTAGCTTGGGGGCCCACTTTGCCCAAGCCCATCCGACCGGACAGAATCTGGACCGTGGATAAACGCGTGATTATTGGGTATTTATGTCACTTCACATTATTATCATGTTATGAATGCCCTGGCTGAGACAGTTGTTGCCCAGTCCATGGGCAGAGAGCGGCCGGCAGATAGTATTATAGTAAGCCAATTAATATTTGAAATCATGCGTTGCAGGTAGTTATGATAATTATAACCATATAATAACCCACATTTTACTGTTTTCCTATTCTATGATTATGTTAGCTCTCAATATTAAAATCATCATTCAATCATCACTAGATTACATGTTTTTAACCATACACTAAGTAACTAAGTCTCTAAGTAAATTCATCAGGGTGTTGGTGTGGTAGACCGGACATATTTCCTGAAGCAACCGGAGATCCTGAGTTCCAAAGTATTATATACCATTCTACTTGGTATGTACTCTCTTTATTTTAAAATATTATATATATTTAAAAATATTGACTGTTCTAAAATACTATATATATTTTGCCAAATCACGCGACTTTTTCTTTCTAAAATTGGAAGGCTTAGAAGAATTGATTTGAACTTTGTTCGTGAACGAACATACAAGTTGGAAAGGATATTAGGGAGAAGGAATCATGCGACTTCATTGTGGCCTTCATAATAGTCCAATAAAAATGAGAAATTTCTCAAATGTACATAGTCTTCTTTTGGAACGGTGAGATTATGATTATGTGCACTGAGAGACCAGTTCCTTTGCCCCCTTCTAGTCGGGAACTTATGACTCAGTCGTTACAAAAAGAAAAAAAACTAAGGAAATTAAAGTGAAGCCTAGTGATATGGATTGGATTTGCAGGGCATTGCAGTTTTTCATGGCAGTTGGCAGCCCTTTTGAAGCAAACCAGTCTAGTTAAAGGCAGTAGGGTGGTGGTGGTGGCTGAGAATCCAACAGAGAGAGGTTCAGAGAGTGGGGGATGTAAAGAAACCATTTATGTTCCTCAACCTGAGAGCCAAATCTTGCCATCTTTGGTGGCTCAGTGCCCAAAAGATCTTTTTTCTGAGAGAGATCCTCCTGTAAACGAAAGGCAATCCAACAACAAGACTGGGAAGAGGGTGGTTGGGGCTGTGCCCACAAGCTTTAACCCCCCAACAAAGTACCTTTTTTCCGTAGAAAGCTGTGTAAAAACATACGGACTCGTGAGTTTGATTTCCCCCATTTGTTGTTTTTCTTAAAAGCGCAACAGCAGTAGTAGTAAAGGACTTCAGGACGACGACCCTGTTTCTTGTCTCTTTGGCAGCCCAGCCTCCTCGTGCAGAGAGAGATCCCCCCAACCTCCCCGCACTACAAATATCCCTTTCTCCCCCTCCCTCTCTGCCCCTTTCCTCTGCTTCTGGCTTTTGTTACTTCCTTGCCCAGTTGCTTCTTTGCTTTGCAGCTTCTCTGCAATGTCGGCTTGGGAGGAGAAGGACCCAAGAGTCAATGGCATCGCCTCCTCCATCCGGGTGGTGCCCAACTTCCCAAAGCGAGGTGCTATATGATTTCCCATGCTTGTTTCCTTTCCTTTGGTCGCTACTTCCTCTACCATTTGATCTTCTCTAGTAAACTAGTACTATGTCTGTTATTGATGTAATTAGTTTGTTGCATGTTGTTTCTTGTTCTCCTCATCTTGTAGTGGTATTTATTGTTGTTTATCAGCTTTATTATGCAATTTATCCTTATCTAGTAATTCGTTTTCCCTTGTTGGAAATCTCTTTTGGGCTTGTCTGAGGTCGTATCTGCATTTCGGAGTTGATATGTGTGGATACATGCATTGTTGTTACAAGGGAAATGTCCTTTTTTTGAAAAGGTTGTTGCTGACTGAATTTTCTTCTGTGGTGGGGCGTGGCAGGGATAATGTTCCAAGATATAACAACGTTGCTGCTTGACACCAAGGCTTTTAAGAACACCATTGACATGTTTGTTGAAAGATATAAAGGGAAGAACATTTCGGTAGTGGCAGGTATATACAAAATTTTCGGCAACTGTTATTATTTTTTTGGTTAAGAAGTGGAGCACTGCTTCCTCTTTTGTCGCATGGATTTTGTCACTTTGATCGTTGGGTATATGTGTTACTTTTTTTTATTGAACAGGGTATATGTGTTGCTTATGACCATACACTCCTCTTAGAGAGAAGTATTAGACTTAAAATGTTGACTTTTCATTTTTCAGGTCTGAAATGGTGATTATTTGTGATTTTTGTTCCCTCTTTGTCTTTAAGCCAGCTAAGCATTGATTGGTACATATGGTTATTCCAATTTCAGTTTTAAGCTCATCTTCTCTCTTTTTTTTATAATATATATATATATATCGTCTTTTTTTTACTAGTTTACTAGGGATACTTTCACGACACTTACAGAATACACATTTCAGTTAATCTTTTGAAAACTTACAGTTCTAAGATTTAGGACTGTACGCGATATCTTAAATTATTTCAGGTTACATGTTGAAACTTCCACTCTTTTAGTGGTGTGGATCTATATTCTCTATTTTCATGGTCATTCGTAGCTGCTTGGCTTATTAAAGTATGTAATTTTATGCCGACGCTGGCATTTAGCCTGTCTACCTCTTGAGATGACTTCATAAAAGCTTGACTTGGACAAGCACTTGGCCTGTGTAACTTTTGAAGTGAATCCAATTACTAAGTGTCATACGACCATCTAGATGCTTCTATGTGTAGCAGTTATTGAACTTATGTATTGTCACTTTATACTTCACATATTAGCTCCTCATGATAATTGTAGTTGTAATCCGTCCTAAATGCTTAATTTACTTCTAATGTGATTATATTTGGTCATGTAGGAATTGAGGCGAGAGGTTTCTTCTTTGGCCCTCCAATAGCTTTAGCAATTGGTGCTAAATTTGTCCCTCTCAGAAAACCAAGGAAGTTGCCAGGTAATGCATTTGGATCTTTTTGTTTCTTACAAACATAATGCTCCTGTCATAAAGAATATAAGTCGCCTTTTGGTGGCAGACCATAGAAACTCTTTTTACACATTTTTTATATGCTTGAACTCGTTATGTTTTTGCTGTTGCTTCTGCATATGGTCACTTATTCTACCTTCTAAAGAACGTTGTACAGTTTGTTGTCTTCTTAATATGGTAGTGGTGCAGAAGGATGTAAATTTCAGCAGTGGTTCTTGTGCACCTTATTAGAAAAAAAATGCAGTGGTGCATAAGAACCACTGCTGCAATTTACATCCTTATTATAGTAAGTAGTAGGTGGATAATTATTATGTGGATCTGCAATTCCACTGTACATTGACTTTCATATTTGAGCACAGTTCACGAAATTTGTAAATGACATTGATTGGTTTTGCATATTTTAAATGGTCATTTCCTGGCTACACATAGTCGTGGGCAGGGAGAAGATTTAGGGGTTTTATCTTATCCACGACAATCAGGGGAAGGAGTGGGAGGACCTGGGAAGAACCACTTACTATTTTTTCAAAGTCCTTGTTGGCTTGCCAGGTTTTGTATTTGATTTACACAAGGTAACACAACTTGGAGCCCCATCGCCACCCCCGTCCCACACCCTGTAAACAAATAACCAATATGTCCACAGTTATTTTACTATACTGTATCAGTCTATATATGCTTTCGTATACCAGCTAGTGTGCCTTAATGGTGATAGGTTCTTCTTATCGGCATACAACAGTTTGTGCTAGATGACAGGGGCTGCGTTGCATTTTCACTCGTGAAATACCATCTTCTCTTTTGTTTTTTCATGTTGTTTTGCTATGAACCTGTATATGGTTCCATGCTGATTAACAATTTATGATGCCACAAGTTCTTGTATATATAGATATATATATATATATATATATATATATATATATATATATAGCACTCTATTTCTAATTCCTTGTTTTCTTCTGCATCAATTGTTTGTTTCAATCTGTATGTATTCTCATATGTGTGTGCATACATGCGAACATTCAATTTGTTGCTCATCCACACCTAACTTGTTCTAATAACTTGGTCATTTATATATCCAAAGGCCAGTCTACATTTATATGCTTTGATTCATTTGAGATTTATAAATAACAATTATGGACCTTCATTTTGTGTCAAACTTTCAGGTCCCGTAATCTCAGAGGAATATGTGTTGGAATATGGAAGAGATTGCCTTGAAATGCATATTGGAGCCGTTGAACATGGTGATCGCGCTTTAGTTGTTGATGATTTGATTGCCACTGGTGGCACACTTTGTGCAGCAATGAACTTACTCGGTATGATAACCTGCAATTTCATCGACTAACTTTAGTTATTCATGCAAATTGGTATGTGTTATAGTCTAATTTCCCTTTTCTCATAGGCATTTATCATCGGTGCAGCAACTTATTCTTTATGAAATTTGCAAATTGTTTCTCCTGAAACCCATTCTCAGTAGACTTACTCAAGCCATGTTTGTGCTTGTGGCTCACATTTCCTCCTCGTGGTTAAAGGCTTGTTATATCTTGGAAAAACATGATTGCATGTCTTTAAGAAACACGCACAATTACCTGAACATGTTTTTCCTTATGAATAAAACATTACAAATTCGTTGATTGATATGCAATTTTTCTTTTTCTTATGCTCTCACCAAGTTATCTAACCCAAAGTGGCTCCAACACAACTCAGCCTTACACTAGAAAAGTGGAAACATGAATATACCATGATTGGCTTTGCTTTCAACATTCATAATTTTGGGATTTGGTTTATCTTTTGTATAAAGGAAATTTTAAACACTAAAGAAGTATGTAATGAATCAATTGTTTCAGGTCCTGATTTCCAGTAGGGATGTGGTATAGTGCTCGTCTCTTGTGGATAAAATTTCTAGTTGCTTAAGTATAAAAATGTAGTTGGTTCTTCTCCGGTTTTATATATAAGTCAATACTGCATCCATATTTGGAGACTGAAGTAGGCAAATTAGTTTGACTCGTGTTAATACAAGGGCCTTTTTGTTGGAATTTTCTGTTTTTTTGGGGCAAACAGGAATTTTCTATATTTGAAGTTTCTTCTTCTCTTTACAGCATGAATGTGCTTAAGATGCATTTACATTTTGGTTTTTCAGAACGTGCTGGTGCAGAAGTTGTTGAATGTGCTTGCGTGATTGAAATTCCAGAACTCAAGGTGTGTACTCTAATACAAAGCTACGAGAAATAGGCTTTTAAATGCAAAACTCAGGACTATTTCAGTTGAATTGAGATGTTTTGTGGAACTGATGAACACTTGGTGTTGCAGGGTCGCGAGAGGTTGAATGGTAAACCATTATACATACTTGTCGAGTCTCGTTAGTCTTGACAGAAATTTTATGCGTCACATGACATTATCCCATAATGCCATTTTCTCTCATTGTAATCGCTGTCTACGTTTACATTCTTATCTCCAGCTTTTAAATGCTGATTTTTTTTTAAAATCTTTTGGACCCGTTTGGTTAAATAAGTTGGACTAGTACGAAAACTCATGCAGTTGCAGAAACCAAGTAAATGTGGAATGATAAATATGTTCTGCCCATGAGGATGCGCTGACAAAGAGAGCCTAACGAACAAAAAACAGAGGGCCTGTACACCACTGCATGGTGGGGTTGTGCTATGAGTTGATTGTTTGTGGGAGGGCTGGCATATGCTAATAAACTTGCTGGCACTGAATGTGAACAAACCTGTAGTCTGTAGGCCCTCAACATTAACTTTATATACCTTTCGATGAGAGTTGCAGAATTGGAGGCGGCAGCCTCATAGCACCCTCAACCTGGAATCCTAAGTTGAGTGGGTTTATGGGCGTTGGCTCTAACTCGGGATCCAATGATTCAACCATAAATAGGGAAGTCCGGCTGTAACTAGTTTGGCTATGACAGTGTGCGGAATTGGAAGTTGGCTTCTGATGGAATTAGTTTAAGCGGACAAGCGTCTCTGTTTGGTTACAGAAGCCAACTTCGACCGGAAGTGGGCAGAAGGCGGAAGCAATTCCGTTGGAAGTTGGGTGGAAGTACACGAGCAAGGCAGAATTTTTACTTCCACCCAACTTCTGCCACCAAACGGACTTCTGTGGTCGGATTCCAGCGAAATGGGTCAGAAGTTGAAGGGAGGTTCGATAGCCAAACAGTTACTTTGGTTCTAGGCTCTTGTCGTCTGCTGCAGAAAACTCGGCATTCAAGAACCATGATACTTTCATGTGCGAATCAATTGTTGCTTATCAGAAACGTAATCTGAGTATAAGCTTTCCTGTCACAAGATGTGTCTGTTGGTAGAACCTTAGATATGAAGAACATGAAGTAACTATCTGTCTAGAAGTGGCCAAGTGATCGATTTCAGTAGTTATATTCAAAATTTTGGCAATTATGTGCATCTACGAGGGTGGTGTGGCCAGCTAAACCTAATATACGAGCAAGTCTCCTTGGACGACACTAGAAAGCGATGTGAGTTATTGTATCATATCCTCCCTTATTGAAGGTTTAGGTTCTGTGCCTGCATCCTCTGCCCCCCATCCATAATGGTTGTAAGGGAGAAGTTAATGTTATTGTGAGCCTGCGGCATGTGCCACATTAGTCACAATGCGGCCCCATAAAGGGATAAGAGACAGTGCTGCTACTGCCCATTCCCTACCTGACCAGTGATGACCACTGAGGTGTCTAATTGTCTATACATTTCAGATCTTTTCTAAACTACTGTTTGGCCAACTTCACCATTTTCCAACACGCAATGTTAATGTTTTCCTGGTACAGAACGTATTGATATAGTGTTTTTAGATAGAAAGCAAATGAGATAGGAGTATAGCTGGTGAACAAATTGAAATAGGCAAATGGGGCAATTACCCTTCTTTTCTGCTCCTTCATTTAATGCTCTCGGAAGGTGGGGAAGGCAATTATGATTCCTTGGACTAATATTACAATTTATTTCTTGTCCTGTAAACTAGTATTATAGTGATGTATTTCTTCTCTCCAACCCCTATATCTACTAGCACTTAATACTGAGGTGAAGTGATCAGCTTTTCTAGTTCTTTAATTCACTGAAAGGTGTCCATCGGACCCAAAAACAATACAGTACATTATCAGAACACCCAATTGTGCTATAAGCACTCAGCTCTCAGCTCACAACCATGAGTCCATGACTCCCTGTTTTGTGCTTGGAAATGAGAGGGCCCTACTATGCGCATTACGTATCTCATGGAGGCTCTATGATTGTACAAGAATCAGATGCTGATTAATAGAGCACATGCATCCATTCTATCTTGGTGTAGAACAATATTGGCCGCATCATTCCCCCTTCATATTAAAATTCACCTTGTAAGAGTGACAGTGACAGTTGCATCCCAACAGCCAAGTTTTGCGTTTGCCCCTGTGAATAACTGGATGTGCTTAATCAAAGCTTTAATCTTGATTATTCTTCAGGTCACATTGTCATTATCACCTTCCATCAATAGAGTCTCGTAACATGGTGTTTTGGGTTGTCTTGTTCTTCCAATTTCATCTTCCTATTCAGCTCAACGAATACCTAACTCCCCGATTTGTTAAATGGCACATCAAAGGTGGACCTCCATTGTTTGGCCAAATTCTTAGTTGAACAGAAAACGATCCCCTGAATAAATTATCAGTAGTTAGTAGCCTAGCGAATTACATCACCATTAGGGATCAGGCTAATATAGTTCGCATAAACTTGATAAGTATTTCTGAAAAAAGTGAAATCATGCTAACCTAATTATTACGTTGCTTAATGTACTTTTATTTTATAGTACAAAATGTAGGTAGACTACAATTGAAATGGTCAGTCAATTGCATCATTCAAACCAAACAGACACGCATGCCATGTTCATGCCCAAAACGTGGTTCGTTAGCATGCCTGCGAGTTGTAATGTGGTAACATCAACACGGTTGATGTTTAGGGATTTAATCACAGATACTGACTAATTCAAATATATCACTAGTCCAAACTCCCACTTCGACTAAACTCAACTCAGTTGATGTGTTGAAATGTTCATTTCTTTTGGGCATCAGGTGCTAACTGTTCATAACAACTTCCCAGTTGTCCTCAAATAGAGCTATTGAAGAATAGTAATATCCAGCTAGTCCTCCAATCACTGCTCCCAATTTAAATCACCCTCTAAGTTTGGAATTTCAATCAGATAATGTGGTATGCGAGCAAGCTGGGTGCATCTAATTGGAGAGACAGAACATTAAATGCAAATGAATATAATAGAAACAAGCTTCGGACGAAGCAAGCTACGGCAAAGACTCGGTTCCCGGGGCTCAAAAGATTCTTCAGGCGTGAGTCAAAAGGCTGGTGAGAAATAAACACACCCTCTTTTTCATCTCCTAAGACAAAAGGAAGGTGACCAAGTGTTCAAACTTCAAACTCTACTGCACCTTTTCCCGGTGTTTCCCCACCTTCCTACCCCTTTCCTCTTTCCTCTCTTCCTTTCGATGCTCCTTGAATTTGTGTACCTGGCTCTGGTTCCAGAACAAGCTCCATCACTCCCCACAATTCCCTGTAGTGTTGGCTTTCTCAAGGTATTTGTCTGCTTGGAGAGTCTTCTATCTTCTGGGACCACTGCTGATAAAAAAACAACAAACACATGCTCTGGAGCTGCAAACAAATGCATGACTACAAAATTCTCTTTACGTTTTTTTAAAATTCAGTGTCAATTCGTTTTGGTATGTGACAGTTTCCATTCCCCTTCTATTCTTCTTCTATCTTTCACCGGTCCTCACTCCCCATACTTCACCATCCAACCTCTTATTCCAGTTACGCCTGACTACTATAATGACCAACATATCCTTGGCAAGTTAACACCTGATAATACCCTAATACTCTTACATTAGAACTAAGTAGTCAATGAACCACATTTTTATTTGTTAACAAGAGGTGTCATTATGACTTAGAACCCGACTAGAAGGAGCAGGGCAATTAGCCTCTTAGAGCATAGTATCATCAAATATCCCTCATGCACATACACAGGCTATGCGACATATGCACCAATTGTGGTTAATAAGGGGTGTCCGTAATCCGTAGGACTCGACTAGCTAGAAGAGGCAGGGCAACCAGCCTCTTAGAGCATTGTATCGTCAATCCCCTCTGCATTACACAACATATGCCCTAAATAAATCGAGATATAATCCTTGTGGGTGGCCAAGGGAGTTCAAACTCAGGACTTCTGCTCGTGAACCATCGAATGAATCGTACGTGCTTGTTTCCCAAGTTTTGGACTGATCAACGACGTTTGCCCTACAATGGATGGTTGGACGGCCGTTTCTTAGGAGACAAACCTGGGAGGACACAGCCAACCACTTCTCATCCTGTCCCCATAAAAACAAGCTGAATTAGCATCTAAACTAGAACCAGAAACTTCTCTACAAGCAATCCATGCACAATGCATGTGTAATAAGACAACAAGAGGTCTCAGTTAGAGCTATCTACTGTATGTACTCCTGTCCTCTACTCAGTCTGATCTGTGCCTTTCATGCCCCAGGCGTGACCAGCCCACCATTAGCTCTCTTCCAACCAATCATTAGATCCCCGAAAGATCCAGGTAGGGTTGGGTCCCCCGCAGACAAGGGCCCCAACCCTAGCCAGAGTGTCACTTTGGTCATTCTGACCATGCCCACAACACTATATTTTGGTATATAAACCAGCTGCAAAAGAACCAAGAATCAAATCAAAATCAAAAGAGAAGAAAAAGAGAGATCAAGTGAAAGGAAGAAAAGAGAGACCAAGGAAGAAGCTCTGGCAACAGAAGGCCGGAAGGAAAAGCTCCCCGCGTCGCCGATGGCGTCCGGCTGGGTGAAGTCCCTCCAGTGCAAGTCCAGGGTCCTGGAGGACGTCTACCACCAGCCTAGCCACCACTCAAAGGTCCTTCCCTCCTTCCTCCCCTCCTCTGGCTGCCGGAAGAGCGTCCGATCTCTCAAGGACGTCGTTCACAAGCAACCCACTACAAAGAAGCGGCCTCACCACCGCTCACCTCCTCCCAGCTCTCCGCCGCTCCCCAGGCCTAGGCACAGCTTCGGCTCGCCTGCACCGCCTCCTGCCCCGTCTTTCTTCCCCGCCCTCACCGAGCTCGCGTCGGGTCACTCCTCCCGAAACGTGGTGGAGATCATCTTCCACACCAGCTGGTCGGAGACAGCCTCGCTGGCGTGTATAGAGATGATGTTCAAGGTGCAGAATCCGGCCTGCACCGTCGCCAGGTTCGAGGAGTTCAGGGAGGCCGTGAAGAGCAGGTCTGCTGCGGGTGGCGCGTCGGCCAGAAGGGAGGCGGACGCCCGTTGTCTGGCAGATGGCAACGAGGTGATGCGGTTCCACTGCGTCGGACCGGCAGGCGGCGGCGGAAGAGATGCTAGCGGGTTGTGTACTTTCTCCGGGAAGGGGGCAGCAATCCGGACATTCTCTGGGAGCGGCGGGGCCCACGAGAGCGCCGGCGGTGGAAAAGGCAGGCGAGCGATGGTGGTGTGCCGGGTGGTCGCCGGCCGGGTGTGTAGAGGGGTTGATTCGTTCCTGGAAGGCGTGGTGGGCGGGTTCGACTCGGTGAGTGGGGAGAACGAGTCGCTCGTGGTCTTTGATTCAAGAGCTCTCTTGCCTTGTTTTCTCATCATCTACAAGGTCTAGTAGGCTCTAGAACCAACTTCATTTTTTTGTTTCAATTCTACCCTGAATTTTCTTTATTTTTCTCTTTTTTTTGGCAAGGGGGGATCTGACTTGTGATAGGGGAGGAAGTTGGAAATGTTTTTGCTTTTTTCATACTCTTTTTTTTTTTATAAATATGATGGGAAATGAGTAGAAAAAATGCTTAGGTGTTTTTGGTCTTTTTTGGGGCCATTTAATGGGTGGGATGTATCTGATTGAAAACTCTGGCTACTTGTATGTATGTATTAATTGTGGGAGCTTATCTTCAGCCCTCCTGTTCAAAAACAAAAAACTTGGATTTGTGGTTGTGTATCTACTACAGCTACCATCTTGGTTCTAATGTCTTAAAGCAATGTTTGTGTTTGTTTAGCTGTTTATTAAAAGGAAAGTGCAGGTGAAATAGTCACATTCAAACTGAATCTACGTGTGGGATGTATCTTTCAGCTTAAGCAGAAAGGAGAGATAGGGGATGGGCAGATTTGATATTCCATCTGCATGTTTGATTATTCCCTTGTCTGTTGGCGAGGAATGCAAAATCGTTACTAGCTAGTGAAAGATTTGACAACAATGCAGCATAGAATATCACTAAATTAGTACTCCAACGTGAGTTTATAAAGTTTGGTTAAACTCCATGCAAAGTAAAGCTTTTGGTGTTTTGACTTTTTTGCCTCTGAAACCCTAATAGGTCTTGTTAGCATTATCATTTTCTTTTCAAATACTGATAATTGTTCACTAATTGCGTACACCAAAACCATACAACCGTATTTTTGTTGGATGGAGAATGCAACACCGTCCCGTTTTTACTCTCCAACAAAATAGGAGTGTGTTCTTTTATTAAATAACCAAGTTTCCCTAAAGCTCAAGTAGGAAACTGAAATCTTTTTTTCTATATTTTATATTCTAACACCCTCATCACGCGCAAGCATCTACCAAGCGCACGGCACTTATTTTATATTCTACCAACCTAATAGGCCTCCCATAATATGGAGCTTTGGTACCATATTTAATAACCAAGGTTCATAAAAGCTCAAGTTATTAGGAAACAAAAATTTTGTTTATATATTTTACGGCTAAGGAAGCAAAAAATTTATTTATATATTTTATGTTCCAACACTTTTGTTACCTCTATTTTTGTTGGCAAGTTAGAATCGGAGAACGGGGAAATGGAGGAGGTGAAGATGTTGGATCTTTATGCAGCTTAATGCTTTGAAAGAGGAAGATAGAGGGTAATATGTATCATGGTAACTAAGAAAAACTGAGGCCTTCGATTGTGGGGGTGTAAGGTCAAGTTGGTAGGGAGTGGAAGCATGGATCATAAATGGGTGGAGGTAGTAACGAGATGCAGCTGCTCCTCTAAATAGATTTGTCTGCTTGTTCAGTTTCCTCTTTCGTCACTTCCCCTCATAAATGATCGATGTGTACAAACTCTAATAAATTTTGCAGGATGCAACAAATCTTGCAATCCGCAGTTGCAATAGTAATTGGATGAAACACAGGTAAATGTGGTGTAACTACTCTTTCTCTTTGTCAGGCCTCGTTATATCCGATGACTACGACCTCTTTACCACCATTTGCAATACGATGTAAAAATAGTGTTCTTACCTGATGGCTCTCATTTTTTTCTAGGAGTATCTTATTGTGATTTTGTGAATGTATTTGCGAAAAAAAAGGAGTGCAAATTTGCCTTTGTCTCCTGTCTTGTAAGGGTGGGCGATCATGCTTTTCTTTGGAAAAGCAATTTGAAATGGTCAAAAAGAAGATGGTCAAAAAGGAAAAGATTACATGAGTGAATGAATGAACCTCAAAAAATATATTTGAATGAACCTTCAAAAATATAGGCACAAAATGCTTTCATTGAGAGTTGAACTCAAGACCTCCCGCTTACTAAACGGGTGCTCTAACCAACTGAGCTATGAAAGCAGTTTTGGTCGTGTGGGTCATAATTATATATATATATAAACAAAGGATATAACAAATTTATGATCATCCCACTTCAGTGTGTTTGCTACCAAATGAATCTTGGCCGTCAAAAAGTCTTATCCTATCGAACTTTTTCTTTGTCGCCTGATTAATCCTTATTCAGGTCCAATATTTTCTTAAAATGGCTAAATTTATTTGATTTTTTCAAATTGTAGGCAACTCCCCCCCAAGGTGCCTACGATTTGCTAGCGTGATTTCTTCAAGATATAATAGATTTTCCCATAATTAATCACAAGTATAACACAGTTAGATGCAAAGATAAGTGGGGGGATATGCAAAATCATAACTTGCATGGGTCGGTGCACGCGTGGCAACTTGTGTTTGGGAGCTACAGCCTGCAGGAGGAGGAGATGTGCAATTAGAGCAATGTGTCTAAAAAAATTCCCCAAGATAATGGTTTCACTTATCAATTCAAGGAGACATCTAGCTCAAATAATTTTTTTAGCGGGTCAGTTCACACATGGCGACTTGTGTGGGGCTGCATGCCCTCAATTTCAATCGGTCGGCACGTGTTAATACAAGAAGGCAGGTAAGTTTGAATCACCCGCCCTGCCCTTTGGTGTTCAAACTGCTTGTGGCTGTCGGAGGAGATGAGAAAAGAGTAGTGACCTTTCCAAGTACTTGTTGTTGAGCCATAAAGTACTATTTACAAATTTATCACTCCTACTAGTAGGTGTCTCAAAAAAATTGTTATACCCTCATGGGGATAAAGAAGAGGAAAATAAATAAAAAAAAAAGAATGAAAACAGATAAAAAATAAGCGATTTATGACATTTTAAACTAAAAACGTGTATTTACATGTACGACTTCACTTCAAATCATGTCATCGTGCATACAATAGCAGTGTCTGTTTGCGCGATGACATGACTTTATATAAATACACGCTTTTAGGACAAAGTTCATAATTTTATAAATCATTTATTTTAATCCATTTTTATCATTTTTTGTGTTCTTCTTTGTTTTCCATCATCTTTATCCTTACGAGAATATCATAAATTTCTTAAGCACATATATCAGTGGTGACGAATAATTCAAAAAGGGAGAATGTAGTGAAGCCATGTTTAGATATTTTTTTAAGAGAGATTTATCAATATAGATCCATATCTTAGTGGGTTATTCATCTTTTCAAATTGATCATTCCACTATCACATGCCTCAAAATTTTTCGATTACCTTATAAAAAATTTAGAAGAGCACAAAAATAATGAGTAAAAATAAATAAAAAATAAACGATTTATGATATTTAAAACTTTGCCATAAAAATATGGGTTTATATATACGACTTGACTTCAAGTCGCGTCATTGTGCACATGATAGCACTCTTATCCATTCATATCGCTATCTTGTGCATGATGACACGATTTGAAGTAAAGTCATGTATGTAAACCAAGGTTTTCAAAACCGAACCGGCCATCGAACTGGATTGATGGCCGGTCCGGTTGGACCGCGGTCAAACCGTGGTCAAACCGGAATGACCCGGTTTAGGTGTAAATAGGGTTAAGTATATAATAAATATAAATTTTGTATAGCATTATCACAAAACTATTGTAGTCCAAGTGGTTAAGGCGCAGGGGCCCTAGGCAGGGCGTCTTGGGTTCGAATCCCCCCCCCCCCCCCCCCGCGCAGCCCCTCTTTAAAAAAAATTTTCGAAAAAAAAAAAAAAACTAAAAAACGGGTCAATCCGGTTCCGGTTACCCGGTTCGGAAAAACCGGCCGGTTGGACCGGCCGGTTTCGAAAAAATTCTATGGTTTGGAAAACCGGATGGACCGGACCGGTTTTCCGGCCGGTTCCGGTTCTCCGCGGTCGGACCGGCCGGTCCGGTCCGATTTTGAAAACCATGATGTAAACACACATTTTTAATGCAAAGTTCAAAATGTAATAAATCACTAATTTTTATCTATTTTTTATTTTTTCTCCTCTTTATCCATCTCTACGAGGATCTACTATTTTTCTTGAGACAACTACAAGTGGAGATGACAAATTTACAAAAAGTACTTATGCGGCTCGCGACAAGTAGTTTGCGGCTCCGCTACCCTTTTCTCCTCTTTTTCACTGGCCACAATCAATTTGAATAATAATGGGTAGTCGTTATAAAAATTTCTTCACTGAGGGGTCGTAACATTTTAGCGTAGGGCACATCTTTGGGTGTGAAACTATTAAGGGTGGTCAAGAAAGTATTTTGGAAAGAATAGCTAGCATTTTTTTGGTAATATGGTATTTAAACATATTTTAATTAATATAGAATTTTTAGTTCATTGACAAGGTAATATGAAAAAAAACTCGAAATATCGTTGGATCACCAAATAGCGTGGTGATAGGGCCGCTCCCTGTTGAGGGGCTAGCGTTGGTGCCACGGGGGGCTAGCTTTAGGATGGGCTGTCTCCGATGCACCAAAAAAAAAAAAAAACTTTGTAATATCCATCACAGCAACATCATACACGGTATGAATTACTCCGTCCAATAATAATTAATTAGAATCCAGCCGTGATGGAACTGTGTTTTCTGAAATGCAGACGGGCTTTATTGACATATTGAATAAATGGGCCTGTGATTTCCATATTTGTAGGGAATTGGGCCTTGGCTACTGCCAAGCCTAAAAGAAGGATCCAAGAACCCAGGGACACAGAAAAGCCATGGCAAACTCGCCGGTCGCCACCGCCCTCGCCCGCCTCCTCGCCGTCGACGCCACCTGCTCCCTCCGCATCCACACCCTCTTCCAGCCCCTCCCGCGCGCCATCCTTAAGGCCCTCGAGATCTCCGGCGACGGCCGCCTCTGGTTCCCCATCCCCGTCGCCGTCTTCCTCTCCCCTCTCCCCTCCAAGTCCCCCCAGCTCCGGTGGCTCCTCCTCTCCCTCCTCATCGGCCTCCTCCTCGACATCCTCCTCGTCGGCCTTCTCAAGTTCCTCATCCGCCGCCCCCGCCCCGTCTATAACAAGGGTATGCACCTCACCGTCGCCGTCGACCACTGGTCCTTCCCCAGCGGCCACTCCTCCCGCGTCTTCTTCATCGCATCCTTCTTGTCCCTCTCCTCAGCGTTGCTCGAGGAGGCCGTGGCGCAGTTCGGCGGCGGGGAGCTCGCCGGCTACTTGGTAAAGGCTGCGTTTTTATGGTCGGGGGCGACGTCGGCGTCGCGGGTGTTGCTTGGCAGGCACTTCGTGTTGGATGTAATTGCTGGGTCTTGTGTGGGTGTGCTTGAGGCCTTGCTTGCATTCTGGCTTCTGGGTGGTCTTCCAATGGATTTTTCTGTTCAGTGGCAAAAGGCTTCATTGAGGTGATTTGCTCCAGAGAAAGCTCTGTGTTGAATCAATTTGAGAAGAAAGCTAGTATTTTCTCTTCTTTAATGAATTGAAATTTGATTCTTTCTGTGGATTTTGCAAACTTTATGAATCAGACACGGTTTTATGTATGGCCTTATACGATATGAAATTTAGAAGCTTGGCATGATTAGGGATCATTATTATCATATTTCTTATCTTAGATATCTGGAATCAATAGATCTATACGATTTTTAATTTTTTGTTAGAATCAAAATGAAACATAGTGGCAAGTTTTTATGCAGGATGACATAACCATCTTTAGAAAAGACAATGAGATGAAATCATGAAAGTTCAACATAATTATCATCATCATGTATACGCCTTTCCAATCGAGTGGATTATTTTGATGAGATGATGGCATGATGGCATGATTAGAGATAATTATCATTAACTTTGTATAAAAATATTGTAGTAGTGAATAAAATAGGAGTTGCATCCAACCCAAGAGGCTGGAGGAGGTTCTCACCTGGTTGATAAGCATTGTCAGGTGCTGACTTTGTCCAATTCTGCATTGTAATGTTTCAGCTTTACAGAGATTTTTGTTGGCAAATCTGTCTTGGCGAAGGATTATTGAAGACTTGAACTGTATGATACGAAAATTTTAACTCAATATATCAGCTTTTTTGCATTGACGATAGTAGCGAATGAATAGCTGCATTTTTTTGGGCTTTGTTGGAGTAGAGATTCAGTCCAATAGGAAAAAAAGGAGACTAGAGATTCAATAATGTGTAGAAAATCAGATTATCCCTTCATCGCTCTCTGGAGGTTTGTATAAGATTAATTTGATGGCCTTTGAAGAGATTATGAACTCGTGTTGTCATCATAGATTTACGAAGGTTCGGTTTTAGCGAGTCTAAGGGGCCGTTTGGGGCGTGAAAGTGAGGGGCATCCAGGGTGAATAATCCGGAAATCCACCTTGGATGGACTTAAAACCCGTTTGGGGCGTGAAAATGGCAAAAGGTGGATACTGGATGGGTTTTGGGTGCCCCGACAAAAAAATCCCAACTTATCCAGTATCCAGCAGAAAGACGCGAGTGGAGGTTTCAGTTGGATGCCGAAAGGTGGATGCGGCTTATCTTCTCGAGTCGAGGCAGGCGAGTGGAGGCGATTTTCTTGGGCGACCTGCTCATCATAGACGAGGCCGACCTTGGGGCGACGGATTCACGGCAGCACATTGAGGGATTGAGGCCGGCAACGCGAGGTGACAACAGATCCAGCGATGCAAGGTGACGAGAGAGGGTTTCATCAAGGTGAGATCTATGAAAAAGCTATTTCCTTTTATTGTTGGAAGCTGTCGGCGTTGGGCTGAAAAATCCGTCGGATTTCCTCCTCTCGGCGTCGAAGCCGTGGCCGGTGGATTTTGCAGCGCCGATAGTCACCGCCATTTTGGATTGGCTGAAATTTGGGTGGCTAAATCGAGGGTCCCCTTTCCATACCCTTGCCCCCATCTGCCCACTGTGGTGATCACAGATCCGGCGATAATCACCTCCAGTGTGGTTTCATCGAGGTGAGATTTCCAAAAGCTGACTTCTTTGGCGTTGGAGGCCGGCGGTGATTATCGCACGTTTTTTTGTTTTGTTTTTTGTTGCATTGCAATGTTTTATCCTCCATGTCCTCTGCTACGGACATTGCTCTGTTTTTTGTAGTTAATTGAATCAGTTGTGACTTTGGATCCTGAGATGTTGTGAACTGTAATGTAATACTCATGTTTACAAGTTCGTCTACTCGATCATTATTCACCTAAATCACTAATATCGTTCAATAATACACAATGTGGTTTTCTGTCATTTCATATAATTTTCTTTCCTGAGATTTTACGTGTATATATGTCATTAATCTCTTACACGAGCTGCATGAAATCAGAACTTGTTGAGGGAACTGAACCTGAAAGTAAAAATTGTATTTGTTACTCACAATTCATGTGATCATAAATTGGTTTTAGCTAGATTGATCCTACAATATTTGCTTGGTTCCTATCGGCAGTTTGATGATTTAGATGGATATACCACTATCAGCAATGTTTTTAACTATGCTGACTAGCATTCATTACATAGCATACCTGATTGGCCTAATATAACTCAACTTCGATTTTAAAGAGGAGCTTACCATTATCTCTTGAACGATTGGCCTGATGCCTATCGATCTCCTTTTTGTCCACTTCCTTCTGTTCTATTTTTTTCTTTCATATACATACTGTCATCTATAATGGCTTTCTTATACATACTGTCATCTATCCAGATTTGATCACCATTTCTTTCCGATGACCACGAGATGGTGTGAATAGTATGAAATAAAGTCCTACCTACATTTGAATGGATAAGGCTGCAATCAGTCTAATGGTTTTTTGTATTGCATGGGAAAGCCAATGGTTTGATTAGGTGGAAATTGGTGGCAGAAATGAAAGTTTAATAATTCAGTTCGTGTTTTTAATCTTTTGTTATCTATGGTCGCAATTTTAATTGAACTAATCGAACTAGCTGAAGCATGAGTGTCTATATGTGTGCTAAATGTAGTGGTGTAATTGATTTGAATATTTTACCTGAAATAGTTGGAACCTGTGTTGGTTTGTGAAGATGGTTGGCCCTTCTAATGCAAAGTTCATGAAATCATTGGAGTGGAATCAGAAGGAGCATTACGCCTTCCTTAAAGCCTATGCCGAGGCTTGTAAGCAAGGGTATCGTAGGGGGAAGGCATCGACTGTGGCAGGTTACCAACTTGTTACTGAACTGATAAATGTTGAATGTGATGTTACTGTGAGTGAGAAAGCACTAAAAAGCCATTATGAGAAGACAAAGTATTTCTTGAAGGGTTGGAAATGGCTATCCAGGTACACTGGTTTAGGATGGGATCACAATAAGAACACTTACATAGCATCTCCCGAGATATGGAAACAATTCAAGGAGGTAAAAGTTATGGCTAAACAGATTTTACTTTGACCTTTTCTTCATTTCACATGCACCGGGTTTGTAATCAATTTCATTTTCCCTTATGTGCAGGACAATCAACAAGCTATGCGCTTGCGAAAGTGGGGGTACACGCCTGAGATGCAAGACCTCCTCTACTACATCTATGAAGATATGGTAGCCACTGGGGCACACCAGTATGATGGTACACCTGCTCCTTTTGTCCTCCAAAATGAACCCACCGCAGAAGAGCAAGCTTGGGATAATTATGACGGAAATGTATACGTCTCACTTGGTCCAGATGGGGAAGAGTTGAGGGAGGAAGATGGTACCTCTGACATTGAAGGTGAGGACCCATATCTCAACTCTAATCCTGAGCATGTCCCTCATACTATTCCTATTTCACAGCCACCTCTCCGGCCTAGTCCCACTCCACAGCCACCTCTCCGGCCTATTCCCACTCCACAGTCACCTCTCCGGCCTACTCCCACTACACAACCACTTGTCCGGTCTACTCCCACTACACAACCACTTTTCCAGTCTACTCCCAGTATCCCCAGTGCACGCACTGGAGCAGGCCCCAGCAGAAGGAAGAGGAAGGCTTCTGAAGTTGAAGTGACATCATCATGGCATTCCTTGTCAGAGGCAATGCAGTCTAGGAATGAAGGTGTGATGCAGGCAAATTCAATCGCCCGTGAGCAGGTTGCAATAGCACGTGCAGCACAAGAAGGAGATGATAAGAGTGAGTCAGAGTACCCAAAGGTGCTGCAATTAATGAAAAGTCTACCTGGGTACAACTTGTAGGATGAAATGTACACAGGTGCCCTATCCTTCTTTTTGGAAAAGGAACATAGGAGGATGTTCTTGAGTATGGCGAGTGATCCAAATTGGGCAGAGGCTTGGCTGAGGGTCACCTGGACTCGTAGGAAGGATACTTTTAAAGACTGAATGGATGGTGTTGGATAGTAGTTGGATTTATCATGTAGTGTGTTATGTTTGATTTGTGACTGAGATGAGATTATGAGGTTGTTTATGTTTGATGTTGTGTGATTTCTTTGTTGTGTTAAACCTTTTATGTATGATTCGGCTGGTCGTTTGGTATTGACATTATGTGAGCTGTTTGATTTGTGAACTGATAAAGGTTGAATGTGATATTACTGTGTGTGATTTGTTTGGTTAAACTTTTAATGTATGATCTGTTTGGTTTGGATATTTATGTGGGTTATTTGATTTGGACATTTGTAGTTGGATTTGCATTTTGTGATAAGGACAATTGTAGCAGTTGGAATGTGGAAAGATTGGCGAAAAGGGAAAGGCCTGCAGGTATTCATTCGCACAACCCACCCATGTTGTGTTTTTTGTTGTGTTAATATGTATATTTATGTGCGTTCACAAATATGTAGACGGACTTGGTGTCGCAAATCCTTGAGGAGGACAATGAAATCCTGGATATGTATATGGACACCATAATTGTCACGCCCCAAAATTCCTGACCTCGATCGGAGTGCGGAAGCCTTTAAGTAAACTAAATAAAAGCCGAGGTAGGAACCTTGGGACGCGACCGAATACTCGATCACTCGGGTCAATTACATCGTTACAAAAGAACGTGTAATCGACATCACCAGGAACTCATAACGAAACTTAGAAATTGAGAACTAAGAACTTCTTCATCAAATTTGAAATAACATTGTCAATGTAGCAAATGGATCCTACTGAGACTATTACAGCAGATTAAATAAAAACTATCAAATAAAGCAAACATCAAATTTAGGCACACACTGGCCAACACTAAAGAAGTTCTAACAAAATGCAATAGAGTAAATAAAGTAATTCTTTAAGACATCTCCCACGCATCTGCTACGCCTTTCTGAACTGCAAAATCCTGACTTACTGATCTTTGAAGCCTGCATCAGAGGATGCGTGAGTATTTCGTAGAAATACCCAGTAGGATGTAAAAACCCACCAGGAAGATGAAATAGGTTATGAAGAATAGATCACTCGGATAAACAGGAATAAACACTCTCTGAAAGACCACTCATAGGTTTATGTTGCAAGAATAGCAAGGTCAGATGATAACAGTTCCAATGGAAAAGTTATCGGAAAGAATAATCTCAATATGACTCCAAACAAATATCAGTGTAAGGAGAGAATGGTCAAAATACCAAAGGCTCCAGGCATCTAAAGTGCAAGGAGTTACAATTTCTGCTCGCTGAATTTACCGATCACCCGCAAGTGACTATACCAGAATCATGCTAGAGGTTCTCTTTTTGGAACCCGGCCACGCGTCTAGACATGCTGGCCCCATCGGTGCTTACGGGCACAATGGGCGGAGACTGCAGACCTTCCGTAATATCATACAGCCTAAACGTACGTATTTGCCTCCTTTCGGGCAATAGGGAACCCATGTTCCATAAATATCGGAGGTCACTCATGACCTAGCAATGGCTCGTGAGCATACTATGATTCCACCTTTTAATAAGTGGAGAAATGGGTCAATGTCAAACTGGACAATGATTCAACAATAACAAAGGTCTCAACTTTCTGAGAATAGGGTAACTCTTACCGCAATGACTCCCTCATGGAGTATGAAACAGATAATCAAGGTTTCTCAACAATGTATGACTCTCTCTCAAGGAGTAACAAGAAGATTCACATATCTCGCATAATAAAGAGAATAATGAAAACTCACAATCTGAGGAATAATGAATTTCACTCTTAGATTACACGTCATGCATCATGTCTTACCTTTGATAGGGATATCTCTAAGTATGGAATTGTATTACTTTTAATCTCAAGATACCTTTCTAAGAAAGTTTGATCTCCAATTGGATACTCAAACCGACACCACGATGAACCATAGAAACAAGACCAAATTGACTCTTGTGCACGCTGACTCGTCCCAAAGTCTCAATCTTTTAAACTTCTTCACTTATTACAGTGACTCATAAGTAGTTTTATCTTACTATATTAATATTATTTTAATCAGATTATATCATATTATGAGTAATAATACTTACTAGTGCTTTAAAACCCTAATTCCAGTAAACTGTCTTATACTATACTGCCCACTTACAACTGACGCCACTGTCAATACAGAAGGAATCTGACTCTGAAAGTTTAACAAAAGATAGCCCTATGAGTCTAGTTTATAACCCCATTGACGGCATATTTTTATGATTTTTATACATTTAATTATGATTTTTATACTGAGCACTGTCGGCGCAGAAACAGTTCTGGCCGAGAGCACATTACTTACTTATAATATGTAATCATGTACTAATACCCATTAACCATGATAATATAACATTAATACCCTTAATTACTCCCCTCCTAGAGTAATTCTAGACTCTGGTATGTTCTGGAACTTAATGATTATAATGATTCTAATTGATGATAATACCTTAAACTAGATTCAAGGCATCAACCTTGATCTAATTAAGCTTTTAACATTATTAATACATCCCTTAACTATATTGAACTATTAAATCAGGACATATCAGAATAAAGAAGATAACTTTCATGACCATCCACGTTCAAGAGACATGACCTATAGATATTCCCATCAAAAGTAGGCATATATGCATCAACATGAAGCATTAACAAGGTATGACATTATGAGCACTCTTATTTATCAAACAACAAGGAATCTCTCATGAAACAAACATTAGGCACTCTTATATCTGAGATAATATGAATAGGATCATAAATTAATCACAATATGAAAGAACCAAAGAAGTGCAAACCGAATTGGTTGGGAAAAACCATCCTACCACTTAGATGTATGCGAAATACACCTCCACGCGTAGCTCGTTCTTTCTTCTTCGCAACGACGCCTCCACTCCTTCGATCGCACGAGAAAAGAGGTTGAGGGGAGAGGTAGAAGGTTGCTGGAATTAGTGTCAAGGCAAGGGAGAAGGGCTAGGGCTTTGCACAAGACGTCCAAAGCTTGGAGTGAAGCATGTGGGCGTCCTCCTCCTTGGCTTTTATAGCCAAAGCCTCCTCCAACTAGGATATCTCCTAATTAGATCCTTCCTAATCCCAAATCCTAATTAACCAATTAAAAGGTCTCCCTCATTAGTAAGGGACGTTCAGCCATGTTAATCCATTGGGTTTTCCTTATTTAATTAGGATTTCAAATCTCTAATAAGATTCGTTCACTATCTTAATCCTAATTACAGCACACTGTCATACGCATAACAGTCCAATTCCGACTCTTCCCACGGTCAGTACAATTGAAGATGGACTCTGAAATTTTTATTGGAGTTAGCCATATGTGTCTAGTTTCTAACCATACTAATTTTATATTTTTCCGGTTTTTCCTGAATTAGTTATGATTTATTTACTACAGACTGTCGACACAGAAATATTACTGGCCGAGCTTACAATCTTAATCATACTTTACATATCTCGTTCCAAACTAAGAAACTACTATATCTAAGCCAACCAACTAGACGTCCCCTTCCTAGTGGTTGATTAAAAGTGAAATATCTATCTCTTTTTAATTAAGATTTATCTTCCCTAATTATCTCAACCGAACTGATACTTCCCGATCCTCCGCGATACTTACCATATTTATCGTTATTAGGTCAAATCGTAGATTTTGCTCCAAGATTCACTCCAATCCTCTAAAGATCTCCTTGTGGCTACTTACCCACGTTCACATGACTCCCTGGGCCTGTGCCACATGGCCCTGCGCCCAGGTCTGTGCGTCTACAGCTAGAGTCCTCCGCACACATGACTCTGGTGTCCCGCGGTTGTACTACTCATTACACTATCTCGTGTAGACCACGGACCACGTATAAAACTAAAATTAACTGATTAATTATGAAATTCAAATAGGTCTCATCCACTTGAACACATGCCCTGGCGCCTGGCCCCACTCCTGGCGTCAGGTGTTCTCAGACCCTGGCGCCAAGCTGGCCTCAGCGCCAGGTTGTGCCCAGCGCCAGGACCAACCCTCGTGTCCTGGTTTTCTACTACTAATAGTCATGCGATTAACAAATCATATCACATCATAAACATCAAATAACACATCAAAGCACATAGGACAACCAAAAAATCAAATCAGGCAATGAACTTTCCTATTTTAGAACAATTACCTAAAATAGAAACCTTTAGTTAACGTACAAATTTTCCGGGTGTTACAATAATCGAGGATCAAATTCCACGACCCTTAGCTATAGTTCATCCAGACCAGCACAAGGGTCAGAGGGTTGTACATGACATGTTGTACGGAGTCACCTCCGACCAACTTTGTCGTGATATGACACGAATGAATCGAGCACCTTTCATTGAATTTTGCAAGCAAGCACGTCAGCAAGGCTTCTCAGACACGACCAATGTATTCGTAGAAGAACAACTCATGATCTTCTTAGTAATGTTGGGTCATTCTCAGGGGATACGTATTTTAGGACATCAGTTCGGGCATTCTGAAGAGACAATACATCAGCATGTGCACAATGTCCTTAGTACATTGGGTACTTGGATTCAGAGTCGTATATGTGTGATAGTCCCACTTGAGATGGAACCTGCACACATAGGGAAAAACACAAGGTATCATCCTTTTTTTAAAGATTGTGTGGGTGCCATTGATGGAACCCATATATCGGCAAAGCCGTCAGCCAAAGAACAACTAGCATTTAGAGGAAAGTTGGGCAGGTGTACGCAAAATGTTATGGCTGTGGTAGACTTTAGTATGCGTTTCACTCACGTCGTGGCGGGGTGGGAGGGATCTGCCCATGATGCCAAGATCCTAAACGCAGCACTTGAAAATCCGAATCAAGTATTTAAGCTTCCACCTATCGGTAAATACTACCTAGTAGATGCAGGTTATGCAAACAAGAGGGGATTCTTGTGGCCATATAAAGGGAAAGGGGATAGGTACCATCTGCCTGAGTTTGCAGCACGACCTCTGGATGGCCGAAAAGAATTGTATAACTTTTTACATGCATCGCTTCGGAGTGTGGTTGAGAGAACATTTGGCGTCTTCAAAAACAGATGGAAGATACTAGAAGCAATGCCGTCGTATGATTTTGATAAGCAAGTCCGGCTAGTGTACGCCTGTGCAGCCATCCACAATTTCATACAGGAACAACATAACGGGGCGATAGATGAAGATATGAGAGATTGGTTGATTCCACAGTATGAGTCAGAACAAGCATTTGTTAATGAGATTATGAGGCAGAACAACCCCATTGCAGGTCCAAGCGAAAGCATAGGAGAGAGCTCTAGAAGAGCGAGCCACTGCGTATATATGTATAGTAAAAGAGACGAAATTTGTGATGCAACTGGCGATAATTGGGGGCTTCCTAGAGCCACTGTTCAACCACAACCACAACCACAACCACAACCACAACCACGACGTAGACGAAACTGGTAACCTTTTGATACAGTGTTTGATTTGAGATATTTTCACAATATTTTACTCTAATTATTTTTGTATGTTTTTTGCAGATATTTATGACACCTCACAAGTCGCATGACAATCTTGCCTTGCATAATATGTTTTCATTGCCATTAATCATGTTAATTGTATGTAATTATGGATACAATGGTACATTCAAGTGTGTAATAAAAATTTTCATTATGGATACAATCATTGAATTCGTATCGGATATCGGTATTGTATCGGTCGGCTTAAGAGACAAAATATCGGAGATATCTTGGAGATATTTATAAAAAAAGATGGGTGGTTAAAAACTAGTTTTTACCATATATTTTCATAATCTAGCTTCTAAAATGAGTTATATTAATTTAGACAAAGCATAGATTTTAAAATATGCATATTTAGGATGGGAATCAAGTGGGAAAGTTACTTTTTGGATAATGTTTAAAATTTTTTTTTATTTTTTTAATTTTATTTATTTATAAAATAGCGATATATCTATCGGCGATATTTGAAAAAAAACAAAAAAATAATATTTATTTGTCTCGTTTTATCAGGTGGGGCCCGATTTCGATATATCGGCTATATATCGGTGATATATTGCCGATATCAAATTCCATGGATACAATGGTACATTCATGTGTGTAATAAAAATTTTCATTATGAATCAGAGTAGGGGCGAAGGAGATGATAACTGGGTCTTCGTGCGGCGAGGATGGGAGGCAGCGTCGAGAAGAAGGGCTGGTGGCTCTTTCGAGTGGGAATTGCACGTTTATCACCGTCCCCCCTCTCGCCCATGTCTTCGCCACTGGCGGTGGCTGGCTACGCTTTTTTGTAGTCGTCAACTGCCGGCTATGGATGGGGAAGAAGCAACGGAAGAGGATCATGTGAGGAGAGCAAAAGAAGGATGGAGATGCCGCCTCGGCCTCCCCATCCGCGTGAAATGAAGATGAATCCACTTTGGATTTTTTTTTTCACACTCCAAACGTTCTGTTATGATATCCAGGTGATTAGTATGTTAACGTTAATGCAATTTTCATAGTGGATTGTTTATTCACGCCCCAAACGTCCTTCAATCCATCATGGATTTTTTTTCACGCCCCAAACATAATTTTAGGATATCCAGCATCATCCATGTGATTTGTATTTTCACGCCCCAAACATCAACGACATCCACCATCCACATCCACTAATCACATTGATTAATCTACAACATCCACTACACCAACATCCATATCCAATATCCAACTTTCACGCCCCAAACGGCCCCTAAATATCATTCAAAAACAAGTGATAGTAGCCGAAGAAGCTGAAATTTATGCAGCAATCAGAGCGTTCATTTTTGCAGCAATAATAAGATTGAATGAGGTCATCTTTAAATGAGATTATATGATAGCATGCGATACTATTACATACTTCAACAAATCATATCTCCTTCATGTCTTATACATTTTTGTCCTTTTTTTTCGCTCTTTCTTCTTTTTAATGTTTTTTCTTATCATGATGATATCATAAGGATCTTATGGTAATATCTAATGAAATGGGTGAAGTAATACACGATAGTAATTGCTATCGTGTACTCGATTACATGATAGTATGTTGATCGTTTAATATCTAAACTCTTGCAAGTGCATAAGGCAATTGTACTACATTGAGTATTAGGGTTGTCGAACCTCCGGGATGGATGAATGATCTACCAAACTCAAGTGAAAGAAAAGTTTAACTAAGAAAGCAATAAATTTTAGCTATTGAAATGAGTTTTACTTATATGAGAAATATCAAGGCTTCGAATTCACTACAAAATAAACCAGTTTATCGTCTCTCTCTCTCTCTTTTGTATAAATTCCTAATTAACTAGCATATTCTTGGTCGGACATATACTTGCCAATTCAAAATATTATGCTCTCCTTTCGAATGTAACACATAAAGCAATTAAAACATGGAACTGTGATCTATCTCTCTCGAGCATAAACCAATGAAACTTTATTAATATATAACACCTCAGCCTACTCACGTTCTTGGTTAGACACGCAAGTATTCTTTCAGATTAAAACTCACAAAAATTCACTCTAGCCTCTCTCGAGCACATAGAATAAATCTCAATGAATTAACTTTAAAAACATAACAAATGTTTATACACTAAGATAAAAGTTAAGATGAGAGAAAGAAAACGATACAACCAATCTATTCGGGCTTCATCTACGCCTTAAAAAGAGTTTAGCCAAGCATTGGAAGAGAAACAAGCATCTTCATCATCTTCTTCTCTTCCCTACCCTCCAAGGTGTCTAAGATCTAATCTCTAATGCTCAAAACGTCCCTCATTAAGGCATATATATAGGGGTGAAGGGAAACTACGAAACCCCCTTCCAATTACGACTCAAAATAGAGTTTATTTCGATTTTGCGAATACGGCGATCGATCGCTAGAGTGCCGATTGATCGACTAATATTCATGAAAAATATTTCAGTAAATACAATCGATCAAAAGATGACGATCGATCGCGAAAATCACGTTTTTTTGCTCTGGCGATCAATTGCCTCATTTGCCGATCAATTGATTACTATTCATATTATGCATCACAATCTTCCAATGGTCATAATTTTTCACTCCCAACTCCGAATTATACGCGGTCGGTGGCGTTGGAAAGTTGACTTCTTGAACTTTAACCTGAAGCTTGAATCAGTCCAATCAGAGATATACATACGAAGTTATGAAGATTCAACCATTGGAGTTACATTTCACCACATTTTTGCATCTTACTCTTACTTTCCTACAAAAACAAAACAAAAACATTAAAGTATCACTAAATATAATCAAACACTAACATAAATATAAGTTTAGGAGATAATAAAATGCATAATTCATGTGTAGATCACATGTCTATTATGTAATCTAATACATGATAGCTACCCCTATCGTGTCCTCGAGGCAGTGCTATTGTGTATTCGAATACACGATAGCATCGCTATTCGATTACACGATAGATGTAGCAGTTCTATCACTCTCTGTTATGGTGTATTTTGAATTACAAGTAATAGACTATGCATAGTGTCATCGAGGAAGGGGCGAAAAATGAATCGAAAAGAAGAGACATATGACTAGTTAAATACATGATAGTAGTTCGATCGTAATTAAAATACGTGTATATGAACATGATAGGATAAGTTTAAACATTCATTTTGCAATTCATATTTTGTGTATTTCCAATTACAAGTAACAGACAGTGAGTCGTGTCTTCCAACACACATTCATTCAACTACAAAGTCGATGCAATTGTATCCTATGTGTTCAATAACATGACTAAGAAAAAACGTGTTGACTGTTATTTCTTACAAATGTACTGTGTATATGACATACTTGAATGTAAACATAAAATAATAAATTTACACGTGCATTTTGCAATTTGTATTGTCTATTTTCAATTACAAGTAAGAGACAATGATTCCTGTAACCTACTCAAAGAGAATCATTGTCAAATTCCTTCTCAATCTTTCCTCTGAGTAGAACCACAACATTATAGGCCGAAATAACATTGTTATGGCCATCTGATCAAACACTGGTTGTTCTATCTCTGATGCTAACTGAGCCGCGTACATCATTACGTAGATTTTGCAATTGGTGGAATTTTGTTGAAGGGGTGCATCCCTGATTTGGGATAGATTTCATTGCTGAGCTTCCTTCATTTTGAAATATTTTTGGAGCAGATCATTCAAGAACTCCACTACAATTTCCCCAACCTCCTTGTGGTGTGGGTGCAACGTTGGATTCCCCCTAGAGGATTGTAGAATCGTCAACATTGCATGGGGAAGTGTAGAATCAAGCATAAATGTTGGAAGCATGGATTGGGAAGAAAACATATTTCATGTGTTTTGCGATTCCCTTAAGCAAGTTCTCTACAAATTTACGTGCCAGCTTTGTATTATCCCCATCGGAGATGAACTCTTACAAAATAGTATAATTTGTGATGGTTAGTATATTGTATTGCTTAAAACAAGTGTACAAATAAGTGACTATAACAAGCTTACGTATTCAATATATTTTTGAATGACAATGCTTCCAAAAAATAGTATGGATACACGGCTATGTTATTAGCATTCATCTACTTTAACAATCCGAAGAACTCATCAATCACTAGCATGTATTTGAACATAATAAGGGGTTAGTGTAGATATCGTGGAAACGCGTAGACGATATTAGAAATAGTCGTGTATTCGAATAGGGGGCTCGTTACGGAGTCGTGCTTTATATAATTTACAACTATGGAAACAGACAATGATATATACTTACATTGGAGTTTATTTGATACACGGCTACGTTATTAGCATTCATCTGCTTTAACAATCCAAAGAACTCATCAATCACCTAAGTGTATTTGAACATAATAAGGGGTTAGTGTAGATGTCATGGAAACGAGTAGATAATATTACAAATAGTCGTGTATTCGAGAAGGCTCGTTATAGAGTCGTGTCTTCGTATACTTTACAACTATGGAAAAACACAATGATATATACTTACATTGGAGTCTATTTTGGCTGTTTGCAGTAGACTCAAGTAGTCTGTATCCGTGAGGGTATCCAATGGATACTTTTGCCTTGGGTGCCTCACCCAACTTATAATTG
The DNA here is from genome assembly GCA_039654745.1 of Houttuynia cordata. Lineage (NCBI taxonomy): Eukaryota > Viridiplantae > Streptophyta > Magnoliopsida > Piperales > Saururaceae > Houttuynia > Houttuynia cordata. The sequence continues at coordinate 27,623,670 of CM077505.1, forward strand.
ACTTTTGATCATTTTCTTCTAAAACAGATATTTCAAAGCATACTTTGTTTCCCAAATAGTCATTGGGAAAGTCTTGAAGATTATGTTCTTCATTGTATCAGTATCCACTATTTACACCGCATTTCCCTTGCCCTTATCTTCTCTCATCGGTTTCAAATCATATAGCACTTATGTTATAATGTCGGCAGGTTGTTCATACTCTGATTTAGTTTCTTCATAGTCCACCTTCTTCTCTTCTCCTCCCACTTTGTTCCTTATATAACCCATGATGGCAAGCACTACCAGGTCAGTCACAAATAATGGACAATCAAGCTCTGTTTGATCCTTCTTAGGCGACATGTCCTCCCCCTTATGAGACATATCCTCCTCCTTAAGAGACTTCTCCTCCATTTGCTCAGCTGTTGGAGGTGTCTTTCTAATTGCGTTTGCCTTCACTAAACCTCTTTTTTTTCCTTTAGGCACATGAGGACCTTCTGGAAAGATAGATGCATGGTCTGGTTGGTCTTCAACTTCCTCACATAACTGCCGGAGAAAGTTCTCTGTATTCTTTGCCTGACAATGAGTAAACTTCGTCCCTAAAACATAGTTTAGGCAAAGTAAAAATGAGTTTACTAAAATAGAGGTGCTATCATGTATTTGAGCACACGACCACACCGCTATCATGTAATCGAGCATACGATACCAATCGAAATTACTTTGTTTGGTTGACTTGTGTGTCATAACCTTGGGCTGACAAGAAAGAGGTGGAGATAGAGTTGGTTGTTACTCTGGTGCGATCTCCGTTGGAGGCCTCTCTGCCTCCTTCTCTCGGGGTGACTATGTATCCTTGTTCTCATCAATCATAGTATAACTGAACCTCCTCTTTATTGCCAAATCAACAAAAATGTTTGATGCTTTCAAACCGAGCCCCCTAACACAAGATTAGCCTCATAGTCGGTTGCTTGCAAAGTCCCACTCAATATCACTTCCTCCTCGTACGTCTCTACCTTCGCATCCAAACTATATTCAGTGCCCCAATTCTAACCTCTATCGCCTTCAATATGACAAAACTTTGCGTTGAATGATTCCTAGTTATCAGATACAATAACATTATTCTCTTTCGACGTGGATGGTTTGTAGCAGCCACATTTGGAATTTCTTCATCCTCAGACAGATCAAATTCAGGCCATTCCCTGTCCAGCTCAGGGGATTGTATGTGTAGAGCTAACAACCACTCATCCCTTGACCCTGGATCGTCAATATCAATAAATTCTTCGTCTCCGTCAACACTTACCTTTAGAAATTGCTCATCATTTTTATATTTCTCATTCTCTTCATTTACTATTTTTTCTTCTTCTCCGTGTACTGTATTAGATCCAACCTCCGAGGTAGTGAATGTCCTCATATTTTTCTTACTTTTACCCAAACTGCAAGATATAAAGAGGGCATATCAGTTTAAGCTGTGTAGAGAAATACACGAAATATAAGAATATGCTACAATTGCAATTGCAGTGTTATCGTGTAATCAAATACACGATATGATAATCACTTACACGATATGCTACAACTATAATCGTAGTACTATCTGTAATCGAATACACAATATAATAATCACTTACACAGTATGCTATAACTGTAATTGTAGTGTTATCGTGTCATCGATTACACAATAGCCTCGCTATCGTGTATTGCATCAGCTATCGTGTAATTGATTATATGCTAGAAGTGCTATTGTGTACTCAATTACACGATAGCACTTCAATCATCCGAAGGTGAATGAAGGAAAAAACAGGAGCTTTCCTTGGAACAACAAGGTAAGAACTAGGGTTGGGAAAAAGGTACCCGACCCTATTACTTGACCTGACCCAACCCTAAAATTATCCGACCCGACCCGATCCTATTGCAAAATAGGGTCAGGTAGGGAAATTACCCGAATTACCCGCACAACCTGCCCTAATCCGATGTACTTATTATAAAATATTATAATATATATTTAATATTGAATAATCTAATTTTCAAAGATAATTTTATTTCTAAATCACCAAAAACGTTATATTAACCTTATCTATATTAAAATTTAGTCAAATAAAGGTCAATTTTAATTTTTTAAATACTAGATTAGCAAATAAAAGTACTTATTTTATTTTATTTTTTAAAAAGTAGGGTCGGGTCATTATCCAACCCGACCTGACCCGACCGAAGTAGGGTTAGGGTCGGCCATTTCGACCCTACTCATAAATAGGGTCGGGTAATTACTCGACCCTATTTTGATAGGGTAAAAGGCGACCCCTCCCTATTTTACCTGATCCGACCCGATTCCCAGCCCTAGTAAGAACACAATTTATCATCATCTGTTACACAATAGCAAGGTTATTGTGTCCTCGAATACACGATAGTAAGGCTATCATGTACATGATAGCATTTCTATCATGCCGCGAATACATGATGACATTGCTATTGTGCATTGCTAACATGTACCAATACACGATAGCAGTGCTATTGTGTAATCGATTACACGATGGCAAAGCTATTGTGTCCTCGAATACACGATATCACTTCTGTCGTGTATTCAAGGACACGATAGCCTTGCCATCATGTAATCGATTACACGATAGCCTTGCCATCATGTAATCCAATATACAATAGCAGTGCACGATTGCCATCATGTATTCGTGGCATGATAGAAGTGCTATCGTGTAATCGATTACATGATAGCCTTACTGTCGTGTATTTGAGGATTGCTATCGTGTCACAGATGATGATAAATAGTGTTCTTACCTTGATGTTCCAAAGTCAAGCTCCTGTTGTTTCCTTCCTTCACCTCGTGATGATTAAATGTGAGTATTTGTCAAGTGAACAGATTGATCTGATGGGGATATCCTCTCCTTATTTATACTGGAAGTCCTCTCCACATACAACTCCAACACTGCCCTCCTTTTTGTCTTCTGAATCTTGAAGAGAAATTTCAGATCTTCATCATCCCCCAGGATGTATGGTATGCATGGAGATGCTGACGAAACTAGATAGTTGAGGGATAGGTTGCCTATTGCAGACTTGAATCCTAATCTTTATTGAACTTGAATCAACAGATATCTGAACTTCACCCGTCTGTCAATGCTCATTAGCTTCACTTTCTCACTTACGTACTCATGAGCACTTCCAAATACTTTATCATAGTTTAGATAAACAACAACTTCTTCTATTACGGTGCGGCTGAGGGCAGGCTTGAATCGAATGTTCACAGAATACGGTTGAGGGCGGGGGACGGGTGTGTGAAGTGGTGCCACTGATGGCGGGCTGAATGGCACAGTTGAGGGTGGGGGAAGGATGCGTGAATGGGTGCCCCACGCAGTCGTCTATTCGGGATGAATGGCCAAGTAATATGGAAAAGGTCGAGTTTAGGGTTTCTTGAGGGCAGAATGGAAAGACCTGGTACTGAAACCAGTTAATATGGCTTGAAACCAAAAAATCAGATAATATGGCATTCTGGCCTCATTGGTAGGTATCATGGAAAAACCTCTTTGTTTTGTGAAACAGTGGCAGAAATACACCAGATTACAGGTCATAGAGGTTGTAATTACCAGTTCATGGAAAGGAAGTCACAATGCAAGTCTGTAACTGAGTTCATTGAAGATGAAACACAACCTATACAGAAGTGACTTTGCGTTTCCATCCACACTTAATTAATGAGCAGGGCCAAACACAACCTTATATTATACACAGGTTTTTACAACATATGTAATGGTTCTGTTTGGCGTGAGATGAGGTGATAAATTGTCATGATTCGCATCACTGAGTATTCAACTCATAATGCGTGAATTGTGTGTTTTGTAATTTGTACCAAAAATGTATGATTCATGGTGGTGTTTGGTATGTGATGAGGCGATTGATTGCCTTGGTTTGCATCATTGAGCTGATTGATTGCTTTAACCACACCATTGTGTAATTCATAACGTGCCGATTGCATGCTGCTGCGGCTTTTTCTTCTTTTCCTTCTCCTTACGATAAAGTAACCATGGGGGCAGCGCATTAGTATTGGCCCTATCCGGCCTTGAATCTACTATTCCACTGATCTGGTTTACCCTCATTTTCTGGAGGGTCTGATACTTGATAGTATCTGTAGCACTTCTGCAGTTCAGCTGCAACCTGCTTCATAAGCCCATGGACCATGATGGATATTTCTTAAGTCCACGTTAGATGTGATTGAAAAGAACAAAACGTATACTGAGTTATTGACTCTCCACTATGGAGGTTCTCTGGTTCACGAATCCAAATACAATGATAGGTTTTCAAATACCAAAAATCTAACAGCAGCATTGTTATCTAAATTTGGCCGCCATTTGAGATCTATGGCAGAAGATATTGGAGTACGTATTGTGGTCTGAACCTATCTGGATTTTCTACCTTCGCTTGCCATTTATGTCTAGCTACGTCCTTGAGTGCTTTGTACCAATGCTACATCAACTAGGATGATCTGCTTGCACTAGTCAACAGCCTGTTTTTCTAAATGTCTTTTTTCCCTTTGAGGGGAGCATAATGCCTTCTTTGATTTCAGCTAAAACTTGGATTTCATCTTTTTTCTTCAAGGAAAAAGAGAACTTTTGTTGATATTTTTTTTTAAAAAAAAATGAAGGGTTGTACCTTTTGGTGAAAGGTTGCATCCCTTAGTTTTTTGTGACCTTCATTTATTTTGCACCTCTTAGTGAAATGTGCATTTTCTTAAATTTTGTGATGGGTTGCAACCATTGGGAATAGTTGCATCATTTCGGTTGTGATGAGATACATCTTCATAAAGGGACATGCCTCTTCACTTCACACCCCTTAGGAGTCTATAAATAAAGATCCAGGCCTGGGCAAATGTATGAGCATACAGACAGAAGAAAACACACATTACGGTTTTCCTCTTTTTGTGTTCTTATTTTCTCTTGTGCTCTTCTCTTGTGTTTTCAAACACAAATTTCAGCCACATTCTTATACAGTTTCAAGGAGAGTTCAGAGAGAATTCTTCAACATTGCTGGTTGCAGTTTCTCAAAAGCTCTGTTGTATCCTGGGAGGAAGTTTGTTGTGTAGCCCATCAGCAACTTGGTTTTATCCAAGGGGGATAAATAATTCCTTAAAGAAAACTGTACTTGTACGTACCTCAGAGCCTGAAAGTTTTTGTGTTCATTTGCCTTTCAATGGCGAGTTCTTGAACCCATCTCCAACCACCATCCGTTGTGAAGATATGCCATAATCCATCTCCAACCGTCGTTCATTGTGAAGATCAGCCATCAGCAATTTTCTGGAGATCTGAATCCTACCACTTGGTGCTACTAACAATTTTAAGGAATTAAGTGTCTCATCATGGATTCAGAATCAAATATGACGTCCATCAAAATCATGAACCGGGATCTTGTCAAACTTGACAGATTCGATGGTTCCAACTACACTCGTTGGGCTGACAAGATGATGTTTCTTCTCACTGCCTTGAAGATTTCCTACATTCTTGATCCAAAATTGAAGCCATTTCCCGAGCCCAAAGATGATGATACCGACAAGACAAAAGAAGAGAGAAAGAAGCGTGAAGAAGATGAACTCTTGTGCCGAGGTCACATTCTCAACACTCTTTCTGATTGCCTTTTTGATACCTATACAAAAAAAGGCCACAGCGAAGGAGATATGGAGTGCACTGGAATTCAATTATAAGGTGGAAGAGTAAGGTATGAATAAATATTTAATTTCAAAATATTTAGAGTAATGAAAATAAAGTTGATGTTGCTTACCTTGTGGACTCTTTTGAATTATGGCATGATAGATTAGGACATTTAAATTTCCAATCTGTGAAAGACATGAGAAAATTAGGGCTAATTTCTTATGATCATAATCATAGTCATAAGTGTGAGACTTGCATTCAATCCAAAATGACAAAGAAACCTTTTCCAAAACATGATAGAAGTTCTAAAATTTTGGATTTGATTCATTCTGATATTTGTGAATTGAACGGTCTTTTAACCCGTGGTGGCCGAAAGTTTTTTCATCACATTTATCGATGATTTTTCTAGATATACTTATGTTTATCTTTTGAAAACAAAAGATGAGGCTTTTTCTATGTTCAAAATTTTCAAATCAGAAATTGAAAATTAAATAGGAAAGAAAATCAAAGTTTTTTGTGGCGATTGATGTGGAGAATATTTGTCAAATGAATTTTCAAACTTTTGTGAAGAATTTGGCATCATTCATCAGTTGACTGCACCATATACACCACAACAAAATGGTTTAGCCGAAAGGAAAAACCGTACACTTGTAGAAATGGTGAATTCCATGTTGATGCATGCAAATTACCATTTAATCTTTAGGAGAAGCTTTGATGACTGCTTGTCACGTGCATAATCGGATTCCTTCATGCAAGACTCATAAAAGTCCATATGAATTATGGAGGGGAAGAAAACCTAATTTATCATATCTTAAAGTGTGGGGGTGTATGACTTATTATAGGGTCCCTGATCCTAAAAGGACCAAGTTGGGTCCAAGAGCCTTGAGATGTGTTTTCGTAGGATATGCTGAGCATAGTAAGTCCTACAGATTATTAGATTTAGAATTTAATGTGATTGTTGAATCTAGAGATGCAGAATTTCTAGAAACGACTTTTATTTCAGATTCTAAATGTCTAGACCCTCAAAAGTTGAAAGTAGATAAGTCTACTCAAATTGAGAAGGTTTCTGACCCTCCAAGTGAGCTTCGAAGGAGTCTAAGACCTAGAAAAGAAAAATCACTTGATCCAAACTTCATATCCCTAGAGCACATTACTTTTTTAATAGAATGAGATAGAGAGCATGTTGTTAATCTAGTGCCCATGATTCTTAATTTTGAGGAAGATCCTAAGACTTATAGTGAAGCTATGGCCTCTAGAGATTCTGATTTTTGGAAAGAAGCCATTAATGATGAGATGGACTCTATAATGTCCAACAACACTTTGGGGTCTTAGTAGACTTACCTCCGGGTTCAAAACCTATTGGTTGCAAATGGGTATTTAGAAGAAAATACAATCCTGATGGTACATTGTGCACCTTTAAAGCTAGATTAGTAGCAAAAGGTTTTAGACAAAAAGAAGAGATTGATTATTTTGACACTTATGTTCCTGTTGCTAGAATTACTTCCATTAGAATATTGTTTGCATTAGCATCCATATTTAAATTACACATTCATCAAATGGATGTTAAAACTGAATTCCTGAATGGTGACCTTGACGAAGAAGTGTACATGGAACAACTAGAAGGATTTGTCCTTCCAGGTAATGAAAGCAAAGTGTGAAAATTGGTGAAGGCTCTATATGGACTTAAACAAGCACCCAAATAATGGAATGAAAAATTTAATACCATCATTTTATCTAGTGGATTTAGACATAATGATTCTGATAAATGCATTTATACTAAGTCCACTAATGATTATTTTGTAATTGTGTGCTTGTATGTTGATGACATGTTGATTTTGAGTACCAACATAATTGGTGTGACTGAGACTAAGAGGTATCTAACTTCTAATTTTAAAATGAAGGACTTTGGTGAAGTTGATACTATCTTAGGGATAAAAGTGACAAAGCATAGTGGGGGCTACGCTTTAAATCAGTCACATTACATTGAGAAAATTTTAACTAAATTCAATCACCTTGGATTTAAGGATTTCAAAACCCCTTTTGATTCTAGTGTTACCTTATGTGAAAATACTGGTAGAGCAGTAGCACAAATTGAATATGCAAGTGCAATTGGTAGTTTAATGTATGCTATGCATTGTACTAGACTAGATATTGCATTTGGAGTTTGTAAATTGAGCAGGTACACTAGTAATCTTAGTGTTGAACACTGGAAGGTAATTGGCAGAGTCTTTGTTTATTTAAAACATACCATAGACTATAAATTATATTATAATAAATATCCGGTAGTATTAGAAGGGTACTCCAATGCAAATTGGGTGACACGAGTTGGAGATAATATGTCAACCTCGGGATGGGTTTTTATCCTAGGAGGGGGTGCTATTTATTGGGTTGCAAGAAACAAGCATGTATCTCACACTCAACCATGGAATCCGAGTTTATTGCCCTAGCTGTAGTAGGGAAAGAAGCCGAGTGGATTAAGAACTTGTTGCTTGACATCAAGCTATGGCTTCTTCATATCTTATCTCAATGAACCATTTACTTCAGTTGAAGTATTAGCACCTTGCTTTTTTTTCCAATTTTCTCATAAGGACTAATATATAATCGTAATCTCTATAATTGATGACACTAACAGCTAGTTTCTTAAATGTTGTTGTTGTTGTTATTCTTATTTTATAGGAAGAAAAAGCATATGGTACACGCCTTTGATAATTGTCGTCACCTACTATAACCTTTTGAATCCGGAAACAAATTGAAATATATTCATATAGGACTGAGTAGACCAGTTTTTTTTGACAAAACTATGTCGTATCCTTTCTATTATCATTATCAGCACTATGCCATATCCTTTCTATTATCGTTATCGACATAAGATATTGGGTTTCAAATTTTTCTTCTAGTTTGACGTGAATAAATTCCCAAGGAGTTGTTTGCATTTGTATTTCATGTAGTAGCTAGGAGGAATATATTCATCTTTAAGAATGGCCACTTGACGCTTTCAGTTCCTCACCCACCTGCCAAAATGATAATTCTCCTGACATTTTGTTGTTTGACAACCTCAGCACATCCATCACTATGAACACTAGTCCTCTTCGCAAAATAATTGCCAGTCTTTTGTTATTAGGAAGATTAGTCTCTGCTGAGTTTTCTTGAATTTGACCAGTATTATCATATCAACCATCACTATTATATAGTGTCGATAAACGTTTTACGACCTTACTTTTTCGGAGGGTCGGCGGGACATGGGAGCCTCAGCTCATGCATCGGTTTACCTTTCCTCAGTATTTCACTTGTTTTTTTTACCAATGACTCATGAGGAAACAATCAACCTATTAACTTCATTTTTTTTACCACTAATTGACATATACCATTATCAAAAGCTTTCACTACAACAGTATGACCATATATCTCATACAGTGATGCGTAAAATGATGTTCTGGAGAGTGAGATTCCACTCGCCGGAACGTAACTGATTACATCAGTCCACATATAGCTAAATCAACAATAGGTGGAAAGGAGGCAGAAAATAACAGAGAAAGAAAAGCAAAAGCCCCTTTCATTTCAAAGATGCCTAGTCATGCAGGTCAGAGTTTAAATGCACGTTACAGTCACTCACTCGACAACAGGTACCATTGCCAGTTAAGATTCTGAAGTATGTGTTGGATTTGCAAACCTCCCATTGGTTTTTCGGTCAAGTCAATCACAGTGGACAATGGTAGCCGTAGAAACCTTCTCCTCCAGTTGGAAGGTTAGTCCACATACAGTCATGATCTGCTTGCTACCTTTTCTTTCTTTTTTTATTGATATTCCCCCAGCTATGAACCAACCATCCATGACCATGATGTCTCACCTCCAACACTTGAGTTTTCTAGATTGAGCAATCATGGAGTAGGGATGGAATACTAATCTAGCTTTTAGGCTTTCAGAAGTGTTTGAATCTACGACCAAACAGTTTATGCTTTCAATATGGCTGATAGTTACATTTCCGCCTTAATCAGATTATGACATGAACTGATAAACAAGAATATGCGAGAGAGGTTGAATAAGGTGATGCGGTCTCCTATTATCTGGATACAAACTGTTTGTCTTCTATTACCTCATCCAAATTTAGGTAAATCATGTAGACTCTTTTATGGGTCTCTCTCTCTTTCCCCATTATCATCCCTTGTAGAACCAAGTATATATGTTAAATCTTTAGCACACAAAATATATACAGAAAGAACCATATTTGTTCAATAATTGAGAATATGCCGTGTTTTTTCTCAATAGAACTAGACTGCCTGGGTTATGATGCAGTTGAGAGGGGAGCTTTTCGGTGCGACATTCCATTGTGGTGTTTCCACCTTATCTTGCATTTCGTCTTTGCCCTTCCACATCTGGCGAGTCCGGTTTGCCTATTTCATTTCTATGCCTTTGTCACTTTCCTCACACAGCGACGAGAGCTTTAGGTGGTGTGAAAGCGCCTAACTTAACATTCGAACATGGTGGATCCCATCTCACTGTGCATGCCTATCTGCTGATGAGCTGTGTGAAGAAGCCACATGGGAGTAACTCTTCAACACTTATAAGTCAAGTATCTCAACTACAATCATGACTTAGGGTGTTTGTACAGAGAAGATTCGAAGGTAAGAAAAAATTGCCTGTGATCCTTGGTACGGGGATCTATGTTTATACTTTTGCACGTGTGGTGTTTATCACTTTACACACAAAAGATTTGCTGGAAATGGTAATATTTAAGGTTCAGTCTAGAATGAAGCATATATGCACATGTACTATCTGTAAAGTGTGGATACTAACAGTAAAATGACAAGAATCGAAAAGCAATTTGGTAAGATGGGTAAAAGAAAACTACAGACCAATCCAATTTTTAAGTGTTTTCCTCGTTGGTCCCATATTTGTTGTAGTTCACTTCTGTAGCTCAAGCTGTTAAGACACGAATTATTTTTTTTGGAGATCAAATTTCATTAAAAATGGGAGTACAAGAGTCAAAGCATTGAAGCTACATATTCCAGAGTTGTAAAAGAAAAGGAAATTCATTTGTTGTTTGAAAATGATGAAAAGCTTGAATTAGCAATTATCCTATTTATACTTCAACACACTGGATAAGGATCTAGCAACTAATATATGATCTGGAGCTGTGATCTCATGTATACAAGAAAGTTAGGAAAAGGACATAAACAAAGAGGATTTACCCCACTAATTGAAATTCAATAGAAGACTGTCAATGCATGAGAGTAATGTTATATGGTTAGTGGAAAGCAAATGGTTAAACAAAAAACTGTGGAAAACAAAAAGTGCTAGAGGCTTGTGATTATTTGGGGACCCCAATTTTAGAGTAGATAACATAATAGATTGGGACTTGCAGCTTTCGATACCACGTTTATATGCAAAAGTTGCAAAAAGCTTGAGGGCTGTGGTCCATCTAAAGCGCTCGAGAATCTGGTGGACTTGTAGCTTAGTGGGACTCAAATGAATCCTGCCTTTCTTCAAGATTAGATTTGAATCCCTTGAGTCAATTCAGGAACAGAATTGACTCATGCATGTAAAAAAAAGGGGGAAAAAAGAACTGGTTCTTCTAGATTGCTTGTGAGGTCCTTTCCACAAAGCCTTTCCTAAATACCTAATTAAGCAATTTCCCCAATTAGAATCCTGCTTAAACAGTTAACTTGTGAGCTAAGTTGCCTTGCCAAAATAACATGTAGGTGGGCGAGGCCCAAAGGCCTAGTGAACCATGCTTGCTAGTCGTATTGAGATGAATCAACAATTAATACACACAAGGAGCACCACTATGCTTATTACTATGGTAGACAGCGTAGAAAAGTTTTGTAATAAATTGCACACTCTCTCTCAATAATTACATCCATCCGCCCCCCTCCCCTGTTGGTCACTCAGCTAAGATTGTACCCAGTTCGTATGATGGGTGGGCCTCGTGCCAAAGGGGATTGGCGGTGGATACGTTGCTTTAAGAGGCCGGTTGCCCTGCCTCTTATGTTCGGGTTCTAAGGACAAAAACCATCTAATCCGGTCTTGAGGACTCGAACATCCCTCGCAATTATATCATTATAGAGGAAAACATGATCGATGAAAGCAACGGCTACTAAACTTATTACGACCCTAAAGGCAACATGAATCAAGTTGCAACAAGAAATAGCAAACAGTGTGTTTGACGAACTGGTTGGACCACTGCTCTGCTCGTGGTGCTTGCTGTGGGACCTTTGTGCATGCACGCGTGGTAAAGAAGTACCAGTACGATAACAGGGTATTTGATAGAGGTCTTGAAACAAGCCCAAATCATTGATTTGGGTGGGCCAAGAAGAGAATGGTGAGGAAAGCCCCACCAATCACCATTCTGTGTCTTTCCAAAAGCAAAAAACTTCTCTTTCTCCCTGATCTTACAAAACCAAAGACCATATGCTGTCCTCCTTCTCGTCTTCCTTCTCTTGGCCATCAGAAGTCTTTGCTTCATCCCAACGTCCTTTGGCATTCAATCTCTTCCCGTCAAATCTGTCTGTACTAGTTGTCTCCATTTTCAACTTCTTTTACCTCGGCTGAGGTTTCTTATCAAATCCCTTTCACCCTTCCAACGACTTACTTATACGTATACACAGCGATAAATACATCCATCGTGACCATATCACATAGGGCAAAATTGTGGTTCCGGAACGATCAGGTATTAGTGTTATATGGTTTTGAGGCATTTGAAATTGCAATTAAGAATTGTTAGATAATTGTTGTTTCTCAATAGCAGATTCCAGGAAACCGGTTATCGATATATATCTCTCAACAAGAATGTAATAACTCTCGATACATTATACTATAGTTTGAAGGTTATTTGCATATTTAGTTCAATGGTTGGTAGTCGTTGGTAGTCTTTTTTCCCACAAGAAACTTTGAAGCAAGATTGGTCAAAGTGATCTAATTGAAGCCTTACGTCAAAGGGAATGGGGAATAGCAAGGATCCAAGGCTCCGTACCACCATTGTCGATGGCACCAAATGCCATCCCTGTATTAGTCTTTGCTAATCAATCAATTACAAGTGGAGGTGGAGGTCTTCTGCCCCTTTTGCTGTTTAACCATATGGCCATTCCAAATTTCAATGCTTCATCATCAATTAGTGCTCCTCACTGTTCTGAATCATCATAAACCCCACCAAGTTGGCATTAGTATAGTGAAACAATGTAGGTGACATCTTGGGTTCTCCCCAATAGCATCCACGTGCGTCACATTACACAAGTTTGCGTCACTTAACACCCACTAAGAATATTTGGCACTTGTTTATATTCCTTAATACCTTGAAGAGACAATCTATCAACAAACTATCATAGAAGATCTAATAAAATAAGGATCCATGGATCACTTTTTTTATAAGAAACATGGCTCACTAACCTAAACAAGATGAGAGATTTTTTATACGATTTGATCACTGATCACTAGCTAGCTTCCAATTAACTCCAGTGGCTAAAGTATTAAAGATTGATGGAGGTGCAATTTCGAGGCTAAAAAAAGTGACATCAGTCCATGTGTCAAGCCGTGCCTTTCTCTACCAACACATGGTCCATCAAACAATTTGGAGAGATATGACGTTTGATAGAGCTAATTCTCTTTTAGGGTTTGGTGAATGATATTGTGAGCTTGTTTGTTGCGTCCAAAACAAGGATTTGGGGCTTATATAGTACTTAGTAGAGTATTGAAGTGATGAGCAAAGACTGGTATTATAGAGGACCAATGCAGTTTGTCTCAAAAAGAGTAGCACCGTTTTATCTTTTTCAGCAATGTAGATTTGGCATATAAAAAACCATTGTAGAATTGGGATTAGTTTGCCCAAGGCAGCTCATGTAAGCAACTTTAACATTTAAAAATATCGGAATGCAGGCTCTTTTTGCTCGTGGGATATCGATCCCAAACTTTATGGGCGTAACTCTTACAAAAAAAAAAGCTTTACCGGCGTGATATGTTTTTCACTAAATGACTGTCATGCTATTCCGTTTGTAATAACCTGCTTCTAAGTGGGGAGGCTAGCAACCTAGCATGTAATGCTTATGTTTTCCATTTCATCTCAGCATTCATGTGAAACCAAAACAACTTAACTGGAGATAACACAGGCCTTAATTGACGGTTGGATTCTGATATATATTCGGGAGACTTTGTGATAAGGCGGAGAGAGTGTATAAATTATAGCAACAAGGTAGAGAATACAAAAAACATCAACATTCAGTACAAACGACATGATTCTACATTCATATACAACCAATTCTACAGTATTACAGAAATATCATAAAATATGAGTTTACCAATTAGGTAGCCATTTGATTTCTAAGTATACGTCTGAAACCTACTTATTCCCAAATTCACTTTATATTTAGAATGTTGCAAGATGAATTACACAAGAAAAATTCACGCAGGAAATTGAGTTGTTTTAAGCGACCTATCTGTTTCAGTGCCCCAAAACTTTGGATTCAGGGTAGATATTACCTTGCATTTACATGCAGTTTTTTCCTTCTGAAAACATTTTTACATTCATTTAAGGAAGTAAGACTTGTATTAACCTAAAACAAATTAATTTGGACATTTGCTTTATAGCAAAAACATTTGCACTTTTGCTTGTTCAACGAGAATATTTGGATGAACAGCTATGTACACTCATTTTTTTTTGAATAGAAGAGCTACATACACATGGCACGTCTTTTTCCAAAAAAGATACCAGTACTTTCCGAAACACTAGGAAAACCAGGAATATTTATTACTCACGGGTGATATTGTGCCAAGGTTTGAGCCACTGGACAACGTGGGCTGCAATTGAAGTTACTTTGGTTGATTGACCTAGGGAAAAAAAGAAAGAATCACGAGTAAAATTGTAAACTTTTACAACTATGTACAAAGTACCTGCATACGGTTCGAGTTGTTTCATGCAAGAGTAAAAGATATCCGTACATCAGGAAAACAGAGGGCATGTACTGGTGTAACTTTAAAGAGTAGTGCTATTCCTCTCGCTTATTTATCGCGGCCAGCATTCTCTATGAGTGACCCGCGAGGTTGGCCGTGATAAATAAGCAGGAGAAGAAGCATTTTTCAACTTTAAAGGCATGGCCTGTCTCATTTCTGTCTGGGAATTACTTTTCTCTTTCTCCTTTTTCCCCGGCGAGTCAGTAACGAGTGATGAGTGTGATGAGTATGTACGTGTTTTTTCTTTGAGAATTTAGTTTATAATAGTTTTTACCAAAAAATGTATGCATAAAATAGTAACAACTGTTCAAAAAGCCTAGCAAGAGTAATAGATGGGTAAAGCAATGTAGAAGAGAAGAATCAGAAACTTGAGAGTAGAAGCTCTCCCTTTCATCTGATCAGAGGCTATTGAAAGGGAAAGACTAGAAGATTTCATCTCTTACTTTTGGGGAGACTGAATCATTAAATAAAGTTCAATAAATGTAGCAAGTTTTGTATATAAGCTCTAAAATCTAACTGAAATCCCATCAAATTACTCCCTCTGCCCGGAATTATTATCACTATAAAGTTCTCAAAAAGAACTAATTTTAGTTCATTTTGAAAAATTTTATGGTGATAATTCGGGATAGAGGGAGTATATCACAGTGGGAATCAACACGAGGCAGCGTTGAAAGATGGTGGCTTCCCATGGAAATAGCCCAGTTTTGATTACCCTAGACACTGTTGATTCCCATCTAGCAAATGAAGGGAATCCCATCTTTCATACGTTCTAGAAAGGGAAATGTTTTGGTGATCACCACTTTTCAATACCAGATTGAAGGACTAAGGGCCCCATGCCCACATGGCCCTTGGTGCTTTAATCTGGTATTGAAAATGGGTCAGATGGACTTTTCTAGAAATTTGCTATCACGTTGCCATCTAGCAAATGAAGGGAATCCCAAGCTATCCAGCGAATTGAAACATGGAGTGTAGCCCTATGATATATACAACAGCGAAGAGGCATGTTTCAACCATTTTGACATTTTACTTTGTCCTTACTCATTGAGTTTTATAGAAAGTTTGGGCGGTGTGTACTCTGTCTACAGGGAACTTTGCTGAGGTACTCAAATCTTCCGTGTCTTCACATTGTTCCTAAATTTTACTTTTACCCAAGCCGATCACTCAAGAGGATGGCAAAAACAAAGCAACCAATTAGACCTGAGTGGCCTAACAGAGAAATAGAAAACTAGAAAGCAAACAAATATTTTAAAAAAGGGCAATGCGTCAAAATGAGCTCTGAAATGCCATAAACATGGAGAATAGCTTGGGCTGCTAGAATATAAGTCTCTTGATTTCCTTGAAAGTAATAGGAAAAAGTTAATATGTGTAATAGGGTTGCATATTAGCTCTAACAAAGCCAAACCCACTTGTTATTTGAAATAATGCCCATCACACGATGGAAATTTTGGGATTTAAAAGTGCTTCACGTGGCACATATAGATGAGGCTCTTAGCATATAGGTCACTTTCCTCGAAAAATTTGCTAGCACAAAAAAAAAACATACTTGAAAAAGATAACGTTTGAGTCAATTAAAACATATGCAAAATTATTTATATGTGTAGATGAGTACAAAAAGTGATCAAACAAGATATATTAGCCAAACAGACAAACACAAGTTTTAGGATTTTGTAGAAATAATGGGCATAATTGGATTAGGCCTATAAGCTTCCACACAAATTAAAAGTTAGTTCATTGATACAAGGTAAGGAAAGTTTTTTTTTTGTCATGATACAAGATCGTGTCCTCTACAATAACTTTATGCATGAGTGGATTCAAATCCCTTAAGTCACAATAGAGTGATTATGCATAAAGCAAAAGCAGTTTTGATTTTCTTCAAAAGAAAAAAAAACAGTCGACTTTAAAATAGAGGCCACACATATGAGAGGCATGTTGATGAATAGAAAAAAGAAAATACTAGAGCCGACGATAGGTGCAATATTTTATAAGAGTAGAAACCAGTTCACATGAGATTGATCTCATATAGTTTGCATGAGTCAAGCCATCTCCATCGGTCGTATCAAGATTTGTTGGCGGGTGTCAAATCATTGAGTATGTAAGTGTGAACCATCACCGCTGTCAGATCTTGATTGAACGGATCAAAATCACTCGGGCTCATACAAGTTATAGGAGAACGATCTCATTAAACTTTTTCATTTGCATATTTTGACTTTGATGTTTGTTTGGTATTGATATATCTATACTTAGTCTCGATGTAGTTGTATTATTGTCATGGCATTACTCTAACTATTTTCTAAATTTACCATGATGTAATATTATTAAAGACTTGTTCTCAAATAAATGTTCTTTTTTCTTTTTCAATTTCTAGATGTTGTAGCTAAGAATCACAGCAAATGTGAGCGGTCAGATCCAGATCCAACTGCTTGACCCCTGAATCACAGCAAATCTGAGGTGCCCAACGCATATAAATGTGGCTCATTGAGCAAATACTATGTAGTCTTCTCGGTGAATTTTACATCCATATTCACCTTCTCTCTAAAAGACTAAAACCACATGCACAAAAGTGCGAGATTGTCATTTTCATTTTCTAGATTTGTATATAAGAATTTTTATTACTATCTAGATAGTACACTCCTTGAATGACCATATATTTTTCCTTGTGTTGTCTTGTTCATCGTAGCTGGAATTGTTCTTTGTCTATTATGGCTTCTCATAGGCTCCATTTTCTAGCGAATTATGAAGTATACTTCTATCATTATGCGTTATTAGTGGAATGTTCTCAATCAAAGAGAAAAAAAAGAGAGTTTGAATGTGCATATTTTGTCTATGTTAATAATATTATGTTCATTTTCTTTTCCGACAAAATGTTCATATCCTTTCATGTCTAATAGCATTCTCTACTCCATTTATTTTGGTACACAGGAGGGCCTTCTTAGCCGTAGTGTTCAAGTATATCTTTTTTTTTAATAACCAAGGGTGTTTGAGTCCCAAGGACCCGGCTAACGACAGGGCGAACAACCACTTAGAGCACCTTGGTGCACCCAGATCTTTCCTTCGATTTGAAGCTCCTATTCGCTTTGGGGCTTCTATCTTTTATTAAAGAAAAAAGGTCACAAGTTGATTTGATTATTACGATTATGATTACGAAGTTGACCTCTTTAGCAAAATAAAGTTAATATTAAAAAAATTTGAATTTGACCTCACTTACCAAAAAAACTTGATTAAAGTTGACCTTCATAAATTTGTCAAGAAGTATATTTAGTTGTTTATACATCCTATTTTTTATCTCCGCCCATCAAACTATTTTTTTTTAAAACAATACACTAACATCACAATAGTGCCAAAGCAACGCATTAACATCATACAAATCATAATGCCGAAGTCACGGCAACCGTACTATAGCCCTCCAGCAAGAAATTAGGTGACCAAAAGATCAATTCATACAATTAAACCAAGATATCATAATTCTTCTAGTGGGTCACCATCTCTTAAATTAGCCAACTACATGTCTCTTGTACCTATGTCCTGCCATGTGGCCCTGCCCCCTCCCCCACCCCCAAGTCCAACGATTAACAACTACACAAGATAACGCGCACACACGCAACCAAAGTAGTTCTATACTTCAACCTTCCCAGTTTATGAAATATGAAGCCAAATGAAGGCAGTGATAACCCTACAACAGATTCCTACACATTTCTATACACACCTGATGTGTATAAAAATGAATGGGTGTAAAAATGTGTAGGAATCTGCTATACAAATATCGTTTCCCTATACAAATGGGTAAAATATACAATGCAGAACCCTCCCCCCGGGATGTCGGGACTATCGCGTGAGCCGCTGGTTCAAGATCTGATGGTGCACATTAAACAAAGAGGGGAGGCGCAGGTAATTCAAACTCACTTACGCTGGATCAAAATCCGATGGCCTGCAGCGCCCCGACACGGTGAGGAAATACTATGTCCATGTTTGGATTTGAGCAGGTGACATGAAGATATTAATCTGGTCACAGCAGAAGTGGATATCACCGTCCTCAGCATTTTGTCTCTCTATGTGAAGCTGGACAATGCAGCCACCGTGAACCAGCTAACCAGTTCCCGCCCAATTGACCGGCACTAATCACCCAGAACCAGGTAAAAACAGTGGATAAAAACGATTTGGAAGTGAACAAATGATGAAATGGACGGGAGGGGTCTGATTTCTGTTGCATCATCACTGCTTCGAACTTTAGCCAAGCAGTATCAGGAGTAGCTCTCTCTCCTCTACGCCTCTCCACTCGTAGTTGGAAACAAGAGAAGACCCGAGAAAACGAGCAGAAGGCATGAGCTGCTGCAGCAACCAGAAATTATTATGATGATGAGCCAGAAGCAGCAGCCCTCCTCGTAGACCATCTTCTTAGCCCGCCAGACGTCTGCATGCCATAGCCATTACTTGAATGAAAGAGGAGGGCCCATCCACATCATTAACCCCCTCGTCATCCCTCCCCAGTCCCCTCCTCCACCACCTCCCCAGCCCTCCGCCT
The DNA here is from genome assembly GCA_039654745.1 of Houttuynia cordata. NCBI lineage: Eukaryota > Viridiplantae > Streptophyta > Magnoliopsida > Piperales > Saururaceae > Houttuynia > Houttuynia cordata. The sequence continues at coordinate 27,642,741 of CM077505.1, forward strand.
CCTCCTCAGTCCGACTCCTCCGTATCCTTTTATTTAATGCTGAGAGAGGAGAGAAGGAGAGAGGCAGAGACTCATCTGTGTGCCAAAACAAGAGACTATCCCAAGCTCCTTTTATTGCTCTACTTTAATCACCTTCCTCTGCTCCATTTACTCTCTGCCCGAGTTCAGACCTATAGTCAACCACCTTCCTTAAGCCTTGCTCTCGCCTTGCCGTCCAAGTGAAGCAAAAGTCAGGCACAAAGATCCCACCTTTGCCTCCTTCCCTTCTCCTCTCCGGGCTAATGGAGGGGTGCTTGTGAGCTCGCCGGATTGGTGGTGATTGGGAATGCGGGTCCGGGAGATGCACCCACTCTGCTGCATTTCGCTAGAGTGCCCCGGGATCGACCGGGCGGATCCCGCTCCGAGGCCGGACTTGCAGCTGGATCGGGCTCCGGCGACTGGAGTGACCGACGTGCAGGTCGCCGGTGGGGAGGCGGGATTCAGTGCTGATGGGGTGGCTGGGGTGCTCTACAAGTGGACGAATTACGGCAAGGGGTGGAGGTCCCGGTGGTTCCTCCTCCGGAACGGGGTGCTCTCCTACTCCAAGACTCGCCGGTCCGACGTCCTGTCCCCCGGCGAGGTCCGGGTGATCGGAAAACCTGACCGCCGGCTCGACGGCGAGGGAGGGCCGGTGCAGCAGCACAAGACGGTGGCCGTCGTCCATCTCAAGGTACAGTATACGTAGCAGTAGTCTAGTGATAGTAAATGAAGAACAAAGACACGAACTTTGATCTGAAAAGATGATCGCCCATTCAATCAGATATCTCTCCCATTATCCTGAATGTGTTCTATTTAAATTCAATGGCGGATTTCGGAGAGTTTATAAATTCATTGCCAATTGGGTCGCTGTTAATTTTTGTTTTTCAGTGGCTTCTCTTGTTTCCATCGTCCCCTGCCATTGGCATGCAGAGCAAAGCTGGGGCAACAAATGCATGAGCTGCTTAGATAAATGAGCCCAGATGGGGGGAGAGCTCTTGACCGTCGGGCCTGAACAGCTATATCTCCAGTGTGCTTTTGAGGGGAGCTAGAGGAGGGGGTACGAAGCTCTCTGTTCCAGTCGCTGCTGTGCCCTGGTTCCCGGTCAAATGCATGCGTTGGAGCTTTGTTTTGGCCTGGCCTGGCCTCCTTTTTTTCACCTTTTTTCTCTCATTTCCCTACCTTAGCTCTCTTTTTACAGTTTCACACTCCCAGTGGGTCTGGAACTGTAACTGGGTCACATCAGTGGGGGCTTGTTTTAGCTGGTAAATATTGGACGTAGGTAACATCAAACCATCTCCCTCTCCCTCTCCCTCTCCCTCTCCCTCCCTACATTTCCCTCGCGTTTTTTTTTTCTTGTGGGCAAGCTCAGAAACTAGAGAAAGGATATTCCAGTTGCTTCCTTGGTTTGATTCCCTGTCAACTTGAATATGAGGTCTCCTGATGTAGATGGTGAGAGCTTTTAAGTCGTTGCTCTTCTTCTTCGTTGCTTTTTTTTCTTATTTTCAAAGAAGTCGTGAAGCAGTGTAGGGTTGTATCAGTCAAACGTGGGTTTCTTCATTTTGTCTACTTGGGTGTTGTTTATTTTTCGACAGGTTTAGCATCGACTTAATCTATAATTTGGTCTGTGGACGTAAAGCTTGGGTGCGTTCTCTAATAGATCATGCTGTCTATTTAGAGCTAGCTTAGCAGTCATGTGTTTTCTGTTCTTGCAGTTTTAATCCATTTTCCCTTTTTGTTGTATCGATTGGTCGTAGAAGTTCCAGTTGGTGAGGAAGATGGAGGAAATTTTATCTTCTCTTTGATTTTCTTTTCTTCGCCTGATTGTTTGTGTTTATTTGGAGCTCCACGATTTAGTGGAAAACTATGTTTGAGTTGAAAAATTATATACTTCTGTTATTGCCTTTTCTCCTTACGTTTCTCCCCAGAAGGTGACGGCCTTCCATGGTTTTCTGGGTGTTTTGTCTCTATCTCAAGTTTGACCCATTTTAGACTTTGTTTAATTGAATCACTGTGATGATCATCCAGAGTCTTGAATCCATTGGGAAGAGAAAGACTCGATTTTTGCATTCAAAAGCTTTTTCTGTTTGCTAATTTTGCATTCAAAAGCTGGCCATGACATTATAATTAATTTTTTGTGACAGTTCTGGAGAAGCTCAATCTGTGAATTTTTCATATGCATATACACCTTGCATCTTTAGCGGTTGCTCAGCAACAATGGACAAGAAGATAGTATAAACTAGCTGACATAATCTAACCTCTTATGGTGTGAATTTCATGCAAGAAATTCGTACAGATATGAAAGAACACCTATGGTTGTAAGTTGTAATTATTGTAAATAATTAGCATATATGTAAATGATTAAGAGAGGTAACAATTGATGCTCTTTTTTCTGTTTTTTTTTTTCAGCTAAAGTTGAATAACTGATCATAAAACAGCCTCAATTAGATTATGTAGATAGCTATTTACAAAATGATTTGAAAATTCAATTAGATTCGGCATTTCTCAATTGACAGACTTTAGAGCATGCTTTACGATTGACCAATGACATGCAGAAACTAAGGACAGTATTACTCACACCCTGAGTACCTCATTTTCACTTGCACTTTCTATTTTATTGATGCAATCATGTTAAGTAACATGCTTTGGTATGTTGTGCTAGATATCATCTTTTCGTGAGAGCAGATCTGATGATAGGCGATTTTATATATTCACTGGTAGAAAAACTCTTCATCTGCGAACAGAATCACGAGAAGATAGAGTCACTTGGATAGAAGCTTTGGTATCTGCAAGAAGCCAATCTTCTTTAAGGCCACTTAATGATAGCATATCTCTAATCAGAAATGGTGTTTCTATTTCAACTAAAAAGCTTAGAGATCGTTTATTTGAAGAAGGACTTGGTGAGGAGCTTATCAAGGACTGTGAGAAGATCATGCAATCAGAATTTTCAGAGTTGAAAGGACAATTGAAACTTCTCTATGAAGAGAGGTTGAACTTGATAGACACATTGAGGCAGTTAGAGGTATTTCTTTTCTTGATTACTTGTTTTTCTTGAAATGGCTTGTTGGGTAATAATGAGGTTTTCTTGTTCACTTTGAAATAAAACATTCCTTGTTCCCAGTCAAATGTAAAGGGCTTTAATTAATAGCTATTTACATGGTGATCCATTTCTGAGCACTGAACAATTTCTTTCATAGAAGAGGAAATTAGTTAGAAAACAATGTTCTTATATAGTAGGAATGAAGCGCCTGAAGTTGCTGTTCGCCCCCTACTTTGTAAAAATTGTGTGTCATGATTCTGTATGATTTCCTTGGATGCTTTTATTGCTGACGAAAGTGGCTATGTTTCTACATATAGGCTACAAGTGTTGCGGTTGAAGCCAACGACATTCATGAGGCCCGGTTCCAGTTGAAGCATGAAAACTCTAGTCCTGGAAATGAAAAGTACAGTGGTACTAACATGGTCACTAACTTTATCGTTTTAATATCTTTCTATTCCTATTTTCATAGCATGTCTTAATTTTTTTGTAACAAAAATCTTCGAATTTTTCATTTTCCATATTTTTTTATTATCGTAAAAACAAATGTTTAGATATCATGTTTTATGATGACTTCTTTTCAGAATGCAGTGCAACTGAGTCATCTGATGATACTGAGAAGCAAGAGTTTGAGGAATTGTCAGATGAGGAACAATGCTCCTTCTTTGATACGGAAGAGAACTTTGTTGACTGTCATCATGGTTCTAGTACTGTAGTGAACCCTCTCCACAATAACTTAGGAAGTCAAAATTACTGTACTAATGTTCAAAATATGCTTTCCGGAATAGGAGAAAGTAACTCTAAATGTCCACTTGTTGGAAGAAGAACAAAATTGCCTGATCCTATTCAGAAAGAGAAAGGTGTGAGCCTTTGGTCTATGATCAAAGATAATGTTGGAAAAGATCTTACGCGGGTTTGTCTTCCAGTTTACTTCAATGAGCCAATATCATCTCTCCAGAAGTGTTTTGAAGATATGGAATATTCCTATCTTTTGGATCGGGCATATGAATATGGGAAAATGGTAAGATTTAGTTTGTATTATAGTATGTCAAAAAATGCATTGCGCTTTAAGTAATTTGATGAACAAATTTCTTGTGTAGTCATAATGGTAATCATTTTGTACTTAACACGTGTTCCTTGATAAGTTGAAAGTTTTCTGGATTATGCAGTAGTTCATTTTCTGTCAGAATTTCATGGATTTATGTTTTTTTGCTTAAAATCTGCTGAAATGGCCCTTTAAGGTTGTGTATGTTTTTTCTCTGGCACTCAGCTGTTTATGTATGCTTGATCATACAGCTACTTAAATTGTCATTGTCACTTGGCTTATGTATGTGCAAATCATGGATTTATGTTTTTTTGCTTAAAATCTGCTGAAATGGCCCTTTAAGGTTGTGCATGTTTTTTCTCTGGCACTCAGCTGTTTATGTATGCTTGATCATACAGCTACTTAAATTGTCATTGTCACTTGGCTTATGTATGTGCAAAGGCATGGTTATAACACATAAAAATAATTGAATTCCTATGCTTAATTGCCGAAGTCTCCTTGCCTTGTGACATTGCACGATATTTTCTTTCTTTCTGAAGCTCATGTCAATCTGGTTAATTGTGCCCTCAGATGAAACTCAGGTCCTTAATGAATTTGCTACATGTGATTTTCAGTGACACTTCCTCACATGAGATTAAACTCTAAATTCTAATGCGTTTTCTCTACATGATTTCTAGAAATGAGAAACTTCGTCATAAAAGCACTAGATGATTTCTTATCTTAGGTCATTATTCATATGTCATTTCTTTATATACATTGCATAAAATTGTGGTCTGCCCAGTTTGTTTCTTGGATGGTACCAGTTTGTTTTATATAAAATTTATCTTGGTAAATGGCTATTGCATGAAAGTTTAATTATATGCTCCATCAATGCAATTTCTGTTAACTTGTGTGATTTTGTGAATTTTGACCAATAACTGCTGCCCTGATTGCAAAGCAGTCCTCATTTCCTGCTTATCTTATATTTTTCCTTGTCCCTTGTTGCACCTGAGCCATGTAAGGGGGACGTGCTGAGTATTTAGGAGTAAGTGAGATTTTGTGATGTATAGGAGCCCCAAATGGCAGCAAAAGTCAGCAACCCCATATAATTTAAGTTAAGGTTTCGATAATCTGTCTTTCTCTTGTGTTTACTGCTGCTCTTGTTTCCCTTTTTCTTTTCCTCTCTATTCATTATATTTGGTGTTCTTCTTTGGAAACCTACTCGTTTGGCTGATTCTCAAGTTGCAGCTCCCACGAATTATGGTGCCTTGATAGCTTTGTTGTATTCTACTTCCACTTTCCTTTTCCTAGGTTGCATGCTTTGTTTTACAGTTATAATTTCCATATCGTAGTTGCTTTCCTCATCTTAAAGTAGTATCTATGTGAATGCTGCAGGGGAACAGTCTGATGAGAATTCTGAATGTGGCTGCATTCGCAGTTTCTGGATATGCTTCCTCGGTAGGTCGTCACTGCAAACCATTCAACCCTTTGTTAGGGGAGACATATGAAGCTGAATACCCAGAAAGAGGCATTCGTTTCTTTTCTGAGAAGGTGAGGAGTGTGTCAATATTTTAATAATTGATTGTCCACTATACTTGAAATATTATATCATAAAGATGTAACTCAATTTTAATTTGCACAATTGTTAGTGTGCAAAACAGTTCTCTGGAAATTATTTCCTCCATCTAATATGGAATAAGGTGCTCTCATAAAAAGATAATAGAATAAGTTGTGCGGTAAATTAGAAATTGCTTCATGAAAAATTATATCTAAAAGTTGATCGTAAATATGTCTTGAAATTTTGATGCATGCTGGGTGTGTTTTTATGTAGAGTTAAATTTATGAGCTAAGTTTATAAGTTTATTTACAGGATGTTTTGAGTGATTAAGACAGTGTAACAGCTTGAAGCATTATTCTTTTATAGTTGTGCATAATCTTTTCCATTAAGTTGGTTATTCTGCATTTCAGTATAATTATCTCTTCTTTATAGGTTAGCCACCATCCTATGCTTATTGCCTGTCACTGTGAAGGAAAAGGTTGGAAATTCTGGGGAGAGAGCAATATTCGGTCCAAATTTTGGGGGCGCTCCATTCAGCTTGACCCTGTTGGTGTTCTCACATTAGAATTTGATGATGGAGAAGTATTCCAGTGGAGTAAGGTGTTACTAATAACTGTGTCCTGCACATTTTTTTTGTTTTTGGTACACTGTAGTTTGTTTATCTGTTTATCGTGCAATGATCATTATATGTCTCAAATCAGGTCACAACAACAATTTACAATCTCATCCTCGGGAAGCTTTACTGTGATCACCATGGAACGATGGAAATTCGTGGTAATCGCCAACATTCATGTAAATTGAAGTTCAAAGAGCAGACTTTCCTTGACCGCAATCCTCACCAGGTAATGTATGTGATTTCTGGCTTCTTGCTTGATGGGACTTATTCTTTCTTCGTTGAATAAACCTTGCTTGGGTTTTGTGCTATACTAGAGTAATATATGCAGTATGGGGCCTGAAATACTTTTTCTGTTATATTTTAAAGGGTCTAAACCATGATTTATTAGTTGGGTTCTCTTGATCCTTGTTCTGCCAAAATCCTGTATGAAGAAGCTTGTGTTATGGCAGCCGAGTTTATATAAGTAATCTCACACAGGTATATGGATCTGTTGAAGACGTGAATGGGAATAAAGTTGCCACCTTGTTGGGAAAGTGGGACGACAGCATGTATTACATCCTTGGCGAGGCTACCGGAAAATCCCTGGGGTCTACTCAATTGTTGGATACTTCCATGCTGTGGAAAAGAAATAAACCTCTCACAAATCTTACACGCTACAATTTAACATCATTTGCCATTACACTTAATGAACTGACGCCAGGATTGAAGGTAGAGGCAACTCATTGAATTTATTTAAATAAACTCTTTTAACCATATTTATATCAAGTTCATGGCTTAAACTGTCTAATAATGTGTGTTTTATTGTGAACTTAGGAGAAGCTTCCACCAACAGATTCAAGGCTAAGACCAGACCAGCGGTATTTGGAGAATGGAGAATATGATAGGGCAGATCAAGAAAAGCTAAGATTAGAAAGAAGACAGAGGATGGTACTCTCTCTTTCTCTGTTTGACACACACGCACATACAAACACACTTATGTATTCACACTGTGTTCTATGCAGTCCCGGAAGTTACAAGAGAGTGGATGGACACCCAGGTGGTTTCAGAAGGATGGTGCAAATGGCCCATATCGTTACATTAGTGGCTATTGGGAAGCTAGAGAACAGAGGAAATGGGATGGATGTCCCAACATATTTGATGATTTCTCTGAATATCATGAGCCCGTCTAGATGCTGCTGCCTTGCTTTTACATTGTAGGTGAACTCTCTTTCTCCTTTGAATTTATAGCTCTTTTTGTTGTTTGTCTCACTGCTTGTCTGTAGGCTTTTGACCAGGTGATCTGATTGAATGAATGGTGAGTCGCAACCAAAGAGCTTCGCCTTCCTCATTTCTGTAGGCTTTGCCAATATTTTTTCGTTAATGCGCTTTAGGAAATTTTCTTCTTCATCCTCTCTTACAAAGAAGAGAAATTGCCATGACATCTTATACATAAATGTGTGAGAACTGTGGATCAAAGTACATCAATCTGATTGTAGGGTGGGAAAAATCGTGTTGGGAACTAGGAATGTATGGTCCTTCCAGCCCTGCCAAATTCTTGTACCCTTTGGATGCTTTTGTAAGATCGCCAAGGTGGGAAAACACGTGCATGTAATTTTTTACAGATGATAAAAATCGAAGCAGAGCAATTCTCATGCATTGCATATCTCAATCAGTCACAATCTTTCTCGTATTTATCTTTCTGTTGGTGAAAATAGGTCGCGAATAAGACTGCAAACTGATTTTGGGCCACGCTCTCTTATATACACGTTGGACTCTACTAAAATTCATTGAAAAGAGGGTTGGAGTGGCAGAATAACTTGGGGGAAGGGCTAAAGGACGTGACCTCGTGACCCTGGAGAAAACACAATATCTGTCATAGTTTCCATGTTTTTACTTATCAGACACGCTGATTCCTATCTCGTTCATCATAAAATCAGACGACAGAAGATTTCACGGTCATCATATAAGTTCAGTTTCAATGGCTTTGTAGTTCTCTGTTATCACATGTTTTTACTAGATACATACACTGCAATCCCTATCTTGTTATTACAGAATCAGACCTGCATGCAATTTCACTTTAATCACTCTTAATTCAAATGATACTGCATTTAAATCTGTCTCAGTAAGGTACCCATCATTCTGAATGAGCACCGTACATGATGGGTATCTGTACGTCCTTGCTAGAGAACAGGCTGACAGCAGCGTTATTGTCAAACTAATGTAATAATGCAGGCTTTGACTATTTGATTGCCCCCAAAAAATTGACCTCTTCGACGATCCGATAAGTGAGTAATTACATGATGCCAAAAAAAGGAGTAATTACAAATATTGGAAGCTGAATTTGTTTTTTGTTTTTTATAGTACAAAATTTTGGAAGCTGGTGATTCTACACCAAATCTATACACGTTTTTCGTGTACAGTGTAGAATTATCGTTTTTGTAAATTTTTCTTGAAATTTTTTTGGGAGAAGTTGTCTATTGACTTTTGAGAGGAACAGTATGCTTAATGGGATGCATAATGTTGTATTATATATTGCCAAATCAACTGCTGACTTAGGAGCTGTTTGGGAGGCCATTTCCCACTTTATTTCCCACTATTTTCTACCAAAAAGTATTCGGGAGGCTATTTACATTTTCATTTACATTTAGTAGGTGAATGATCAGTATGGTCATTTTCATTCTCCATGTGAGGACATTCACTTGTCAAATGGGTTTTTAAATGGGAATCATGTGACGAATGACCATAATTGCCCTTCCATCATTCATGTCTCCCTTTTGAATCCCCAAAACTCATGCTTCAATCATCAAATGAAAATGAAAAATATTTCCTTTCCTACAAACATCAAATGGCCTCCCAAACAGCCCCTTAAATAGAGTGTTGCACTATATTTTTCATTTAAAATGACCCTCAACCCCAGATTAAAGCATAATGTGCGTTTGGAAGCTGATAGGTGAAAGGTTGAAAATTTATATCAGCCTGAAAATTATCACACTGATATTTTCTGATTGGTGACAACCTGTTTGGAACCTGAAAGTAAACAAGCATCAGGGTGAAAAATTTCAGGCCTGATTTGTGAAAGGTGAAATATGTTTGGGAACTGAAAATAAATCACGTTGATGTCGCCCTCTTTCTCCTCGGTGGTGATGGCGGCGGCGACCTCGTTGAGCCCCCCACCTCGACACTACCGCCGCCCTCACCCCGGTGTGTGCGTGCACAACTACCCCTCCGCCGCTGCACCATTGAGCCGAGGGAGCCCCCCGGTCATATCTCCTTTAAATTTAATCCATTTTTGCTATTTTTCATCATTATAAAAAAGAGCCCTAAAAATGAGGAAGAATGAAAAAAAAAAAAAGCCAAAACGGATAAAAAATGGAGATATGAACTGTTGAAGTTTGTTCCATTTTAACGGGGAATTACATGATCCAGTTTGCTATCGTGCAATCGATTACACGATAGTACTGGCTATTGAGTAACTGGTTATACTATAGTACTGTCTATTGAGTAACTGGTTACACTATAGTGCTGACTATTGAGTAACTGGTTACACTATAGTACTGGCTATCGTGTAACTGGTTATACCATAGTACTGGCTATTGAGTAACTGGTTACACTATAGTACTGCCTATCGAGTAACTAGTTACACTATAGTACTGTCGATCATGTAACTGGTCACACTATAGTACTACCTATCGAGTAACTGGTTACACTATAGGACTGGCTATCGAGTAACTAGTTACACTATAGAACTGGCTACCGAGTAACTAGTTACACTATAGTACTAGCTATCGAGTAACTTGTTATACTATAGGACTAGTTATCGAGTAACTGGTTACACTATAGTACTGGCTATCGAGTAACTGGTTATACTATAGTACTGCCTATCGAGTAACTGGTTATGCCATAGTACTGGCTATCGAGTAACTGGTTACATTATAGTATTGGCTATCGAGTAACTGGTTACACTATAGAACTGCCTATAGTATTGACTTTGGACGACCCGAGCAGTTGCTCGAGAGGGGTGGGCACGGGTTCCCTCGGCTCAACGGGGAGGTAGCTCAACGAGCGGCGGCGGGGATGGGGGGCACAGACTCTCCCGGCTCAACGGGGCACCGTCCAGGTAGGGGTACTCACTGGGAGGGACGAATCTTTGGGAGAGAGTTGATTTTTTTTTTCGTTGTAGAGGCGCGACGATCAATTCGTCAGCCTGATTCTCACTTCGATGAGAATCAGTTTTTCAAGGGTGAAAGGCAAAAATTGTCACCTATCACCTTTCAGGGCCATTTTTCAGCTTTTCAGCAAACAAACACACAACATGGGTGAAAGGTAAAAAGGTGAAAATTTTCACATATCACTATCACCGACCATTTTTCACCCTTTCAGCTTCCAAACACTTTTCACCCTGAAAAGGTGAAATTTCACCTTTCAGGGCTGAAATATGTTTTTTTTTTCAGCAAACAAACGCACCCAATGTTGTATTATATGTGACAAAATCGTTCTATACAAAGAAATCACTCACTTTTGGTGTTTCAAATGATTAACTTCCAAGGTTTAATGCTTCATTTGGAAGAGTTCCTTCATTTGGAGAACTGTCTGTGGACTTTTGATCAAGCGCATCTACTATAATCTATATATAGTTTCTCTTGGTTTGATTGTTCTTGTTTTCCCATTTGGAATTTTTAAAAAAATGCTTAATCCGCTTACCTTTTTTCTAACAAAAGGAGTTAGAAGTTTGCAAGAGACTCCTAACCTACGTGACTCCAAAGATGGTGATGTTATTTTTGTCACTCCCTAGCACTGCCTGACCTGAACCGAACCCGGTCCAGCGCACGGCGGGGGCGGTATTAGAAAAAAAATGAGAAAAAAATAGCGGAAGACTTATGCCCCACTTACGGACGGTCTATCTAACAGAGTTATGCATTACTTTGAGCAAGAGTAAATGAGAAGAACAAAAGTGGAGTTTAACTCATAATCAATCCACAAATCTTAAACCTACATACTAAAATCCTGAGCCAACACACGGGGCTTGAATATAAAAGTCTAGAATAGGTTTTAACACATAAGATAAACAAAAGTCTGAAAACCTGTACCCACATACACGATGTTCATACTAAAGCATAGCAAAATAGACACGTAAACAAAGTAAAGTTCAGAGGCCTCCACGCCTACTTCCAAGCTCTCTCCGATCGTTTCGCATACAGAGGATCCTGTCCATTTGCGTGTCACAACACGCAGCCCCAAAATAAAACAAAAAAAAATGGGTGAGTATAAAACACAGTAATAGTTTTAATACAATCGGTAAATATCAGGAATCATAATGGCATCGCAACATAACAACTATAGATCTATAATCGACATGACACTCTATGTTCTGATCATCCATTCAAATCTCATAAACTTGCATAATAATGTCTCATTTACATTCTTTCTGATCATGCATTCCTAACACATAATCCTGCATAATAATGTATCATCTACATATTTTCTGGTCATGCATTCATAACACATAATCCTGCATAATAATGTCTCAATCACATATTTTCTGATCATGCATTCATAACACATAATCCTGCATAATAATGTCTCATCCACATAGCTACTGATCATGCATCATATCTCATAAATTTACATTGCACAGCAAATTTATCCAACACATGGTATAATCATGTATAATAGTCACAATACGTATATATCAACACAAATAGTGAATGCCTCCATCAAAGAGTAACACAAGTATTACCACGTAGGCGGGACACAGTCAAGGCCACGAAGGCGTATCATGGTCCGATTTTCACATAGGAAATGTAAGAGGATCGGGGTTATCGGCCCCTAAAGCTGCTTGCCCTAGACGATCCTGGCCAAGGATGTCCGATTCTCACACAAAGAACCTAGAGCAGGTGTGTTCGCCCAGGGACATCTCTTACGGTGGGGGAGAGCCCGAATCCCCACAGAACCCTAAAACACGTGGTAGCTGGTGCACTAGGCGTACCATTCTGGATGCTCAAGTCCAGCTGACAATCTTAGTAATTTCATCCACAAGGCAAGTACACAACTCGCCCCTGCATATCTCAATGTAACTAGACTCAACTCAGGGGAGTATGCATGTTCCACATATGACTGAAATCGAAAACATATCCTTTCGGACCAACCAAGTTTCGATTAATCCATCGACCGATTAGTCGAGTACACAATCTCAATCATTGTATACAATCAATTAATTCTGGTTAAACAATGACGAAACTACATTCATGAAGTCCGATACATGATGCATGATATCATGATACATCTATGGGCAATAACTACGTGGGTTCCAACTCATGGAATGTGCTTCCAATCTATCCCCTCATGCATCATAATCATGGTATTAAATCAACTACAATTTACTCCCCATGTGTGTGTGTCTTCATGCATACTCTAATTAAATAGCCAATACTTTGACATAAACTCATAGAACAATATATGTATGCTTAAACACATTCAAAACCATGATTCCCAATTGAAATCAAAGCAAATTCCACCATAAAACTTAAACCCGACCATATGAAGTCGAAGACTCACTCATACAAGAATGATTTTTTTATATACATTAAACCATAGCATGATCACATTAATTCCCAATAAACCATACTCAATGTAAGAGAATAATATCAATGATGGGTACATGCTTTAATCACAAAAATTTCATCATGAGGTAATTCAATATCAATATGCATTATTATAAATATGTAAAATAAGGTCACACACAATACTTAATATAACCTATAAACTTTCATCAACAATTTCATACTTCCGGTAGCCTAATTTCAACAAACACATCTTCCATAACTATTTTAATCATTAAATAGAGTAAAACATTGAAATTTGCATCAGTTGAAAATTCCGAACATCCGATCGATTGGCCAGAATAGCCCGATCGATCGCTGGCCAATCAATAGGCTAATCAAGCGCGATCGATCGCTATGCATCTTCTTCTTTTCGAAAAACCCAAAATCGAGACACCATGAACACGACTTAAAAACTTCATACATGGTCTCAAACACTATAAAAAACCCATCAAACCTTCCAGAACATTAGCTTATACCATTCTAAGATAAAACCATAAGAAATCAATGCAAGAGATTAATATTTAATAAACCTACCATTAGATACCCAAATAAGCCATCCCATTCAAGAAAATCATAGAAAACAAGATTTTTACCATTCCAAGTTGAGATTGAAGAACCAATTACCTTTCTTTATTGAGAATGAACCTTCAACCTCCTCCAACACCTTTGAAAAATATGATTTTATGTTAATACACAACTAATCTCAATTTAACTTTGAAAATCAAAAGTAAACCCTAGATCTAGAGCTTTGGAAGCATAAAAACAAGATTTTTGAATATTAGGGCTTGGAAAAGAGAAGTTAAACAGTGATTTTATGCTTTCAAAATGTATTGAAACAATGAAGGAAGTCAATGATTAAGAAGAGTTTTAAGAAAAACTAAAGAGAAAGCAAAGATTAAGTTAACATACTTCTAATTCTTTCCATTTTAAGCCTAATGGGGAATAAGCTCCAAATCTCCTGGCCAAGCCCATTCCCAATTTGGGAAATTGCACAACACTTTGCTTTTATAGAAAAGGTTAGGGTAAACCTAACTGAAATGTGGGGTAAAAATAGAGTTTTTGACTAAAATTAGAAAATTTGGCAATTTAATCCAAAATTAGGTCTAGAAAAATTCTGAAAATTTTTATAGTGTCTTCCTTGGATGTCTGGGATATTTTGGTAATAAAAAAATCTAATTTTGTCGATGGGGCCCACATGGGTCTTGTCGAACCCTAATTTTCAGAAAATTAGTGAAAATCCCAAAAATTCGGATTTGATCCAAAATCACTTAAAACTCATGATTATGAAGTTGGTTTTGATAAAAACTTTTATAAACCCAATTTATTTTAAAAAATTACTAAATTTAATTAGAAAACGCTTAATCAACACAATAATCGATAAATAATATTAAAATAAACCGGTTCAAGATGAGGGTCCTTACAATTTTGGTGATGACTTTGAAGATGACACTAATTAGTACTCCCTGCGTTATAAAATATTGTGTACATTTGAGAAAATTCTCATTTTTATTAGACCATGAAGCCCACAAGGAAGTCACATGACTTCTTCTCCCTTATCTCCCGTCTAACTCGTATGCTCGTTCACGAACTAAGTTCAAGTTAATTCGTCTAAATCTCTTCCAATTTTGGAAAGAAATCACTTTATTTGGCAAAATGTATACAATATTTTAGAACAGTGAATATTTTCAAATGTACATAATATTTTGAAAGGGAGTGAGTAAATGCCAATGCCCTTGTACCAAAAAATAAAATGCCAATCCCCTATTTTTTGTCAGCCCTCAATGACTCACCAACGAACCAAATCACATTCGTCACATCATCTGGTTCGGGCCTATTGTAAGTTAGGTTTTGGCTCCATTCTGCCAACCTGCATCCCAGGCCTGATCACCTGGCAACTTCCCAGTTGGCCCCCTAGGTTAGACAACCAACAGCTATTGACAGGCTGTGAGTAATCTAACACAAACTCCCAATTTCAATCCAAGCAAAGGTTAATTTACCATAATTCCAATCCCTTACCAAAAAGAGTTCAGTGCTTTTAAACTTGTCCTAAGGTACAAATCCACAATCCCAACCATGCAAAAACTAGTCTGATTTTCAAAATGAAAAAGGTAAATAAGTGCCCCCGTTCATGCCCACTGGGAGCACACAGTAATTGAAGGGGCACGGCGGGTGATCAACCCTGCCTGCCTGCCTGCCACTTGTATTAACAGGTACAACTGGATCAAAATCCGATTGCCTGCAACGGGCGTGGTGCATGCCAATGTGCGTGAGCTAGGGCACATATAAATCATTCTTTCATATTACTTCCTCTATCTTTAAAATGACTTAGCAATTCGAAAACAACCCCGTCTATATGAGCAGTAGCTCACGCATATCTGTGTGAGCCAGATCTGATGGCTCACATCGTCTCGCCTCATGCCGACGCGCGTGAGCTTCGACTCATATTAACTTCTCATAAAAAGCGTACTCATATATTTTGAAAAACGCTTCTCCTCTGTGGGTGAAATTGTGGGTGACCTAGCGTAGGGGAAGCATTACTCATATATTTTTGAAATGGGATTCACTAAACCCTGCCCTAAGTGAGCAATTAGTAAAATGTTGGGGTATAACAGTCATCATATTAATTGGGTAGGAAAAACGGTTTTTTGGGGTAGGTGGTTAGAAGAGGGGTTTGATTTCCCAGTCATTTGGCCCTTGGAGCCTGGAGGTTGGAATGGGATCATGATGCTTCAAGCCTTCCATCCAACTGCCGAAGACGACGACGACCCAAATCCACGAAACTCATCTCTCTTTCCTCTTTCTGGCTGGTGAGATTCACGGATTCGCCCTAAGCTTGCAGAAAGTCTGCTCCTTTTTCCTTGTCGTGGTTGCCTCGTTTCCAAACTAGCAGCTTTTTGGTTCTTTGGTTTGATCTCGTGATCCAGCCATGAGCACAGGGGAGCTGCTTAATATCTACCCTACGGAACTCAAGTTTCCATGTAGGCCATTTTCTCTTGTTTCTGCTCTCTCCGGTTGATTTGTTTGTTTGTTGTTTTGTTGTTTTTGTCATTGTTTAAATGCAATATCTGGCTTGATTGTGGTAACAAAATAACTGGGTGATTTTGAATTTATTATGGAAGGGAACCCAGATCGCAGTTTCTTGTATATGTTGTTATTGGATCATAGAAATTGTAACTTTAGCAGAAATCTGAAATGTGTTGTTTATTGTTTGCTTCTCTCTGTTCTGTTACGCGTGTGGTTGAGAAGTTGAATTGAAGAAACAGAGCTCTTGTTCTCTGCAATTGACCAACAAAAGTGATCAGTATGTTGCGTTTAAGGTACTGCTAATGTAAATTTCTTTGTTTCTGAAAATGCGTGATGTTTCGTATGTTTTGTAATTGTCTGTTTGATTTCCATGTTGAAGGTGAAAACAACTAATCCGAAAAAATACTGCGTGCGGCCAAATACGGGTATTGTGATGCCTGGTGCAACATGCGAGGTCACAGGTGTGCTTTTTTGTGCTAGTTCCTGCGGGACTTTGAGTTTGCTTAATCATTTCTAATCTAATTGGCTTATCTGATTGGTATTTGCTGTGTTTGGGGCTTATTATTTTGTGACTTTATGCTTGTAGTTACGATGCAAGCTCCAAAGGAAGCTCCACTGGACATGCAATGCAAAGACAAATTTTTGCTTCAAAGCGTTGCAGCAAGTGACGTTGCAACCACAAAGGACATTACCCCAGAAATGGTGATTTTGTTGTTAAATTGTTTTGGTACTTAGTCGTTTTCGCTTTTCATGGCATAGAATTGAAATAAGGTAATCTGAATTTTTCAGTTCAACAAAGAAGTTGGAAAGGTTGTTGAAGAATTTAAATTGAGGGTGGCCTACATTCCTGCGAACCCTCCCTCACCAGTACCTGAAGAATCGGAGGAAGTATCTTCTCCTAGGGGTTCTGAGATGTATAATGGGACCAACAGTTCTTCCTTGTTCGACGCTGTAAGTGCTCAGGGTAGAGGCTTCCAGCTTTTTCTCACACCTACTTCGTATTACATGTCTGCTTACCCTAGATCTAATTTTTTCAGGTATCACGTTCTGCCGAGGATCCGATAGAGAGAACATCAGAGGTAAAAGCATACATTCGATTCACTATGGGCCAGTTCAACTTTTATTTTTGTGCACTATGCTGGAGGGCTTGTTACATTTGGAAATTTTTGTTTTAAGTTTTCTTGTCTTTCTAAGAGTGCAAGTTTGTCACTTAAAATGGTAATAGTGATACCATACACTGGCAACTGGGATTTATGTTTTGAGTAGTTTGAGGGAGATGGCTACTTTCGGCTGGCTTTGTTTTTGGTGAAAGAAAATTCCACATGTGCTTGCACATTGCAATGCTTTCAGCACGCACACAATGATTTAGCGGGCCTCATGTGCAGGTTCCATGCCTGGGCCTGCTTAGGTCCGCGAATCACTGCATGTTGCATGTTCATTGCAAGCATACTTAGGGCACGTTTGGGCAAACGAAGTGGCTTTGTTTGAAGCTGCTTTCTATTGATCAAGCATCCCATGACACTTCTCTTGCAGCTATTTTCCACTTTCTGCCTAACCCTCCTCCTGAGGAGAGTCTGGCGGAAAGCGACTGAAAGAGACGTGCTTCTCTTGCCCAAATGCGCCCGTAGCATTACTCCTTGGGAATGGTTGGACAGAGTCTTTGATAGAAGAGAATTTCGGTTGTTGGGTATTATGATTTATTAGTCTTTCAATGATTCTTCATTGAAGTGATGTGGTGCATAGGATAAATACGGGGTGGGTAAAGTAGAGGGCAGCCTCGGGAGTGTTGTGTGATAGACGGGTTCTAAAAAGACTTAGAGGCAAGTTCTATAGGACGGCCATTAGGCCTGCAATACTCTATGGAGCGGAGTGCTGGGCACCAAAGAGGAGTCATATAGATAAGTTGAATATAGCCGAAATGAGAATATTAAGGTGGGTGAGTGGGATAACTAGGAGAGATAGGATTAGAAATGAATATATTCGTGAGAGCCTAGGAGTAGCGCCTTCAGGGGAGAAGCTGAGGGAATGTAGGTTGCGTTGGTATGGGCATATACAAAGAAGACCTTTAGATGCCCCCGTAAGAAGATTAGAAGGGTTACATGTAAACGATGCTAAAAGAGGGAGAGGGAGACCTAAGAGAACTTGGATGGAGTTAATAAGAAAGGATTTGACCTTACTATCTCTTACAAAAGAGGTACCCAAAAACAAGCTGGAATGGAGGAGTAAGATCTGTGTCGCCGACCCCAAATAGTTGGGAAAAGGCGCTACTTGATTATGATTATGATAGTCTTTCAATGATTCTTGTTTGCTGTATACTTGAACATCTATATAAAGCATTTGTCTGTTGTAATTTGTTACGAGATATACATATACTTAAAGAAGGCATCTACTTCTGAAGCCATTAAAGAATGGAGTAGTAGAACATTTATTTTTTAGTTTCTGCATATCTCATAAGCTTATAATCAGACACCTTTTTGTTCCTCTCTATAAACTTTTATCCTTAGTTTGCTTGTAGGGATACAGATCTGTAGACTAGTACTATCTTCTGTGGATGCAATCTGATGTTTATTTATCTTTATGTTTATTTATTTTTTTATGATTTTCATTTTTTACCTTAATTCCATGTTTAAAATCAAAATTTCTACATGAGCTTAAATATTGAATGGGGTATGCTCTTTGCATATATGCTATTCAGCAGTTGATCGATTTTGATGATTTGTATTGATGTTTATTTATCTTTATGTTTATTTAAATTTTTATGATTTAATTTTTTACCTAAATTCCATGTTTAAAATCAAAATTTCTACATGAGCTTAATTATTGAATGGGATCTGCTCTTTGCATATATGCTATTCAGCAGTTGATCGATTTCGATGATTCATATTTGCTAGAGCACAAGTTTCTTGTCTCGTTTCCATTTTTCTCATATTACGAAACTCTGTTGTGTTTCTGTCTGGAGTTTTAATGTACACTTGGTGGACAAAAGATTTTCACTATAAAATTAGTGGCTGGGCTAATTTACTCATTGAAGTAAATTTCTTTTCTCCACTTTTCCCTAGTGATATATGTTAGTACATCAAAAGTATCTTTTTTAATTTAAAAGGATGAAACAGTTTCCTGCTTTTGTTTGTCAAATTAAGTGGCAATTTATGGTTTCGCTTTATTGGGAGAGCAGAGGAATGTTTTTAATTTTAATTTTTATAGTACTTTAAATTGCCCCAAATATCGTTGTACTTGAAACTTTGTGTACTTCCATTATACTTATTAATCCTAATATTATGTTCATGATAACTGATTTTTCAGGCCTGGTCAATGATTTCAAAATTGAGTCAGGAGAAAACGAATGCTATTCAACAGAATCAGAGGCTTCAACAAGAACTGGTTAGTTGGAGCTTAAACTTTTAGCTCATATGATTAGCGAACATTGTTTTATCATTTTCTTGTGACAAGTTTAGCCATGCTCCCATGTAAAAGCAGACTGGTTTTCATTGTTACCAGCTTTGTGATGGAAGATGGCTATATTAATATTTTATGTGCAACCATCATTTCATGAAGCCAATCTACATATTTGGAAAGGTGTACGATGAATATGATGATATTGAATCTTCTTATCATTGTCCCATCTTTGGAGCGTTGCGTCAGGAAGGGCATCCGGCGTAAAAACTTGCCACTATATTTCTTTGTATGGATTTTGTACCATTTTGATTCCGATAAGAGTCAAATGCGGTATATAATCCATGCCGCCGACCCCGGATAGCTGGGATAAGGCATATGATGATGATGATGAAGTTTAGTACATTGCGGGTTAATAAATACTCCCTGCGCACCATATCAATAGTCCTATTTGGTTTTTCAAAATGAACTAATTTTAGTTCATTTGGAAAACCAAATAAGACTATTGATACTGGATGGAAAGAAGAATAACGAGTTATTTCTTATTATGTTATAATGTCCCTTTTTATGTACTGTCATCTTGTTCTACAATAAAGTGATAAAGAACATCCCTCCTACGTCCAGATCAGGAAACGGTAGCGATACATCAGAAGTATTGACCAAATGAAAATTCTGCACTTATTAAAGTTTGTTGCTTTTAATTTGAATGCATAAATTCTGCACTTATTAAAGATTGTTGCTTTTAATTTGAATGCATACAGGAACTAATGAGGAAAGAAGTTAGCAGAAGAAAAGTTGCTGGCTTTTCAGTCATGTTTGTGGTGATGGTTGGTCTTGTGGGAGCGGTGCTTGGTTATCTTGTAAAGGTGACATAAACTATCAATTTGGGAAGCAAATTTAAGTCCAACTAGCAAGCCAATCTGAGCATCCGGTTGTTGTTTTTGTTTTGTGGGTTAGTAAGGAATATGATAAACTTTCGACAAGAACTTGTTTGTTTGTATAAAGTAGTTTTCAAATATATTAGCCTTCCCAGTCGAAGAGACGAGGAAAGAGAATTAGGATGGGGTGACTCTAGTCGGAGAGACGAGGAAATAGAATCAGGATGAAAGGAAAACAAAACCCGACCAGCCTAGTCAGCCAGGTCATTGGTTCAACCGAGCAGGTTAAACAGGGTTGATGGGTCAATCTACTCGGCCGATCCGGAAGACCTCACTCGAAAAATCTCCCAGTTCCTGTCGAATCGGCTGGGCGGGTCCGGTTTTTAAAACCGTATGTAAATACCGTAATTTCTATTGCTTGTGTCTACCGTACACGGAAGTTCGTGGGGTTGTTTCATTTGCTTCAAAAAATCTGGATGACTGAGTCTGATACTCTGTTGTTATTGAATACTCCTTTTTTATTGAAAATTATAAACCCTGCCAACCCTAAATTCTTTCATAAAATCTATTTTTCCTAACCAAACACATAAAATGAAAACCCTAACTTCATTTAGAAAATTTGGATTTTCCACTCCTAAAAACTCTAACCAAACAGACCCTATATACTTGGCATAAAATACCTTGAATAGCATAAAATCGATTTTCCCTTAAAAACATGGATTTCCTACAATTCTATACCCCCTCCGATCACTTTTAATAAATATAGTTTTTTTAATAGATACAGTTTTCTTCACTTTTAATAAATTTAGTTCATTTCTATATTTATTAAAAGTGATAGGAGGGAATAGCTTTTTTGGATACAAGATGAGATAATTACATAGCTTTAAGCCTTCTCAAAAAGAAAAAAGAGCACGTATATATAAAAGGGACCTTAAGCCAACTTTCTTTGTTTTTTTCTTCTGTTGGCTAGGAGTTGCATAGGAATTCACCTCCAAAGATATAGTTTTGGTAAATGAGTATTGAATGCCCTAATTCCCATTCAAATGAACTATTTATGAGTCTGGTTTGATCTCATGCAGCTTGGATGAGCAAAATCATCTTGAGCAGTTGGATTTTGACCCGATGGCGGTTTTCAAATCAATGGGCAGGTGAGTGTAACTTACGACCTGCCCCAGAGCGGGCTCGAGGTTACTAAGTCATGCAAGTCACGTGAGACAATGGAATGTTGTCTCGCCGATTGCCGATATATCGATATCGGGCCCTTCCTGATACAACGAGACCTGGTAATATCGGTTTTAATGGTTTTTTAAAATATCGGCGATATATCGGTTTCGGTCGGATAAATTGGCATTTAAAAAAAATTAATTTTTTTAAATTAAAAAAATCAACTTTCCCATTTATTTTCCATCCTATGCAAGTGGAAGGATATGGGTTTAAAACGCACACACATATTTAAAATTTATGCTTGTCTAAATTAGTATCACTCATTTTAGAAATTATATTATGAAAATACATGGTAAAAGCTAGTTTTAGACCACATATATTTTTTTACACAATATCTCCGATATTTTATCTCTTTGGTCGACCGATATCCGATACGACATCCCTTGGGTGAGATTAGTCTCATTTAAACATTTTCTATGATTTATATCCTATAATATTAACTACTACCCTACTATTTAACAATAGTTAAAGTTCTATTATTAGTCCTCTCTTTAAGTAACTGTCTCGGGGAGGCAAAGAGACTAGATTTCGGAAAAAAATTTGACAATATAACTAAATACATGCTACTATCTACAATCACTACGACTGCTATTATACAATAGCAAAGTCATCAAATACAATATATATTTTCCAAAAAAGTAAAAAATACGAAAGTTAACAATTAACATAGCCATTTGTTTATGTGGAAAACTGAGATAGAACTTAATAATATAAGACAAAAAAATGGACTACTAGAGAATCTAATGATATAACTAATATCTCCCTATGCATTCCGCTTGTCTTTCTTTTGCGAGGCTTGGACTGCCAAAGAGCCCAGTGACTGGTCGTGACCCGTAATTGGAATCTTGTGATGGCTTATTGAAATACAAAATGAAAAAAACCCCAACACAGAGTGAGTGAAAATATACACATGTACTTTTGCGCAACAGAAACGACGATCAAAATCAATAAAAAAAACTATGCAATGACAACAAAAAAATAGTTAGCTAAACGCCAACTCATAAAAACAAGTAAAAAAAAGGTAACAAATGCGCACATATATCTCAGAGCTAACTAGAGATTAATAAAATGTCACATCATGCATATAGATCTCCTTGTTGTCAGCAAAGTAATCTGTTATATCTGTCCAACCAATTGATCAGTATTTAGAGGAATAAATAGTTTTCCAACGCCCCGAACAACACGACCAAAGCAAAAAAAGTCAACATTAAATGGTAATTTTAAGGGTCAATGAAATAAAAACTGTTGCTCAAAATGCCTTCTCAAATGACAACGATAAAATAATTAACAGAGAAGGCACATATAATACAAAGAGAATTGCGATTCAGAGTGCATACGAATAGATTTTGAGGGAGAACTGAAGCAGGAAATATTTTGCTCTGATGAATCTGCTAATAGTAAGCCTTTATTATATAAATAAATGTGAAGATAGCAGTGGCATTTTCCTACAGTTCAAACCAGCCGTACAAAACCTTTAAAATGACAATACAAAAAATTCAAGCAAGAACCAAGTCTTCACTATCATTTCAGAGGCTATATCAGCATACCAGTTGGTAAACTGATTGTCATTCCAGAAATATCATTTAAAAACCTTCATTTTGAAAAACCAAATGTTAGTACTAATTCTGGACAGAGGAAGTGCATCAAATAGCAGCGGTATTTATGTACTATTGACAGGAACGGTTGTTTAAGCATATGATAAAACTTAAAGTTAATCCTTTGACTTCATAATGGCGTACAAAACCCTTAAAATGATAATAACAAAATCTCAAGGTAAAGCCAAGATACCGGACTCTCATTTCATATGCTATATCAGCATACCAGTTGGTATACATGAAATTGATCCAAAGTTATCAGTTCAAAATCTTCAAACTAGTAAATCGTCAAACATACTCCTAAATTCCAGTATTTCAACTCACTATCAACATCATGAACACTAGAAATTCCTCAAAGCGCCAAGTCCAAACAGTGGAGAAAATCAATAGACAGTCAATTTGAAACAAAAGAACTAGCACAGCATAAGATTTATCCATTCCACTTGCAGAAACCAATACTGAAGGCACACAACGGGGATCTGTGATCGATCAAGATCATCCGGGATTCATCCGCAGCAGAAATCGTTTGCCGAATCATCGGACGAAACATGATGATATGGAATTCACATACAAATTCGACGAAGACGAACATGGACATTATCCAAAAATTACGGAACAAAACAAAAAAATGTGGAAAAATAACAGAAATGGCGTGATTGAGGAGAGATGAGGCGGAGGAGCTTGCCTGAAAGGTGGCGTTGAATTGGGAACGGCAAGTGCGGCCGCCGGCGAGGGTTACGGGAGGCGACGCCATGGCCGGCCGCATGTCCGGCCCAAATCGATCGGATGATTTTGTCCATTTTTGCCAGGGGAGGGGGGTTGACAATGGAGCCCCTGGTCAAGGGTGGGGAAGAGGGGGAAGAGTAGGGGCAGTTTGGGGAATGTGGTATTTTGAGAGGGGAGCATGGTTCGCCGCCTCGTTGTTCTCGGCGAGACTGTGTAAAAGCTCGTTCGTTCTTGGCGAGATCTCGACGAGTTCTCGGCTAGACTGTAATGTGTCCCAGTGAGCACTCCGAGACCGGGATGTCTCCGAGATCTCACCGAGATGGCGAACCATGGTTAGAACACGAATTAGCTATACTGATAGCATCCCAACCAACTCGAGCTTCTTCTTACCAAAGAAAAAAAAAAGAAAACGCGAGGTTTTGAGAAACAACGGGAATGTGAGGCGTCTGCATTTCTTTCAAGTTTCAAGGGAATGTGTCCCGTTGTTTTGAATACGGAATGCTGTCTGAGGTTTCCAGGGAAAAATTGTCTAGTATGTAGAAGACAGATTCTTAGATCTTCTTTGGGCAGAGACAGGAGTCAGACTTTCTGATCCTTCTGTCGCTCAATAATTGTCTAATGTTATTTTAGTACAATTATTGAGAGCTATGGGCTCCACTTTTTTTTTCCACAACCGCCCCGTGGCAGTGGCCCCACAGGGCCCACATGCACAACATCTAAGTAGTAGATCCCATGGGCTGCAAGACTTCCTCCATACTAGTGGAGGGTGACAACCACTGTGCGCTACGTGCTTGTTCAGGCTTCATAGTCTAGTATTTATGCTGTGCCTACCCCTCTCCATCAATGGCCGGTATGGACCCCCCCTAGTCCTCCTCTGGCCATGACAAACTTGCTCAGTTGCATATCCAATGATACATGTTCAAATATCACTTTTAATCATCAACCTTATGAGCAACCTGTCAATACTGATCCCTTCAAAGCCATATGCCAGCTTTGAGACTTATTATACTAACAAAACATAACAAAGCTTTTTCTCTTGCATTTTGTACAGGAAAGTCAAACTAGGAAAAAAAATGGAGATTACAAAAAACAAAAGCTCCCATTCTCAAGCATGGTAACTAGGTTCAGTTGCCTTCAATTCCTCCCCATCCTCATCCACCACTCTTCTGCTCCTGTACACATACCACTGGGCTGAAACCAGGTACAGCCCCAGGTTTACCACACTGAGCACAGCCAACAGCCAGTAGAAGTCATAGAGCTTGCCCTGGTTCAAATTGTCAGCTAGCCATGGCTTCCTGTCGCCAGTCACCTTGTGCACTATAGACACCAAAATGGAGCTAAAGAAGAAGCCCAGAGACAATGTGCTCAAAAACAGCCCAGTGCTCATGGTCTTCATTCCCTTGGGACACTCCCTAAGGAAGAAGTCCAGCTGCCCGATGTAGGTAAATGCCTCTCCCGATCCAACTAACAAAAACTGCGGGACCAGCCAAAAGACACTTAGGGGGACCCGTGCCTTCGGGTCTTGGGTCAGGCCGTGGGACCTGGCCACATTGAGACGCTTGATCTCGGACAGTGCGGCTGCCACCATAGCCAGGATGGAGAGGACTAGGCCGACCCCAATGCGCTGGAGCGGGGTAAGGCCCTGCCTGTTGTTCGTGAACAATCGGATCGCAGGCACAATGATGCGGTCGTAGATGGGGACGGTGAGGAGGATGGCGCCGACGAAGAAGACGGTCAGGGAGGCCGGGGGGATGTTGAAGGAGGAGCCGAGGCGGAGGTCCATGGTGGTGGCCTGAGAGACGGAGAAGGTGGTCATCTGGGCGTAGATGGTCCAGAACATGATAGTGGTGGCCCAAATGGGCAGCATCCGGATTACCATCTTCACTTCCTCCACGTCCGTCAGGGTTGATAGGGACCATTTGTTAGTGTACTGGGCCCCGCGCTCTTCTGTTCCAGGCTCTATGATTGCTGCCCTGTCCAGGAAACTGAACAACACAATACAAATGTGGCTGAGCTAATTGCAGTGAATATTTTTTTTTCAAAAAAAATTACAGTGAATAATATTCCTGACAAGTCCATGGGATCCGTGAATTATGCAGAGTCAAATTTATATGGGGTAGCCTTGATTGATTGTGGATCACTTGACAAGTCCAATGAACCTGTATGAAAGCTCAAGTTGTGGCCACTATGTGACAATTCTTTGGCTCATGTGACATTGTACAACTGTCTGTGGAAGTGATCACGTGTATAAACTATAGGAGTATGAATTTTTAGAACCAACACAAAAACTATATGTTCTTTTTTTGTGTGGTATTAACTAGTGCAAACCTTAACTAGTGCAGGCCTTGTCCATGAGCCTACAATTCTAACTACTTGTTATATAATGCCAAATAATACAATAGGGCATGCAGGTTTTGTATAACCTTCCCGTAAGTATCCACACTGTCAAATTTCAATCCGATGACAAAGATTGAACTCGGGCTCATGATAACCTTTTCTTATAAACAGCTATTACGTCCAACTAACTGGTTGGATTATACGACCACAATGAGGCAGCCTACTAAAGAAGGATGAGGCAGCACGCAGCATTTCTTCAGTTTGTTACACTATATAACATCTATATTTCACGTTGTCAAGAATTGCAAAAATACATTTTGTTGGACCGAAAGAACGAACCTATCTTTAGCAAAAAAAAAAGACATGTGAACTCTCACGTGGTACTTGATGATTCCCAAAACAGTTCCAAATAAAAGAAGACAATTCCTAATAAATAGTGGTGGACCAGATTGACTCCAATTAATCTAGAAGATGCTATTAGGTGCACCTACCGCAGCCCAGTGGGACTTCCACCTACTTTACAGGAGCCGTCGATTTTCACATCTCCACACAATGGCGTGCATGGTGGATGGGTTCACCTCCCTAACTAAAAACTGGCATTCCAAACTAACAAAAGTGGACACGGAACCCCAAAAAAAAAACAGATAATACAACACACCCTAATTTCTGCCATGCAAACTGAGCAGGCTGCTATAATCATTAATCAGGGATTGAGTTCGAACCATGGAATGTCGTATCGGATATCGGTCGGCCTAAGAGACGAAATATCGGAGATATATCGGAGATATTGTGTAAAAAAATATCGGTCGTCAAAAACTAGTTTTTACCATATATTTTCACAATCTAACATCTAAAATGAGTTATACTAATTTAAACAAAGAATAGATTTCAAAATATGCATATTAGGATAGAAAACAAACATGAAAGTTTTTTTTTCCCAAAAAAAAAAAAAAAAATTTTGAAATTTTTTTTTTTTTAAATATTTTTTTTTTCAAAAAAGGCCGATATATCGGCGATATTTGGAAAAAACCTGAAATCCGATACTTAATGGTATCGGCGTATCGGTTTGTGTCCGATACCGATATATCGCCCCCCTTGGCCACACACCCGGAATTATAACCCGATCTATCCGGTGGCAGGTGCATATAATGGGCGAGCCTTGTATGCACCTGAGGAGATTGACGATGCACCTGAGAGGATTGACGACACGATACGGTGCTCTAAGAGGTCTGTTCATAAGACTCAGGACACCCCTTATTATATAAAAAATATTATAGTAGAATTTAAATACATAATTATAGAGAGATTAAGGGCTAACCGAAATTGCTTGCTGTGTGGCAATCTCTGCTTCTTTCTCTTGTGGCCAGAGCTTGCCATGTGGTGAACGTCATAGAGTTGCGAAGGGTCGGACGGCATGTCCATCTGCCTCTTCTGACACGCCGCCACCACCACCGCCGCCACCTGCGTCAGCGGGCTCCCGACCAGCTTCTTGAACCGGTACCGCCGGGTGCCCGACAGGAAGACCACCAGGCCGAGCACGATGCCCGTGGCGCAGATGCCGTACCCCCACCGCCGGCCGAGGTTGTCCTGGATGTAGACCAGCACGGTCACGGCAGCCAGGGAGCCGAGGCTGATGAAGAAGAAGAACCAGTTGAAGAAGTTGGCCATCTGGCTCCTCTCCTTCTCGTCTGACTCGTCGAACTGGTCTGATCCGAAGCCCGACACGCTCGATTTCAGGCCGCCAGTGCCCAGCGCCGTCAGGTACAGAGCTAGGTAGAGTATAGTGAGCTGCGCACCGCTGGCTTCGGCGCAGGCTCCGCTGGCCTTGCAGGGCGGCGGCCTTAACCCCGGCACCACTGTGGAAATCGTCAGCACTGTGACCCCCTATACAAATCAATCACAACATAAGATCAAAACAGTTTGATAATGCGTGAAACGAAACAAGAGAACCAAGAAGGATGTCTTCTTACAGTGGCCTGAACGGCGGCGAAGATGGCAATGGTGAGATACCTGGGTTTAAAGAAAGGTGTTTGTTGAATTAAAGCCTGAACAAATACAAGGAGAATGAAGAAGGAAGTGAAATGGATATTGGAGACTTAGTACCTTCCAAGAAAAGTATCGGCGATGAAGCCACCGAGCAGGCAGAGCATGAAGGAGGTGCCCAGGAAGTTGGTGACAGTGTTGGCCGAGGCAGCGTTACCCAAATGCATGGTTTCAGTGAGGTAAGTCACAAGATTCACAGCTATTCCGAGAGTGGTCAGCCTCTCAAACAGCTCCACCCCTGCTCATGAATAAGAACTCAGTATGTTTTTGTGAAAAACAGCGCAAAGAGAGTGAAAAATTTATTGGGTGTTCTCTTTTCAGACCTAAGATCATGGCTGCACTGGTCCAGCCCCCAGTTCTGATACGTTCAGCTGGCCTTCCCTTGTAGTCCCATGCATCTGAGAGGGTCTTCCCCTCGTTCACTTCAGGCAAGCTCATCTTCTCTGCACTCGCCATTTTCCTAGTCTCTCTGCCTCTTTTCTGTTTGGCGGCTAACTTCTCCAGTGCTCAAAGCAGTTGGGAGTCTTGTAGTAAGGAGCTTGAGTTCACCAATGCCTTATATAATAGCATAAAAGTAAACAATTTATAAACTTTTTCCATTTACATAAAACTTGTTAGTAGCAATAATAAGGAAAAAGTTATATGCGCCATGGCTTACGTGTATTGGAGTGTGCTTGCTATCGGATTGCACACGCCAATATTTGAGGGGGCGGACGGGTGATTTGAAAAGTGCCTGCACGTTGTATTAACGGACGCCACCGGATAGAAATCCGATGGCCCACAGTGCTCTGGCTCGCGCCGATGCACGTGAGCATTGGCACATGTAAAACGGGAGTTCAATAATTGATATAGAAAGACATGATGGAGAATGATTTGAACAACATGGCTATAAGACGCGTTTGAAGACTGAAAGATTTGTTTCTTGCCTCGGATGGACTTGCCTTGTCAATTTTGAAACAGGAGGGGGGCATTTGATTGGAGACAAAAGCAATAATATGAAATTTATGGTGATTATGTGGTAAGCATAGTTTGAGCCAGTCATCTGTTAAATGAGGAGCACTGGATGGCAATAGGAGAGAAATCTGAGGTGGGCTTTCTGCACATGAGGCTGTGGAGAGGATGAAAAGGTTAGTTGCGGGTATCATAATTGTTTTTGGTCCTTGGCAGACTCCAGCACGACTGTTTGATGCTCCTTTCCTTTTTATTTTCTTGTTTGTTACGTTTGCAGCAGCAAGTGAGTGCAACTGATACCCCGTGTATATTGGCTACGCGCCGCGCAGGGTGAGCAGTGTGCTCATCACCAATGGGTGATGGGCACATACCCCTGCTTGTCATGATTGCCACAAGGGACCTACAAGCAGGGAGAGTCGTGCCCATCACCCATTGGTGATGAGCACACTGTTTACCTGCGAGGCGCGCAGGCTAACTGCAAACCCCATCTACTTGCCATTTTGATGTTCTAGTGGAATAGTCTTGCTTCTTTCTCCTGTGTGATGTCTCTTTCTGCATTGCATTAAAACTTTACTCCAGAATTTATCCTTTTTTTGGCGTGTTATGGCAATCTTTCGATTGTTGCTTTGTTCCCAACTTATAATGCAAAAAAATCTTTTTTTTGCATAATTGAAAATTATATTAAGGAGAAAACTAAGGCAATACAAAGGTATAAGAAATACAAAGCAAGCCTTAAACCAACTCAAGTTCATGAGTAACGAAATAAATGCAAAAGGGGTGGAGTCTTGTCCACCTTAGAATGATTTGGAATAAGAAATAAAACTATTGATAATAAATTTCCTAACAACTCAAGTTAGGAAATAACCATTATCTAACATAGTATCATAGCTCCCAGTTTTTGGAGCTCCTAGGTTCTATTCCCGCAGGATGCACGATGCAGTTCACGTGCAATGCTTGATGAGTTGCATGCAAGGGGGAGTGTTGGGATATGAAATAAATGTATGATTATCCGTTTCCTTCCTTAAGCTCTAGCTTTTGGGAATCAAAATGTAGTTCTTGTTACTGTCCCCAAAAAATTGTGGTCTTAGTTAACAAAAAAAGAGAGTAAAAATGTAGTAGTTCTTAATTTGACTACAAGTTCGTGCAGAGAAGCGTTTGTCAGGAATGAAAGATGCTAATTTTTTGGCATAAAAAGAGCTAATTTTGGTGGCTATACTCTCTAGTTTCATATGGGGAGGCGTTTGTTTGACTCCATCCTCCATCCTTGTGGTACTTTTCTAGTAGTGCTTTTTTAATCAAAATGTAGATAGAGGTATCGTAACTATTAGCCAATGGGGAGATATAAGAGATGGGAACATATAAAAACTGAGGTAATTGTTGGTGGAGGCAAACTCCAATGCTAGTCGTTCCCCTAAGAAAGACTTAGGAATGATCACTATAATGTTGTTCGTGACTCAAACTTCAAGGATGAGAGGGCTGGTAGAATATAAAAAAAGCCAACATTTTCAATCATGATTTGGGCTTTTAGGACATCGTAATTATAATATTTGCATGATCATCACTTTAAACTTTTCGAGTAAAAGTTAGTTGTTTTTTTGCGTCAACTTAGTAGGAGCATAATTGCTTAAATATTGAAGACATTCATGAAGATCCCTGACAAATAACAAGTAAGAACCAGGTATGAAATCTACCGTTTTGGCTACTTTGCTGCTCATTGTTGATCCCTTTCAACTTCCATGCTGCATTGCTGATCTACTCAAGTATCACGAGCCTCATTTCTTCCTTCCAAGAGGCATCCATTGATCACATTTATAGCAAAGCAATCTTAGCAGCGGACACCCTTGCCAATCATGTGTTCCATTTGTAAATTTTCGGCTGTTAGGTAACTGAAATATTCTTATTTAAAATAAACAGTTAACCAAAATATTCCTCTTCCTTGTTCTCATTGATGGTGTATCTAGCTGCTCCATCGATCTGTCCGCAATTGTTTTGTACTATCCAGTCCCTTCCTTAGGGATTTCAGTTTCAAAAAAATATGAAAACGTAGCAAGGCATAGTTGAAACAAAAAATTGAGTTTATTCACCAAATATCTGTAAGAGGACCATCTTATACACTTTATATCTGAGGGTTGCTTGAGGTATTTGGACGCAACGAGTGCTTTAACTCGACTTGTATGTTTTCATCTACAAACGATCGCAAGAGAGTATACAGCTTTTGGTCCTAGCCAGGGGCCACTTTAGGAGAAGGAACCAATGGGGATATATAGCAAAATGTTTAACAGCTGAAATTAGTTAGCTAGTCTGTGCTTGCTTCATTCAAACTATCAACTTCTTTTATGAAAGAACAAAGAGGAAAAGAGAACACATATCGCTATGTATGAACAGAAAGGGAAAAGGGATTTTTAACCCTGACCATGCAGCTAAAACACTGCAGCCAAAAGGGAATGGCACCAAGAAAATGACAAGAGAAATAGATATATGCACCATCAGCTAATAAATATTGTTTATTAATTGCCATATATTGTTCGGCAATTACAAGAAACTATCTAATCAACCAGCTGTAGAGAAGTGGTTATTGTCATGAGAATTTTTAACCTGTGACCCGACCTACTTACTGGCCCAAAGGTTGGAACACTTTCTATTACAATGATGTTCATGTAGCATTTACATATTCCAAACAAATGATGATGATGGAGACATCTACTATATACCTCTCCTGCAAAACATGTGTTGAAAGGAGGCATATTGTAGTATTGGGTCTTAGAAATTAAAAGGGGCTACCATTAATTAGATGGATGATTAACCTTTTAATTTTGTTTTAAACTGCGAGGAAAGATATAAAGCCTTGCAGGAATCTCATTATGCAGACGAAGTGTAAACATGCATACCTCCATTGCTTGGAAAACTATTAACACGTTGGCCACAAATAATTTATTTGCTAAATAATATCTTTCGTGCACCTGCGCGTCATTTCTCCTAGAAAATAATACCTATACCTCTAGCAGATACGATTTATCTAATTATTATTTCAGTTCTTGGTATCTTAATGTTTCATATGATTTGATCATGTGGAGAAGCCATAATTGTATTTGCAGGATCTTTGGTAATGTGCCTAAGCTTCCAACAAGCATTCCAAGCCAAAACTCTAAATGCGTACACGACTCTTCGAGACAAGCTCTACTAGCCTTGAGTTTCAAAAAAATCCAGCCGACGAATGAACGTGGAAGCTATTCATTGCTTCCTCGTTGATTCAGATGTTCTACTTTTTCTTTTCTTTTCATTTCCTGGTATAAATGAGGCCCTAGTTTGATCAATGCTCTTCATCATGTTTCAACCACAAACTTATGATTCTTCTAGCTAGACGGCTTGAATGTGATGGTGAGGCTATGTTTCGTCACGTACCACAAATCAGGTTCACAGACCATGACCAAAATTAAAGTCGATCAGATAGATGCATTGAACACCATGTGTTTTCTACCTTGGGTCCTACATAGGTATATATGCACAGGTGGCGATCCGTGACCTCTTCAATAGAAAATCCATACTCATGGGAAACAAAGGCAATTATTGCATTCATTATAAAGCTAACAAAATGAAACAAATATTTGGAAATCTGGGTGATTCTTGGGGATTTTCAAGAGGCAATAATGCAACAGGAGAAAACAAATGACAAGTGTGCATTCTTGCTGATCACTTATAAAGATTCCAAATTTGTTGGGCTCTTTGTTTTTTATTTTTTTTGTTGGGTTCTTTGTTTCCTACTTCGAGTCGCGTCATCCTATTTAGATAATTCCAATTATAGATATATAGCATTGGAGGAGGACCCATGTTCATTCCAAAGGATAATGCTTAAAACTAATCAAATTAATCAAACTAGTCGGCATTATTTTGTGTTACAACTTACAACATGATTCCCGACACTTTTTAGTATTTATTATTACTCATCTCCCATATTAATAGCTCCATTTGGAAAATATATTAAGAATTATATTTTTTTAAACCGTATTAAAAATTAGGGTAAATTGTACATATCCCTCTTTAATTATAACAAAAAAATACTTAACCCCCATGTATTACAAAAATCCAACACATAACCCTCAAGCCTTAACAATAGAATTTAACGGTGTGAGGGTAAAAATATGAATTATGGGATTACTCCTTTCACCCAACGTCACCTTTTCAATTAAAAAACTCATTCCATTTTCTCTTCTCTCTTACTCTAAAATGTTTCAAACTTTTCCATTTTTGCACTTTGCCACCCGTTGTCCTAGCACCTTCACAAATCTAATTTATATGGTTTCTCGTTTGATTTGTTAAACAGGGGTTAAGTGCAATATATAAATAATACATAAGGGTTAATGCAATTTGTAAACAATACATAAGGGTTAATTGCAATTTATAAATAATTCATATGGACTATATGCTTAAAAGATATAAGGGTAAAGTTATCTGAAAAAGTTTTAAACTTGATGACATCATCATTTCTAGTTAGAAAAGGTTAGAGTATAAAGGTTATGTGGGGGTTTTGATAATACATGGGGGTAAAATACTTTTTGGTTATAATTCATGGGGCCTATGCACAATTTACCCTAAAAATTACATTTGGAAAGTAATGAGGATCTTCATTAAAAACCAATATTTTTCGCCAATTATAAGGTACCCAACCACTGAATATTGAGCTAAATGGAACTATTATTATGGGATGGTGAGAGTGTTATATTTGCATATTCCATGCACATTCCAATGGATAACGGTTGGAAAATAGAATCCAACCAAATTAATCTAATCAGTCGGCACTGTATTAAGTCAACATAATCCCGGGTGTCTGTAATAATTCACCTATTCTTTTCTGACTTCACATGTCCATGTCTCAAAAGTCCTCTGGGGCCAACCAATTGTTTTGGCAAGTCACGAATTCACCTTTTCTATTTCTTCACTTCTGTCCATTGCACTCAAGAGGAAAAGATTACGCGGAAGTTATGTCAATTAAATGGCGCATGCAGAACTTTTAGGATCAGCTGTTTGATTGATAAGTTCCCCAGCCATTTCATATCACATACAAATACATCCCCCAGCTCCATCAAGAAGGGTGTCCTCATTGATTGGCTGCCTTGGTGCTGACTTGCAGTAAGCTTCTCACAATTAGGACCACCATCACCTTTCTGTGGGTTCAGCAAGTGCCGACCTCTTGCTGACCTACCAGGTGCATCCACCTCACATCCTATCTGCTGTTGCTGCTTAATTTCATTTTTCTATTATTTTGTTTATACTCCCTCCGGTCAGTACAGTTTTTTTTTCAAATACATTTAATACTATTAAATATGACGGGAGGATTTCAGCCAGCCGGTTCCTAGTTCGGTTCCTACAGAAAAGTAATGCAGCCCTAGCAGTCACCCATTGTCCAACTAGCTCCCTGCCGCCACTCCCCTAGTCCCGGTCGCCATCTGCGTCCTCGCCAAAACTCTCACAACAGCTACCTCTCATCCCCATTGATGATGCACAATGGTAACATTTTCCATTAATAAAGAACCTTGTAACGGTGGATCTACTCATTCTATGAATTTTCAGACCTAAATAACATTTTAATAAAAAAATTATGCTCCGAGTTCTAAAATATTTTGTATATTTTAAAATATTCAATGTTTCAAAATACTATGCATATTTTACCAAATCACATGACTTCCTCTTTCTAAAATTAGAGGAGACTTAGAAGGATTGACTTGAACTTCGTTCGTGAACGAGCATACGAGTTGGAGAGAGGAGTCATGCGACTTCCTTGTAGACTTCATGGTCTAATAAAAATGAGAATTTTCTCAAATGCACACAGTATTTTGAAACGGATGGAGTAATAAAATTCTCTTTCTGAAGAACAATAAAGATTCAATCTTTGTATTCTTTAATGCTGATTTGTTCATTGTACGGAAGAAGGCTTGGATTTGGTCCTTTTTGACAGATAACCACATCGCATGAAATTGAATTGAAAAAAAAATAAAAATCTTTACGAAGACTCAATCGTTCCTGGCTGTTGGAGTCGAGAAGTATGTGTAGAAGAACTCGTCCATGTTATTGAGAGACAAACATGGGGATTGTTTTTTCTCAACTAGCCAAGACACACTTTACACTTGATTTATCTCTCTCGTAGGACACTACCACATCCCCATTTAATTCCTGATTCCTCCCGTTGGTAATCAAATATGGTCTGGGAGAGTGCATGAAGGAGGTGGACGATGAGGGGGTAGAGAAGACGAGAGTGGAAGGGGGATTAGGGCTGTTGATATCACAATCAAGGGTTGAATGTATACCAATCTAAGTACAGAAAGCTAGTCTGAACTTAAGTTCAGATTTTCTTCTCCCTCATTAGAGATCATCTTTGCAGAATTGCACAAGAACCTGCGAGAGAACAAGAACTTTCGCCAAACTCAAGACTCTTCTATGAAAAGCTTAAATGTTAGGTTAGATACAACTGCAGCTCCACAATAGTTGGCGGAGAGAAGTTGTAACAGTTAATGATCATTGCACCACATCAGTGTGATGACTCTACAAGTAGAAAAATGTGATGTAACATGAATCATTACTGATATCGGTTGCATTATTACTACCTTCTCCAACCAATGAAGCCTGTCTGTATTTGAAAAAAATAGATCCATTATTAGATGGCTGACTTTGCTCCCTGGACTGGATACACAGAAGAGGGTGGGGGGAACACTGTTTTTTATACGGGCCTTACCAATAAATTTACTCAATTTCATATGCAGATAGGCTTCATGGCAGGGAGGGAATACATCCAAGCTTCAGATGTGGTCTTGCATACGCTGTGACAAAAAAGTGGAAGTGAGGATTTGGTTCAGCGAGGACCAATTCGGTCATGTTTGAATAATTCGGTTAATTCAGTAAAAGATACGGGAAAAATTATGCCTACATGATGTTAAGCTGTAGCACTTAGCATGGCATGTAAAACCCAAAATCCAAGTCCATTAAAGTAATATGTAGCCCAAAATTTGAAAAGGCCACTAAATCAAACCCACATCAACTTGCTTTCTTAGGCCCACCGCTCACGAAAGGAGAAAATCCCTATTTCATCAGAACTTAGCCAAGCCCATTTCAGTACGTACATGTGACAACAATTGTAGCACCCCCGTCCTGACAAACCGGACCAACAATCACGTTGTCCAGCCGGGTTTTCTACATTGGAACATGGAAGCCGATTAAAGCCTACCAATACCCGTGTTATAATTCTTGCATGTAACTAACATAAAGATCACATATGTTATCAGAGTTATACAAATACATCTCAGGATCAAGATGATTGTTACAGGTCCATTAATTAAGAAAACAACTAAACAACATAAATCAAATCTTCAAGCTCCTTTGCTATTTGCCAACTTGCTTGATTTATTCTTTCACGAAATCATGCTTAATGCCTCCCACCTAAGCATCCACTTCTTCCCAAGCACCTACACATTGAATATGCAAGGGGATTTTGCCCATGAAATGGGGAAGCCTCCAGTGGGTTCCTCATGAACACAATAAAAAATAATAAAATACAAGTAATGTCAGATAGCTCACCTTCAGAGCTATCTGTTCGGTGTTTGGGATCAACCAGTCAATTGTTGATCACTGCTCAACCATGAAGGACTTCCTCCTCAATTAGTTAATTAATGTTTTGGGGTTTCCTGTATTTTTTAGGCTTTTGCACCTTTCTTGTTTCTACAGTTGTGAGGGCGTGTCTGTCGCTTCTTTTTTTGTATCCCTCTTTTTTTTGTTTAATATAATTTAATTATCCAAACAAAAATGTCATGATGTTCATAAATAGCAAAAGCTATGAAAAACACATATGCAAGCCCAGACTCACATACAGTTCATTCTTACTTTAGTTCTCTTTTATTAATAAGGTGCCCTGCTACACTCCCTTCTACACCTACCGCGCACAAGCTTGGAAAGCCTTATTATATAAACTGGGAGGAGATTGCCTTGCACCACTAGGTCCATCTTCAACCTTTCAAAAGTATTTCTACCAGTGGGACATCATACCACTAGGAATGAATACTTGCCTTCGGAAAAGTACCATGTTATTACCTTAACAATGAATGGATCTTGTCCAAAATAATAGAATATAAAATCCCAAGTTATGTATATGTTGTTTAATCTTCTCTGTACCCATTCTGATTTCACCGTCTGTAAGTCTTATGCAAATCAACCCATTCAACCCACCCAAAGACAAGCTCGAGAAACATGAAAACATCAAAATTTGTCGTCGATTCCCGAGGTTAGAGGAATGGACAACTTAAACCAAATATTCAATATAAATCAAAACATAAGGATAACTGAGATTTACTGACATACGTTCTAGAAACCAAAATAGAGTTATTGACAAAAATTGAGAATTTTCTGGAAAGTACAATAATTGCTAATAATTAGTGGCTGAACAAAAAAATTAAGTCAAATAAATAGTTTCAGCTACTACAAAAATATGATAAGAATTTACAGAACATCAAAATATTATCTAGGTTACAGTAAAAAGGAGCACACAAAGTTAATAGAATAACATAATGAAATAATGGAAAAAGTACAAAAAAATAGAGTTGTATTGGCACAGATCCTGAGGAATCCATACAGCAGATAGTTTACTAATTTTTTTCTGAGACAAACCAGACAAAGTTAGGAACAAATAGACGTAATAATCATATTTTTATGATACAAAATGAATAAATTATGAATTTACTTGCAACCGTCAACGGATCTGTATTTATAAACGCAATTGGAAAATAACACAAAATTCAGGAAAATCACAGAAAATAAAGCCATGAATCACAAAAAGTCATTCATGGTAGATCATAATGTTTGGAAGATAATCAACTCATAAAGAAGACAAAATGTGTATATATAAGAATCAGACAAATAATTAATCGACAAAAAGACAATTAGGAATTAATGTAGATTCGTAGAACATGAAGGTCCAATTAACACATCTTCTAAGATAATTAAATAAAATTTCAACAATACAAGGGAGGAGATAATTATTGAAATATGATGAATAGACAAGTGATAACAAACAATATTCACAAGAATTATCGCGTGCCCGAGCACATGACTCAAATTGGAGTCGTGTATATAAACACACGATTTTACGGCAAACTTAAAAATATCATAACTTACTTATTTTTTATCCATTTTTCCTATTTTTTGCATTCTTCCTTATTTTTCTTTCTCTTTATCCTCATGGGGATATCCTAAATTTATTTACACAATTTTTAGTTAGTTTTAGTATTTGTCGCTCACAGATGAGTATTTTATGCCTTTGCCTATTTTTATCCTCTTATTTGATGTCTACGAGTAGTTCAAGCATCAATAAGTAGCCTTTATATGTGTTTATTTACATGTAAATCTTAACTTTTGCAGTAGGGCGGGCTTACCCATTGCTCTTATCTCAAAATCTCACGATCAGAGTTTTTTTCTAGGTGTGGGCGGCCGTCGGCTTTGGTTTGAATCGCCGCGATGTTCAGAGCTTTGCCGGAAAGCCTCATCCTCCGAGTGGAATGCTACTGGAATACTCTCGCCGGATAAAGTGAAGAATTCAGTCGGTTAAAATATTTTAAGGCCAAAGAAGGGCATTTTGGGAAGTTTAGGTCTAATTTTCAGGTGATATGGATATTTTTTGTAGATTTCAAGTGATATGGGAAAAGGGAAAGTAGCAACAGGTAATGTGGAAGAAACTCATTAAAATATGATAAAGTTGACATACATAATTAACCACAATCATACCAACAGGTTGTTGGTGAGATGGCGAGGGTGCCGCCTCTTGAAGCAGATGTCCTACATTTGAAGCCCCACTCCCTTGCCAACCACAGGGAACATATCCCAACTTAACACCCCGGAGGATTGGTAGGGGATAAGGTGCTGTAAGAGGCTGGTTGCCTTGCCCATGGAAAGTTGCATCGGTAATATATCGTCGATATATAGATATCGGGTGTTAACCGATACAACAATATTGTGTTGTATCGGTTTTAACATTTTTTAAAATCATAATCATCATAATCAAGTAGCGCCTTTTCCCAACTATTTGGGGTCGGCGACACGGATCTTACTCCTCCATTCCAGCCTGTTTTGGGCTACCTCTTTTGTAAGAGATAGTAAAGTCAAATCCTTTCTTATTAACTCCATCCAAGTTCTCTTAGGTCTCCCTCTCCCTCTTTTAGCATCGTTTTCATCTATCCTTTCTAATCTTCTCACAGGGGCATCTAAAGTTCTTCTTTGCATATGCTCATACCCTCAGCTTCTCCCCTAAAGGCACTACTCCTAAGCTCTCACGAATATATTCATTTCTAATCCTATCTCTCCTAGTTATCCCACTCATTTACCTTAACATTCTTATTTCGGCTACATTCAACTTATTTATATGACTCCTCTTTGGTGCCCAGCACTCTGCTCCATAGAGTATTGCAGGCCTAATGGCCGTCCTATAGAACTTGCCTTTAAGTCTTTTTTGAACCCGCCTATCACACAACACTCCCGAGGCTGCCCTCCACTTTACCCACCCCGCATTTATCCTATGCACCACATCACTATCAATATCCCCTTCTTTATGGATAAAGGATCCTAAGTAACGGAATTGATCACTCGGCACTTCTTGCCCATCTATTTCAACTAGGGCTCTATCTATAGTTCTACCTTCTTTAAAATTAAATTCCATGCACTCTGTCTTAGTCCTACTTATTTTAAAACCTTTTGATTCTAGAGCATCCCTCCACAATTCTAATTTCTCATTTAAACCTACTTTACTCTCATCAATTAAAACTACATCATCTGCAAAAAGCATACACGAAGGTACATTATCTTGCAAATGACTAGTAAGCTCATCCATAAAAAATTTTAGCATTTTTTAAAATATCGCCAATATATTAGTTTTGGCCCGATATATCGATATTTAAAAAGAAAAAGGAAAAAAGATCAACTTTTTTGTTTGTTTCCCATCCTATGCTAAGTGGAAGGATATGGGTTTAAAACGCAAATACATATTTTGAATTATATACCGATTTTTATACATATTTTAACATTTATCCTTATCTAAATTAATATTACTCATTTTAGAAGTTATATTGTGAAAATACATAGTAAAAACTAGTTTTAGACCACCGATATTTTTTTATACAATATCTCCGATATATCTCCAATATTTTATCTTTTTGGTCGACCGATATACAACATTCCTTGGCCCTGCCCCTTCTAATTGGGTACCAATGAATCAGATACCCTTCATTATATAAAAAAAAAAACTGACATATATAATTCATAGTAACAGACCTATCAGACTTCTTCCGTATGATTGGCAGCAATGTTGCGAGAGCTGTTGTGATTGGTAATGAGGAACTTCATGGTCGAGGCCATCCATGACTCGAGGGGTGGCAAGCCCATCTGATCAAGAAGCCAGTTCTTGTATTCAAACTGTCCAAGGAGGATAAGAACTGGAATGAGTGGCACTCAAGCAAACCGAAGACACAAATTGCAGCTACCTATTCTTTAACTAATTTTTTAAAAGTTAAAGCTTAAGTACACTTTGGTGCATGGAATTCCGTATCGGATATCGGTATCGTATCGGTCGGCTTAAGAGACAAAATATCGGAGATATATCGGAGATATTTGTAAAAAAATATCGGTGATCAAAAACTAGTTTTTACTGTATATTTTCATAATCTAGCTTCTAAAATGAGTTATACTAATTTAGACAAAGCATAGATTTTAAAATATGCATATTAGGATGGGAAACAAGTGGAAAAGTTATTTTTTTCCCTTTTTTTTTAAAAAAGAAAATTTGAATTTTTTTTCGAAAATATTATTTTATTATTAAATAGTGATATATCGGTCGCCAATATATCGCCGATATGGAATTCCATGCTTTGGTGTCTAATTATTTTAAGAAGAATAAGTTGCACTTGCCCCATGACAAATATCGAATTTGCACACAACCCTCATCAGCTATTGAAATATTGCACATAATCTTCATCACCTATTAAGGATACAACATATAGCTGTCTTTTAGAATGTAACTCTTAATTTCTAGAATGTTTGATGTCATAATTACATTTAAAAATCATTTTTAGCAAGTACATTATTTGCCTTAGGTGAACTACGCTAGCTCATATTCAACTAGCTAGCTAAACATTTGATACCTCCTTTAATTATATTATCTTAAATTGTATTAAGTTACATATTAATATCTTGGTTTATGCTGGTAACAGATAAGCTAAATTTGTTTTAAAATAATTTATTAAATTGAATGAATGTTAGGTGATAGTGTAATGTGCAATGTTTGTTATAGGTGATGGGGTTGTCACTACAACAAAATTGGCCCGTAGTGACGGATGTGTAATTTTTTATTGGTGATGGGGGGTTATGTGCAATTTTGACAGGCTACAAGGGGTAAGTGCAATTTAGAAAATGTCTCACTTCACAAAGTTTACCCACCCATTCGCGGGATTGAATCTAATGCACTTACAAAAACACCGTTTGGGGCGTGAT
Source organism: Houttuynia cordata (assembly GCA_039654745.1). Taxonomy (NCBI): domain Eukaryota; kingdom Viridiplantae; phylum Streptophyta; class Magnoliopsida; order Piperales; family Saururaceae; genus Houttuynia; species Houttuynia cordata. Next base: position 27,684,259 of record CM077505.1, read on the forward strand.
AAAAAGCAAAACATCCACAGTGGATGTTTCACGTCACTATTTATTTCTTGTTTTTTTTTTCACTTTCAGCTGAAACACCTTAGGACTTGTTTCAGACATCCACAGTGAAAAATTCGAAAATAAATAGTGAAAGTAGATTTTTTACGATGGATGTTTTGGATTAATCACGAACCAAACGGCCCCATAAGTCGTCTCCAAAATTTTGCTGCACCTTTGTTGAATTCTCCAAAAGCCCGAACAAATAATAAAGCAGATATTCTTTCAATTATCTAACAGTACAGCAAATGCACCCTAAGAATATTTCTGAATGATGCGGATTTCATTCAACCAAGAAAAAGCTATGAATTCTATCGAATGTTTGAGAGTTTCCCGCTTAGGTCTGTGTGGGGCTAGTTTCATATGCTTGTCCTGCCCAATGTGAATCAATTTCGAAGACTTAATACTCGGACTCAACTCCACAACTTTGGTACTCAGAGTTTTAATGGAGTCATATATTCAAATATGGAATTTTATTTACATTTAGCAAAAATACTTGGTCACTAAAATTGCACCATGTTCAATTAAATTATGGAACATTGTTGTTAAAATGTTATTCTAAATCATATTGTACAAAATTGCACCATAGACTCCTGGAGTTAAAATGAAGTTTTAGAACTATGAATTACTTAGTTGTAGTTTTCTGTTTGGGTCTTGTCTTTATCTGTGTTGTTTACATCTTAGATTGCATAAATCTTATGTTCTTCTCTGATCTTAAGATTTTTTCTATTGTTTTTAGTTATTTTGTTGATTATTTATAATAAATGTCTCTTTTTATTGTTTATGCATTCAGTTTAATGCCGTTCAATGAACTTACCAGAAAGTTTCCAAATGGAATGCGACCGTGACATAGAACAGACGTCCTGCGGGGTTTTTTGTTTTGACACAATGCTCCCATTCTTAAAGGTAACTTCCATTTTGCTTTGACTGTAGGAAAAAAAAAAAAACTTCCATTTTCCTTTGAGCCTTTGACACTACACTCCACCTTCCTTTGCGATGTGATGGGTGGGAACGTACACGGGCTCACATGCATCAGAAAGTGGCTCGAAGACGAGTACAAAACCAGCTGGTCCAGAGTTCCGTGCCCATGCCCAACAGGAAGGTTGGTCTTTTTTTATCCATGTAGGACAAGGAAATACGACAGATTGCCAAAATCTAATGGCCAGGAATAGACTTCGAAGGGGAACAGAATGAGATATTTCATTCAAATGGGGTCACGATGTTATCTTTCACCAAAGAAATTGGCCAATCAGAAAGGAACTAGTCCCTAAGGTCTATCTATCACAGTTGAGCTTTGTTAGCCACCTAGAAAATAATGCACTCACATGGCCAAACTTCTATCACACCACTAGCTCTCTCTCTACTTTGGATTTCTTCTATATAAAGGCTCATCAGACCACTTCGTCCCTTCACACCAAGCACCCAGACTTGAAAGAAGTAGCTGGTTATTGTGACGTTTGGTTCTTATGGGCTCTAGGGTGGTTGCGCTCTTCCTTCTCTTCAACGTGCTATTCTTCACCTATGTCTCTGCAACATGTACTCCTCCAACCACGTACACTCCTCCAGCTGCCTCACCTCCAGCTAAAAAGGTAGCCAAGTGCCCTAAAAACACACTGAAGTTGGGTGCCTGCGCCGACCTTCTGGGGTTGGTTAATTTAGGGGTAGGCGGCTTCTCCAGTAGCAAATGCTGCAGCCTCTTAACTAGCCTCACTGATCTTGAAGCTGCTGTGTGCCTTTGCACTGCCATTAAGGCCAATGTGCTCGGCATTAGTCTCAACATCCCAATATCCCTCAGTTTGCTCATAAACACATGCGGGAAGAAGCTCCCTTCTGGCTACACATGTGCTTAATCTCCCTCGCCTCTTATTCAATTGGACGTATGTGTTTTTTTCATAAAAATTGTGTGTAAGTTGTTGATATATTGTATTTCAACTAGTTGCAATTGATAGTCATCTAGCTAAGGTGTAATATGTCATGTATCACCAAAGTCGAGTGTCAAAACTTTGGTTATTGCACTATTCTGTTCTTTGTATGTTTTTAATATTAACGGCAATTATGTTGGTGTTTGGTACAATTCGTTTCAGACTTGCAATTGTCATATATATCTTTGTTGTACAGTACTAGGAGCAGCAACAACAAATGAAAAATTTGAATCTCCTAATTATTTATCATAAATGCTGTTTCTCATTACTCATGTCAACCTCACTGTCCTAAAATCTATACACCACTATGTGAGATACTCATGCAAGACTCAGCTTGTGTATAGCAATATTCACTTCTGACAAATCATAAAAAAAACCTTCTGATATGCATTAGCAGAGAGCGGTACATCATATATGTAGCTGGAGCGAGAGTGTTTTCCGTGTTACTCAAACACCGGCCTAGCATTCCTTATCTTGGCACGTTTCTTCTCATTCCCATTTCGAACAATAATATGAAGAAACATTTTATTTTTTTATAATAAGGGTACTGGAGTCCTTAAGTGTCAGGGCAACCGGCCTCTTAGATCATCGCCTCCAATCCCCTCAGACACATACAAGATTACAATTACAAGGTCCATATATCCATTATGTGTGCATCGTGTAAATCGGGATATTATCCAAGGTAAATCGCCAAGGGGGTGGTGATTCGAAGTCAAACAAAGTTTTAGCTGATTTTGATTTTCTAATCCTGACTATTAGTACGGGAGGGAAGGAATATTATATTTATGTTCTAATTAGTTTTTTTCTTTTGATATTAATGTTCTGATTAGTTTGAATTGGTAGAAATGTTACCTATTTCTTCTAACAAAAAGACTGAGGTAGTCATACCTAAAAAAAGGTGAAAATGATGGGCGAGGTCAAAACTTGAGATAATATAGTATCTACACATACATATTTACAGAAACAAGTATACACATTGTGAGTCCATAGATTTGAGTCAAGCCGAGCCGTACATAAGTATGATTGAGCTTGACTTGACCAATTATGAGTTTGAGTTTGAGCTTGAACTTGAGCCAAGAGCTTTCAAGCTTAATTCAGCACCCTTAACAATAGCCAAACACCATGCATGATGTCATGCCCACATGCAGGCCACACATGGCCATTGTGGAAAGCATGTGGATAATACTGCAGGGCGAGCGCGAGTGTATATACTTTTTCATTTAACATAGCACCACTCTCAGCTTTTTAAATCCATTAGTTACCGGGTCTCAGCTATATAATGGAAGGGAAAATTATGATCCACATGTTTTAAACGTGGGGCTCGCAACTAACAACTAATCATAGAACATGTACATTTTTCATTCAATACAAGCCATGCACGAGCCATATTTGGAGAAAGTGAGCAAATTAAGCGCTAGCTGCCTTCTCTTAATACCAGATTCTGAAGGTACCATAGTTATTGGCATGAAGTCTTCTGACTCGATTATATCATGTCCAGATTGACTGAATAACCATTCAGAGTAGACATACTATTAACTAAAAAATTCACTTGTTTAGAAAAAACTAATACATTGAGATTTGATAGGAAAAGGAGCAGATTATGTTCTGTATCTTGGGGCCACTAGCCAGCAGACTAGTGTTCTTGGTCGACCATCCACAAATTGAGATAACTAAGCAAAGCTGGGAAGGTTCAAATCATCCATATGTTCGAGCAATTTGTCTTGCTTCGGTATTCCAGAAGGGAAAAAAGAAGTCTTGCTTAGGTCCCGCTCCAGTATCAGCCACATTTTTGCATCCTGTCCTAGCAAAAGCAGCCCCCTTTACACCATGCATTCTTCGCAACTAGGACTAGGACAACTTAAATGTGGATGAGGCCAGATTTCGCACATACACGTGAAGGCCAGGATCCTCATTTCTTGTTTCATCATTCAGATCATAATGTCAATGATGTGACATGCCTTGAACACAAAGGAGTGATGGCCGAGCCTATTACTCCCCTGCAGAATTAGTGATTTGCTAATAATGGCTTAATTTGGGCATTAGTAAGAACATACTGATTAGGGGTAAGAGCTCCATCTAAGGACACGATACTCTGTCCCATATTAATGGGCTGTTTGGGGCGTGATTAAAAACATCCTATCATATGTATATTTTGTTATACTGTAGCATCTAGGTATTTTATATATCCAGCTGAAAACCTCAGGACGTGTTTCAGCTTGATGTAAAAAAAATATGGATGCTACAGTAGATATCCAAAATCTAGTATGAATGTTTTGCAATAATCACACCCCAAACGGCCCCTAAAAGCTAAATCCTAATATCCAATGGAGCTATTAATGTGAAAGTTTCTTCAATATTAATTAAGGACCTTTTTTGGATGACCTGAACTTTTATTGCTAAACCCCCAAAAGAGCGTACAAAGAAAAGGTAAAAAATCACCAAAAAACAATTAACATGCTAAAAAGCAAAACAAATCTAAAAGATTTAAATAATCCTAATCAAAAAAATTAGACAAGTAGGCACAATGAAGAATAATTTGATCTTTGAATCCTATCGGTTGGAGACATACTTTTCAAAACTGGACCTGACTGGCCGGTTCGGTTAGGACGGTTGATTTTCTCCCGGACCGCTGAATCGGACCGGTACAAATACTCAAATCCTTAATCAATTGAGCTACAAACACCTTGACATTAATATTGTAAAAAAAATATATTTATCATATATCTAAGGTGGCTCTTCGCATCCCATACTGAGTCAATCCGGTTCGACCGCAGTCTAACCGAACCGGCCATCAATCCGGGTCAATGACCGGTCCAGTTTTGAAAACCTTAGCTGGAGAGAAGACATAACCTTGACACCCCTTCGGATGGTTCAGTCTTGAGATAGTTGGGTCTTAGACAAGGTAGCACCAGTGCGTAGACCCAAATCAGGAGAAGAGGACGTCTGAGGCTTTCCCTGGGCCCCACCATCCTTATCTAATACAGGCTTCTTAATGATTTGCTTATGAATTAGAGGAGTATCAACCGGCCTAAGACTCTCTTTGTTAGAGTGAGGCTTATCAGTATTTGGTTGCATTTCAACTTTAGGATTCTTTCCGACAATAGAATCTTCGCAAGAGAGATCTTGAGAAACCAAATCTTTTTCAAGTACATCTAAATGAGGTTGGACGTGGGTCTCTCTAGCGGGAGCAGTCTGATGCATGGAATTCCATATCGGCGATATATCGCCGATATATCGATATCGGGCCCCACCCGATAAAACGAGATGGATAGATATCGTTTTTTGATTTTTTTCAAATATCGCCGATATATCGGCGATATATCGCTATTTTATAACAAAATAATATTTTTGGAAAAAAAAATTCGAATTTTTTTTTTAAAAAAAAGGGAAAAAAGTAACTTTCCCACTTGTTTCCCATCATAATATGCATATTTTAAAATCTATGCTTTGTCTAAATTAGTATAACTCATTTTAGAAGCTAGATTATGAAATTATATGGTAAAAACTAGTTTTTAACTACCGATATTTTTTTACAAATATCTCCGATATATCTCCGATATTTTGTCTCTTAAGCCGACCGATACGATACCGATATCCGATATGGAATTCCATGGTCTGATGTGGCAAGTCAAGAACCAATAGTTGTTGTCCTTGTGCCACACCATCATCTCCAACCTCCTGAGGTTCAATAATGGCCACCTCCGGCACTGGAGTTAATTCGGGATCCTATTCTCGAGCCCTTTAAACAACAAGTTGAGTAATCTGCTCATGAGAAGCCTTCTCTCTCCAAACATCTTCTGTGGGACATAACTGAGATGTTGTAACATCTGGCACCTTGAGAGAGGCCAGGTGTAACAAAGTTGGTAACAGATGGATGGAAGGTGAAACTCATTGTGCCAGATGGACCATTTCAGTTCAACTGCTGGACGATGTCTATCGACATGCAGAGGAGCAGGGGATTTCCAGCAGGACTGCCTCCTCCTCTTCTTGAGCCAGCAAGGTAGTGAGCGGCATCATCGACCTATTGGGCTGTTGGGCTGTAGCTTCCTCGTTGACGCATGAGATGGAGGGGTCGGTGCTCACCTGCATTGCCCACTGCAATCGGATGCCGAGGTCGTGACCCACAAGGAGACGGCAGCTAGAGAGATCTCCAACAACCTCCAGTGCCCACCAAGCTCTTCGGCTATCTCGGGTGACGCCGGCTACGACGGCAACTCCGGCGACCTTGACAACCTCCAGCGAGCGGCGGATCATCATCGACGGCGCACGAGGTAGGATTTCGTACCTCGTTCATCAAGTTCTGTTTTTTTTAAATTACCGCCAATGGAGGCGATGACGGCGTCGGTGGAGGGAACGGCGCCGGTGTCGGCTATGTCGGGCAGGCGGCGGCGACACTGCCGCTGCTCCAAAAGAGGGAGCTTTGGGCGACGGGCTACGGCGGCAAAGGCCTTGTTGCTCGAGCCGCCAGTCAGTGCATCGTCAGAGGAAAAGAGGAGAGGATAAGGTCGGAGGATGCCAAGAAAGCTCCAGGGTGATGGCAGAGCTTCCGCCGGCCTGGAAAGTTACCAGCTTGGCGGCGAGCCGCCGCGACAAGAGTCGCCAGCGCTCGAGCCGCCAAGTAACTTGAGGCGGGCACGATGGAGGGCAAGACTACCGGGCGATGGGGCCAACGACAGCCGCTGTAACGACGAGAGCATGCTACCGTCATAAACCCGACTGGTTGTCTCGTTGGGAGAGATGACCGGTCCGGTTCAGGCATAGGCCAGATCGGACCGGTCCATTACTAGATCGTTTTGGTCCAATAAATAGACCGGTTCAAAACCAGGCCAGACCAAACTGGTCCATCCTCAGACCGAACCCGGTCCACTCACAAACTGAACCCCGGTTCAATAATAAATCTGGTTTATAAGCCAGTTTAGGTTTTGAACTGCCGGTGGATCTCAACCGACAGTTAAAAATGCCTACAACTGACGGTCGAACTCGACTGTCTATGTATTTCTGTGCAGTGTGGTACATACAGAGCCAGTTTGGTACATAAGCTCCTGTTATTGATTTTGGGCTGTTTAATAAATAATTTTAAGCCCTAACTGGCGTGTTATTGGTATGTGTTTGTATTTTTATATCTAAGGGCATTTGTCCCTAATGTTATGCTGACTGATAGCAAAGGACTTAAATGGTAAAGAAAAACCCGACTAATAAACCTAGATAGTTTAGAGACTTAATCATTTTATGAAAGATAATAAAATGATGACTTGAAGGCTGAGCTTGAGGGTTGGGAAGAACCTAATCAAGATAAAGACTAAAATGCCCTTGGGATTGGGAGTCCGTGTAAGAGTGTGAGTGACTTCCGATCAAGCGACCAAATGACTATTAAGTCAAAGGTCAGGTTATCTGTTGAGCTATTAAGCCAACAGTTGTGAATGATATGTTATAACTCTAAGAAGGGTTCATATTAGTAATACCGTGATACCTGTTAAGGATCACAAGGTATAGATTGGGGTGGTGTTGCATCTTTCGACTGGTGGAAGCTCTGCCGTCTGTATCTCTCTATGGATTTTAGAGAGCATTCACATCTTCCGACTGGTGGAAGCTCTGTGTCATGGTACCTAATAAGGACCAACGTCTATTGGTCAGGCTTAAGCTGTTATATCTTTCTATGGATTCTAGAGAGAACATTTACATGATATTTTGGCCCATATTTGCATCTTTCTATGGATTTTAGAGAGAGCATTACATATTCTATTGGCCAGGCTTAAGCTGTTACATCTTCTCTATGGATTTTAGAGAGAGCTTTTGCATCTTCCGACCGGTGGAAGCTCTGCACACATCCTGAGCCTTGGTTGCCAGGTGGTTTACTGTGCACATTGGAGACGTTAGCATCCTAGAAGACTGCGTTTCCCGACCCACATCGAGTCTAGGAGCTGATGTGGAGCCAGACCCTTCCGACGGTCATACCTTTTAAGGTAAGGAATGGGCGAGGCAGTCACCATTGAGGGATTCAGGGCGTGCCGTGATTACCGGTATTAACCGGAGTGATAGTCACGGTGTTTTCGTGCTGTCTGTCATGTAGGTATGACATTCAGTGAGTCTGTCTTTATGGGACAAAGACTTAATTATTGAACTTGAACTTGGGAAGCAATAAAAGATTTTGCTTGAAAGATTAATGAAAGAATCAAGTGGAACTCTGTAATAGGCTGCATAAGATATTAATGCAACTATTGGTGTGTTGATTTTGATATGATGATTGGGTTACGGTATCCCACTGAGTATTTTTATACTCAGCATCCTTATGTAATGTAGGTGCTGTTGTGGAAGATTGACTTCACGTGGCACTTGGGAGCCTGGTGGTGAGGACGTTCAGATTTTTTATTATATCTCCTGCTCCAGGTTTGTTCTAGACTTTGTATTAAAGCGTGAGCACCAACTATTTCTAGTTTATTTTGAGATGGATGACAGACTTGCACTTAGAGGACTTGCGTTGGTTTAATCGACTTTGCATCTTCTAGTACTATATGTATATATGGTTTTATATCCATATTTGTGAACCCCAGTTATCACGGCCTAGATACTTAGTCGAAAATTTTTTAACTCATGATTTATCGTATAGAGGAGTAATCCTCTGGTTTTCCGCTACTACTCTGATTTAAAAATGGTTTTAAAAGCCCGGGGCGTGATAGATGTATGATCGAAGCGCTTTCATTTAGCACAGATTATTGACTTCCACTCATATGACATATCGAATTTTTCACAGGCACCCTCGTAAAGTCAACTCTAACTGTTTTCGGGAACTCAAAAGTTGAATCTATTTCAACATTTGTGGGCATAAGTTAATCTGCTCAAGGATGTTGTTGGACCATCACAGTGAGGAGGGGTTCCAAGGTTACTCTCAATAGAACTTAAATTGTAAGTGTTGAAAGACCACTAGCATACCACATCGAATTAAAGATTCGCCCTGAGTCTTGAAAAAACGAAAACTTGAATATGAAGAGGCCCTTTGCAAGCGACTACATTTCAAAAGAAACATTTTAGGCTTTTGAGAGAACCGATTTCAGCCATACAAAGTAAGGATGTTTGCCAAGAACATATCCAACAATGCAGTTTTACCACTCATAACGTTTCTTTGCATAGTATCATAAAAAATACGAATAGATGGTTTCTTGAGCAGATACGGGTAATAGATAAACTTTGTAGAAGACGGAGTTCTGGAGAATAAGTTGCTCCAATTTTTTTTTTGAGGATGGAGAATTCAGCCTGGTCGGCCAGCCGCCGCAGGAGGAAGCCGCTAGGGTTGAGGATTCCATTCGCTCTCAGATCGCCCTCAAATATAATTAGGTGGCTTTAATTAAGGACTTAAGTGTCCAGATTGTAAGCACAGGATTATTTAGATTTCTGTTATGCAAAACCCCTTCCTAATCCTCACATTTTGCAAATAAGGCGAGATATATTCACAGGTAGACAAAATCAGAGAGAGTTCCACCTATTATTCTGCTTAGATCACTCTACACGTTTTAAATGACCAATAAGTACTAATAATGCACTATGCGGTACTTACCCTTCATGGATGTCTCACTTATGCACATGGCTTGATTTAGCCAAGTCAGTAAGTACTATAGGTAGTGTTTAGATAAGGCGTAATTCATAATCCATCCAATGAACATCTGCATTGCAAAACAAGTGAAATTTATTGGACTCTAAGATTTATACAAATTCCATGACATTCGCACATTGCTATGCATCACCGTGATGCATAGCAATGTGCGAATGTAATCAAGACAAAAAAATGCATAGCAATGTGCGAATGTAATCAAGACAAAAAAAAACAAAGTTTTCTCTTTCTCATTCCTGTTTTTGGTCTTGATCCGTGTTACAAATGCAGTCGAGCTTCATTGGAGGGAGAGGGTACTTCTTTTTTGTAGCAATTGATCCCTTTTCCTTATCAAATTTGTTACGAGTGAAGTCAATGTTCCTGCTCTGCTCTACCTAGTGGCCAGTGGCACCCTCGTCTTGGCCTTGAAAAATAACACGGAGCATTACTTTTTAAGTCTTTGCCTTTTGGCATTATCAGGGAGACATCTTTTCCTCATATTTTTGTTTCATCTTCTCAAGCAATTTGACTTCCATAGCAAAGTAACACCATTCATCACTACCAGTTCATAAATCCATACTCCAATTACTCCTCATCCATGCATGTCGCTCTCTTATGTCGGTACACGAATACAGCCAATTAACGGTGCTATTTGTGTGTACGACCTGAGCTACACGGTATTACACAGAATAGACTACACAGTATTAATCAAACAATATTCAACGTGATTGCTGCAAGGCAATCCACAAGAATAATCCAATATAGCATATTGATAGCTTGGTGGCTGCCAAGAGATATAGGAATCAATTTGTACTGTAATGTACTTAGATTTATACAAATTCCATGACATTCGCACATTGCTATGCATCACGGTGGAGAGTGGTCATTGTCTCATTTACTCTCCAAGTCCCCATATAATGTCTCATGCAAGATGACTCCACATTTCTCATCAAGTCCCCATATAGAACCCTCCAAATTGTTGGGCAAATATGTGGTATTCTGCCAGCTAAACTACATCTTAATTTCCTCAACTTGATCATGTTCACATGGGCACCTGTTGTGCTACATTTCTCTATAAATACTCAACATTTGAATCCTCTTCCATCACACCAATTTCTAGCAAGCTCTTCATATTGCCCAGCTCTATACAAGTGTTTGAAAATGGCTTCAAAGAGCTCTGCTTCATTGGCCCTCTTCTTGGCCCTCAACCTTCTCTTCTTTGCCATGGCATCTGCCACTGAAGATCACTATCAGGCATGCCCACCCCCACCACCCAAAAAGCCTCACCCTAAGCCCACCCCCACCCCCAGTCCACCCTCTAAGGGGACATGCCCTAGGGATGCCTTGAAGTTTGGGGTATGCGCAGATTTGCTGGGCTTGGTGAATGTGGTGGTGGGGTCCCCACCAACCAAGCCTTGCTGCAGCCTGATCGAAGGCCTGGCTGATCTTGAGGCTGCTGTGTGCCTTTGCACGGCCATTAAAGCCAACGTGTTGGGACTTCACCTCAATATCCCAGTCTCACTCAGCTTATTGTTGAATGTCTGTGGCAAATCTACTCCTAAGGGCTTCCAGTGCGCCTAATTGCTTCACCTTTTGTGCTATACTTTCCTCTTGTGATTGGGCTTAAATGCCACGGTTTCTACAGAGATAAATAAAGTGGGAACCTGGATATTTAACGTAATAATAATGGTAGATATGCATGTACTTTGCTGGGCTCGGAAGTGGACGGGACGTGTTAAGATAGTACTTCTTTTGGGTGATAAATGTACTATGTGGTTTATAGCTAGCTTGAAATAATAAATCAATGTGATATTTTATATACATGACTTACTGACCTTGACTATTATGGATCATGGATGCTTCACTATTTTTTTCATTGCTTCATTACCTTTATTTTTGCTGGAATGTTTGCCAATGCCACAAATTATGTTTAGTTACCTGTTTACAAATAAATTTTTTGACGAATAGTTAAGGGCAATGAAATTATGACAATTACTCAGTATCACAGGTTAAACTACGATAGCCTTCTTAGTCAGCCTTAAGTCACCCATCACGCCCTAGAAATATTTTCCTAGTTAACGCTATAGATCAAATGTAAAGAATCAATTGAAAAAGATTCAACCGCACATCAGTCCTCCCGATACAGCTGATACAACGTTCTAATTTTCTCACACTAAATGTAAATGAGACTTAATTTAGCAACAAAAGGACTGAAGGATGTGTACTTTGTGCAGCAAATTACTTGAACGAATAATTGTGTTTTGCAGCAAATTACTTCAACAAATAATGGTGCCCATGCCAGTTTTCAGCAGAGCAATAATATCTCAGAACAAGAATCATCGAAAAATACAACTGTTGAAAGACAAATTGATAATCCTAACAGCTTAATCTATCAGAAAAAATGATTGAGACAGTTACCCCCATGTGTTGCAGGGCACATTTGTCCTCCCTTAGTTAGGTGCATGTGCTTGCAATTGCATGGGAGTGCTGAAATACAAATAGAGAGAATTTAGGATCAGTTAGAATGCAGAGAGATATTTAGCAAAGCAGTAGCTACTTGATTGGAAAAAGTATGTCCCTTAATCGATTCTATTACAACGTAGAGTTAATTCTATAGTAATGTAAAATCATGACACTGAATATTAATCCTTTTTCTATCATCTACCCTTTCGCTATGATTTACCCACTTTCTCTACTTGATCACAAAGTCTTCCATAAAAATATAGTGACAATTAACTTGTTTGCTGACAGCTGAAGCTATTGGGAAACAATAGTTGTTTGCCAATGAGAAAAAATATGTAAAGGACTCTAAAAAATTGAACAAGCGAACACCAGGATGTCCTCCGACACGTCCACCAGCAACAAGAATTAATGAATCTTTATATTTTCCTTCGTTTGTGCACCACCCTAAGCCAATTAGAATCTCATAATTGATGACATGTTCCAATTCGGAATATGGACATGCACCAGGCTGTTTTATGGTCAGCCTCACCTTCCTAAAATGCTCAAGGAAGTGAAGCCCTAGAATGCTTTTCCCTGTTGATCTATTCATATAAGCTCAGGTTTTTAAGAGAGCTAATTATAAGATGTTTCCAAGTTTTTGTCATTTTGTGGCAGTAGAAAAGCAAAACAATACCAGCAAACATATAAATTGCCAGTATGTGCTTCAAACAGCAATGTTAAAGATCGTACAATAGTTTTTGCTTTCTGATTTGTGTGAAATAAAGATAGAAGTACTCCACTAGGTGGTCTTCTGGACATCTCTAATAGCAATGTTAGACATGATACGACAGTTTTTGCTCTCACTTTTATGTGAAGGTAAAGCACTCTGCCATACACTAACGGTCATACAATTTTGAAGTAGGAATCTAAAGTTAAGGAATTTATTCCACAATCCCATTGTAATTAAGAACTTCAATAATGATTATTGAAGGTCGAAATGGATATGCTGAGGAAGTCCTTGAAGCCATTTTAGTGTACCAGCCTTCTAATATTCCTGCTGTTGGTCCGGCAGATTTTATCAAATTCAGTAGACACAGATTATAATGAGCCAGCACTTCTATTTCAGCATGAACTAAAATAGTCGTATAGGGTGGGCTACTAGTATCAAAACTAAACATATCAGATTCGGAATTTCATGGAGAACCAGGTATCGTGTGGAGGATCATTCTCAGTTGATTAAATATACCGGTAGGTGAGCACAAGATCGACCCGTGAACTTCAGGTGGCTACAGAAGCAAACTGTCCAAGACAAAAAGACAGAAACAAACTACAAATAATAAATGCGGAAGCAAGTAGGAAAATCAGTGTGAAAGGGAGAATTAACAGGGCACAAGACAACAACATCAGAACTTTGCGGGACATGATTTTTAGAACATTCGCTTGTTATTTTAAGAATGTTCCCGTGACTATGCATTTCAGCAAGTTGGAGATATTTAGCAATATTCTGGCATACCAAAATACTCCCTTCAACAACACAGAGCTAATGGGTGGGCTACATTCTTGCAACGACACAGAGCTCATACGCCAAACATGCAACAAAACTCACCGGCATTTGTGGCTGCAGAACCTCCATGCAATACAACTGGCCTTGAATCCTTTTTTAAACTTTACCATGCATGTATGCTTATAAGACCTTTTTCTTTGCCATTAGCAATTGATGTCAGGCGTAAATTCGTTCCTCAGTTTGGACTTTGGAGTCAAGGTAATCTGAATGACACCACTAGTGTAATGTCAAAATGTTCCTAACCGCTCCTCATGCGGCTCCTAACATAAGATTCTAAGCATGGTAATAAGTTTCGAATGTAGCTAAAATATCATAACTTCTCTGCGCGTTTTTGCATAGACCCATCTACCAGCTTGTGTCCCATCTGCAGGCCAAAATATATAATTAAGACATGCTAAATTCCGCTCTTATTTTACATGCATAATGCCAGATTAGCACAATGTACAGTTTGACCAACATCACACAATCAAATCGATGGGCAGGCCACCTCATGAATGGTCATTCTTGTCCAATTCTACACCTCTCTGCGTTTAATATGAAAGATGAATTTTCTTAGTAGAGAATATTAGTACTTATTAGGTATTCCAAGCTAGAGAGGGAATTATAAGAGATCTAAATTTGAGCCTTGGATCAGATACCTCCAAGATGTCACTATATGAACAAAAGAACTTTCATTTTTTTTCGTATAAAGGAATGCACCTAAACAATACGGACCAACTTCATCACCTCACTATATATATTCACAATCTGCATGTAACTAGAACAGCAAGAAGTGACTAGAGCATTCAGAAGTTGCAAGAACCAAATCTTCGATCATCTGAAAAAATGGCATCCAAGGCTTCTTCCTCAGCTGTTCTGTTCTTGTGCCTCAACCTTCTCTTCTTTGTCATGGTCACTGCTAACAACCCCCCATGCCCATGCAAGCCTCCCCATCCTAAGCCAAAGCCTAAGCCTAAGCCCATGGGCAAGTGTCCCAGAGACACCCTAAAACTTGGCGTGTGCGCCGATTTGCTTGGATTGATCAATGTGATCGTGGGGTCCCCTCCAACTCTGCCATGTTGCAGCCTTCTTGAAGGGCTTGCTGACCTAGAAGCTGCAGTCTGCCTTTGCACGGCTATCAAAGCCAACATTTTGGGGATCAACCTCAATATACCAGTCTCACTTAGCTTGTTGTTGAATGACTGCGGAAAGAAGAAGCCATCTGGATTCGAGTGCGCTTAGGCTTGCTTTTCTGTTGGTGCTTTTTCTTTTCTTTTCCATGTTTCATCTATGAAACATGGAACAAATAAGTGTTTGCTACTAGCTAGTGGGAACAAGTCCGCGGTTTAGGACATGGGGCATTCAACTATAAATATGGTTGCCTATACTGTATGTTCTGAATTACATTATGGTTTTGCAAAATGTATACGTATCAACTCAATTGTCGATGTAAACTAATGTGCGTGCTGTGTATGCTAAATTTATGGTATTGCAAATGTCTATTTAACGATCTCTTTTTCTTTTGGATTGGTAAATGGAGGCAGAGCCCCTTGTACTATGCACAGAGAGGATTTATAACAATCCTAATTAACCCGATTGTATTTTTTATGATGTGCTGATTTGTACTAAGCACAGAGAGGATTTACTTAACAATCCTAATTAACCTGAGTGTATTTTCGATGATGTGCTGATTTGGTATGACAGCTAGTAAGGGCAACAGTCAGATTATTGGATTTTATATAACAACATGAAATTTCAAGCCTAGCCCAAGGCAGCAAATAGCAGGGTCAAGCTGCCACTAAATTAAGAACTATTGTATCCATGGCTGCTTGGCAAATTATGCGATAATCAATGCCGTTAAGAACTATTTGGTCTATAAATAAAATAAATTAACCAAAGGATAATGGCATTTGTAAAAATAGTTCAGCAAATAGTTAAATGTGAGGGAAATTGTGGGATAATGCCATTAAGAACTATTTTTACGAATACCATCGTCAACTTTTCTTTCCTTTTAATTTGCTGATAGGTTCAACATCACACAACACGAAGAGTTTTTAATTTTTTTTTTGCATTCTGATATTTATTTCCCACTGCATCAGATATTTCGCAGACATTTTCCATTGTAGTGCTTTGAGTTCCATTATCAACGTTTTATTCCTTCATTCTAATTTGATGATTTAAAAGTGATGATATTCATGTTAGCAATGAGAGTGATGTTATATCGACAGGTCATGTGTCCCAACTGATGTTTCCTAACCAAAGACTACATAGCCTACCAGATCACATGTGGCTGTTAGTTGTTTTAACATAGATCAAACTCTAAGCATAAATCATTTTCATTTGAGATCAATTTCAACAACAGGGTTTTTTTTGCCACATTCAGCTACTCAAGTCTATTCTTTTCAAGCATGCAAAGTAAAAAAAGAAATCAGTTAAGCGTCTACATAATGCATGAGAAGTGGAACTTTATTAGTTCAATCAGCAACTAATCAACCTTTGGCCAAACCCAGAGGATTACTGAATGATTCGAATCTATCTTGAAAGGAAAATCAGTGTTACCAACTAGGCAAAGAAGCATTGTGGGAAGAAGTCCCCTGTCCTCCCTGCACATGGGTATTATTCACGTGCATGTCAAAAATTAACTTTGTGTGAGCTAAATTAAGAATCCTTGCGTGGGGGAATCCCCTATACATATCTTCTTATATACTCCTCTGTCCCAAATTAATTGTCTGGATTGGAAATCATAAATGAACTACCAGACAAATAATGTGGGATTGAGGGCGTATTATTCGTTTACTTAATTAACCAAAGATAGGAATCCTTTTCCATTCATGAAATTCCAATCCAGACCATACAAAGGCACGCGAGGAGAATGTCGGTGCATGCAAGAGCAATATAAATTACACATTATACTAAGATGCAGCAAGCACATCCATGTCTTAAGCCTTAAGTACATTCAGTATTCTATACTTGCAGCATTCCAAGATGCGAACTATCAGATATCTCTCAACTTTTAAACTCGCCAGGAAAGTTAATATATCGGACAAATATCCAACTCTCAACTCTGGCTAGTACTATTGGAATTATTAACATTGTCCTTCTCCCAAAAATATAAAATGCTTTCTATGGATTGAGGGTTTAATTAATTCTACCATCCAAGCCATTTTACTTAATGTCTTCTGACGTGAGGGACCAAAACCAAGATACGTGAGCTAGAATTGGTCTACTTCACAACTCCAATAACGATCAGTAAAAGAAGAAATAGTGCCACATTATGCTTAGCTAATAATGTTAGAAAGTAAGTTGTAAAAAGGAACTATTTAACTCCTGGTGGTGTTCACGGGAGGAGGAAACCCCAATCAGACAGTATAATACCCACCACATAAACCAACAAATATCGGCCTGTCCCCATCACTTGCACTGCCAGCTCAATGTGTAGCCATGCTCACATGGGCTTCTCCTATAGTTTTAGCACCCGAATCAAAAGCTAGCCTCCTGTGAACTCTATAAATACCACCATCTTAGAACACTTAGTAAGTAACCCAAGAAAGCTATACAACATTGCCAAGTGCTTGATCATGGCCTCAAAGAGCTTTGCTCTCTTCCTTGCCGTGAATCTTCTCTTCCTTTCGATTGGAAGTGCCTGCCCATGCACCAGCTGTGGCTGCATTCCCAACCCTCCAAACCCTAAACCTAACCCCAACCCTACCCCTTCACCCACTGGGACTGCCTGCCCAAGGGATGCTCTCAAGCTTGGGGTGTGCGCCAATGTGCTTGGCTTGGTGAACGCCAAGGTGGGGTCCCCACCAACCTTGCCATGCTGCTCACTGCTTGAGGGGCTGGTAGATCTTGAAGCTGCCATTTGCCTTTGCACTGCAATCAAGGCCAACATACTGGGCATTAGCCTCAACCTCCCCATCTCACTCAGCCTATTGCTCAACGTTTGCGGCAAAACCCCGCCTACTGGCTTCCAGTGTGCTTAATTTGACATATGGCTTCTTCGGATTTCATTTTCATTCATTTTGTAATTCCATCAATCTTTGGCTTATCAGTGTGTTTCTGATTGGTAGTCTTTTAATAATCGTTCATTAGTTCCTTTGTTGGGATGTTAATGAAGATTTACGTGTCTTTAATTATGTGTTTTGTATTGTGGACAAGAACTGATTAGTGGATTGTTTAGTGTTTTGCTAACTAATGTTTCTCATTATAATTATTGTATTTAATCTTCGTTGCCAAACTTAAAACAGCATATAGTTAACAATATACTATCGAAATATAGTAACTAGTACAATGTACAAGATATACGACTTTCGGTGATAAAATGAGCATCGTCATTGCACCACATACGAAAAGTTCTAAAAGACAAGGAGACAGGAAAAAGTAATTTCCGTGCTCTTCAGCCAGTTGCTCTAAAAATGGCAGTATTTACGTGTTTGCTTCTTGAGTTGAACAGTTGATGTTTGTGCTATATTCTTCGATTTTTCATTCCCTTGCTGTAGCTTCTGTCACATAACATATTTTGTCAAAAGCTATGCAATAAAAAAGGAAATTCATCTAATTAAGGTCTTAAGCGATGAACAAAAAATATAAGAGCATCATTATTTTCAGACATAGAAGAAAAGATCATTTACAGTCTTGGGTGGGCAACTTCAAGTTCGTTTATTGTGTGTATCAACTGAGCATTAGCTACCTAGACTGGTCTTTCTTCTAAAGTGTGCAAGAGCTAAATGAGTAGCAAGATAATATCAGCTAATGGACGTGATTCTTTTTGTGACTTTATGCCTCCCGTGAGTCCTCGATGTCAGGAAAGCCAGAATCCAAGAGGATTAAAACAATCTCGCGCATTATCAAATGAAATATCCCAAGGCATAAGGTGTACGTCCTTATGTGCAGCCTGGGGTACTTCTTGTCAAAGATGTAAATAGATTAAAGCTAGGAGACAGATCGTAGGAATGTCTTTCTTAATTTTCATGTAGACAGCTAGAAAGTTGATGAAAGAGACGGCGTAATTAATTTGGCCTTGTGTATAGACAGTAAGACGACGCTTAATCTGATTCAAGTGGTCAGCAAAAGTAGCTCTTTCCACTGAAAAGAAAGGCCCAATGAAGAGAAACTTTTTAGTGTATTATGCACGCCACACAGTTTGTATTTCACCCATTCATCAACTTACATGTTAGTCATCAGGGGCCGGAACGATTTTTTAGAAGAGTCACCGGTCGGCATTGGGAGGAAGTATCCACTGGAATGGTTCCACCGTCCACGCGACACCTAGTGAGAGGTCCGTGGGATATTTAACATGTTTTATGCTAAGATTTAAGGGCTGTTTGGGAGGTCATTTGATAATGGTATAGCATAGATAAAAATAATAATATCCTTTCCTCAAATAAAATAAAAATAATATTTGTTTGGGAAGTCCTATTTTTTCAATTTTCCTTAGATCATTTAGGATATAAATAGTTGTTTGGGAAGTTCATTTAAAAAACCATTTAAGGTTATTCCTGGTTTATTTTTACCATTCTCATTCTTTCATGTTAGTCATCAAATTGAAAATAACCTTAAATGGGTTTTTAAATGAACTTCCCAAACAACCTTTTACATCCTAAATAATCTAAAGGAAAATTGAAAAATAGGGCCTCCCAAGTAAACTACCATTTTTATTTCATTTGGAGAAAGGGATATAAAATTTTTTACCTTAGCTATAGCCATCAAATAGCCTCCCAAACCGTCCCTATATATCCAATCATTCAACCACTAGCGGTGTCAATGAGCCTCTCCATAAGCCATGTGGTGGAACCATTCCACTGGCCCTATTCTTACACGTTAGTCATTAGTTGAAAATAACCTTAAATGGGTTTTTAAATAAACTTTCCAAACAACCCCTTACATCCTAAATGAACTAAAGGAAAATTTAAAAATAGGGCCTCCCAAACAAATTATCATTTTTATTTTATTTGGTGAAAGGAAAATGAAAAAAATTTACCTTTCCTATATTCATCAAATGGCCTCCCAAATAGTCCCTATATATCCAGTCATTCAACCACTAGCGTGGTCAAAAACTGAATGGACCTCTCCATAAGCCATGTGGTGGAACCATTCCACTGGATGATTTCTGCGACATTGGAGGCAAATGGTTGTGGCCCAGCCCCCATCTGCTATTGTGGCCCCAGATGTCATGTACAGTTTCATTCCCATTCGGACATCCTTAGTTTTACTATAGATAAGATGGAAGGACCCATAGATATAATTAAGGCCTTACCATTATCAGGGTTTTCTTTCAAACCATTAATAATGTGTTCAACACTAGAGTCAATGGCCGTCTACTTCGTCGGGAGAGATAAATCATTATATCTTCAGAGAAGATTTGACACATAAAACAACCCTTGCATTGTGAAGCTGATGTCCGACTATACTGCATGCATGTCTTCTCTTAATTAGCCAAACTTGTAGATGAATTTCCTTATCTCTAGCTAGATGGAAGATGTAATATTTTTGGTCTTGGCTTGTAGTCCCCTTTTGAGCTTTAATGGAATTACTTATCTAAATAAAAACGGTAACATGCTCTTCCTTTCATACTTACCTGGGCGGGGTCTATCGGTGATCATGAAGGCCGATGGCCCTAGGGCAGCTGCCTCCATTGCACATACCAGAGGACAGCTGTTCTATCATCTCCCCAAGTGGGAGAGTGAATGGCATAATTTGTGGTAGCGAGGGTTCGCGCAATGTGCGGCCCTTGATTAAAAAAAAATGCTCTTCCTTTCATTAGTGGCCATAACCGCGTATTAGATTATCACAAGATGATGGACTCCTTGGTTTATGATCCCCGAAAGTCAAATTCGATTGTTCCTCCAGTCAATTCATTGTTGAAAAATCATCTAAAACTAGCACTAAATTATAATATATGAAGGAGAACACTGCCTCTGTTTTCGGTGCCATATGTTCTTTTTTGTTTGCAACATGTCCACTCTACTTCATCTTAATACAGCTTGCTCGAAGAAGTCTTCTTCGGTCTTGATCCATATATTCTCCAAAATACCGTGTACGCAAATTCACCCTCAATTATTGTTTTCTGAATGGTGGAAATTCTAATGCCTAGTAAACAAGTAAATCAGTTGAAGAAGTGCATGCAAATTGAATTGGCTAATAGGAAATCTTATATAGATTGTACCTCAGAAACGCCCAAGAATCTATGCTAGCAAGTGTTACTACTGAACATAAATTGTCAAACCTCACTCCAAAAGAAGTCCAAGCGACTAAAATTTGATTGCTTGGCTGTCAGCTAAATCCCTTCTCCACCTTGCTGATCACATGCCCACCATTCTTCATTCTGTAGTCTTTCGCAGATATCTTCCCCACTCTATAAATAACTAGAAATATTGTGGTACTAAACCAAATCACCATCTCATAGCTCACCTTGTCCCAACAAGGAGAAATTGCACCAGGTGATTGGAGATGGCCACAACCAGGCGCGCTCGTGCTCGCCCTTAACCTTCTCTTCTTTTCCCTCGTCACCGCCACTACAAGTGACAGCTGCACCTGCAACAGATGTGGTTGCGGCAAACCCGGCCCAAAACCAAGGCCAAACCCTATCCCAACTCCGACTCCATCTTCCCGGGGCAGGTGCCCCTAGGGATGCTCTAAAGCTGGGTGTGTGCGCCAACCTGCTCGGCCTAGTGAATGTGGTGGTTGGGTCACCGCCGGCCATGCCGTGCTGCTCCCTGCTACAGGGCCTTGCCGACTTGGAGGCGGCTGTATGTCTATGCACTGCTATTAGAGCCAACGTGCTGGGCTCTGAACCTCAATGTTCCCAGTCTCCCTCAGCCTTCTGCTCAACTATTGCGGTAGGACCGCGCCTACTGGCTTCCAGTGCTAATTTCCCTGCCCGTGCCTTTTGTGTCGCATTATTTTGTGAAATCACAGGGGTGGTGTGTTCATGAATAAACAATCGATTCTGTGCTAGGAACAATTGAAATAAGTAATGTATGCCATGTTTTGTTGAAGTGTTTGAATATTATATTCCCTCCGTTCTAAAATACGGTGTATATTTGAAAAAATTCCTATTTTTATTAGACCATAAAAACTACAAGGAAGTCACGTGACTCCTAATATCTTGTCCAACTCATATGCTTGTTCATATATTAAGAGGAAGTCTCATGATTTGGCAAAATATATACAATATTTTAGAACATTGAATATTTCTAAATATACATAGTATTTTAGAATGGAGGGAGTATTTATATTGTATAGCTTGAGAACAATATATTACTGGAATAGTGCTTGAATATTGTGATCAATAGGAATATCGGATATTGAGCTTCGTACAACTAGTCATGAGTGTAGCAGCTATATCAAGAGGGAAAGCAACTTCATTTTTTTTTTGCCAAGGAGTGGTGCATTTTTTGAAGGGGGGCCATCATACATAGGTGCGTCTTAGAAGAATTTTACATCCTTCTAGTTATATCCTCCCTCATATATTCCACCAATGAAAAGCCTCTCACCCACATGAAAAGAGGAGCAACAAGATACGGTTTCTGCTTTTTCCGTTTAAGTGCTCCCCTTTCAGTGAGGGTGACATGGAGGCTTCTCATAGGTGGAGTATATAAGGGAGGATATAACTAGGAGGATGTAAAAATTTTCTGTGGGTCCGGAGAGGCCCTAACGTAATACATAGTTAGGATTATGTAGCTATATACCATGTTACTATGTTAGCCCTCTAATGTACCATGCACAACCCTTGTGGAGCCTAATTAGGCTAGACGCGTCCTATAAATTGTGGATATCCCGAGGTATGGTGCTTATTTTTAATGGGCACGATTAACTCCTAAATGAATGGATAACATTTTCCTAACCAGGCTCCAGGACCAGCGTACATGAGGTTCTAGCATGGACATAGGGCCTAACATGGTTCACATGTCACTGTGCTCTACTGCTATGTTCTATGTTAGCCCTCTATGTACCATGCTAAGACCCCCTATTCACCATGGAATAGGTATTCGCTCTATAAATAGTGGATAAGATATTTTCTTTATTCGCCTGTCCCCCCCAAATTATTGTGGTCACAAAATTTGTAAATGAGTAGAAGGAAATGTCCCTTTTGTTTTTGCGAGGATGTTATTTATTTCGGATCGAATGTTTTCCTGCCCTGCCATCTTAAAGAGATAGGAATTAAGAGCACTTTCCTGTCTGGATGGCAGAGGAATCATTTCCTGAAGGCCAAAAGAATGAAGAAGCTGTTTAGCCCGTGATGAGTCGAGAGAGAAAGTTGCCTGGAAAGTATAATTTGACCCCCACTTCACAACATATAAATGGCTCTTCTCACTCTCTTCAGTTCAGTATCTCTCTGTGCGAGGCAAATATGGTGCGTTAACACAAGTTAAATATCCTGCTTATTCTAGAATGACGTAGCAATCATCTTGAACAATTAAATACCATCTTTCAAATCTTCCTAATATTTTTCTCTACAAGTAGTGATCTTTTTGACATTGTGCATTGCTTGATTATAAACATATATCATGGATCAGCCCCCAAATTGAACTACAATAGGATGCGTTAATCTTCTTAATTTCTCATTGAAGGAGCTTTAAATCAATTTCAGGCACAACATCATTTTTTTTCCAACGTGCATATTGATACATGCAGTTCAATTTAGAAGGAGAGAAGTCTTAATGTGCAGATATAGTTGACCATTAAATTAAGGAAAATTACATTCCAAATGCCCAAGTACGATTTATTGTTATTTGCCGTGCAATTCACTTTCAAGAGTATCTCTCTGCTAACATTTTTTTATCATAAATAAAAAAACTATAATTCTGCTAACTGTGTTCATCCTCATTCAGTTTCACAAGTATTTTTTATAAGGATGTTATACAGTTATAGTATTGTAACAAAATTTCGACATTTTTCAGTTACTACAAGGCAGACACGCCAGTTTTTAGATGACCTATGTAGTGCAATATATACTATAGCTAGGTGTTTTGGTTGAAAACTTACAACAAAGTATGGAGAATTGAGTGACTTTATATTCTCTCACCCTTGTTCCCACTAAGAGCAAGGATCAAAAAACAAGTCATTCGTCATATTTCCAGTCGGACAATCATGTTTCTTTCGAATCAAATTAGTTGTCATGACTTGACGGACACAATAAAGAAAACAAAATGCAAGAGTACTTAACAAAAAGAGGACATTAACAAAGGAACAGTAGTAATGTACCACTGCAGATACGTACATATGCCATAACGTAGATAAACTCTCACTTTATTCCTAATTAAGCCAAACCCAATACTTGTGCAATCAGATTCCAATGCCTCCTCAAGCTAAAACCTTGTCCTAATACATAGAATTATTCAAAACCTAACATAGTTAAAATACTGCAGTCTCCAGCTCATACAAGATTCTAATTAAGCTGGAGGGCAAACACCAGGTGGTGGATTCTTTCCACAAGTGATGAGAACTTGTAAAGCAAGTGGAATGTAGATGTTGATGTTAAGCAGCTTCAACTTTATGGCAGTGCAAAGACAAAACTGCGGCCTCAAGCTTCTAGCAGCCCTCCAAGCACCGGGCAACAAGCATTAGCAACAGGATCACCTAAGCCCCACATGCACCAGTCCTCCAAGCACATCCACGCACAACCCTAGTTTTAGCATGTCAACTGAACAAGTAGGGGAAGTGGTTGCCGGAGGGGGAGTCAGACCCGGAAGCCCACCGGTGGGGGGCGGCAGTAGGCCACCGGAAGGAGGAGACGGTGTATATACTGGAGGTGGCTCTATGACTGGAGGATTAACCACCGGCGGAAGACGGACCACAGGAGGAACAACCACCGGAGGAAGAGTAACGGGCGGTTTATGGGAGGAGAAGTTCTTGGTGGCTGTCTGTGGGGGAGGGTGGCTGGACCTTGGAGGGGAACGGCTTGGGGTCTGGTGGGATGGTGGGCTGGTGCAATAGCCACATGCATGTATTGGTGTGACTATGGTGGAGGCTAAAACCATGAGAATAAAGGTGAGGGCTGTGAGCCTTATGGAGCCCATGATGTGGAACACAATCTAAGGACGTTTCAAAGATGGAAGGAAACTCAGTTCTATTCCTCTCTGTGGCCTATTGATCGATTGAAAGTATGGAGGGTTTATATAGGGTGAAAGTTAAACAGTGCTCGTGACTCTCGTTCAAAGCCAAATTCAGTGCTCCCAATAGAAATTGCAGAGAAGTGGAAACTAGTATGTGGATTGTGTGCTACAAAGTGCATATCTTTTGCAAATTCATATATATTGAAGTGCGGGAGAAGTTTTAGTGGTTCCTGTATTATTGATAGTTTGATGACAAGGACGGGGAGTTGAATGAATGAATTTGGATGGTAGCGAATAAGGTCCTGATATCAAAGTGGTCATTCAGAGGACATGTGACACAATGCAGAGAGAGTTTTGGCTTCCATGTGTGAGGCTCTCCCCCTCTGAGTGGCTGGTTGAGAAATTATATGTGCATGGTATTGTGGGATTTACAGCGAGTCCTGTGCCTATCTTTTAGTTTACACCCAAGTTGGCAGTGCAGTGATTTGTCAGGAAGGGGCAGATGTCAAGGGGCCAATCAGGTCACGGATTTTCGTAAAGGATGCCATTTGCTATCTTCAAATGGCTAGGTGCATTTCCTCGAAGGAAACATGTGAATCCTCCCTGATCTCCTTCTTTCTCTTCTTACATGCAGTCTCAAGACACGAGAATGCAAGAGTCAACTTCGACCCAATGGAATTATGGACATTTAATGCAAGTTTCTTTCTTCTTTATTGAGTGATTAACTAACTAGAAAGATATATCATTAACATATTTGTTTAAATATACTCATTCCAAGAATAAATGGCCAACATTAAGCTCAAAATGGAGATAATTGAAAACTGGACTTGGTTTTGTTTAAGGTATGAATAAGATTGCATTGTCTATAGATTTATATCTATGGTAAATGCAAACCATAAATGATTTTTCCTCTATGAGGACACTTGTTTTTGTTAACTGTTCTCGTTATTAATTATTTCATTAATTTTTGTAGAGGTATTTAGCCCTCTCTTACCCCAAAAGCTAGTTTGAAGGGTGAGGTTTTCTCTCACACTTAAAAAGTGACCATTAACCTCTTCCACAACCAATGTGGGGATAAACCGCTAACAATCTCCCCCTCATACATCAGGCCTTGGGTTGGGGGTAAACCCAGTTTTCTCTTGTTTCTCTTGTGTACTGTTGGGTCAAGACTTATTGGTAACTCGGACTCTGATATCAATGTTGGGTGGTCTTAAGCTACTCTCATCCCCAAAAGCTAACCTTGAGGTGTGAGGTTTCCCTCACATTTATAAACTAACCACCAACCCTAACCCATATCCGATGTGAGATAAAACCCCAATTCAAATCAAATCCCCTCTCTATTTTTAAACGAAGGGAGTAGTATTAATTACACAACTTTGAAGTTTCAAGCTCTTGAACCAAAAAAAAATTACACATAATCTTCCTACTAAAAAATAAGCATGCTAAATAAAAGAATGAGAGTTGCATTCCGTGTCTTCTCCCGCAACTTAATGTTCGTAGTTGTGATCTGATTCCATACTAGTTATCAATCTTATTGCACCCAAGTATAACCTTCTTGTATTCCAATGAGCAAACTCATCAATTTTACTCTGTACTAGAACTTATAATTAGGGGCGTTCATTTCCTCTGTAGTATTATGAAATTAGAATTCAGTGGGCAAATCCTATTCCCTTAACTTGAGCAATATGATGACCGACGAGTTAATAATACCAAGAAAACTATGCAAATGCCGGCTATAATTTATTTCGGATTAATCGATATTACTCTATAATCATTTGTTAGTGCTCAAAGCGAAGACTGTTTTCCGTGCACATGGAAAATCCCTGGGTACTATATCCTATTCTGGTTTCATGAGCTGTATTTGTCCGTCAAAGCAGTTGTAGAATATGACAGGACGAGGTGTTCAAGGCTACAGGCTTGGGAAAAAAAAGAAAGAGAAATGCATGGATTGGAAAAATGCAGTCATGTGAACAAAAACAGTATCTACGCCTCCCTCATGCATGGAAACCAGGCACTGAGCCGTTTGAAGATTGCATTAAATCTTCTGAGAACTGTACGACCAATTCAATATCTAAATTGTAATCGGCTTTGGTTCAATTTTCTGAATGCTAATCAGCTTTATTTCATAAAAAAGGAGATCGAGAATATAAATGTGCAGGGGATTGGAATTTGGATTATCTGGTGACCACTTTTAGCGTAGCAATATTCAGCTGAGACATTGTTCTGATACAATGGATTCCAAAGTACCAATGTCACTGTGAATGTTACTCCGAGCCATATTAAATGTCCCATTTTGTTTTCAAAATGAACTAAAATTTTGAAAAAATCAATTAGGACACTTAATATGGGACGTAGGGAGTGTAACAAAGCTATGTACTTGATTGCATCAAGAAGCCTTGCCAGCTAGAATAGAAATTAATAAAACAATGTTTTCTATATATCAAAATTAATTTGTCCCAATAATCGGCAGTTCTCACTTGAGGACTAGACGGACAAGGCCTGCACTAATCAATATGACCAAGTATTTGTATTAGATCTTTAAGTCGAGAAGCCTTAACTTGCCACAAAAATAACGAACAAATTGCAAGATGAAACATATCAAACCACTCGGACCCACGCCATATAGGTGTATATCCTGAAGACACCAAAAAAATCCAAAAATAACAACATAACAGAGAGATAAGAGATCTTTAGGCGCCACTTGAAGCCAGCTGGGACCTTCTTACTGCAGGAGTCCAACACCAAGCTTAAAGAGATTGGGACATTTAGATTCAAGCCCAAAATGTTGGCTTTGAGGGCTGTGCAAAGACAGCACAGCGGCTTCAAGATCAGCTAGACCTTCAAGGAGAGCACAGCATGGGAGAGTTGTGGGGCTTCCAATGACCACATTCACCAAGTTAAGCACATTAGCGCATACACCCTAGCTTCAGTGTATCTCTTGGGCATAACGGGGTAAGCTGGGGGGGGTACTTCTGTGGGGGTTTGTGGTAAGGCTTGGGGTGAGGCCTGGAGGGGATTGGGGGACATGGAACATATGTGGAGGTAACACAAGTGAAGAAGAGCAAATTGAGAGAGAGCAGAAGGATAGTGGGTGTAACTGCCTTTGAAGCCATTTTTCTTGACTTGGGGTGGCAAATGATGTGTTTAAACTTTAAAGGGGAGTTGCTGTGCAATTGGTAGTGGAGTTAGGGTTTTATAGATGGAGAGGTCTGTGATCTATGAAGCAATCAAGGGTACTATCCATGTGCTGAGATGGGCCATGGTGCAGCTGGCTGTGAAACATGTAAAGGATAGGATTAGGGTTTGTAGCTTGGCTTTTTCCTTAGTCATGGTTGGCAACATATGCAAGTGGGGGATCTGAGATTCATATGTGTGATGCTTCATAATTCATGAAGTAAACTTTTTTGTGCGTTTAGTGCTGTTTATTATAATTTCTAAATCAGGAATCATAATCCCTCACTTCTTTAACCGTTTTATCAATTTGATGCTCTAAGAACCCTTCATATAATAGCAACTTAATTCTACGTCAATTCCTTAAATTCAGACTAGGAAATGTTCAACCCTGAATTTCAATTTTTTTTGGGGTAACCTTCTACCCTGAATTTCAAATGCCATGAAGATATAAACCTCATAAACAATTTGTTGCATCAATTACTGCCCATGGAGTTTCATAAGGCCCTGATTCATAACCATTTTTATTAGATGCAACCGCATTGCCAAGGATACCTAAATGCAACCAGTTACTAATTCACTGTCTTCCCCTTTTTGAGCTTTGAATATTGGATTCTTTTTTTCGGTACAAAAAACACATAACAAGAACCAAGAACCACAAGTATATGATCTATGTCGGAAAGAACAAGCAGAGATGATCTAGGGGGTAAAGGGATTAGGATTTTTTGCTTTTCCCGGAAAATGAAGAAATGTCTACATGTACTTATTCAATGTACACGGCTTGGCAGCACATAGCTGAGTCCAGAATGGCACTTCGTTAGGGATCCATCGGCCCCTGCAAATTTTTATCACATACTACCAATGATTCGCTTGTATCAGTAGGATCACCTCATGTTACACTGGCCCCTCATGCAGCTTCTTACATTAGTGGACGGACACAAGAGTCCAACATAGCAACTTGATTTACTTGTGAACTGCGCCTCATGATGTGAAGTTTCAGCTTCCTTTGTTGGCCAAGCACACTGCGGATGACTTGCCAAAATAGAGTCACCTCTAACCACTTGTGACATAGTGTTAATTAAATTTATCAAGAAGACTATCTAGAGTTTCATTACATATTTACATTTGTCTATAAGCGGCTTACTACATGAAAAATTATGGGGCACTTTCATTCTCGTGCCTCTTGAAAGCTTGAAGCTTGTGACTAGAGGCTCGTCTTGTGGGCTTTTCATGTGGAGACATTATCCATGTATGGGGCCTTTCCAGGCGGCCCGTTTGGCCAACATTAAATGGGTCACGAGTGCAGTTGACTTATTTTTAGGGCAGGTTATTCGATGATATGGGCCTGTTCGCCTCATTGAATCAAATCAATACTTTGACTTCATAGACCCAGTTATCAGGTGAAGCTGACTAATGATGATGATGATGCTACAAACACAAGTCACACATGTGCCAGGAAGAAAGCAAAAACAAAAAAAAAAACCAAAAAAAAAAGAAACACACACCCATGCATGACGAAGAAGAACACGAGATTTTAACAGAAAAAAAAAGAGAGGAAAACCGTCGTAATGAAGATCAAAAGTCTAAGAAGCTCTTGTATGGTCAGCCTTCTAACTACTACATTAAATAGTCAAAGGTCCAGCTGAGATTGGAGTTCATAGATGGTCCGGGCCGAGTCCCGGAGCCGCTGGGCCTCTTCGTCGGTCAGGTGCACGTTGGTTACAGCCAACACGCCGCCCCTACCCCAGAAGTGCCGGGAGGCTGAGGAAGACATCATGGCCGTCGTCAATGGCGTAGAAGCCCTTGGCGAGGACGGACACCGGGTGGATGCGGCGCTGGGTTGCGGAGAATAGATCGAGCGAGGGCTGGAGACGGAGTAGCCGACACCCCCAAGAGGTGTAGCCCTTGAGGCGGATGACCTCGTAGGCGCTCTCCACCACCGCCTTGTGGATGTTCTCCAGCGTCTTCTTCTCGTAGGCGATGGCCTGCTTCTCCAGGAAGCTCAGCACCGGCACTCCCCCGACGCTGATGCTTGACCACAGAGCCACCGAGCTTGTCCCCATGCTCTCCTACTATGTACGCCTGCACCACCACCACCATCAGTCCATCACATGGACTTTCAGGCAACAATAAGAAAGTTTCTCTCTAGGATACAACCTGTTACATCCTGTGCGTTGACATCGAGATGGTCGGCCATGAGGAACCGGAACCGGGAGGAGTCGAGGTTGGTGCCGGAGCCGATGACACGGTTGGACGGGAACCCGGACAGCTTCCAGGCTACGTAGGTGAGGATGTCCACCGGGTTGGAGACGATAAGCAGGGATGGAGTCCGGTGAGTATTCGGCCAGCTTCGGAATGATGGCCGAGAAGAGGGCAGTGTTGCGGTGGAGCAGGTCACGGCGGGACTCGCCTGGCTTCTGGCGGGCGCCGGCTGTAATGATGCAGAGGTCGGAGCCTGCGGAGACAACATAATCCACAGAGGAAAGTATATAGGTGCGTGGGAGGAAGGCGGCGGCGTGCTGGAAGTCAAGCATCTCGCCGCGGACCTTGTCAGCATTGACGTCGACTAGGGCCAGCTCGTCGACTAGGTCCTGGGTGAGGATGGTCTGGGCGATGGCCATACCCACCTTGCCGGCGCCGATGATGCTGACCTTGATGTGGGGGGCTGGTGGGGGGGCGGTAGGACCGCCTCGCTGATGGGCGTGAAGAAGGCTTGAGCCATATCGAGACCAAGGCCAAGGCCGTGGGAGGTTGCTGGAGTGGCCATGCTTGGTTCCATCAGAACTACTGGGGTTTTGTTCTGTGCACTTGTCCGGTTTAGCTTGCAAGCTGGCTTAACTCTATAATCCCAAAGGTCTGATGATATCGCCGTGTCCATGCACATGGAAAGCTGAGGAGGAATACCACGTGATTATTTGTACGTGTCTTTTGTTTAATCTTCTTGCATTTGCTTAGTTAACGCGACTACAAGCATGTAGGCATGTGTACCAATTGCATGAAAAGTGATCTCGAGCATGGTTTGCCAAATTATCATCTTTTTTGTTGCCAAATTAGATGTTGACGGTATATGTATATGTTCAATTTGGGGTGAGACTTCGTGGCAAAATGATGGCTGATGTCGTCAATTGCACTTTGACTTCCTTGTAAAGTAAGTAGCTGAGAATGTGATTCCTTTGAATTCCAGGTGAAGCCCTTCCGATTTCCTTTAGTCGGGAGGTGAGATTTGATAAACCTTTTGGCTACAGGTCCTGATAGACCTTTTGTGTTCAATTCCAGTAATAGTTTTGTCCCTGGAATTGCTGTAATTATGGGGCTATTTGGATACGGAATCGACAGTAAATACAGGATGGATTTAGTGGAAATATATACATACCGTCTATTTTCGTGTTTAGATGTCGATATTCAACGGAATGAAAATTTCTGTCGGCAGAAAGATTCATGTCTGATTCCGCCCGAATAACCGAATCTTCCCACAGGGACACAGCTAATTTATTCAAACTTGGATCCCAAATTTCGCCATCCAAACAAAAAGACTTTTTGGTAATTCTGCCAGAATTGATTCTTTTTTAATCCAATTTCGATTTCATTCAATTCCGTATCCAAACAGCCCCTATAGCGCCATATATTTGGGCTGTTGGGTCATGAATTTACTTCTAAATTCTATCTGAATTGGGAGAGAATTATTTGAATCATGGTTGATTCATGAATTTAGGCTGAATTTAAAATTCTGCTTGAAAGAGGATTTTTCCCAATTCAGGCTGAATTTGCTAATCGCCTCTTGAAGAGATTCACTAATTCAATCTGAATTGTAAATTTTCAATTCATCAACCAAACACAATTCACATTTTCCACAATTTCAGCGTGAATAAATTCTTACTAAATTAAGATTTAGATTAATTAAAATTCATGAAGGCATGTCCATATTGAAACTAAAGAGAAGATTCTATTGCATTGGTTGTGCTTATTTGAACTTGGTCAGTGGTTGTCATTCCCTATCAAGAGCAGTAAGTTTGTCATTTTTTATTACTCACTCTATGCTAAGAAGCTTGTCTTATTATCAATTTGGTCAATAGAAGTCTCAGCATATGGAAACTAAGACTGCCTGAATTTATGGGAAATTGCATAGTAACCTATATTATAAATTTAACAAAAATTTTATCAAAAGATGTCATTAAGAAAGAACAAGGAAAGAGGAGAAACTATAACATAAAATCACAAGAAATTCAAGAGTTTCATAATAATGTCTACAATGAAAATATTGATAAATTCACACCACTATAATCAAATCTAAACTTATTCTAAGAACATCGTAGCATCAATGTGGGCATCCTTCAACCCAAATACCATTTTGACTAGAGTAGGTTGCCAAATGGCAACTTT
Organism: Houttuynia cordata; assembly: GCA_039654745.1. Taxonomy (NCBI): domain Eukaryota; kingdom Viridiplantae; phylum Streptophyta; class Magnoliopsida; order Piperales; family Saururaceae; genus Houttuynia; species Houttuynia cordata. The sequence continues at coordinate 27,716,395 of CM077505.1, forward strand.
CTGGCCTATTCCTCCTCCAACATAAGGGCTTCTTGATGGCGAAAAATAAATTTCATCCCATTATATCCACGCCAAAATTTAAAGCCGCTGAAAAAATATTATTATACTTGTCGAACAAGTGACGCCGATAGTTATAATAAAACTTACAACGAACATGTATCGTTGATGCGGGCCATTGTAGACATTGCGACAATAATAACCGGCGTGATTATAATGCAGGAACATTATAATGTTCCCTATCTAAGCTTAATTAAAAAAGTAAGCCTAAGAATCCACACAAGAAAAAGGGCCACCACACTAAAAAGGATGTGTCAGTTGAGTATTGCTTTATATAATTGATTATAAAAAAACTTTTTATTCCCTAATAATCCCCAAACGATGGAGGAGTTAAAAAACACTTTATCTTTAGGGCAGCTCAACACATTTCTTCAATCCTTAAAGATATTGTAAATTTAAGTTCTTAGATAACTTGCCATCGATAAATACACAAACAATGCCATTTTTCCCCTACCACCTAAATAATTTAAGTAGTATAATGTTAAATTTGAAGGAAAGCAAAAGTTTACCCACATAATAAACACTGACTGTGAAGGAATCTTTATGTATTGACCCAACTTCATATCATCGTTAATTACAACTTAATATAAGCAATTGAATCTGAATGAAAAAAACTAACTTTTTTTAAATTCAAGATACTAGTGAAGTAAACAAATAAAATGAAGATTTTAATAAAATATTAAATTATACTCCTATAAATATTTAAGATCCATTACAACGAGAAATATATTTATACAATGTTAAGATATTTATTAGTAAAAAGAGGTCTAAATTATAGAACATATATTATATTTCCTATAATAAACTCTATATATTTTTCAAGTATACTTAAATTTAAAAATTACCAAATAGATAGAACCACAATAAAAAATGCTAAAACATTAAAGTCATTATATGATAACAGTTTGAAAAAAATGTCTAGATGTTGATTTTTTTTTAAAAAATGATGTAATTTTAATATATTGATTGTTTAAAATCCCCTCTTTGACCTTTTAATAGTTCTTATAAATATCCCCCAACATTCTCTACCTTCTCTCTTTTAACCATTGAGTAGCATTGACTACCGACCTCTTATAATCTTTGTTTTCTTCATCATTCCCTTATGTTCCGACAAGTTGACTTTGTCTTTGTTTACTAGAGACTAAAAAAAGTTTTAGAACTAACAAGGACTACAAATCCCTTGTTCGAGCTCAAATAGAGAATGAAGATATAAGTTAATCTTCTTAGAGAAGGAAGAACAAAGAGGCTTAAATCGAATTAAATAGTGTACAAGAGAATCTTAAATTGAGGTTTCTTCATGTGTGGTTTATCCTCAATAGTTGAAGTATAGTTCTAGTGATTACTTGATTTTTCCCACTGAGAAGTGAATGATTTTCCTGCAGTGGATGTTTCTGTAGCATAAAGAACGGATAAAGCGTGAAAAAATTCCACGCATAGAAATAAAATCTAAAATTAAAACTTTGAACTATAAAAAAAATAATTATAATCTTTTCAAAATGTATTTATTTAGTTTATAACAGTATTGACAATACCTATGGTTGTAGCTTCAGTTGCGAGTTTTTCAATGATGAAGAAAATAAAATATACCTACGATTAATAACGTCACAAGAAAGATTAGATAGATTGACTATAATACATTGAAAATAATAATTTAGCAAATCCTGAATATAGAATTTAAATAATATAAATTAAGCGTGAAGAAAATTAAGGCAAGAAAATTTCCAGTATATATAATGATAGTTAATTAATCATGCTATTATTATAACATATAAACATACATTAAGTTTAATAAATTTTTGCCTTATGCCCTAAATTCTCTTGACCAACCATTAATAATGTAAAAAGGCTGACATAATAATTCTAATTGAAATCTTTCAAAGTTGCGATTGGGTTAAACTTACGACCAGTTGTCACCAAAGTAACAAGGAATTTAGTAGAGGAACTCACCTCCATTGATGCATGATGGGGCTCGTCATTGGGCGAGAACCTCCTTCTAAAACCCCGGGCTGTTTGTTGTCAAAGAAGAGCATGCCTCCATTAATATGTGAAGGGAGAGCTGTCCATGATAACTCGGACGCTTTGCAGTGGCTCATCGTCATGCTGTGATGCTCTTCCGCCACCTCCAAGTTGTTTATTCGCAAAGGGGAGCTCACATCTATTCAGGGGCGGACCTACGTGTAAGGGATGGGGGTCAGATGGTTTTCATCCATTTCACTAAATCTCACATATACATTAGTACAGGGGTTGGGTTAGAAATTGGCTTAATTCCATTACCTAACCCCCATCTCAAAATGACCCAACCCTCTATTGCTAACCCAACTCTAATAAGAGGCTATAACCACATAAACACCAGCTCACATCTTAATCTGTAAACCAATTCCATCTTTGTTTTTTCATCAGAAAAACGTTTTTATATAAAAAACAACTAATTGTCCCGTTGCTTTGTCTTTCTGTGAAGAAAAGTGTCTTTTGACCCAATACAGTGACCATCGTATTAGTAATTAATTGTCCCATTGTTTTATCTTTTTGTGAATAAAAGTTTCTTTCAACCCAGTGCCGTGATTACATTCCCGGACCAGAGACACCTTTTGTTGCATATTGGTTTTATGCACTAACAAAATGATCGTACGAATTAAGTTAATAGCAGAAAAAATACAGTATTAATTTGGTTCATTTCGGTTTCGGATTCAGACCAGTAATGTAGCATTGAGGAAGTATAAGTCATTTGTGTGTAAAATTAGATTGGTCACCGTCAGGCTAGATGTAAGCACCCCGAGTTTTCATGAAACCTCAAATTTTTCGGAATGCAGCGAATCCAATGATAAAATAATGTTAAATCATGCACCCAAGATCCTCCAACAGTTTTCAAACTCATATTGCGATAGAACATTGGAGTACATTTAGTAATATAATCGGTCAAGCCCAAAATAGTTAGCCCGGATCCGCCCACATACACAACCGCAAGTATCCAACCTAAAACCACAAGGGATGACAATGCACAGCCCTCTCTGAGTTTTAATAAGAAGAAAGCATAAAATATTATACTTATAAGATACTACTCCAATCTTCTCACCAGTGCGCACCCTCTCGAGTCACCTGCAACTGTACAAGAGAGGTTCGTTGAATATTTATATATGCAATAGTATAGGCTAACAATGGCTTTAAAAAGTTCATATTAAAAGCATCAATACAGTATGACCAATTGACCACATCATGAACCATTCATTCAATCCTTTCATGGCATCCATTTCCATTAAAGCATTCAACGTATCAATCATAAACCATGGTGCAATCACAGCAAGACCAAACAATATACATATGGATCATGGAAATCATTAAATAGAGAGTTTTTTCCATATTACCTGGCGCCAACTTTCATATTCCCATATTACCTGATTTTTCCCGTGAAATCTCATATGACATGGAATCTGGATTTGAAGTACCCAAAATGCCATTTCTTCTGTTTTTTCGTACTATTGTGCGAAGAGGCGTGTTGTGTATAACACGAAAAAATACAAGAGTTCTCTGGAGATTTCTATCGGCGACTGGCGAGTTCGAGCGGCGATTCAACCGGCGACCCCTGCGGATTTTGACGAGCCTATTCGCGTCCCCCATCTCAATTTGGAGCTGCCCCCTGTTGGATTTCGACGACAGAACTGAGGGAGAGTGCACAAAGGCGGCGATTTGAAGCATATATGTCGGTATTTTGGATCTTCAACCTTCTAAGTTCCCCCGCGGCTCCCTCCGCCTGCATGCAACCAGCGGATTGACCGATTGAGCTTCGATTGACGGTGAGGAAGAGTGTGAAAGGCGCCTGCCAGTAAATACACACATACACACCACTAAACCGCGATAACAATCCTTACTGATTTCAGTTTCATAAGGTCCGACATTTGGATTTTAAATTTTTGTTATTCAGTCGTGTACGCAACAACACAACTTTTATATTTTCGTGTTTCACCGACATGACTTTTCTACTGACCACTCTACCTCTCTCCTTGTAGATGGATAAAAAAAGAGATGAGTCTATGGAGGAAATACCATCGGAAGAGGAGGAGGATCAGGATTTTGTCTCAGTGTTCTTCGGAATGCTCTTGCGACCGGGGCCGAACATCCAAAACACACATTTGAAGTCGTAGCCAGCTAACTCGATTTCAATTTCAGGTATATCAGCTGATCTTTCTATCACCACTTGTGTACCTACATTAGACCGCTCTAATTCTCTTCCGTAATGTGGCAAAATACGATATGCGTCTTCAGGGTTGCCATCGATCAATCGAATCAATTCCTCTTTCGCCCTCCATGCCCTTTTATAGTTGACTGTCACGCCCCAATACTTCTTAATATATTGTTGGATATTTGAGATTTTTATGGAGTTTGAATCCTTATGGAGGCCATGACACTTTCTCGCAATCCAGAGGTGAGAAGCCAATGGATGATCTTTTGAGCTCACAGAAGTGTCACATATATGTCGTTCTTCCCTCCTTGTCACGCTGACTCCGATCAAGTCTGTTCGACACCCATATGCACCACTTGCACCCCGAAACCTTGCATGTTGTGTCCTTGCTCTCATCCGCTACTTTGAACATGAACTTCCTCTTGATTGCCAGATCAGTCAGAACCATCTTGAACTACTTGACGCTTTCGAACCTAGCCCCTAAGGTAAGTTATGCCTTGTAGTCTTCTGCTTGCAAACTTCCGGTCAACATCATCTCCTCTTCACAATGTTTTGAAGGACCGGCCTGTACAGAATAGGTACCCCAATCCCAACCACCATCACCCTCAGTATTGAGGTACTCATCGTCCTCCGACGTGATAAATTTCCCTTTACATGTGTCTTCTGCCGTGGGAACTCTAGAAGTCGATGTTCCCGTGTGATTTGGCTGGCTAAAATGTGGTACTGTAAGAGGCTCATCCCACTCATCTGCAAACCACGGTAATTCATCTTCATCCAACAATTCTTCTTCATTTGGACTGAAATCTTCATCTTTACCTTCAGCTTCTTCTCCATCTCCCAATCTGCGTGAAAAAAAATGTATGAATGGACTTGAGAACACGATAGGACGTAGTGAAGTCGTGTCTTATGCAACACGAATTCATTTGTAGTCGTGTATTATGAAACACGACTATGTATATAGTCGTGTTGCATAAGGCACGACAAAAATTTTAGTCGTGTACTATTATAGTCGACTATAATAGCACACGACTTGCCTGTATCCGCGCCTTAGAAGTCTCACCTCGCATAATCTTCATCTCTTCCTCCTTCGACTGCTAATGCGGGTGTCTTATTGCCCGGGCTAGACGGCCTCTCCGTCGGTGTCTTACTGGCCGGCCTCACTTTTGCCTCTGATAGCCTCTCCTTCTCCTTATTTGCATTGGCATTCATTTCCTTATTGAGAGTCGAAGTCTCCATGTTATTGCCCGTAGAAGCCCACTCCACGTACAGGCGGAGTAGTCCATTTGTGCCTTGCTTGCTCTGGTGAAGTATAAATATTGACTCCAGGTCTTTATCGTCTTCAAGAAGGTATGTGGATTCAGAGTCAACACGATATGACAAAGTTAATGTACCAGATGTAGATTTAAGCAGTAATCTTTCTTCCACTTGCTGCAACAGTTCCAAGTACTTTACTCTTGTATCTATAGGTAGGAGCTTCCGATTCCCGCCCATGTACTTATCAGAATTTGTAAAAACTCCATCGTAGTGTAAGCAAATAACTATCTTCTCCATCCGTACCTGCCATTGAAATAGTGAAATAAGTTAAAAAACCATCAGACACGATATATTGAAAACCGTATATGAGTGAAAAGCAACGTCTATGACTCGTGTTTCATCAAACACGACTATTGTTACAGTCGTGTTGTACGACTGTAACAATAGATGAAAACTTACCAAGTTTTCAACTTTCTTCTCTGGAACCAACTTTTATGATAAAAATCATCGTATTTGAACTTCACCTATGGGTTTTTTTATGTGCGTTGCCTCCGTTGAAGTTGTTTTTCAATACCCGGTCTTTCCCGCTCGTTTTCCCGCTTTTTGCCGCGAAGATGACCTTTCCGAAGTTCGACGGCGCCGGCGCCGGCGCCGGCGATGATATGGGCGAACAGGCCGGACGGAACGCCTTCTTCTCTGACTAACGCGAGCTTATCTGGGTAATATGGAAAAACAGAGAGTGGGTGCTTATACCTAAACCTAAAGGCATTTTTGGTACTTTCCGAGTCATATGGAAGAAAGTAACTGATTCCGGGTAATATGAGAAACCCGTAGTTGGCGCCAGGTCATATGTAAAGACCTCTTAAATAGAGTATTGAAACATTGTAGTCATCACAAAAGAACCAGCTTTAAGCCATCAAAGCATCACCCAATACTAAGGTTAGTGAATCCTACCTTAGTTGTGCGAGAAATCTCCTCCGAGTGCTCCAAATCCTTTCTCCCTTCTTCCAGCTGCCCTTCTCCCTCCTTAGGGCTTCCTAGATAGTCCAAAAATGACTCCCCCAAGCATCCTAAGTCTTGTATATTTTAGGCTTAAGGAGTGGCAAGAATTCCCATTTCAAAACTGCAAGCCCGCGCACCATCGACACCCTCTGGTGTCAGTGAGGCTACCAATGAAATGAAATTTCCAAATTTAGATCTCCCCGGTTGATATTGATTTATTATCAGCAAATCCTTGAGTTTGTTTGCTGTTACACTAGTTGTGCACTAGGGCTGCATCAAAAACCCGGACCCGACCCAACCCAGATGGAACCGACCCGACATTGACCCAAGTCGGGTCGGGTCAGGTCCTATCTTGAGTAGGGTCGGTCCAAGGTTTTAAAACCCGGATTCTATCTCGGGTCGGGTCGGGCTTTAAAATACCCAAGAACTGACCCTACCTGAGATATACCATTTAAATCACTTATTTTATAATATATATAATTATTTATTATTATAATTATTTTATTAAAAAAATTATAATTATATTAATTATTTTATTAAAATCTCGGGTTCTCGGGTAGGGTCGGGTATTGCTGATTTTATCTCGGGTAGGGTCGGGTTTAGGATTATCGGGTCCTATTTTGGGTCAGGTCGGATTTAGAATTCTCGGGTCCTATCTCGGGTAAGGTCGGGTTTTGCTACCCGACCCGAGATGCAACCCTAGTGTGCACCACCTTTGATCCCATACGTGAACAACAAATACAAATTTGCCCATCTTGGCAACGAACTATGTTTGGGTTACTATGATCCCTTGCGGTGGTTCTAAACTTAAAGCTGGGGATTGGTTAGCCTTTGGTAATTTGTTTGGTAGGGAGTCGGGAGTGGAAGATGAGTCGAGAGGTTATAAGTGCCATGGATCCTAGCCCGTCGAAGGAAGGTTCTAAGCATTTTTCATCTGCATTGTCGATTAAGCGCTCCAGCAAAAAGCACTTTTATGTTGTAACGCACAGTATTCCCTATGGGCCGTAGGATGATGATCGACGGCCCATGTCAATCGAGGATTTCCTGGCGAAGATCCTCCAGGCGGACCTCAGAGTCTTCTGGGAGGTCATCTGATACTAATGAACTGCGGATAATATGATCAACTAAATGATACTCCAAATTATGACAAAAAATTCAAAAATTACGATTAAAAATTCAAAAAGCCGGTAGCCCGACCCTAGCCAACTGATGATAGGGCTTGACTAGAGCTGAGCTTATGATAGGGCTGGGCTAGGGCCGAACTTTTGGAAGCCCTCCCATGATAGGGTCGAGCTCTTGGTGCACAGGCCTGAACCTGGTTGCAGCATATCAGGTATTGCGACTGATAATCAGGATCGACAATGTACACTTATTATTTGTGTGCTCAGCCAAGAAAAAAATGCTTCAAGCTTTGGCCGAGCCTCGTGCGCCATCGATCCGGATGATCAGCGTCTCTTGTAGGACTTTCGGCAAAAAATAAAGAGGCGGATAAAAAATACTTCCCCATGGCTCATTAGGCACACACACCCTATGTTTGTGCTTCAGTGGATGTCGGGTCTCTCTTCTCCTAGTTAGATGATGTCCGGTGAAGATCTGCGAAAGAAGGGCCGTCACAAACTTCTTAGAATTTTGTTTGAACATTCTTATAGTTTTCCATATTTACAATTCGATTATTTTATCCCAAATATTTAAAACTTTTATATTTAAACAAGGGAAAAGTTTATATGAGATCGCTCTCTTATTGCTTATATGAGGCCACTTTGAATCGTAGCCGTTGGATCTTGATCTGACTGCTACAAATACCCATAATGATCTCACCCACTCCTTGATGTGACACACTCACCTACCCACTGATTTGATATCCACCTTCCGATCAGAATCTAATGGTAATAAAGATTGGCCTCATGCTCCTTATATGAGAACGATCTCATGTAAACTTATCTCTTTAAACAATTGGTATTGTTACGCACAAGTGCTAGAGAGATATAGGAATCCCAAGCTAGTTCAATCTTGTTTGGTCACATTGTTATCTTGTGTCAATGTGGGCTGTGACTTCTAAGAGCCATAAGAATACGTACCCTCTAATTAAGTCTAGTTTTTTTCGTATGTGACCAACTCAAATACTTTTTACACCTTTTTATTCTTTTTTAACTAGACTAGTTGAATTGCATATTCAATTGCACGCGTTGACATAGCATATTTGTTTTGTTTTGTTTTTTTGCTACAGACATAGCATATTTGTTGAAAAAGGGAGGCATTTGTATCTCTTTCAACTAACTAACTGCAGCTCGATTAATGTTAACTGAAATTAATAGCTTGCAAGAAACAGAGCGCTGTGCTTATTATTCACACTTTCTAAAAAAGCAAACTAAACCCTTCAATGACACTTTCCACATGTGACATTGCTGAAAAAGTGAGTCATAACGTGTGACTACACCAAATAAAAATTTGTACTCCCTGCGTTCCAAAATATTATGTACATTTGAGAAAATTCTCATTTTTATTGGACCATGAAGCCCACAAGGAAGTCACATTACTCTCGTATGCTCGTTCACGAACCAAGTTGAAGTCAATCCTTCTAAGTGTCATCCAATTTTGTATATAGTATTTTTTAACAATAAATATTTCCAAATGTACATAGTATTTTGGAACAGAGTAAGTATTTAATAATCACATAATATGCTAGGTAAAACGCATATAAATTTCCCAGCCATTACCTAGTCTTCACACCACAGCCATTGAACTTAGTGAAATACTCGATCGAAAACACATTTCCTTAGCTTTAAATGATTCTCTTGTAGACATACCGTTAGATAAGGCCCACTTTGATGAACAAGAAATTGAAGTTTTTGTTGCCCTCCCTGAAGGACAAGGGACACTTTACACTGTTAAGGCTTATGAAGAATTGGAATATCAATTTAGGTTATCTAGGAGATTGAACGTAGAGAATTATTGAATTATAATTTTGAGTTTCCTTGAAATACAAGATGAAGTTTCTAAGACTAAGAGCCATAGTGGAATAGGTGTAGTGTTGGAATGAGACACAAGGCACAATCTGCTTAGAGAATAAGCTGAGGCACAGATACAAAGAGGTAAGAAGTTAATTCATTAGAGTTAGCTTAGAATAATTGCAGTGTCAAAAGAGTTATGGATTGCGGATAACATACTTTGAAGGAATGGTATCAGATATAGGTATTGTGGACTATGCAGTAATTAGTACAATTTTACTCATACTCTTGAATCATTAATCTTGTTCTCATGAATAGCAATAGGGGAATGTCAATGTTGGTGTTTGTGCTTCGATTATTGGAAATTAAGTGAAATGCAATCTTAAGAGAACCCGAAGTACATAACACAATGTGCGGAGTTTAGTACATTATAGTTGGCAATTAAGAAAAAAGCAATTTCCAAGAAGCCCCATGAATCATGCATACTGCAAGCAATGTTTCTAGATGGACGCTTATGGTGCAATATGACATTTTTTTGGCACCCCCCTGAATTACGACACACTCATCCACAATTATAATCACTGTTCTCTTAGATATATATGCCATAACAATTATCCCTCATATGGTCAAAGGCCTAGCTGGGATTGGAGCTCATAGATGGTCCGGGCTGAGTCCCGGAGGCGCTGAGCCTCCTCGTCGGTGAGGTGGACGTTGGTGACGCCCAAAACGCCACCCCTGCCGAGCTGGGCAGGGAGGCTGAGGAACACGTCCTGGTGGTTGGCGATGCCGTAGAAGCCCTTGGCGAGGACGGATACGGGGTGGATGCGGCGCTGGCTGCGGAGGAGGGAGCGGGCCAGGTTGGCGACCGAGTAGCCGATGGCCCAAGAGGTGTAGCCCTTGAGGCGGATGACCTCGTAGGCGCTCTCCACCACCTCCTTGTGGATGTGCTCCAGAGTCTCCTTCTCGTAGGCAATGGCCTGCTTCTCCAGGAAACTCAGCACCGGCACTCCCCCGACGCTGATGCTCGACCACAGCGCCACTGAGCTGTCCCCGTGCTCCCCCACCATGTATGCCTGCATCACCACCACCACCACCATCATCATGTAATGTCATAACAATATTCTCTTAAGTTTACCACCAGTATTACTTACTCCCTCGTTACCACGTAGTGGCCACCCATTATCCCAATGAAAACAGATCATGTTACGTGATCAAACCACTACGCGATGCTAATTAATCATGCTGATTGTGATTGGTAGTTAATTTGTTAATATGATTATGTATTGACCCAGAAAGTTGGCTATATGTACTGATCTAATCACATTGCTTGAAGTTGCTTGTTGCTGATTGGTCAAAAGTGTTCGACGTGATACAACAGGGTGGTTGCAGTAGAAAAAGATAAAAGGCTTTAACAGAGCTTTCCTTCTCCAACAACAAAAAAAAAGATTGTACAGAAAAGAGGATTCTCGTGCATTTGGTATAATATTACATGATGTTTTAGCATAAAGAAACTCTAAACAATATGCCTTCAAATGACTTACCTAACCAGTTAGTATCTGGATCTCAAGGTGAATACTTTATCTTATTTCTTTATAAAATTAATATATATACACTCCTAATAAATTGGAGCATATGGTAGTACTTGTGGAACAAGACAACAGACGCATTAGTGAATAAGATAAGTTGACTTAAAAATCCACTATGATCTATTGATAGTCACATGGATCTACCAGTGTATGTACTATGTAGTATATATGAAGTATATCAAATGACTAGTTATTTTTGTGATGTGGCATCATATGAAAGACTCTAGATTTGAGAGAAGTCAGAAGACTAAAGTACGGGGATACCGACCTGTACGTCCTGGGCGTTGACGTCGAGATGGTCGGCTATGAGGAACCGAAACCGGGAGGAGTCGAGGTTGGTGCCGGAGCCGATGACTCGGTTGGACGGGAACCCGGAAAGCTTCCAGGCGACGTAGGTGAGGATGTCCACCGGATTGGAAACGATGAGCAGGATGGAGTCCGGTGAGTAACGGACCAGCTCCGGGATGATGGCGGAGTAGATGGCCACGTTGCGGTGGAGCAGGTTGAGGCGGGACTCGCCGGGGTTCTGGCGAGCGCCGGCGGTGACGATGCAGAGGTCGGAGCCAACGGATACAGCATAATCGACGGAGGCGAGGATACGCGTGCGGGGGAGGAAGGCGGCAGCGTGCTGGAGGTCGAGCATCTCGCCGCGGAGCTTGTCGGCATTGGCGTCGATGAGGGCCAGCTCGTCAGCGAGATCTTGTGTGAGGATGGTCTGGGCAATGGCCATGCCGACGTTGCCTGCGCCGACAACGCAGACCTTGGTGTGGCGCTTGGTGGGGGACGGCGGGGCCGCCTCGCTGATGGGCTTGAAGAAGGCCTGGGCTATGTCCAGACGTTCCAGGGCGGCGGAGGAGGATTGGCGTGGGAAATTGGCCTTGCTGGGTTCCATCGACGCTACTGGGTTTTTGCTTTCTTTTGATATTGGATTTACTATGTAGTTTCTTGTTTGCCCTCTATTACTCCTATTTATATAGACCTTATGGCATTAGTGTACGGTAGCAAGTACTAGTCAAATGCAAAACCGAGTGGAAATGAAGGTGGTAATTATGGGGAAAAGCAAGTTTAAGGAGCTAAGATAATAGGATAATGGACATGGGATTAGGGGAAGAATTTCCTGATCGCTAAGACCGATGGTGCACACACTAGGCATGTGACTCTGCTACACCATTTTTTTGCTAGAGCGCACATACCTAGTGTGCGCACTATCGATCTGGGCGATTGATGGCTCTGGTTTTGTGGTGTTTAGGGGACATGCTTTGGGCCGGCGCAGAGGCTTGCAGCGTGATTTCGGTGGATGGAATGGTGAGTTTCCAGAGGTTCTCCCAATGGAGATGGTGACAGGCGGCTGGACTTTCCATGGGGTTGAGGACTAATCAAGGAAATTGTACTAGTATAGCTTAGACCGACAGCAACAAGGTCCATGAGTTGATTCCTGGTAAGGGGGAAGTTATTCTGTAAGGGGAGCATGTCATAATTGTCAATTGTCATTTGTTGTACGATGTGACATTGGAATCCCGGGTCTAAGTTTGCTGCAGTGAAGAGAGGGGTCAACAACTGGGTTGACGAAATCCAAAGTTGGAAATAAGCCCACCTAGGTAGAATTTGAAAACGAACCAGTCAGCTTTTATACGAGTACTTTTAGTTTATAAAAACTGCAATCGTATAGGGGATATGATGCATCTCTAGAATCGTCTAGAATTGACGACATTTCCACCCGATAGCTACTCATCACTCAAACAAAAGGTCTCACTTTCTTCCAGCTTCAAGGACACGAATTCACATAGGAAAACCAGTCTAAAATAATGATTCTCGAGTTCTAGCCTCGTGTAACGGCATACTATGGTATCTACATCATTTAAAATATAGAATCCTCAGGTGCAAGCATTGGTGTCTGCCATTCACCGCAGCATTGATCGTTCTAGTGTGAGCCTACCCTTATGTAACTGCAATATAAAGGGAGGACCATAACTCAAATAGACTGGAACTGAGCAAGTTTGATTCATATTTCACTTCCATACACAAGCAATATCTAAGTTATTCATAATTTGATGACATGATCACTCCTACTTGAACAGATTAATCCACAAGGCTGAATATGAATATGAATCCATATGGCTGAATATGAATATGAATAGTCAAATAGTGTGGTGAGCCGACTGCCATAGTAGTCCCTGGAGCCATAATGTTCGGAACAGGTGAGAAAATTCTGGATATAGACCTTAAATTAGCTGAAAGCTATTATGTAAATTACACTTTAAGAGATTACGTAAGCATTATGATGAGCTTCATACAAGTTCAGCAACATAGTCCCGCAAGATTTATATTTCTATTTAGAGTTGAACCGTAAAGCTGGGAAGGCCTATTCTATATTGTTACTAGCAACTACCTAAACATCATATAACAGGGCTAATATTATTGCTTGAGCACCTACTTAGCATTTCTTGATTGAGAAATAACTACACTATAGAATCCTGAAGCAAGTGAAGGAAAGGATATATACTCACGATGACAATGAATTGAGCTCCTCAGCAGTGACATACCAACGCGGTTCTGGTGCAAGACGCAATACAAGAAAAGACTTATCAGCTCAATCCTGTCTCCTCTTCATCTCATTATCTCGGGGGGGGGGGGGGGGGGGGGGGGGGGGGCGGGGGAACAGAGTGGAGGTTAGGACCAGCACCCTGGCCCATCACACCAACATCTTGTTGGCTATACTTTAGCCTACCTCCTACCTAAAAAATCACATATAATGAGAACTGGTTGGTAATATAACATATTTATTAGATCAATTTGATTCCCAGAAGGGCAATCAGATTTACTAACTACCTAACCAAGTGCAGCCATATCAAATGAGAACTGATTCACTTAATCCTAACTATAATCAACATTATATTCAAAATAAAGCTGGGAACAAAAATCTTGAACAACACGAACAAGTACTCTGAAGACACTGTTGAGAAGAGTTAAATGCCCTATCCTGGCACGAAGTACCTGTGATAGCGGACAGCACGTGACTGGAGGGAAGCAGAGAAAATAGCGGAGTAAAAAGGATAGCGAACAGAAGGATACGGAGGCCAATAGACCATCTTCTGGAATCACCACCAGAAGGCTGCCGGAATCACCACCGGACAGCAACCACCGAATTCATCATCGGGGCTTATTGGTTTCGGTACCAACGAAGATCTCCATCAACAAAGAGAAACAAGTTATTTTTCTTCAAATCATCGACCATTTATTCCATTAAACTGAGGCCTTTAATTAGGCTTACAATAAGTCTTTAATAGGAAATAAAACACTGATTTAGAATTTCTTCTAAACATAAAAAATCAAATAAAATCTATCTTAAATCAAATAATATCAAATCAGATGTATCCTAAAATATTATGCAAATCAAATCTAGCCTAATCAAATAAGATATTCTTAATTAAGGACACCTTAATATTTTTTATTAAATAAATATGAACAATATTTTTAATAGGGCCCACTATCGCTCCGCATCATTCTTCACAGGTGAGAGAAACTCGACTCCGACGAGTATAAATCAAGCGGCCGACAAAGTATCATGCAACACCATACAGCTGTGTCTGTCCAAAAGAAACCCGAACCGAACCAAACTCGTGGCCCAAAAGGAACCTAACATGATGCAGCCAAAATAAATGTGAACCGAGACTAAATTAACCCGAACCGAGCAAAACTCGGGGTCGTTTTTTTTTTAAATGACAACACAGGCCGACCTTTCGAAGGGAAAGAAAAAAACCAGAGTGAAGGAGGTGGTGCCCTATGGCGATGTTAGCGGCGGCATGGTGGAGATCGACGATGGCGGCGACATGGTCGACTGCTGCAGCGGCATGGTGGCGGAGTAGTGGCGCGAAGGCAGAGCGACGGAGGAGCAGTGGCATGAAGGCAGGCGGCGGCGGAGCAAGACGGAGCAGTGGAGCGAATGCAGAGCAAGGCGGCCGCACGGGATGGTGGTAGCAGCGGTCGTGGCGGGACGATGCAAACGGTTGGCCGCGGCAGCGAAAAGGAAAAAAATGATAACTTTGGACACCATCTGTGGAGGTGGAGGCAATGGATCGGGTGGAGGGCGGCGATGAGGAAACATAGCACCAACGACGAACTTCAGGACCCTCCAATCGGTGGTAGCGTGGTGATGGTGTGCCCCAGGCACGACTGGAACAGGAAAGTTGTAATCTTTGGTACCGGGATAGTTCGTGTGGCCATCGAAAAGGGAAGAAAAGCTACAACCAAGGATGAGCGTCGGTCATGGAGGGCAGAGCTCGAGCTGAGATTCAGGAGACACTTCCACGGGTTGGGATTCGATGCAGGGCTCTTCCGGGTAAGTAAAAATCATACCTTTTTGCACGTTCTCATGTTCCATCGTGGCCGGGGAGTCGGTTGTCTCATGTTCCATAGTGGCCAGGGAGTCGGCTGCATAGGACTGATGAACCGGCACAATGATCTCGTCGTCTGGTTTAGATGGCTCTTGGTCATGGATGGTCGGCACGGACACTGCTTCAGACGGCTTATGGATGTGGAGCACGAGAAGTGTTGGGCCATCTGATGGGGAGTTGGTGACAGTCGAGGGTCTGCGAGAGCATAGGCGTGTGAAGCGAGCATTGACCGCAGCAAACTCGCGGACGAGCACATCAAATTTGGCTTTCAGAGCATCAAATTTGGCATTCAAAGCAATTAATTGTTGGAGTATGAAATCTAAGGTGGGAAGGGAATGAACGGGGTGCAGATTGTTTGATGGGCCACTAAGTTGATAGCAAACAGCACGTGACTGGAGGGAAGTGGAAGAAATAGCTGAGTAAAAAAGATAGCGGACAGATGAATACAGAGGCCAGTAGGCTATCTACTGGAATCACCACCAGAAGGGCTGTCAGAATCACCACCAGACAGCATCCACCGAATTCATCACCGGGGCTTGTTGGCTTCAGCACCAACGGAGATCTCCATTAACAGAGAGAAACAAGGTATTTTTCTTCAAATCATCGACCATTTATTCCATTAAACTAAGGCCTTTAAATAGGCTTACAATAAGTCTTTAATAGGAAATAAAACACTGATTTAGGATTCCTTCTAAATATAGAAAATCAAATAAAATCTATCCTAAATCAAATAATATCAAATCAAATGTATCATAAAATATTATGCAAATCAAATCTAGCCTAATCGAATAAGATATTCTTGATTAAGGACACCTTAATATTTTTTTATTAAATAAATACGAAAAATATTTTTAATAGGGCCCACTATCGCTCCGCATCAACCTGACTTTCTTATGTTTGAAACATATGATCAAGAGAAAAGGCGCAACCAGCTCTCTGCAACAAATGCAATTGAGCTTGAGATGAATTTTAGAAGACAAATTGATAGTTGAATTTCCATTTTAAAATTTTCATAAGTTTTGGATGACTTCAAATTTATTTTTTTCTCTCTTATGAAATTAAGGTATATTCAGTAAGGAAACTTTTTTGAAGATAAATAATAAGGTCTAAGATACTGCTAGACAATGTTGTTTTGCTAATTACTGAGACAAAGGCGATTTGACCCTCAAAAGGAAAGAGTACTATATTCTTATGTCTGAAAATTCCTGATTATTTTCTTGGCAGTCGGTAGAAAGAATTGCTAGTTTGCTGTTAGAGGATATATCTAGTTGACCTTACATCATTAATTTTGCCCTCCATATTTAACAATATTTAGATCTAGTTCTTCTCAGACATTTTTCCATTACATTTAATGAGCAATTGCAACATTGACTATCTAAAGGAGAGAACTTTTCCTATTATTTTCTTTTCTGTTTTGCTCTTTTATGGTTCCACACAAACGCGCAGTATACGCCAACAAGGACTCCTCCCGCAAACATCTCCCTCAATCAGAGAAGATCCAAGTAGCGCAACTAGACTGGATTGGCCATAAAGGAGTGAACTTTGATATCAATTGTTAGTCACTCTCATTAGCTTAAGCTTTTGTCATCCATTGGTTACCTAATTCAATGTTTCAATAGCTGTAATCTACTTGACAGAGCTGAAGTCCACTAATGTTCTCACTCGATCCATAAACCACCTTAATTTACCCAGCTAAGAACTGAGATAATAATTTGCTCCATATCAAAACTTGCAAAGTTCGTTAACAAAACAGGAACATGAAAATTTAACAAGAATAAACCAAAAAAAATTGAAATAATTATCAATCAATCTCACCGTCGCGAGCTACTACGAGCTCCCGCCATTGACGATCCAATCACTGCAGTCCAAAAATCAGCGAATCCAGCAACAACCCTGCCTGCTTCTCATCCACGGCCCCTCCCTCCTCCCGCTCTGCAATCTTCCCGCCATCCCCCAATTGGCGCCAAAAATTCGTCGAACCCACATTTAAACCGGCCTGGCAAGCTTGCCCACAACTCGAACCAAACCGGGTGACTATACAAACCCGGTTGGCCGAGTCGGGGACTTTGCCGGAGGAGCTGCCATGGCATCGCTGAAGCAGCTGGAGACCGTCCAGAACCGGATCTTGCAGCGCATATCGGCGCTCGAGCTCACCGTTTTGCCGCAGCACCTCTCGTCTCTCTCACTCTCCTCCCACGCCCCACCGGCCGGCCACCTCGACACCACCGAATCCCGACTCTCGGCCATCCTTCTTGTGGGTGGCGCCCGGGAGTTTTCCATCAAGAGAGTCCCTTCCGATTACTACGAGAAACCACTTGAGTACCGGCGGGACGTCCTCGGCGCCGCCTCCATCGACCATCTCTGCAAGAGCATTGTCATGGTGCGTGTGGTTCCTCTGTGAGGCATTTCGTCGAACACCATGTTGTAAAAAACATAAATTTATGTGTTTTCTTTGAACAGGTGAATACACAGGCTCATGCAAGTGTGACGGATTGCAGCGACTGGAACAACTCGAAGTATTATGTTGTGGTTGTTCAGGTGATTGAAGTTTGTGGGTTTTGTGGTGTAGGATTGTAATGGTGGTGTTTATGTGGAATGTTTGTGATTTTGCTTTGATATGGTGCAGTATACAGCTCGACTCAATGCTGAGAATGTGAGGAACTTTTTATATGCTCTCAACAATGGCAAGATACCAAAGAAAAGATTCAATAGTGAGTAGTCTCCTAGATAAATGATATAAGATGCTATTATGCTTTCCATCTGATTTTTGTTATTTGAGGTCTTTGTAATGTCTAGGATTGCATTATAATTAACTATGTGTTGTCGAATCAGTTATAATGTATGGGACTTCATATTATTAGAGTTTAGTATCTAGAGTATTGTAATGTTGCGTTTACTTAAAAAAATGTATTATTTGAGATCTTTGTAATGTTTAGGATTGCATTAGAATTAATTATGTGTTGTTGAATCAGTTCTAATGTATGGGACGTCATATTATGAAAGTTTAGCATCTAGAGTATTGTAATGTTGTGTTCATTTTAAAAAAAAAACATGTAGATAGTGTATGCTGGGAAGGATCGTTAACTTTTTTTCCTTTGTGTTAGCTCACATTTGATCTTGATGCAGTGAGGCTTGCACCTGAAGAGGAGTCGGCGAAGCTGACTGGATATGAGCATAATGGAGTGACATGTATTGGCATGAAAACAGACATACCGGTATCTTTCTTTTTATACCTTTTATCCTGTGAGTGAATGTTTAATTGAAAGTTTTTAATTGTTTCTTGTGTTTAAGTGAAGGCATTAAGTGTTTCCTATCTTTGAAAATTTTCTGGCTTTTCCAAACTCCTGGTTGAGAACACTTTGTAAAGCATCATGTGGTCACGAAAGCCTTACCATTCTAATGCTAACTGTAGAGTTTATCAGGAATACTTGACTCAAAAAATTCTGCAGAATACTTAGTTTCCTGCTTTTTCCTTCTTAGTGCTTATCTATTCTAGAACAAACCTCATTGTGTAGTCAATCCTGGCCTCTAACTTGGTGACATTATTGGCCCACCTGTCTGAAAAAGAATTGTCTCTGTCCACCATAATTAAGCGTCCTTCTCATCTTTGTTTGAGACCTTTCATTCTCTTGTGCATGCCTTCGTATTCCTTACTGTGCAGAAACCCATATTAGCCATGTAGTTTCCTTGCACGAGAAGGTGCAGACGCAAAAAAAAAAGTGGATAGCAAGCATACTTGAAGGTGAACATTGTAGGCTTACATCCTGTAACAGTTCTCCTCTCTATTTACCTTGATCAAAACAGTGTTTACAGCCTTTTCATTGTCTGAAGACAACAACTAGCTCCAATGGACATAAACTACAGTGCACCCCACCCATTGAATGCTCTGTTTATGATTTTGATAACTCAAATTATCTCTTGGTTTCACCTTTCAAAATTTTCTCTTATTTGAAACCTAGATGAACTGGTTTCAGCCAGAAACAGATTTCTTCAACCAGGTAACCTGGATGCAATGAGGCTTGCACCTGAGGAGTCGTCAGAAAATGTTCAGTGAAGGATTTGAATGTTTTCTGTCCTTGAAACTTTTCTATCCTTTCTAAACGCCCGCTGGAGAACGCTTTGTACAGCATCACTTTTTCACCAAAGCCTTATCACTCAAATACTAACTCGTAGACTTCATCAGGAATATTTCACTCAAAAATTCTGCCGATTCTAAGTTTTCTGCTTCGTCCTTAATATTTATCTATATATGAATACGCCTCATTGTTTAATTATTCCTACTTAATCGGAGAAGGCCACATGTTTTGCTTAGTGGCCTATAACTTGATAACATTATTGACCCACCTGTCTGTCAAAAAATTGTCTCTGACGACTATAATTAAGCGTCCTTCTCATCTTGTTTGAGACCTTTCATTTCTCTTGTGCATGCCTTCCTAGTATTTTTAGTACACAACATATTAGCCATTTATTTTTCTTGTACAAGGAAGTGCAGACACGCAGAAAAGTGGATAAGAACCATACTGGGAGGTGAATGTTGTAAGCTTACACGTTGTAACAGTTCTCGTCTCTATTTTCAGCCTTCTCATTGTCTGGAGATAAAAGCTATCTCCAACGGCCATAATTCCTATGAGTCCATGGAATGACTATTTATCAGCCGAGTGTAACTGAATACTCTGTCTTAGGATTTTGATGACTCCATTAGCTCTAGGTTAAACCTTTTCAATTTTTTCTTATTTACAAAATACACAAAAGCCGAGACGATCAATTCAGAATCCTAGACGGACAGGTTTCAGCCAGAAACAGTTTTTTTCACACAACAAAGAGAACCTAATCAACCAGAAGAAGAGTGGAATGGGCAGTGGTAGGATCAGATTCATGACCTGTAGGGCTCTGATTTTAAACAAATAGACGGTTACTTAAGTCTCTAAAGTGATCTTTGACTTGATAACATATCTATGCTTCTGTTGCATTTACTTGATTTATAGATAAGAATCAACCATCATGGAGAGATCCCACTGCTTTTTCTCATTATGCTAGTCATGTGGGTTGTTTGGTTACGACTTTCCAACGCCATTCTGCATCTTGATCTAGGTCCTCAGAGAAAGTTTAAGTATTATTCCTTAGCCAATTTTCTTCAATGGTTACCATAAACTTTGATGCGACTATAATATGTCTAGCTAAAAGCTTCAATGATCTTAGTTATATTATTTTTACTGCTTAGATCCCTTTGTCTTGCTTTGTATCTGTCTCGCATACGAATAACTTGATGATACTCTGATTGCTTAAATTTCAGGTGATTATCGATGAGGCAATCACTAGGCTGAACCCTGATTTCTTTTGGTTGGGAGGAGGTGAGGTTGATCTAAAGCTAGGGATCCAGACCTCCGAGTTCATCAACTTTACTAGAGCTTTTGTTGTCAACTGCAGTAGTAATTGATTGAGCTAGAAAGATGGTTGTTGTCACTGGAATTGGTTCTTATAATAACATCATGACTTTGTCTGCTGGAAAGAAGCAACCATGCATGATCCTTTCCCAAGCATTAGGTCTCACACTAATTTCTGCTTTATTGGTTCTTCTATGTAAACTTTATTTCTTCGTATATTCATTCTTAGGGTCCGTTTGGTTATGACTTTTAGAAGTAGTGAAGTTGGATTTTCAAAATGAAGTAGAATTGGTGTTTGGTTTGGAATTTAAGTAATGATGGTATGTGGTGTAATTTTCAAAAACTGACAGGGGCTGTTTTAAATCATGATGGCTCTGTTTCTGTTGTTTTTTTTTTTAAAGTACCATTGTCAGTTTTCAGAAATTACATCAACTGCCATTGCAAGAAGCTCATATGACTTCAGGAGGAGATTTCCCCAAAGAAGCTGGATTCTAAGCCAACCAAACGGGCCCTTAGTCTGGGTGACGGCCTCCATTGCAGGCCAAGGTGTTGCATATTTAGTCTTATAAATGCATTATTGTTTCCATTCTTTTACTTTGCCTTGATCGTGCTGCGATTTATTATTCCCTGGTATTAGAATCTATTATATAGTAAGGAAAGGAACCGAGTGTTAAACTAGGTCATACAAAAATTCTTCAATCAGCGTACTGAACGCTGCAATGGGCCTGCGATGCAATACGACATAGGCACACGTGATCAACTACTCCCGAAATGAGTCCTGCAGGTTAATCTTCATGCCATAAGCGTCATTCTTGGTTTTTAATTGTTTAGATGATGCCATAACTCTTATTCATTTCAAACTTCAGTTCTGACGAGACATGTGGGCGGCTGTATAACAGGCAAAACCAATATTCAACCTTGAATCACATTCCATAACATGAAACCCAAAATGAATATGTTACGAGCCTTTGTATGTTGTGGAGGTGTGCTTGTATTGCAGTGTGTTTGTGTCAGTTGTAAATATAAGAAGTGGGCAGTTATGTTACTGTGTGTGCAGGTGATGCCCGATCCTATATGTAGGCCTCCAGATGGAATGTATCGATGTTTGTTTAAAAAAAAGGGTTCTATATTACCTTGACAACCCATCCTATCCTCCCTCTTGCTTTCCCATGTATTCTCACAATCATTACAATAGGTAAGCAGAAGAAATTACTCCTGCTTCCTAACACTTCTGATGCACAGAAGGGACTTCTTAACAGAATATATGTTTGATCATTACAATGGCTGGTCATTCTATTTTCCGTGTTTGTCATTCATGCCCATCGGGCTAGCACTTCCTTCTGATCGAACACTTACCAGAAGGAAGAAAGATAGTCGTCAGACAATCTATTGCTGCTGTTATATTCTCTAGTAACCCAAATTGGATCTTTACAGTTCAAATTATAAAAGTGATCTCCCTCCGATGACAAGAAAGATTCTTCATTTATGATGATTCTACGACATCTCTGTTCTTATTAGGCAATTTATGATGATAGAGAAAATCATATAATAGGTCACCCAACCATCCAAAACCCATGTGAAGATGTACTACATCTGTATATGATATATGGCTAACGAAAAAAATTTAAGAGAACCGCCTTAGTTCATTTATGACCAGCCACCGACCACATTCTACAGCCCTTGGCTACATACCCCACAACCTGTATCCTTGCTTTTTATTATTCACAATCATGTCAATTATCAAATTGCAGCAGTGTCACTGTACAGGGACCCTGCCATGCATGTTAAGGAGCTAACTCCAAAAGCTGCTGCCATGCATGTTGAAGGAGCTAACTGAGGAAGAAATTATAATCTTCACTGCTGAGAAGAAGGAAAAATACTAGATGAAGAGGGATGGCTAGCTAGTTGTGAATTGGAGGTTTCCGGTGGGGTGGCTCGTAGTCCATGGATAATATATCACCCACGTCGTCTGTTTCAGTAGACTCTCTACTTTCTTTTGCAGCGACTGCTATTTGGCCCACTTGGTTCCCAGTTCCTAGCACAGACCGCACCCTCCTCCCAGTACCCTACATAAAGCCATAGAAACAACAACAATGTCATTCTCCTATGGCATGGTATACACTATTCAGTTGTGAAAGATGTATTCATCGTTTGCATGAAAGAAGCTCAGGCGCTTAACCCTCATGCATGGCTATGAATTACATATACATGTACGTCTAGGACACCTCTAATTGTCACCTCCTAAGTAGGACATGCTGGGCCACAATTTTCTTTTGGCCTACACATTAACTTCCTAACTACAAACTGCTGGTACCATGAACACTCCCCACAGGCACAAGAGTATGACATAATTACCTCTAATGTTCTTGTCATGACTGGCAAACTCACAAGAGAAGAAGACACTAATTCCATCCTGCCTGCACAATCCCATCAACGTCAATAATTTGAAGTCTCGTATGATTAACAGCGAAAAAAGTTTTTTTTATCAATAATTGATACACAAACTACAACAATTATAACATCATCAACTTGGCTCGTAGGCAAGTTGATGAGATCTTCCATTAATTCAGTAAGAAAGCAGCCATACATACAAATTAAACAGCCTGAAGATGATATGATTGTATATGATATGTAAGGATTCTAATACAAAGCTTATCTATTCCATGTGTGAAGTCGCTAGCTGATGTCAGTTGTGCTTAGAAACATCTTAGAAGGATAAAAGAGAGGGAGAGGGAAGGAAATGCAATACATATATGTGGAGAGAAGAGAGAAGTGGATTAGTTGTGGGAGGGTGGATGTGTCCTGGGCTCATAATAGTCTACGTTAAATCCCGGATGACCTCCATGTTTTCTGTGGGGTACTTTCCATGAAACCGTAACAAGAGACTCGATTTCAACAACACCTGATATTGTCTCATGCACTTCTTTAGTTTCCACGTCCTTTGGCTTTTCATCATGGATTCCTCCTCTCCCAACCACTGGTTGAACGGGTTTAGATCCCAACTCCCTTCCATCTTGCTTACTAAGCTCTTTTGGAGCCAACCCTTTATCTAGTTCCACTTTCTTTGCAACATCCTATATAGACCAAACATATCAAATTAGGAAAATTCAGAAACGCTTCTTCTTTTTCCAACAAATTATCGAAAAGTTCATGCAAAATTTTCAGAACCAACCTTGTCAGAGTTCTGAGGGAGCTGACGGCCTCCATGGCATGCATGGAGAGACAGGAAGAGGATAGACAAACAGAGAAGAAGAGAAGGCATGGTGAGTCTGAGTGAAGAAAAACCTGGTGCAGTAGATGATATATGATGTGTAACAGTGTAAGGTCTGTGTTGTTACTAGTATGATGATGCTCTGGGTAGGCACTGGTATATGTAGATGGAGAAAGCATTTAATGCAGGTAGTAAGAGAACATGCTGTTGGTGGGTGATGTAGAGGTGAGGAAACAAGAATAGGTGATATGGGTGACCACGATGTTTGCTCCCCTCTCTTTACTTTTCCATAGACGGGGATGAAGAACAAAAATCCCCGTGGGAAAAGAAAGAACCTTCTCAAGCCCTGATCAGGTGAATATATACAGTATCAGACTATGAACATGAGAGAGAGAGTTTGAAACAGTTTCAGGTGAGTGAAATCAGTGGAATGACAGAGTAGAATGGAAGGAACAAATGCAAGGAAACCAGAGCCTGCTGTTTTTGTTTGAACCGAGGAAATTAAGTTGTATGTGCTTGTCCTTGTACTATAGGTTTCTGATTTCTCTATGTGGTGAACTCTTTCTACGAGATTTTGCACGCGCTTGACTGGTGGCTCCGTGTTTGATGCACTTGCCCACCTTTTTTTGGAAACTGTAAGAGCTCAATTTATGATTCTAAATTTGATTAAAAAAGTGGTTATGTTGATTGACTACTAAAAAAGCATAAGGTGAAACATGGAATGGGAGAAAGTAGAAACAGTATGCTCCCTTAACAAGTTGAAACCAACAAACCTTCGGATACGATGCGTTTGACCTATTGTTCTACTAGTTGCAGACAAAAACATGATCTTCCAGTTATGTTTACACTATAGGAGTACTAATGTACCATGTGGGGTAGTCGAGTATACTTGAGAAAACGAGTTAAATCGAATGGTACAAAGCTCCCCAATCAGGAAAAGCTTTTTTCGTCCCTCCTAATTAGCTCATTATCATTTGCTAGTCATTTTTTTTTTTGAAATATTTGCTAGTCATTTCAGGAGTAACGAACTCATAGAATAGAACTAAAACCAAGAACTACTTAATGCAGTACTCGACAGAGACGATACCTTTGGGCCCTCAAATACGAGAGAAACTAATTAATGTCGAAATTTATTGAGCACACAAAATACAATGCATGTGTACAGTTATGTTCATATATAACCTTCATACTGCACTTCTAAGATCTCGCCATAACCAGGCACTAGTGGCAAAGAAGATGCCACACATACAAAGATATCAACTTACAATCATGTCCATAAATTTGTGAAGGAAAAACATCTGAACATGAACCTAATGCGGATACCCTAGCCGCCACACAACAAGAATCACTTTGATTAGTTTTCAGCTTTAGAAGCTCCGAAGTCAAACTTTATATCCATGGCCGTCATTCACGCTACTCTATTTGCTCTCCAACTGCTTCCCATACAAGGTCGAATTTAACATTTCAAATGAAACAAACATTTTTTTTGTTCGAGTATCAAGGTGTGGAAAGGCCTCACCTATCTTCTTCCTTAGTGGTCCAATCGTACGGTGGAGGCCAAGTAGCAGGCGGAGCAAAGGAGGAGGGAGGAGGGAGACAGGTGGGGGACCGGGGGTGTGGGAAGGGGACAATAGGCCGGAAAAGAGGGAGACAGAGATGCATGACCAACTGCTGTTTGGGTCCTTGGCCGGCGACCAAAGAGGCCCACTGCCTGCCGTCACTTGAGGGCGGGCCACGTTGCCACGTTAATACTATACCAAGGTGCCATGGCACCCCATGTGGGCAAGTTGTCCCACACTCATTTTTTTGGGAGACCACCGCATATACCAAGGTGACTCGGATTTCAACTCGGCGTTGACATCCCCTCAACTTCTGTCTTCTCAGTTCTTGCAGCCAGGGTAGGTGTTTTTTTTTTTTACCAGATCACCACAAATATAGTGACCAACATCACCACGAATCACGTGAATATTACACCAAAAACATGGATCAGGTGAATGAATAACCAAGGAGCCAGTCCTTGAGGGAGAAACAAACCAAGTTACATGAACAGCAGAGGCCAACCTTACCCCGACACAACTTGATGCTTGCTTCTTTTTTTTTGCTATAAACTTGATTCTTGCTTTACAACCATGATAGTTTGGCCAAAACTTTGGACACCTTTAGCTCAAGATACAACCAATATATATACAAGCATATAAACAAAATTTCAAGTAATTGAGATCAGAAATTAGAGAGATCACTTGATAATGGTTCATCCATAAATCATAGCAGACAACCAAATTACTCGGGTTATGTACATAATATGACTGAACTTTGCCACTGTACAAATTTATGCAGCTAGATTTTGTTTTTATGGCACGCGAGCAAGCGAGCAAACATACGTCAAGATAACCCCATCACTAATATAATGTGTGGAGTAATTAAACCTATCATGAACACAGAATGACTAGTGCACAATTCGGACCCCGAAAGTATTCTCGCCACTGTACGTCACATAGAGAAACCCATCTTCATCCTTCTTCTCGTCATAGATGGTAGACATAATTGCGCCTGCAATAATCGGAGAACATCAGAAACATTTCCACAATGTTCAATGTGAGCAAATTTTAAGTTCAGTTAAAATTACTCAACAACAACACAACCTGTTGGAGGGAGGACATTGTCCACAAATATGAAAATAGCCTTCTCTGGGCTTAACTTGATTCTCTTGCGGGATAACGTAAACAAATTGACCCCACAGTCAAGTCAGCTGGACGAGATACCTGTATTTCAGTCCAAGAAATCAAAAGATTAATGCATTAATTCAACAAGTGAAAAAAACCAGCTGCAAAAATTAAATTTCAGAGAAAGGCACATGCCTTAGTGAATGGTTTTTTAAGTCCAAAATAAGATCAATGGCTTTTTTACAGTCTCACATAAAATTAGTAGTAACTGCTCATATAAACCGAAACTAATGAATTCAGACTTCTCCAACCATGATTTGCAAGACCAGGGGGCAATTTAAAGTTTCATAGCCAGTCAAATAAGTTCGTACAGATGTAAATAAGAACACGTGTGAACTAAAGAAGAAGAATAGAAGGAGACAAAACAGTGCGCACTTCTTCTTATCAATGTTCGGAATGTCCGTTTTCTCAGCCTTTTCCACAATAACCTTCAAAACATTTAAAAAATGTTTTACGTCAGCTTAAGGTTTAAAAAAAATACAGGAAGATGCTTAAAAACTAGACCCAGGGGAATAGAAAACATTACAGCTAAAAAAAGGGAACTTTCCAATTTCTAATTTAAGTACTTATGCCCACTAAGCATTTGACAGTAACTTCCAATAACACTTTGATGCCTGGGAAATAATTCAAAATGCAAAGCACCTAAATATTCTGGCGTGAATAACTGCATATAGTGCATATAGTTTGTACCCCCCCCCCCCCCCCCCCAAAAAAAAAAAAAGGAAAAACTGCACGTAGCAAACAACTCCATTGCCATTCATCAACACTTACTACGTCTACAATAACACAACTAGCCAATTG
Source organism: Houttuynia cordata (assembly GCA_039654745.1). NCBI lineage: Eukaryota > Viridiplantae > Streptophyta > Magnoliopsida > Piperales > Saururaceae > Houttuynia > Houttuynia cordata. Next base: position 27,743,932 of record CM077505.1, read on the forward strand.
ATCTAATATATTTGCAACAGATTATTTTCAAAAAAATTCTATGCATACAAGTGGAAATCAACTCAATCTACAGCACACTGATTAACGAATATATAGCCCTACACACATATTAAGTACCAATACATAGTACCTAAAGACTTAAGTTGTAATGCAATTTCATTGGTCAAACTTATCAACTGTGCAAATGATAGCCACACAAAAGGACTACTGATATTCTGACATGATCATCATTTTGCAAAAATAAGCAAGAAGAATGATGTATAATTCTTTATTACAAGAAGATGTGGACTATCTATGATGCATCCTCATATAGAATGCCTAAAAATCCAGTTGTGACTATGTATTATGATCATGAAATCTCTATTCTCAAATATATACTCCGGAAAGAGGGAGTAATGAGCAAGAAACAGACATAAAACAGAATAGTGGGCATTATTTTCAAATTCAAAAAATCCCAGCTTTTCTTTTCGGAAAAGCCACAATTTACTAAATACAATATTTGCTAACAGTGGCTTATGACAACAAAACTTGAGAATGTGCAAAGAACTCCACAGAAGTGGAAATGCAGTAAAAATTAGCAGGGCCTATTACAAATTAATCCAGTAATATCACTTCATAATCAGTTGAGTGTTTCATGATGCAAGTAAATACAGCCAGAAAGTTAGTAGGCCCAAATCAAGTTCACCTGCTAGCATATCTGCCCCTTAGTACAAAAGAAACGATAACCAATTCAACAATACAAGCACAATAATGTTCAGGTTTGTATGTTACAGGAATCCTATCCGGGTACTTCTCCCTGATCCTAGCTGCTTCAGCGCGCCTCTTCTCTGCAGAGTACAAAGAAAAAGGAAAATAAGCAACTGACACAGCACTTTCTGCTTACTCGTATATCATCCATATACAGCCTACTAGACAACCAAAGACTTTGGCAGGTAACACTAAAAAGAAAAGTATCCGTCACCAAGAAAAACAGAAACCATACCGAGGTCATGCTCCTGCTTGAAGTAACTTCTCGCCATTCCACCTGCAAAACATACGAAGCAATGTCCCATTCAAATTCCGAGCTTCTAAAACATAATAATAAACAAATAAAAACTGCAGTTTCCATTTTTCCAATTAATCCCCAGACACCCAAAATTTCAAAACAAGAATGCAATAAAACCAAGAAAACAAAAGTGGATAAGCAATCCTGTGACACTTCCAAGCATGTCAAGAAAGCTAATTCCAAAATCCCAAAATTCCTCAACCCACTTACATACTGAACAAAGACAGTAAGTTCAAAGTACGTAAGAGTGAAAGTACTCCGACCGTCCTCTGGAAAATAGGACAGTCCCGTTTTAGCTGCTCCATACGGTCAATTTAAGTGGATTTTGAACCACTTCCCACCCCCCCAGTCGGGTTTTCCACCATTTAATAAGAATCAGCATTTTTCCAGATGGGCATCTAAAACAGGACGGAGGGAGTACACAAAAACCCACAACTTTCAATCGCATAATCACACCTTAAAAACACAATAACAATCAAACAAGCCCTAGCCCCCAAGAACAAAATCAACTCTATCTTAAACCACCACACATAGAAGGCAGTTCATCAAACCAATCCAAGCACAACAATTACATTGAATTGCCCTAATTACACAATATTACAGCCAAATCAAGAGCAATAGATTACAGACAAGGGAGAATTGCAAAGAGAAATTGATGGAATGGAATAGAGAGATTGGAAAGAGGAGGGAGAAAACCCTAACCTTTGGGGATTGAGTTGGAAAAAGATGATCGCTTTTTTGGGGGGATGGAAATCGGAAGAGATACGACGCGCGACTGAGATCCGTTCCTATTTATAGGAAGCTAGGATGGAGTGGAGCTCGCAGAAATTCCGGGACTGAGTTTATCGGTCCCATTTTATCTGTCCGTGTCCGTGTCCGCTTAAAAAAAAGGCAAATTGCACTTGACCTTTATGTACTGTGATCAATGAATTTTATATCGGATATCGGTATCGTATCGGTCGGCCGAAGGGACAAAATATCGGAGATATAACGAAGATATTTCTAAAATAATATTGATGGTCAAAAACTAATTTTTACCATATATTTTCACAATCTAACTTCTAAAATGAGTTATATTAATTTAGACAAATAAATGAATAATAGATTTAAAAATATGTATATTAGGATGGGAAACAAATGGGAAAGTTACTTTTTTTCCTTTTTAAAAAAATAATTTCCTTTTTTTTGAATTTTTTTTTTTAAATAGCAATATATTGGTCTCGCCGAAAAATCGACGATATTCTAAAAAAGAGGAAATCGATATTTAGACGTATCGATTTATCGGGTGGGACCCGATATCGATATATCAGCGATGAATTCCTTGATTGTGATTACACTTGGCTTCGATGACTTGTGACTTATACTATGAGACAACTTTACCCCTTCTCTTTACTAATAAATTCACATTCTTCGTCCATTCGTTATCCCCCTCTTTACACTTGGCAAGGCAATGCACATAAACTGTTAATATATTACTCAACAATAGTAATGCTTCGGGCTTGCTTTCCCCTATGCAAGAAAAGTTATCTACTTGGCATGGTCTTCATGGCTGCCATAGACCCTAAAACTAAAATTGAAATAAACATGGTTGGAGTTATCACAGGTAAAATTATTTGTTAATTAAGTTGCATATGGGTTACCTGCATAGTTTCCTAATTCGTAAGGGTTAAGTGCAATTTCACTATAATTCATAGGGGTCAAGTGCAATTTACCATTTTTTGTATTAAAGTTGGACATAATTGGTATAGCCAACTTAGCGGATATGGTATACAAAGAGTGGGGGAGGCATTTTGTATCCATCCATATGAGTCATCGATCTTCCATATCCATGGGGCACACTCATTAACTATGCGCTCCTTTTTGCTGGATTGCATAGTTAATCTGTGTGTGTGTTGTTTCTAATGATCTCGATGACCATACAATGGCATTTGGAGGTGGATAAAAAATACTTGGAACATGAGATTATCAATTTGGAACATAAAGTGTGTCATACGATCTCCAAAATTTTGTCTAATATGCTTCACATTTTCGGAAAAGCACAACTCCAATGAATAGTGTGGGTGACTAATTTCTCAATTCTATGACTTCCAAAATTTTATAAATTTCATTTGTGTCATAGTATATATTTTATCCGAAAAATTTATTTGCATCATAAAACTATATCAATTCAATTTTAATTGAGACTGCTACATAATTGATCAATTTTATTAAGATATGGTGTTTATGGTAAAATCCTAAGCTTTGAGCATAGAGCATGACTCTAGATGCAGCGCAAGAAGCTCCGAGAGGGAGAGGCAGGGCTCTCAGTGCAAGCCTCCTATCCTGAGCGGAAAAAACATCTTTCGAATGAAAATAATTAAGGAGCGCTACTATTAATTTTGGTACGTATTTTTCTTTTACTAATTGTCTCGATTAAGCCATTTTGGGGTGTGAAAAAAAGCAAAACATCCACAGTGGATGTTTGACTTTTACTATTCAGGGGCCGTTTGGGGCGTGGTAAAGCCAAAACATCCAGTGTGGATTTTGGATGTCCACTGCAGCGTCCATATTTTTTCCAACATCCACCCTAAACACCTCAGGGAAAAAAGTTGGATGCTATAGTGTTGCAAAACATCTACACTGGATGTTTTGCTTTTAATCACGCCCCAAACGGCCCCTCATTTCCTATTTTTTCACTTTCAGTGTGAAATACGTCATGAGGAGTTTCAGTTAAAAGTGAAAAAAAGCACGAAATAAATAGTGAAAGTGAAACATCCACGATGGATATTTTGCTTTTTTTCACGCCCGGAACGGCCCCTAAAAGTAACCGGAGGGATAAACTTTATCCCATTTTGTCCGTCCGTGTCCGCATCCAGCTTTATAAGAAAAACAGCCGAGCCAGTCTCCCTCGGCCTTGCCCATCTTTTTATTGGATAATTAGGCCTTGCCCATCTTCCCTCTCTCTTCGTCGTTAGCGCTCCCCGACGGCGCACGAATTGCTTCAAAGTTTGTTTTTTTCTTTCTTCACAGGTACATCTTCCTCTTCTTCTCCTCTCTACCTTCACAGCACTGTCTTTCCATGCTCACAAACGCAATTAAAAACAATGCCCTACAGACTTGCTGGAACGATTTCAATTTTACCCTCTCTAATTACTGCTTACATGAGCCAGAAGAACAAAGTGGTATTTTTGTGGAATTTAATGCGTTTTTTTATGTTGGTTATATGCTATAGTGTATTTAACTTGATTTGAGCTAATGAGCTTTCTGTAATTTATGCTTGGCAATTTAGTCATTATTGGGTAGTTAGTTTAGTAACTGCAAATTGCAAACGAGGCAGGCTGATTTATGCTAGACCAAATTTTGTGAAAGCAGTTTCTTTTTAGATGTAAGATTTGGTATTCATGATATAGAGAAAATGGTTTGTCAATAGGATAGAAATTCTTTACTAAATTGATGTAAATGCTGGTTCTTTAGGTAGATTTAATTTTATAACTAATAGAATGCTAATTTTGGAATTTCACCAATGAGGAAAAGGGGAAAGAGTTATCCATGAGAGAATAATTGAATTTTCCTGTAGATGGTTGCCTATATGTGATGTCCATTTAGGTTTACATGTTCGTCATGTCTGCCCCTCCCATGCTGATAAGAATCTGACATGTGTGTATCAATGCCCACGGCGGTCATGGGGCATAGCTTTCGATTTCAAAAGAACATAACTGTTAAGGGGAAGCCTGTGCAATGATAATGTTATCAGTATACCATGTATTTAGTTTTGAAGAGAATTTTGGATTTTTAATATTTTATGCCTGGTCGCCCCCCTCAGTTTGATTTTGTAGTAGTGACGATGACAATAATGTTGTTTTTCTTCTTCAGAGCAAGCTCGTGGAGGACCTTTTAACCCCCTTACAGAAGTTAAAGCTGAAATCATTCTAAAGATGTCCATGGAAGAGGAAGAAAATGCTGCAGAGCTTAAGATTGGAGAAGGTTTTACCCACATTAACCTTCTTCCTTTTTGTCTTTGTACTATCCCCTTTCTTCTTGCGTTTATTGTGCCTTATCCAGTCTCTCTTTTTCTTCATAGTAAACAATTTAATTTATGTACCCTAAAATGGTCGACTCAAAATATAGAACTTCATAGTTGCTGACCACTCTAATCCGATTTAGGTCCCCATGGATCAAATGAAGTTTTTGGAAAATATATTTTGTTGTTGTTTTGTTCTTTATTGTTCAAGGCTTTTTAGGAATATTTTCTCATTGATTCTGTTTTACCAGAATTTTTGAAGGCGAAGTGTTTGATGAATTGTGAGGTGGCACTGATTCTAGATCGTAAATTTGAGCAGCTTCAGCAGATGTCTGATGATCCCATGAACCATGTTTCTCAGTAAGTATAGAGGCATGCATTTGTTCAAAGTGTGTGTCAGATATAAACTTGTGTGTTTGTTTCCGTATTCTTATTGCCTTTCTTTTGCTTACTTGTAGTTTCACTAAAAATGTTTTTTTCTTGATTATGCTCTTGTAAATTATTGTTGAAATTCTTTTGTGCATTTGCACTTCCCTATACAGGGTGTTTGAAAAGTCTCTTCAGTATGTGAAGCGATTTAGCCGTTACAAGAATCCCGATGCTGTTAGGCAAGTCCGAGAGTATCCTTTTAATTTGTCAAAACAATAATTCTGCGTGTCGGGCTGTCTTTTACTCAGACTTAACTATTTTAATATGGTTTAGGCTCATATGTTTTTGGTCTTCTGAGAGTTTAATAAGAGACTTGAATTAAAACCAAAATGCTCGTAGGGTCCAAGAACCTGCAGGTGAAGTAAAAGTAGTCAGTGAATTGGCATTGCTATAACTGGAATCATTAGATAAATTTCCATTCAGCAATGGGAACAACACTATATATGTCTGACATCGACAGTGTGATACTTAACTGGCATACAGAATTCTTAGTCGGAATCAGTTGGCTGAATTTGAGGTAGTTTCTTGTAAATATCCGTAAATTGAATTCTATGTTTTACAAAATCGAACAACCATCAATGCTGATTTGATGTTTTTTTTTGTAGCTTTGTGTTCTCGGCAACCTTTGTCCTGAAACAGTGGAAGAAGCCATTGGTTTGGTCCCTTCTCTCAAGGTATTTTCTTTTACATGTATGTATATTTTAGTTAGTGTTTGCCAGCATTCTGGCATTCCTTGTCTTTTTCTTTATGAATCAGATTTTGTAGTGACTAAAGGGAAATATTTTGTGTATATTTTGATTTTTATAGATTCTGTTTCCAGGGTAGCTAGTTTAATGTGTGTTTGTGCATAATATGCATGTAGACAGACAAAAATCTCAAAAAATAGGAAACAAAAAAGTTTCTGACATGGATGGTCAAGGGTCAAATTAAGGGTTCGGTTTATAGAAAGGGATGAGGAAGATGGTGAAATTGAATGGAATGGAGATGAGTATCAGATGAAAGAGAATGAGGACAGGATGAAATAGACAAAGAATTTGGGACGAATGGAGAGGGATAAAGAGTAATATTAATATGGGACAATCCATTTTTTGTATGAAAATAAGACGGAGGGAGGGAAGGGAAGAAATGGCAAGTGCTTTTACTGCTTAGAAGGAATAAGCAAAAGGTAGATTACATATTTTCTAATGCGATGTGTGGAACATGGAATGCCAGCTCGCCGATATATCGGTATCGGACACAAACCGATACTCCGATACCATTAAGTATCGAATTTTTAATTTTTTCCAAATATCGCCGATATATCGGTTTTATCGGCCTTTTTTGAAAAAAAAAATTTTTGAAATTTTTTTTTTTTTTTTTTGGGAAAAAAAAACTTTCATGTTTGTTTTCTATCCTTTTATGCATATTTTGAAATCTATTCATTGTTTAAATTAGTATAACTTATTTTAGAAGTTAGATTTTGAAAATATATGATAAAAACTAGTTTTTGACGACCGATATTTTTTTACACAATATCTCCGATATATCTCCGATATTTCGTCTCTTAGGCCGACCGATATTTTACCGATATCCGATACGACATTCCATGGTGTGGAAAAGAGAAATAAAATAATAAAAATGTGCAGAGCTGCTAGACCCCTAAAACTAGGGAGAAGCATTTAGGGGCTGTTTGGGAGGCCATTTGATGATTGTAGGAAAGTTAAAGTTTTTCATTTTCATTTGATGATCGTAGCATGGGTTTTGGGGATTCAAAAGGGAGACATGAATGATGGAAGGGTAATTATGGTCATTCGTCATGAGATTCCCATTTAAAAACACATTACACATTTGACAAGTGAATGTCCTCATGAGGACATTCACCTTGGGAATAAAAATGACCATTATGATCATTCACCATGTGAATGTAAATGTGCCTCCCAAATGCTTTTTAGTGGGAAATGGTGGGAAATGAAGTGGGAAATGGCCTCCCAAACGGCGTCTTAGTAAGGCATTTTTATGTTTCAAGTCTTGTGAATCAGGAAGTTAGCTTTGGACTTATGGTAAAAAATAGTTAAGCTGGATGAAAACCAGCTTATTGCGTAAAAATCACACTGGTATGCTTGTAAGTTCGGCTAATTGTTGAATCATGCCAGCAAGGAGGCTGGGTTGCACTTTAAACAGGTAAGTCTGGGCTTCTTTTAAACATTGTCATTTGAATACCGTAGGCCTGTTTTTGCGTAAAGATAGCTTAAACATCAATGGCTGATTATTATAAGCATGTTGTGCTAACCACTCTTACTGTTCTGTAATCCTCACTATTCACCATCTAAACTTTTTACATGTATTGAGCTTGCAGAACAAAGGACGTTCTCTAGATGATGAGGTTATTGAGAAAATGTTGAATGATCTCTCTCTAATTAAGAAATTTGAGTAAATATGGACGTGGGAAGGTCTATGAACTCTTTGTAATTCAAGAAATGATCATGTTTGTGTTCTAGAGTTGTATGAAATAATTTCCTCGAACACTTGTATCTCTCTCTCTTGATCAATTATGGACAAGTCAATTGAAGATGCTTTGAAGCAGCATACAACGTAAGAAGGTTACAAAAAAGGGAAGAAGATTTCTGGCAGAGAAACTTATGTACCATGATAGCATTGTTAAATGCCTTATCCAAGGGCTGCAACTCGTCTTCGATAGAACAATCACTCGAGTACTCCTAATTTAAATAAGGTTCTAAATTGGAATCGCTTTGTCATTAAAGATCCGTTTGGAATCGCTTCTCCCAAGTTCATCACCTATAAGAATAAAGAATGATACACTGCTAAAAAGTGGCACTGCTGAAAAGTGGCATCCATTTAGCAGCAAAATTGTACAATGTTTCACCATTGGATATGGAGGTTTTGACATATTACCTAGCCTGGAATGTTTTTTCAGTCTCATGCAAGATTACTTAGTTTCAGTACTTGGTCTTCTTATTTTGCTGTCTTGAAACCCTAAACCCGACTTTTTCTATATTACATGGCTATTTAGTCCGAACACACGACTTTGCCCTCGCCCCTTCATGCATCCTCCCCTGCCCTCAGTTGCGCCATTTAGTCTGCCTTCAATCGTGCCCCTTCACACATCTTTCCCCTGCCTTCATCACGTCGTATTCTGTAAACATTCGAATCAGGCCCGCCATCAGCCATGCTGTAATGGAAGAAATTGTTGTTTATCTACAATACGATGAAGTATTTGGAAGTGTTCATAAGTACATAGATAGGAAAGTGAAGCTGATGAGCATTGACAGACTGGTGAAGTTTGGAGATCTATTGATTCAAGTCGAAAAAAGATTACGATTCAAGTCTGCAATAGGCGCAACCTATCCCTCAAATATCAAGTTTTGTCAGCATCTCCATGCATACCATACGTCATGGGGGATGATGAAGATCTAAAAAATGTCATCAACATTCATAAGACAGAAAGGAGGGCAATGTTAGAGTTGTATGTGGAGAGAACTTCCAGTGTTAATAAGGAGAGGATATCTCCATTAGATCAACTTATTCATTTGACATTCAATCATCGGGAAGTGAAGAAAGAAAACAATCGAAGCTTGTATTTAGAACAGCAAGGTAAGAACACAATTTATCATCATATGTGACACGACTTTTTAAGATATCGTGCCCTTGATTACATGATAGCACGACTATCGTGCATTGCTATTATGTAATCAATAACACAATAACAAGGATATGGTGTTCTCGAATACACGATAGCACTTCTATCGTGTATCCGAGGGCGCAATAGGAGTGCACAATAGTCATGCTATCGTGTATTCGAGAACACAATATCCTTACCATCGTGTCCTCGATTACACGATTACACTATAGCACCATTATCGTGCACTACTATCGTGTAATCAAATACACGATAGCAAGGCCATTGTGTCATTGAATAGACGATTACACAATAGCGGTGCTATCGTGTATTCGATTATACGATAGACTTCTATCGTGTAAACAAATGTCACATCCTTCCTTTTTTTTTACAAGCCAAACTTCATAAGAAGCCAAATAAGCTTTAAATAAAGCCCATCTCAAACATTGGGCTTAGGAATCTTAGTGGACTTTATTTGATATGCCCATTATGCAATCCATTGCTGATATGATCGTGTCCACGAAACCCAAATTACGGTGGAACTGCTTGTTACGTGTTTTATACACTTAGAATCCATTTTTTTTTACCATTGCTATTTTTTTATGCTATATGAGTACATTCTCTCTAGTCACTTTTAATAGAGACAATTACAAAAATATGTGTAACAAAATTAAATCATACTGTTCATATAATTTCCGACGAGTATGATTTAATTTTGGTACAACTATAGGCCCCACAGCCTGGTCCAACGCTTGCTCACCGGTCAGCTCAGAAAGGATGGATCACTCGCCTGTGACCAAAGAGTTTTTACTATAGGCCCCACATCTAAATAAAAATAACCATTTAAGTCACGGTCTTGATCAAAAGTTACTGGAGGGAGTATGTTTTTCAATAATACATGTCTTTTAATATAGTACATATTTTATTTGTATTAAACACATATTATACATGTTTTTTTATTGCATGCATGATTTTTACTTCTTTTAACTTCCATATTTTACTTAACTTTTATAAAAAAATTATTTTATATATCGGTTTTGTTAACGTGAAAGAGGTGTAAGCGTAGTTTTAAAATGTATAGAGGGATCTATATGCCGTTTCAACTTTCAATAATGGTAAAGATATGTAACTCCATTTCATTCTTTCTTGCAATAAACTATACATCAAGCTTTTTTGTTGGTACAAATATTCATCAAGCTGTATCTTCATGATATTCATCAAATTTTATCCGAAAAGGCTAAAACATAAAGTCAGCACTTGCCACCATCATTCTATCTTAGCAACTAGTATAATAACTATCGACCAATTGAAATATCAACACATCAATTCATTAGTTAATGATTGGCCATAATGCTCTACTGCAAGTCTACCATTTGTGATATAACACGCCCAATTCTTCTCTTCCACGATTTTAAGGATGCCTACAAAGACATCGCAAAGTCCTCCATATGCTGTTGCTTACTATAGTCAGATCAGACTAACATGCATACTATGAATAATTATTGCTTAATTACTAATGATTAGTCAAATCCTTTTAGCAATAAAACAGAAAAGTGGGTCTTCTTATATGAATTCCCTCACTCTTCCTCAAGGGTAATTGTTGGTCGTAGAAGATTTATATAGCTGAGATTACAGTGCAAGCTTTTGTTAGGGAACAAATTGCTTTGCACCATTTTCATGTCTATTATCTTCAATGATATTCTCCAACCTCAAGGCCTAGACCTTCTATCTTCTCTATGTGGAACTTGATGAGAGTCACAAAAAGTGTACATATAGTAAAAAAAAGGCTTAAAGGAGAACCTAGAGCTGTATTTATACCTAATCCATTCTTAGTCATACCTCATTATTCATTAAGAATGCATCCTAGATTATTAATCATTAAGGATGTATCCTAGTATTATTTAAGCCTAATTTTGTCATATGTTCTACACCAAGTCTATAAGTTTTTTAACTGATCGAGTCTTGCAAGTAGGAAATTCATGTTTTGTTTAGTACAATTAACAAGGGAAGGGAGTAACTCAATCAACAAGCTAGAGAAGACCATCCAAACAAGGGAAATAAGATTGATGAGGAACGTCGACGCTTATGCTGGCAAGTTAATCTAACAGTTCAAGCAAAAATCATCCAAAAGAAAGTCTTGCATCCTCTTTTTCCTGCCCATTCTTTACGTGTCTAAGCTTCAATAGATGAAGCTTTTCTTGCTTTTCCATTCGGTGTTGATGTGCTTCATGACATCTCGTGGTAACCATCAATTGATTGGTTGCGTGATGGGCTGATACAATGTATTAATGTACAGCTCAGAGTGGGCTTACTTCATATCTTTCTTTCCGGGCAAAGAAGTTGTTTGATTTCTTTTTAAAAAATAGTCTATTATTGGCACTGTGTTACAGATCAATGTGCAATAATTCCTTTATTTAAGAGATAACATGAAGAAACTGCGAGGTAGGATATCATTTAATGGAGATGTCACATTACCTTGCCCTTTTTACATGGACAACAATTGTGACCATCTTCGTGAATTACTTCCTCTTGTGTGATATTTACTAATAATAGATTGTACACTGAAAGAAGTTGACGTCAAAAAAGAAACGACAGTATGTTTTGCTTACATGACTCAATTTGTCAAGAGAAAAATCTAGACATTTGAAGTGGTCAGTCCTTTTCACGTTTTTTAAATGGGTACATGCTGGCCACTTATATCTGATCAAAGTCCAAGCACCTAAAGGAGACCTTACAGATTGACAACATAAGAAAACCCGTAGAAAGAGACACACCTAGAGTCCCTAGAGTTGTTTAACCTTCTTCAATTAGAACTAATCGAGGACAAAGGCTGACAGACAATAACTGACATTAGACTGACAGACAATAACTGTTCTTTTTCATTATGGTACGCACGCAAACAATAACTGTTGATGGTGCACCCTGATACTTGAACTAAAACACAAGAAGAACTTTACAAAGGGACGTTCATGAATTTGGGGGCAAATTCAGTTAAATTTGGAGATAATTAAGTAAATCTTGTTTGGTTCATGAATTTGTGCCTCAAACGGGATTCTCCCTCAATTCAAGCTTAGGGGTTGTTTACTTGGTGAATTTGGTTTCAAATTAAGCATGAATTATGAGAGAATAGTCTGAATTATGTTTGGTTTAAAAATTTAGACTAAATTTAAAATTTAGGCTGAAATCATGGTTTTCAAACTCGGACCGGCTTGACCGGTTTAACCTGGTTCGACTTGAGTCGGTTATCTTTTCGAGTCGAGTCAGCCAGGTAGATTGACCTGGCTGGGTCATTATGCTTAATTTGCTAATCTCCACGTGAGGAGATTCACTAAATTAAGAGTAAATTATGATTTTTCAATTCAACAACAAAACTACATTCCTATTTTACACCACTTCAGCCTAAATAAATTCCCTCTTAATCAAGACTCATATTTATTAAAATTTACCAACCAAACAACACCTTAATTTATGAATCTTCTCATGACAAGATTGAATTGTAAATTTTCACTTAGGGGCCGTTTGGGGCGTGATTAAAAGCAAAACATCCAGATGGGATGTTTTGCTACACTGTAGCATCTGGATATTTTATATATCCAGCTGAAATACCTCAGGACGTGTTTCAGCTGGATGTAAAAATCCACCTAGATGCTACAGTAGATATCCAGAATCCAGTCTGAATGTTTTGCAATAATCACGCCCCAAACGGCCCCTTAAGCAATTAAACGACGTTCGTATTTTACACCAATTCAACTTGAATAAATTCTCTCTTAATTAAACGTTAAATTCATTAACATTCACTAACCAAGCTGCCATAAGTGATCGTCGCATGAATCAAAATTTGACAGGCTACCAAGTGGTCGGTCTTGGATAATGAAGAATGCCTATCAATGTTTGATCTTCAGTTTGCACTCGCACCCATATATACATATACATATGTACACTCCCATCACCATATATGTGATGTGTATATACACAAGTTGCCCAAGTTGTTCAATGGGCCACAACATAGATATTGGTGAATTTCTCTGATCACCAATGTTTTAAGGACTTATCGATTACTCTTAAAACCACAAAAAAACCGAATCAAGATGTCTCACAAAACAATGGACAATCGAGATTTTGTTATCCCTCTGTCCCCTATAATGCGATCGATAAACGAAACCAAAGTAGAGTCTGCACTTTCAACGCCTGCCGCCCTAACCGTCTAGAGTGGTTGGAGAAGGTTCAAAACTTGAGCTCAATTCATGCAACCGTAATCAACGCCCATGTGCCTTTGAGTAGTATAAGATACAGGCTTTGTTTTGTTCTTTGACACCCTATAATCATATGTAATATGCATGCCTTTGTTATCCAATCCAAAACAAAGTACAATATCTTATTTCTGTGTGTTAAGAGTGTCCCTTGTGTGGTTTTGTGTTGGCGAATAGGAACTAAGAAGTCTTGTGAGGAGAGAAAAGAACATGCCTCCATCGTCCCTTTCGAGCAGCAAAGGAGCAGATAGGAAACAAAATAGCAGCAATGGGGTGTAATGAAAAATATATAAAAAAGGTGTATAAAAAAATATAAAAAAGGTTTATGTGAGGGGTGGCAACTGGCAAGCAAGAGAGAGAGAGAGAGGTTGGGCGTTGTCAGCCACCACATGGGGATGGGGATAAACAAAAACCTCCATTCTAAAACGTCCAAATCATGGTTTCCTGAACAATTCAATCCCTAAGTATTCTCTTTTGTTTTGTGTTTTTGCACTAATTCAATCGCTAAGGTTAGGGTGGATGGATTATTCAGCGCACAGAGCATGCTACATCAATGGTGCACTTGCCAATGAAAAATCCCCACGTAGGATGTTAGAAACAGCTGTTCATGGACATTTGGTCAGGCGCGAAACCATGGGCATCCCCAGCACACTGAGGCCTCTCATTCCCTCAATTGTTTAATTCAAGCATATTAATTATTATCTTAAAGCCAAAATGATTATGCCTAAATAAGAAGGCAACATGATGAGGACAGGTACATGGGCATTGTCCATTAACAATCACTAATCCAAATTGACACACATATATCTCAATGTGGAAACCCATCATTGCCCATTTCCATTCCCTAAAGAATGTCAAAAGACCTACCTGCGTTAGTTGCTCTTTGTTCATCTTATAGTAGCTGAGGATAGAGCATTTGCTCTTGGGTCTTTGTGGACTCGAACAAAGGATTATTAGTGGTTGGTTTTGATAAGACTAATGATGGCTAATTGGGCCACTAAAACGCCTGGCCAGTGAGTGAAACGCTCGTCTTTACGCTCAATAGTACACATATTACACTACAACATGTGACATGATTGACACGAAGTCCCTACTAGACCTAGTTGCTTTCCACTTCAAATTGTGGAGGCCCATGTGACCCAAAAGCTTATGAGAAGCCATGGGGGCCGAAGTCTACCCAGTATGGGTGGGACTTACTAAATTGAACCAGGCAGTGTCCCCAAGGCACAGATAAAATCTAGATATCTACTAGAAAACCATAGGTTATATCAGCATTCATGCAAAGGACAAAGGTACCATGGCTATGATGACAATAGATCACCTCAAATCACGGATGACTGACGGATTATAGATAAGGGCTAGACATGTATATATGCACGAATTTACTTAGTCTACATTCTTTCTAAGCAGCTCCCCAAGAGTAATTAAGGGTTAAAGTACAGGAAGAAGTCATCCGGCGTGAATTAACCCATTTGCCTCTTGTACACACCATTGGATTGAAATCCAACAGCCTGTGACATTGTAGCGCACGCCAACACAAGTGAGGGACTCTTAGGTTTAACAAGGGATGGTGAAGTCTTGGACTTATTTTTGTACTTGGACATTGTTTTAAATTGAAAGTCTTGGACATTGACGGCAAGGGATATAATAAGTGAAACGATCAAGGTTAGTGTTGGAAACTGGAGGGTTATAAGGGTCAGTTTAGATTAGTGGATAATCATTTGGTACATAATAATCTATTAATTCATGATTTTTTTTATCAAGGGTAGTGTTGGAAACTGGTGGGTTATAAGGGTCAGTTTAGATTAGCGGATAATCATTTGGTACATAATAATCTATTAATTCATGATTTTTTATCAAGGTTAGTGTTGGAAACTGGTAGGTTGTAAGGGGCAGTTTAGACTAGCCGATAATCATTTGATGCATAATAATCTATTAATTTTTGATCTTTTTTGTTTCTTCCACTGCAAAACCTCATTTGCATTAACCCCCAACTGTTGATTCATTGATTAATCCAAGTAACTGGTAGCTTCTTTTAGTTTTAATCTTTGGTAGCTTTGCTTCTCTTATTATAAGCCAAGCATACAATAACTTTATTTTATTTATTAAATATATTAGTTTTAACACTCCCTTCGTTCCAAAATATAGTGTCCATTTGAGAAAATTCTCATTTTTATTGGACCATGAAGCCCACAAGGAAGTCATGTAACTTCTTCTCCTTTATATCGCATCCAACTCTTATGCTTATTCACTAACCAAGTTCAAGTCAATCCTTCTGGCTCTCTTCCAATCTTGGAAAGAGGAAGTTACGTGATTTGGTAAAATATACATAATATTATTTTATAATTATGTACATAATATTTTGAAACAATAAATATTTCCAAATGTACAAAGTATTTTAGAACGGAAGGAGGGAATATTTGTTTATTGAGTTTCATTTTGCATATCAAAGCTTAAAAGATCTTTATAGGCATAAAATCTTTTATGATAATTAATAAAAGTGAAGGAACTTCAATCACATAGATCCAAGTTGTCAGATTTAAAGAATCTTGTTTATATAATAATCTCAAACGTCGGATTTAGATCCGGTGGCGAGTGTTAATCTGGCACAGTCAGGTTTGAATCACTCCCCGCTCTGCACACTACCAGATCTTAATCCAACAGTCTAGATCGTCTCTCCCCATGCAGATGAGCGTGAGCGATGGCTCGTATAATCTTTTTGCATATTTAGATTTTCCTGCGGGTTTGTAGGATCCCCGCGAATGGTGATCCACTTGGGACTATGGTCTTTTCAAGTTAATGTGGTGCCCACAGGAAAAATATCACATACTATATATCATTACCACTTAGAGGTTAGGTGGATCACATGTTTAGGTGCTCACCTTCTTCATTCAACACAAGCGGGCCCAATATCACTGGCTCGCTCGCTACAACGCTCGCAGTACGCACGCTATCGAAATTTTTTTTTTCTCTTTTTTATTTTTTATGTGTTACGTGAGCTCAGCAAGCGCTACAATTGCCGTACTATCATGTCGTCGACGACTTTGCTTTTGAAAAATGTTTTATTGACCAAGTTTGAGGACCAGATTAAATGACCCCATGCCACCTTGGCATGGTCCTCAAACTTGGCCATGCTAGACGCCCTCTCATTTGACAGTTTTGCTATAAGCAAAAGGACAATTAACCAAATTATCAAGAAAATTTACTCCCCTCATCCAAGGCTGTTTGGTTGGTGAATTTAATAAATCTAAATTTTAATTAATACAAAAAATAAGCTGAATTGGTACAAAATAGGAATGTCATTTGGTTGCTGAATTGAAATTTTAAAATTCAATCATAATTTGGTGAATCTCCTCAGATGAGATTCACAAATTAAGGCTGATTTGGGGGAGAATCATTTTCCAGAATAAATTTTAAATTGGACAGTGATAAACCTACATCAATTTTCCTACAGCATTGATATGTATGTCAATGAGTAGAAAACTGATGTATAAATATTATTTTCCTTTTAAATTCAACCTAAATTCATGAACCAAACGTAATTTACTTAGTTATCTCCCAATTCAGGCTGAATTTGCAGCCAAATATATGAACCAAACAACCCCCAATTGAACTTATCTAGATTAGATAACCAAATGAATTGATTATAATTTAATTTGGTTTTCTAATCCAGACAGGTACTTTTGAACGGATGGACCATAAAAAAAGGGCACGTGACCATTTAGACTTGAACTAACTGGAGAACCAGACAGGACGAATCGTTTTGAGGACCAATTTCCCGAAGTTGACTCGAGGACCAACCTGTTTTAGTGGCTGGCTTGGGTTATTATAGGGTAACCGTCCGGGTCAATCAGGTGAACCTATATTACATTGTAACTAAGGGGCCATTTGGGGCGTGATTAAAAGCAAAACATCCAGATGGGATGTATTGCTTCACTGTAGCATCCAGGTATTTTATATATTCAGCTGAAACACCTCATACGTGTTTCAGTTGGTTGTAAAAAAAATATGGATGCTACAGTGGATGCCCAAAATCCACTGTGGATGTTTTGCAATAATCACGCCCCAAACGGCCCTTAAGTTAGCATAGAATACCGTTCTAAAAAAGCACTTCATCTTGCCTAGTCAAAGCAGTTTGGTCCGAACGCGGCCATTCTTAGGATGATTCGGCACAAGGTACCTCCTCCTTCAAGGCCACAAGGTTAAGTTCATGGTGGATTCCCTAGGGTGACTCTTCTTAGCTGGTGGGCTCATTTCATTAAGGTGGGAATATGTATGTGTTTATGGTAGAATTTGTGGAGGTTAGGTGGGCATGGGCAGAGAAGTTGGCCGAAGGACAGAAGACTAGGGAGGGAATTCTCAATCATGTAGATAGGAGGTGCAAGGTTAATGTGATGTAGACGGTAATCTACATGTAATTCCATTATAGGAGAAAAGAGAAAAATAGTAGGATTAGGGCTAAGAGACTAGATTAAACTAAATTAGAAAATAACTATTCTATTGATCAATTATAATGAATTAGGGAAGACCATTGACATATTTGTAGACTCTAAACTATATTCTAAACTATAATCCTAATTGACATAGGAGATTAGTCCTAGGAATCTAACTAATGAAGGAAAACAATAACTTATAGAATTATAATTAGAGTAAGAAACTAATGAGACGGGTTATAACAGAATGAGAGGGATTTTAGAAGCGAGAGCCGTTCCATAAGAATATAATTGAGATGATGATCCTCCTATTTTCTTTTGTATTATTTTTATCAACTTGGCCAATTCTTTGTTGATTGCACAAGTCTCTTAATATAAAGAGACCTAATTTAGCATACCCAAAAGGTTTTAAAATAAGGTTTTAAAATAAGTAGGACTAAGGCAGAGTGCATGGAATTTAATTTTAAGGAATGTAGAACGATAGATAGAGCCTTAGTTGAAATAAATGGGTAAGAAGTGTCAAGGTATGATCAATTCCGTTACGTAGGATCCATTATCCATAAAGAAAGGGATATTGATAGTGATGTGGTGTATAGGATTAATGCGGGGTGGGTAAAGTGGATGACAGCCTCGAGAGTATTGTGTGATAGGCGTGTGCTAAAAAGGCTTAAAGGCAAGTTCTATAGGACAGCCATTAGGCCGACAATACTCTATGGAGCGGACTGTTGGGCACCAAAGAGGAGTAATATAGATAAGTTGAATGTAGCCGAAATGAGAATGTTAAGGTGGATGAGTGGGATAACTAGGAGAGATAGGCTTAGAAGGGATATGCAAAGAAGACCTTTAGATGCCCCTGTGCGAAGATTAGAAGGGATACATGCAACCGATGCTAAAAGAGGGAGAAGGAGACCTAAGAGAACTTGGATAGAATTAATAAAAAAAGATTTGACTTTACTATCTCTTACAAAAGAGGTAGCCCAAAACAGGCCTAAATATAGGAGTAAGATCCATGTCGTCGACCTCAAATAGTTGGAAAAATACGCTACTTGATTATGATTATGATTAATTTAGCATACCTAAAAGGCCTAAACTCAGCCCCGGTTTGAAAACTGAAAGAGTCTGGTATACATAGCTTACATAAGCTAATTCATCTCAAACTATTAAATTTTGATTCGATGGTGTATATGAAATCCATCTATTGTTTTACCCATTAGATTAAAATTTAACAATTTAATACTCCCTCCCCTCCAAAATATTATATATATTTAAAGATATTATTATTTTAAAATATTATGTATATTTTACCAAATCAAGTGACTTCCTCTTTATGAGAATTGAGTAGACTTAGAAGGATTGACTAGAACTTTGTTCATCAACAAGCATACGAATTGGACGGGATATTTAAAACTTTTCACCTGCTCGAAAGTACAGATTTTACTGTTTTACTTTTTCGCTATCGAGTCTCATCTCCGCCCTTCATCCCCCCCAAAATTACCCAACTACCCCACTCCTTTCCCGCCATAGTCCATCCCTCCCCCACCGACCTTTTACGGCGCAGTTTACAAACAGCGCGGACGTCGGGCTCCAAACTAAAGCTGCGTGGGTCCCGCAGACAATTTTATATCAGACCAAAATACCCCCAAACAAAACCCGAATTTCCCAGAGTCGGAGATCTAGTGAGAGAAAGTGGCTGGTAGAGAGAGAAAGAGAGAGCTTTATTAGCTTTTTTATGTTGCACGCATCCATGGGAGGGAGACCAAGGAAGCCAAGAGAGGCAGAGGCAGAGCCAGTGCCAGAGAGACCGAAAGAAGAGTCAAAGGAAGAGGAGGAGGAGGGTACGGGGGGAACTGGCAAGAAAGGCAAGGAGACAACATTAAGGAAGCACAGACAAGAGAGACCAAGAAATGGCAATGGAAGGAAGCCTGATTTGAAGATGATTAGCCTCTAAAAGATTGGATCTTTGCAGCTTCTTGAGCTTCCTTTTGCTTGTTTGTGGGAGAAGGAAGGAACGAGGTGTTTATTTTGTTTTTATGGTGTTTGGAGTTGGGGGGGTTAGATGAGGGCGATGCCCTTTAGCTTGCCGGCGGGGACGGGGATTGGTTCTGTGGTTAGAGTTGCCGGCGAGAAGGGGGTACTGTGGGAGAAGAAGGAAGGGAGGATTGAGCCGACGTCGGTTCTGGATACCAGGAGGAGTCCCAGCCCGCCTACTTCCACCTCGACGCTCTCCTGCGGCGGCACGGACTCTGCCGGCGTGGCAGCTGTTTATGAGGCTCACCCGGCCTCCCACGGCAACCGGAGCAGCAGTAGTAGTAAATGGCAGCAGCAGGAGGATGTGAGCGAAGGGAGCCGCCGCGACGAGTGGCCGTCGGACCTCCAGCCGATGCCGTCGTCGCTGGAGATTGAAGGCGGTGAAAAATGCGGGCTTGGGATGGACGATTGTTGGGAGGACATGCTGGCTGGGTCGGCGCCGTCGCCGCCTAGCAGCGGCCAGGAGCAGTCCTTCTTCCGCTGGTTCATGGGCGACATGGAGGAGCCTTCCTCAGCTATGAAGCCGCTGGGTCACGACGAGGCTGGCGGTCAGGGAGCCACCGGCTTCGGCCTTGTCGCCCCGAGCTTCGGATTTGAGCCGCCAACGAGCACTGGCCTCAACCTGCCCATTAATCCGGCGATGGCTCCTGCCACAGCTACTGAGTTCCCCACTAGAATGGTTCTTCCTCCAAATCAGACGGGCAATTTGCCAAATTTGAAGCCGCCTCAGTTCGGCACCGGCCCTACGAATCCAATCTTCGCCAATTCGGCGGCGAACAGCCACCAGATGAATCTCCAGCTGCCTCATGGCTTCTTCTACCAGCAGGATCATGACCAGGTTGACGAGAAGCCGCAGCTCCTGAATATGAACCACCATCAGTCCCATCCGACTCAGAACCAGACCTTCTTCCTCCCCTTGGCGTATGGTCAGCAGGACCAGCAGCAGCACCTCCTCCTCCCGCCTCACGCCAAGCGCCACCAGCCCGAGCCGCCCAGGCAGATCACCTCCAGAGGCGCGTTCACGGATACGGGCGGCGCGGAGCCGCTGTTCCGGAGGCATCAGCAGATGCAGCCGCAGGGGTTGTCGCATTTGTTTGTTCCGAATTCTCATCAGTTGCAGCAGCAGAGGGGTGTAGCCGGGAAGCCGGCCAAGGTGGCGGTAGACGAGGCGGCCATGGCGGCGCAGCAGCAGCAGCAGGCGGTATTAGACCAGCTCGTCAAGGCCGCGGAGCTGGTCGAGGCCGGCAACTCTGTACACGCGCGAGGGATATTGGCGCGGCTCAATCACCAGCTCTCCTCCCCAGTAGGCAAGCTCCCCCTCCTCCGGGCCGCCTTCTACTTCAAGGAGGCCCTCAACCTCCTCCTGGACCCCAATTCCGCCACCACCACCACCACCGCCTCCCCCCTACGGGACGCCGTCTTCAAAATCTACGCCTACAAGGCCTTCTCTGAAGTCTCCCCCGTCGTCCAATTCGCCAACTTCACCGCCAACCAGGCCCTGCTCGAGGCCCTCGACGGCTTCCCCCATCTCCACATCCTCGACTTCGACATCGGCGTCGGGGGCCAGTGGTCCTCCTTCATGAAAGAGATCGCCGGCCGCCTTGGTGGCGCCCCATCTCTCAAGATTACTGCGTTCCTCCCGGCCGCCGCCTCCCCCCACGACCTCTTTGAGCTCGGTTTCACCCGTGAGAACCTCTCCAACTTTGCCGCCGACCTCAACATCTCCTTCGACTTCCGCGTTGTCGTCCTCGACTCCTTGGATCCCTCCTCCGCCGCCTCGCTTCTCGGCCTCTCCGACAACGAGGCCCTCGCCGTCAATCTCCCCCTGGGGCACGCCTCCGGTCATCCTACCGCATCCCTCCTCCGCCTGATCAGACAGCTAAATCCGAAGCTGCTTGTCTCCGTCGACCGCGGGGCCAACCAGGGTGACCTCCCATTCGCCAACTATTTACTCCACTCCCTCCACTCCCACTCAGTCCTTTTGGACTCCCTGGACGCCATGAATGTAAACCCTGAGGCCGCGCAGAAGATCGAACGGTTCCTGATCAGCCCCAGAATTGAGAAAATCGTCACCGGAAGGCTTTGCGCCGGCGACAAGTTACTCCCTTGGAGGACCCTATTCGCCTCATCCGGGTTCTCGCCGGTGGCCTTCAGCAGTTTCACGGAGACGCAAGCAGAATGGCTGGTGAAGAGGCTGCAGCTAAGGGGGTTCAGCGCCGAGAAGCAGCAGGGGACGCTCTGCCTCTACTGGCAGAGGGGGGAGCTCGTTTCCGTCTCGGCGTGGAGGTGCTGAGCAAATTGGCTACCACAAGAAGTGAAGGTGCTTACTTGACTTGATTACACATTTTACTAAATGATTCAAATCCTTTGGATTTGGATACTTCTTAATGGAGACACCTTTTTTTTTACATTGTCACCTTTGTAATTTGGTCTCTGTAGGTTATCCTGATTCTGTTGCAAGCCTTGTTTATGAGTAGGAAAAAATTGGAGAAACTGGAATGCTTCTTCACTACAGCTCTTGCTTTTTCTTTTTGAGTTTCTTCTTTGGAACCATGGTTCTTATTTTGTATTATGCTGTTCTAATGGAATGAGAAGCATGGTTATGCTCTCTTTTCTCTAATTGAAATTGGTGGTGGATGTACACTTGAGAAACAAAATTGATGAAATACTTGTTGCTCTAGTTTCTAGTTTTTGCATTTGGTTTATGACACTTTAATTCTTGAACTTCATGAGATGTCAAGGAGCAAATGCTGTGTATTATGTGTTCTCATATTAAGTGCTTTTGATTTTGATCATCTGCGAAGGGGCGTTGTCATTGTATGATTAATTAATTTTTTCTACAAACTTTAGCCTTGAATTTATTTCAGTAGTCTCTGTGGTGAAAGGATATTTTTTTCCCTTCTTATCTGGAGTATAGCTTGTAGGAGGTGGAGTATTCATCTTGATCATGCATATCAAACATGACTCAATTCAACTTCAACCACCAAATTTCAGTACAATAGCTAGAATCTGTTTCTTTCTTATGTCATTGGTTTTCATTTCTCCTAATTCTTCTCTAATCACTACCACCAAATTTTGGAAGTGAAAATAGATTCCAGACCTTATGATGTATTTGGAAGTGTATTTTTGTTAGTCTTGTACCCATTAGTCACAACTTCAAAACAAAAGGGCAAGTCTTAGGTAATGCTATTAATTACCGTATAGATGTAGATCACATCAAAGCTCCTTGATCCCGGCCTTTCTCGTCCGGTGCCAAAGCTTGAAATTGTACTAATCATTATGTGTCAGCCAATTGAGACTCAGATAAAAGTTCAATATCGACGGTGACTGTAACAACCGTTCAGGTGTCGGGGAGCTTCACCTCTTCTACAGCCTACTCACCACGATCAGTATAGCCGAAGATTTTGTGGTAGTTGTTCAATGTCTGGAATAAACCTTCGACAGTTTTACCATGTTTTGTTTCATTGAAGAGATAGTTAAAGTCTGACACACATCATATTTTACTATCACAGGGAAGATGACTACTTAAAAGATTTATATACTATGAAGCATCCATTTTGTTTAGATCCTTATGCCATATTAAGTAGGCAAATATGAGCTTATTCTCGCTAGATATCCAGGAATCAGCGGAGATTATATTGATATGATTAGCAGTTTATGTATGTATAAAAAATATGATTAGCAGTTTGTTCTTTGTGATTGTTGTGGACGCGTCTTCTTAAGACTGTTTTGGAAGTTGGCTTGCTTAACCGTGTTTTAGCAAGACCAACCACCGTGGCATTGAGGAGCTCTGTCTGGACTTAGCATTCATTTCTTTTTTTTAATTCCTTGTTTTGGTTAGTTCCTAATGACATCACATGGTTGATGTTTGTTATCACATGTGAGTTGCATTTTTCATTCTTCCCACCCCAATATTTTTGTTTGTCTGCTGGACCTCTGTATGTTTAGTTTAAGGCCGTCTTAAGGATTTCTTAAGTCCTCTTTGACTCTTAAATTCAAAATGAAAGAAAAACAAATGGCATGTTGCAGGTGAAATGAAGGGCTAAGTTTTTGTCTGACAATTGGGTTTTTGCCAAATTAGCCAAAAAAAAAAGCATCCCACAATGTCTGCATATGGACAAAGCCTCTTAGAAGTATAATTAAGAGCTAAAATCTAATCCTTAATTAAGCCATCTTGCAGGTCATTTCTTCCTTTTTGTTTCCCTAACGCTTCTTCGTATAGATAGATGTATCCAACTATCCATCCTCAGCTGAAAAGAACATCCAATAGGCTGCATAACACGTCGGTAACACGATCAGAATTTGTGGCGCGTTTGAGCAAGCAAAGCGTTTCTATTGCAACCACTTTTAGCCAAAATCTCCTCGCGATCGCTTCATTTGCCTAAATGTGCCCTTAGTGATGAAGATTTTCTGTTTGTGATGTTTTCTTGTTTCTGGATCTCTATACTTCAAGGAAAACATATAGAACTACCGTTCAGGGCAAGTAGAAAAGTGTTGAAAAGGGCTGGTTGTTAGGGAGAGGCTATGGGCAGTGGCTATCACATGGTTGGGACTTGGATGGTGACATTCAACCTTTCCATTAGACCCACTTGACTGTTTTATAAACCCTAATTTCAACCTGGTTACATCGAAAAATTATTAGGTACCCTACAAGCAGGGGAGATGTGCTCATCACACTGTTCCCCTACGCACCGCGCACCTAATAACTTCTCGGTTACATCCCTCCCACTCAAGAAATCAGAGATCGTACACCCCTACTGTTTATGTTGCCATAGAAGAAGAAAGAGCAGGTAAATATATCACTATCAAACATGTCAAGTGTGGTAAATTGAGAATAACTGGGGAGGGCACACTGCCCTAAGGAGTTGTAGGGTAATGTAGCAGTGACCACGGCAACATTGATTGCATCATGCCATGAACAAAAACTGCAGCATGGTAACGATTTATGGGAGGGGTGGGGTCCATTGGGGGTATTGTCAAGTCAGGCTCAACACCTTATCCTGGTGGCTTGGTGGTGAAAGATTTTTAAAAGCCTTTATTAGATTTTTAGGACAATAGTAGAATTCTGTTACACCTGACACATGGTTGGCTTTGATTTACATCCTTGATCTTGTTCTAAAAAAATTTGTTTTTTTTTTTTGTAAAATTTTGCGAAATGGAAGGGACCTTTGAGGTGAATCGATGGAGGTGATTATATGCATAGAAGAGGATAAAGAAAGAGTCACGTTAGTAAGCAAGGCGTGCGCTGAATGCATCTCATGCTGTTGGATCTAGATTTGATGGCTCATGATGGACCCAGCGTATCCGCAGGGGTAGGGCTGAGTGCATATTTAACTTTTTCTTAAAGAAAATAATCATAAAAGCATGCTAAAATACATAACAACATTAAAAGCATAAGCTTAGATAACAATATTAGAAATCAAATTGCCTCAATATCTTGAATAAAACAGATTCTATAACGTTCCTTTGCATGGGCAAACATGACTAAAACAGATGCATGTATAAATGCATGTATTGATGCACACACAAATATGCAAATGTTCATGTTCATGCAAATGCAGGAATGGGGACATTAAACCATTAAACTTATCAAGCCATTAAACTTCATAGCGGCTTGATTAAACCATTGAGACAAGCATGAAAAAGAGAATTCTTTTTCTCTTTGGTACTTGAAAACAAGAAATCAGCTAAAGGTGAAACAAGAATTATTTTGTCGAAATATCATTCTCTCTCGTAAAAATATGAAAAACACAATCTGGGGAATGTACAATTTCTTCACCCCGGTTAGGGTACACACGTGGTAAGATGGGATCCGACATAATTTTTGGGACTTTGGAGCAGGGAAAACACCAAACCTACCAAACACCATTGATGTGCCAGCCCCATGGCTATTGCTTGGGTGTCCTAAATGACCATGTTAGACCAGCCCCTATCACACTACAAATTTACCACAACTTAGTTAGCTACAGTATCTGTGTCCCTCCCTCTAGTCACAGTAACCAACATTTTTTACCAAAAAAATGGGACCCATGCAGTCAGTTTGTAATCACCTTCATGAACTGATGTTCCTCTTGTCTCTGCGACTGTGTAGCAGCCATTGTGACATAGTTACAGAAGTTTGGTCCATGAGGTTGAGTGGAGGGAGGCAAGTATACAGAAACAATATTTGTACAGCAGATTCTTACATATTTCCATACACAGCTGATATGTATAGAAATGAGTATCAGCTGTATAGAAATGAGTATCAGCTGTGTATGGAAATGTGTAGGAATATGCTGTAGGGTTATCACTGCCCGCAAGTATATGGGCACATACAAATTTGGCAAAGCAGAAATGGGCAAATGCAAAAGAGAGAGTAAAGAGGGAGAGAAATGGCCAATGAGATTTTGGACCTTTCATTGTCCTGAATGAATCAGATACTAGCCCCTAGAGTGGGAACTAAAAATTTGGTTGGTGAACTGCCAGAGTGAATTGCTGATGCCTGCAAGAGTTTCCCTTGGTATTATGCTTGCTTTTCCCTGACAAATTGTCTTGTGCTTTCGTTGTCTTCTCGGCCACAATGCCAAATTCCAATTTGCAAAGCTAAAATCACTATACATGGACTTGCTTTCTTCATGTAACACTTTCTATCTTCCCTTTTGGCCATGGACAAATTTGTAAGTTGGCAAGGCAATGGTCCATTGGTCATACTCATAAATGTATTGAGTTGCTAACTTTAGTCAACAAGCTTCATAGTGTCTAGGACCACATAGATTGATTGGTTTTCTCGTGAACCACGCCAATATAGGCCCCGTTTGGTTGGCTGAAAAGAATCCCGCTTCTTTTGGGAGAGGAGATTTCCCAAAAGAAGTCAGCAGAGCTTCTTGCAATGACATTTAGGCTCCGTTTGGTTGCAGCTTCTTGGAGTAGAAGAAGCAGAATCTAGGGTATTCTGATTCTTGGATTTTAGTTATGAAGTGATGTATGTTTGGTTGGATATAAGGACAAATCAGCTTTCTGGTGAGTAGTCTGTTTGGCAACACAAGGAGAAAGCAGATTCTGGATTTTCAAGTTACAAAATTACCCCTCAAGTTATAAAACTATCCCTCTTGGATCTGTCCCCTCCTGCTTTAACTTCATGAAGATTCAGAATGCACATACACTACTGGTCCCTTCGAAATAGAAAAATTATACAATTCATATAAAATTAGTTAACAAAATGAATATTATTCCGGAGGCATATCAGATGGAGGATCGGCAATTTACCTCAGTTTTTAAGTTTTCAAATTCAGCACAAATTTCTTCATTTTCTTCTGATAGCTTTCCCCTAAAATTGTACTGATTTCCACAAGTAAATTATAATGCAAATTGAACTATCATCTTTAAAAGCATATCGGTTCTTTTCCCTGAGTACTGCTATTAACACCAGCTGAAATCACCACTTCATTCATCACTTTTGCTGTGGCTTTTCGTCATCAACTTTCCATCTTAGAGGGGAAGCAAACGATAACAAACCACATCAAAAGGTGGTGACAAGTGATGAGGTAGTATTTCTACTTGTATTGCTATAAATACACCAGGTTTTAACTGCAGGCAGTTTACAAATATAAAGGTAAGAAGATATCAAGCAGAACATAAGAATTAAGGAAGCCTAGCAGCTTTTATACTGTATTTCAATTGTTTCCCAAGTGTTACATAATACTTCTGCACATCCTCCAATTTGATTTGCTTTGAACACCACTTTCTTGAACTTCAAAAAATAATTTTGCTGAATAGGATAAATACATTAAAAAAACACACTGTGTTGGGATAAATACATTCAAACATTTATGGAAACTGCAAATACAAAGAGAATATGCAAAACTAAAACAAACAACAAAAAACTGTTTTCATATGCAAGATGACATCCAAATTGTGTTCAGCCTCCTCGTCATACCCCCATTGTCGTAGCTCCTTTAAACTGTAATTAGAAAAACCCAAACTTTGAGTTACAATTGAGTTAACACATGACAGATAGCTCATTATCCATAATTCATAACCACAGCATGATAGCTCATTATCCATAATTCTAGCAGAATGCCTTATTCATTATCATCCGTGACATTGAAGTAACAGTTCAGATAATCAAAAGAATGGAGTCGATGCGCTTCAGCTCCTTCAAGTTGCATCTTTTTTTCCAACCGAAACAGTTCAAACGGCTCAAATAGAATAACAAAATTGCCAGTAGAAGCTGATACGCTCTTTAAAGTAAAAAACAGGGAAAGTGCTTCAACAGAAGCAAGCTTGTCACTAATGTTGATTCCAAACTCTTTAGCATATGGATCATGATCATAATCATTCTGGTGATCTGTCTGGTATAAAATATAACAATCAATGTATGTATAACCGAAACCATACTTTTTTAACAATATCTGGCAAAGATGTACTTTGGACCAGTAACTACATAAGGAACTGAAGTTTAACTGATAAAAAAACCAACCAACTGAAATTATCAAAAGCAAATGCGATTTGTTATACGGTTGAAGTAAACCTTTAGAATATCCATTTCCTGCTCCCCCTCGGTCTCTGGCAAGTAACTTTCAGCAGCGATGTTATCTACTTCTCATTCAACCTTTTTGTATATCGTTGATCCTCAACAATCTTGCATGCCTATAACATTGAGGGCACTTTGCATATAAGAGAAAGAAATGAGGACCAAAACAGAAGGGAAAACAAATAATCTAACCTCCACTGGCAAATTATTTGCCTTCTTCTGATTTCCAACTTGAAGGCATGGGAGATGTGAATGCTGAATGGTAAAACCGTACACCTCATTAAAGTATTCAACCACATATTTCATGTTTATTTGTTCATCTACAGGGAATCTGCAAACAAAGTAGAACCATAATTACATCTAAAACTTCTATCCTGTTTTTGGGATTAGTAGGATTAACTTATTATAAAGATTCCTGATTCCTGGCCATATAGCCAGGCAGCACCTAATCATAACCAATTTTAACTTCCAGCCTCGATTTATCAGCTTTAATCAAACACAAATTGAAGAAGCTCAAATGTTACAATTGGTCTTCTAATTGAAAGCTATTCAGCAAAAGCATGAGATCCAGCTCATATTAATTTGCCATTTCAAACTAACTTGAACAAAAGTGAAAAAGCGCAATTACATTTCCTAGCCTTTGAAAAGCACCGGAAACTTTACCAGATCTTGAGACATCCACCTTCTCATTCTCTCCGATTTGACCACAAGACCTGCCATATCAATGCCAGTCTCCAGCATCCTCTCAATCTCTCTCAAATCCTCTCTCGAAGAAATCATCTCTTAAAACCAGCATCTCTTGCAAGAAGTTACAACCAAACGGAGAAATTGAGTGAAAAAAAATTTTCTTTGCAGAATTTCATCAAACATATACAATGACAACTAATTTTTTTAGCATATCACTAAGAAGAACCAATTTTTCTGCAAAGTAAAGTCACCCCATTTTCCATTGATCCATCCAACACATTGATCAAATACAATCATGTTAATGGCTGAAAGTAAGTGATTAAAAAATAAATTTTTTCTTTGCAGCATTTTATCAACAAAAAATAATTATTCTACAAATTAAAGCCACCTGATTTTCCATTGATTCATACAACACATTTATCAAACTCAATCGTGATAAGTGGCTGAAAGTGAGTTACTGATTCAAAAAATCACAAAAAATCTAATTTTTTCTACTGGAAGGTTTTTTTTATGTAAGGGATGATTATAAGATGGGGGGAAGGGAGAACCTGGGAGACGATGGTCACCGGCGAGAGGAGCTCCGTGCGAGGGAGAAGATGGCCGCCTTCTTCAGCTCGTGTATTGCCCTAGCGCGAAGCCTAGGCTGTGGAGAAAGGTCAAATAGGGACTGTGGTCGCCGGTGGAGGAAGGTGAACTTCTCCCTGCCGAAGTGCTAAGCGGCGGAGCCCTCCATGGCGAAGCGGTGGAGAAAGGGAAAGGGAGCCGAGTGGCCAAGGACAAAACGAGACCTTTGTTCCCCGAGCTCGCGCTTCTTTGCCAAAATCTCCTCGCGAGGAGATTCTACCAGAAGTCGACTTTCCCCAGAATTTCGGGCGGAAAGTCGACTTCACTACAAAGTCTAATTCTTCTGCAGTAGCGCTACCAAACGCGCTACTGCGAAAAGCGGCACTTTCTGCAAGAATCCAATGCGGAAAGTGCCAACCAAACGGGGCCTTAGTGTAATTTTCAAAAAATGACAGGGGTACTTTAAAAAAATCAGAAACCGTGTTTTTTTTAAAAAACTGTCCATGTCAATTTTTAGAAATTACACAAAATACCATCATGACTTAAATTCTTTCCAAGAATACCTTTTTCCCAACCAAACACCACTTTTACTTCATTTAGAAAATCCAATTTTCCTACTTCTAAAAGTAGCAACCAAACAGAGCCATAGTGTAGCACACTTTTGGACTCTTGATTCTCCATTGGAAGCTTAGAATGCTCTATTACGACTCCTTAGTATTATGTTATTTACTTATTTCATATGGCCATGTGGGCCACTGCAGTAGGAATAGGCTATTTTAATATTTACGTGTTATGGCCCATCAGCTCTCAGGCTCAGCGCCTATATATAGAGAACGACCTGTCCTGTTTTTATTATGAATGAAGTAAACCCTAGTTTCTCACCTCTTTCTTCTCTATTCTCATCCCCTTTCTCTGTTTTTGCCGCTGGCTATTGTGCATCCATCTAGGGTGCACAACACTGGTATCAGAGCATTCGATCCCTTGTTTCCGTCCTCATGGTTCGGAAGAAGGCTTTAGATAACATGGAGGGTCCCTCGACCCAATCAGACGAGGAGACGCCGAGCCGCCGACGGCTCAGGCCCAGGCCCAGGCCGCCCCCTCCGCAACCATGGATCCTGCTCTGTTAAAAATCTTCACAGACTTTACGACAGAGATGTGATCCATGTGTATCAGTCAACAGGCAATGCAGTAGACTATGCTCAGCCATCAGACCTTGCAACAGACTATGCTCGAGCGCCTAATAGCTTCTACATCGCTGCACATGGATCAGCACCAGAGTACGGCATCTGCGACTGGCCAGGGGATTCCTCTGCGGACTCCAGCGTCCCAGGGACACCTGTTTACTCCTCTGCATGAGGTCTCTCTGCAAGGCCAAGCCTCTACTACAGCGCAAGGTTCTCCTACGCATCAAGGACGTGCCTTTCAGTCCTCCGCGATGTTGGGCTCCTTCGATCCGACTAACATCTTGCTGCCAGGGGCCACTGGCACTCATCTGCGTGCCTTCCCTCGTCCAACTGCCCTACCTCATCAGCAGCCACAGGGAGATGTGCCGCCCTATGGGCCATTCCCTGGAGGACCAGCTCATACTGGCTTCTCAAACTTCACACCAGGTATGTCTCAGGTTCCGTTTAATGATGTATCTGGACGGCCCTCGGTTGAACCACGATTGGCTCGACTCCAATTTCCTAAGTATAGTGGAGAAGATAACCCTATTGATTGGATATATCAGGCAAATAAATTCTTTGAGTATCATGACACTCAGTCGGAAGTGGATAAATTGCGCATCGCCGTCTTCCATCTGACGGGCGATGTCTTAGTCTGGTTTCAATATTTTGAGTGGGAATTGGTTAATCCTACATGAGTTGATTTTGTGACTAAACTATGCGTGCAATTCGGGCTGAATAATTATGCTGATTTTAATGAATTGTTGACTTCCCTCCGTCAAAACACCACGGTGCGCGCCTATCAATAAGAGTTTATGCGCATTGCTATCGGCTGCCTAATTGGGATCAGGCGGCATTAGTGGGTGCCTTCATGCATGGCTTGCGGGCTGATATTGTAGATGAAATCCGGCAGTTTCGGCCTAAATCCATGAAGGATATCATTGGGCATGCCCGATTTGCAGAAGAACGGTTGAACCGACAACGGTGTGTGGTCCGGCCCTTCTCTCGGCCCCCTCCGGAACTACAGGCCCCTAGGCCAGCTCCCACTAATGGGGCTGCGGCCAGCTCTTGACCCGGACCACTAGCAGGATCTGTCATGAACCCCCCTATCCGCAGGTTATCCCAGGCCCAGATGGACAAGAAAAGGGCCAAAGGACTTTGCTTTAACTGTGATGAGCGTTACGTTCCCGGGCATCGTTGTCGCACGCCACCTACTGCTTTCATTCTGGAGGAGTCCTGCCTTGAGGGGGGCGAGCTTCCCGAACAGCCGGTCGAGGTAGATTCTGTTGATTCTATGGCTGAGATCTCATTTCATGCTTTCTCGGGAACATACACGCCTCACACTGGTGCAAGGTCAGTTAAAACGCCAGCCTGTTGATATTTTGATTGATAGTAGGAATACCCACAATTTTATTAATGATTGGGTGGCGCAGTGTTTGGGTCACATTACTTACGCATGTGCTTTTGACGTCTTTATTGGTGATGGGACACATATGCACAGTAAGGGACTATGCCCACGTGTCCCTTTACATATTCAAAGTTATGACTTTGTTGTGGATCTTCATCTATTGCCAACAAAAGGGGTTTATATCGTATTGGGGGTCCAGTGGCTCCAAGAACTTGGGGACGTGGTATGGAATTTCAAAGACTTGGTTATGTCCTTTGGGGTGGTTGATCAGCAAATCCAATTACAGGGGTCACTTCCCGGGAACACTTCAACCGGCCCAGGCCGTAGGTCCTTTATTTGGGCACTCGGCCCATGGTTTTTTGCTGCAGTTTATGACCGTATCCGACACGGACTAGCCTGATCTACCAGCGGACTTGACTGCCCTTCTGGCTGAATATGTGTCCCTCTTTGGGGAGCCATCGGGATTACCTCCTCCATGTGGGCACGACCACTAGATTCCCATTCTTCCAGGGTCGAGCCCCGCCAATGTTCAGCCATACCATTACCCCTATGTGCAGAAGGCTGAGATCGAGCGTTTGGTGATAGAAATGATGGTGGCTGGTGTAAGAACCCTCACCTTAAAAACCGGTTTATTTTTGTTAAACGTGGATTATCGTGTGGTTTAAGCACTTTCAGATTAAATTCGGTTGATTTCGAAAATAAAAATGGTTTTCAAAGGTTTCAATCAAAAACAACTTCACATAAATGAGTTTTAAGTGATTTAGAATCAAATCTTAATTTTTGGAATTTTTTTTTCTGATTTTTACCTATTTTCTCAAAAATTAGGGTTTGACGGGACCCCGGCGGGCCCCCGCCGACGAAATTGGGTTTTGTGACCAAAAAGCCCCAGACATTAAACAAAGTCGTTATAAAAATTTTCAGAATTTTCTGAGCTTAATTTGGTATTAAAATCGTTAAATTACCCATTTTTAGCCAAAATTGCTCATTTTACCCCAGTTTTTACCTAGGTCTACCCCAAAACTTTCTATAAAAGGAAAGGGTTGCGCCCTCCCCATTTTGGGAAAGGGTTTTGGCTTGGAGCAGCAGCCTCTTTCCCCATTTCCAAAAGAGGAAAGGAGTTAAGGTATGCTAATCTATGCTTAATCTTTCATTTTCATTTGATTTTCAATAATCTTTACTCAAAACCTTGATTTTCCAAATGATTTCAAAGCATTTGAAGGATAAAAATCTCTATTTTAATATGTATCTTCAAACCCTAAGCTTCAAATTTCGTTTTTATATGATTAAAAGCCCTAGATTTAAGGTCTATTTTGGGTTTTCAAGCTTAATCGCGATTAGTAGAGTATTAACAATGGATTTATATTTTCTTCAAGGTGATTAAGGTGTTGGACTTCGTGGTCATCCAAATCAAGGTAATGGGTTCTTTAATCTCAGCTTGGGTAGTGTAAATCTTGTTTTAATGAATGTATTTTGAAGGGGTTTATTAATTTTTAGGTCTCTAATGGTAAGATTAGTTTTCCTTAATCTCATGCTTTTTTTCTTTGGGTTTTGATTTGTGATGGTCTAAATAGGATTTCTGGAAAGTTTGGTGTAATTTGGATATTGTTTGATGCTTCGATTTGATGTTTGAAGTTATGAAAATGGTGTTTCGGTTTGATTTTCGAAATGAGGATATACTGAGTGTTTTGGAATTATTGAACTTTACTGAGGTACGTGGAATTGTTCTTTATTTTTTGCAATTACATATAACTTAGTAACTTTTAAAAAATTCCAATAAACTCAGTAATGTTCGAAAATTTACAGTTAAATGGGTTTTTGGAAATTTGGCATTTTTTTCCATGATTTACTTCACTTAATGACATGAGAAGTATATTATGAGTTAATGAGGCCACGTGATATGTAGAAATGATGATATAATACCTTATGTATATTGGATTATAGAAAATAAATGTGAGTATGCTTGTAGGAATGTTGTCGAGTTCATGCAAGTAAAGTTATGTTTTTACGGTGGTTTTCACCATGATTTTGGGATTGTGACCAGTACTTAAACGAGTTTTCAACATATGAATATGACACTATGAGTTATGATAAGTATGAATCATGTGATTAGGATATGCATGACTACACACACGCATGGGGATTTACCATGAGATTGTAATTATACCTTGATTATGAAGCATGTGGGAATGGGTTGAGAGCATGTTTCATGTGTTGGCACCCACGTAGGATTTGCTCACGTATGTATCCTGAGAGCATGCATCATGAATCGGACTTCATGAATGAGATTTTACCGTGTCTTCATCGGTGTTGATCGATTGTATGCAATGAATGTAATTGCGTGCCGGATTAATCGATCGGAGAATTATCGAACTTGGTTGGTCCGAAAGGACACGTTTTCGATTTGGTTCTTCGTAGATCACGGATACTCCCCGGGTTGAGTTTGATGGATGATATGGGGGGCATGTTTCGTACTCGCCTTGCGGTTGATACTATTGAGATTAGTCGTACGGGACATGAGTATTCCCGGTGGTAGGCTTGTGCACCCCCTACCACATGTGTTCTAGGGTCCCGCGTAACCGGGATTCTGGCTCTCCCCCACCGCAGAAGACTACCCAGGGCGAACACACCTGTTCTAGTTTCGTTGTGTACGATTCGGGCACCCTTGGCCAGGGCTGTCCAGGGCGAACAGACTTTGGGGTACACGGCACCCCCTTGTTTCCAGCGAGGAAACCGGACCATGATACGCCTTCTTAGGCTTGATTGTGTCCCAAAGATATTGTGCTTACTCCTTGATGGAGGCATTCACCATTGTATTGATGCATTATTATGAATGCTATGAATGATTGTGTATCATGTTGTATGAGATTCATACCACAGGAATGCATGTTTAGACAGTTTGTGGTTGAGATATTATTATTTGTATCGTCTTATGACGGGTATGCATGTTCAGTAGGTATGTTGATAAAATTCCATGGTATAAGATGTTGTGAGATGGACGTATGATTTAGACGGTATTATCACGTGGATTACGTATATTATTTGATGAACTTTCATGCTTTGATGTTTCTTGTGGATTTCCGATGTGTCTTGAAAACCATTACTGAGTTTTATACTCACCCCTCTTCCTTGTTTTGTTTTGGGGCTAAGTGGTGCGACACGCAGACGCGCAGGATCCTTTCTTCAAGGAGCGACCAGAAGGGGTATGGGATTAGTTTGAGCATGATGATTAGTGTTGTGTTATCGTACTCTCTATTGTTATGAGATTACAGTAGATGTAGTGTTATATTTCAGACTATTTAGACTTTTTATCCGAGCCGCGTGTATGGCTCCGGACTTTATCTAATTGTGGGTGTAAGACTTGTTGATGTTCTAGACTTTATACCTCATTGAATTTTTACTTATTTACTCTTACACAAAGCGGCGCGAAACTCCGAAATTATGTTATCGCCCGTATATGGGTGTAAGTCTTCCGCTTTGTCCGACATAACGTCGCCCCCGCACATCATTCAGCCCATGAACCGGGTTCGGGTCGGGTCGGGCAGTGCACGGGGCGTGACAGCTGGTATCATTCGTCCCAGTTCTAGCTCGTATTCTTCTCCAGTATTGTTGGTCTAAAAAAAAGATGGGACTTGGCGGTTTTGCGTGGATTATCATACTTTAAATGCCATCACACTGAAGGACAAGTAACCCATTCCAGTCATTGAGGAACTTCTCGACGAATTGTCAGGTGCGAAATACTTCTCTAAGCTTGATTTACATTCTGTCTATCATCAGATGCACCCAGCTAATATTCATAAGACCGCTTTTCGTACACATGACGGTCATTATGAGTTCCTTGTGATGCCTTTTGGTTTGACTAATGCGCAGGCCACCTTCCAAAGTCTGATGAACGATATTTTTTGGCCTTTCTTGCGCCAGTTCATTTTGGTATTCTTTGATGATATATTAGTATATAACGCTTCATGGGATGATCATATTCGCCATCTTCGGACCGTATTTGATCTATTGGCTAGCCACTCTCTTTTGTTGAAGAGGTCAAAATGTTCTTTTGGCCAAACCTAGATTGATTATTTGGGTCATATTATTGCAGCACATGGAGTCTCTACTGATCCGGCCAAGGTGGTTGCTATGCTCAATTGGCCCACTCTTAAATCACTGAAGGCCTTACGTGGATTTCTTGGGCTGACGGGCGACTATCGGCGATTTATTGCCCACTATGGTACTTTGGCCGCACCCCTTACTGCCTTGCTAAAGGCCGGCGCCTTCGCATGGAGTCCTGCAGCCTAGGTGGCCTTCGACACTCTAAAGCAGGCTATGTCATCCGCCCCAGTCTTGGCTTTGCCAGATTTCTTGTTGTGTTCCCATATGGAACACGAACAAAATCAAACGCCATGGTGAAAAAGGGAGAAAAGAAGAAGAAGAAGAAGAAAAGAGAATAAGGAAAACTGGATTCAATATTGCATGCCCAAGAATGAGGAAGAAGAACTCCTTATAAAGAAAGAGAGGGCGCGTCTTCCTAGGTTGATTACAAGATATGACCTTTCAGCTTCCTAGCATAATAGGAAGATATGACCTTTCAGTTACCAAGGTACGGTTCTGCATGCTGACCTTTCACTTACCAAAATGGGAAGGATTACAAGATGTGGTTCTACATGCGCGCTGACGTTCACAACACTCCACCATGCTTCCGCTATCACCTTGTCCTCAAGGAGACCCATGGATGCTGATATAAATCTTGTACTGGTATGCGCAGGAACCGACGGTCCGACAGCGAGGATAGGCCCAGAGAAGGCAATCTGGTGAAGAATGAACAACTCGAAATGTACACCCAGCTTGTAAAGATGATTTGCAGAGAGTGACAAGGAAATGTCCATTGGGAAAGCCAGTTTCATTGGTGTCTCTGCACGCCTAATAGCACTGTCCAAAATTGCTAGGTCTGTCGCAACATAAATTGCAAGAATTTCACACCCGCAAACAAAATGAAACCCCATCTTCTCTGAAATATGGGCAGTCATAGCTTCCTCGGGACTCAAGGGCTTCAAAACAAAACAATTGGAATGGAAAAATAGCACCTCACGCTCCTCTGCAATTGAGAAGTCCTTGATAAGCAATACCATCCTTGTCCACCAACGGAGGGCAGTCTCTCCCACGCTATTAAGATAGGCAAGCAGAAGGGGTACCACTGCCTGAATATTCTTGCGAATCGCATGTGTCCACTCATGAAAAAGATTAAAATTATGCAAATAATCAAGAAGCATCATAAACTGTAGATTGAGCTTTGGAAGAACCAAATAACCTTTAGCTGAGTAATTAATGTAGGTCACAAGAATTTTGACCCATTGAATTTGTTCATTTGGGTACACTGGGAGAGCACTTATAGCTTCCTTGGGAGATTGACGCTTCCTGAAAAAGGACACCATTACTGTTATAAGAAAATCATGCCTTTTCCCCCATGAATCATCAACTGAAACCAATGTGAGCTTATTGCAGAGCAAGTCTTGTAATTCCTGGGGAGACAAAGTAGACAATTTGTGGGGTATTTCAGCTCGCCTTATGAGTGTACCAACATATGCCAAGGCAAGTTCTTGCAATTGTGGAATTTTGTTGAATTCTAACAACTGAAAAAGTTGCAGACGAGAATAATGAGGAAGGAGCACAATATCATCAGTACTTTGGGTACCTGCAGGATCATCCATCATAGATCCTTTATAGAACTGTAAAAAATCCTCCTTTAGTTCTTTAACAACCTCATTCTTCATGACTGCTTTTACTTCATCAAGACGATTTCTGCTGTGAATAAAATTAACATCTTCTCCCCTTAAAGTATTGATACTAGACCATATGTTTGTTTTTCCATCCTCGCTGATATCTG
This sequence comes from Houttuynia cordata, assembly GCA_039654745.1. Lineage (NCBI taxonomy): Eukaryota > Viridiplantae > Streptophyta > Magnoliopsida > Piperales > Saururaceae > Houttuynia > Houttuynia cordata. The sequence continues at coordinate 27,781,939 of CM077505.1, forward strand.
AAACAAGTAACTCAGCAAGCCAAATGTACCCATTATGACGACAGGATATCCCTTCAAAGTGAAGAAGAGAACGCAGCACTCTTGCAACCTGGAGAGGTTGTAGACAATCAACCATAAAAACAGACAGGCAACGAACATCACCAGCAAACTCCATATCAGTCTTGAATATGCTGCAGTCTGTTACAAAGGAAGGCAAAGTACTCAGAGCTATATCCAACTTCTCAATTTCATGAAGTTCTACTGGCTTGAAATAGTTATAGCTGTATTTAATCACCCCATGCAAGAAAAACAGTAGAAGTTTGCCTAAGCCAATATACTCATCTTGAAGAACTCTGAAAATCTCATCATTAGAGCATACCATGCTCACTAAGTATCCTTGCTGAAAAGAGGACAAGGGCTGGATTTCCCCATCCAACTGGCATATTCATCTGGCAATTCACAAGAGAACCCTTCTACATCTGGCTAAAGATCCTCACTATTTTGTGCACGTGGAGAGATAATAGATGCATCTTTTCTGAGACTTGACGACAAAGATACCAATGCTGAGATAGCTCCTGCCACAGCTGAAGGCTCCCCTGATCTTGTCTCAGGTCGGATTCCTTTAGCTGAAGCGCCATGTGATTCAAATATGGCACACAATACAGCTGGACCAGTAAGATTATCATTTGCAAGCTGCTGAAATATATAAGCATGGTGACCATCTGCACTAAAATTGTGTAGACACCCTTTCTCAAACAACTGCCTCTCAGATTCAGTCAGCAGTTCATGTTGCACCTCCTCTAGTACTTTATGATCACTGCTTGAATGCAAAGATCGAGCAACGCCATCTTTAATTGGAATTTCATCAAACAGTTGGAGTGCTGCATCACGCAGTCCAGATTTGGCATACACATTCAAGATAGCCGAGTAGGGGACCTCATCAAGCATTAATCCAATCTTATACATTTTCTCAAACCATTCCTCAGCTTTATCTAAAAGATTGCATCTTTTTGCACAAGTGATAATGGTAGAATAAGTAACATTGTCCAAAGGAATACCTTTCTGGACCATCTCCTCTGCCAACTCCTCCATGACCTGGCATTGCTTCCCTTGTCGCAGGAACTTCATGGTCACATTGTAGAAGATGGTTTCCATGGGAAACAAGTTCTGGATCTTGAGCCAATCGAAGAAAAGGCAAGCCTTTTGCCACGACTGGAGTGAGTTGAGGACAAGCAGCGCATTCTCCCTGGTCGGCGGCGGGTCCAGCTCCTGGAGCGTGGAGACGAAGGCAGATTCCGTATGGTAAGCGCTGTTGAGCTTGCGGAAGAAGTCGGCGTTGTCCTGGGTTTTGACGGCACCCTGGGTGGCATGAGGCTCCTTGAGGGTACTGGAGGCGGAGAAAGGCATCGCCTTGTAGGGGGGTTTGGAGGCGGCGGAGTGTTGGCCGATGGTGGGCTTGGTCGCGTGGACGTCAACGAACGTGATGGCAGAGAAGGCAGCGCTGCCCTCGGTTTCAGCCTCATCGATGGCAAGGAGCTTTCGCGGGGCGGCGATAGTCGCCACCCTGTTGGCTTCCGCAGTGGTCGCTCCAACGAATTGGTTGCGACCGGAGGAGATGATTGCGTCGGTGTTGTCGATCGAGGTGGCGGTGGAGGAACCTGAATGGCAGTCGGCTTGAACAATGAGAAGGAACCTCTTGGGCTGATTTTGGGGGATCTTTGGAGGACTTGTCTTACCTAATTAGCCCTATTCAACGGATTTACATCTTGGTAAGTGTTTCAAATTGAAAATCCTAATTACTAGCTATTTGGCAATCTATTTAAATGGAGAATTAGTTATGGTAAAGAATGAGATTTTTTTAGGAGATTGTGAACGTGATTGGGATGAGTTTATGGCCCTTTCCATGTGAATGAAGGATACCATATGTCAAGGAAATAAAATAGGAATAATTTGTTTTCAATTGAGATTTTTACTTGAAATCGGTTTGGTAACTAAGTGATTTGGTCAAAGATACTTACCAACCAAGGTGTGAATCTGTTGGGATGGATTGATCACGTCCCTAACTGAGAGATTCACCTTTATTTCTTGTGGATTGTGGCCCTTAGATGAGTGTTTGATCAATGGTGGAGGTTTGCCCTAGAGATTTAAGCTTTTTCTATTTAAACTCTCCATATGAGAGACCGACACCCTTTTTGGTGAGCTTTGGAGAACGTGCCAGCAAGAGGGAAGAGCAACCAGCCTCCTCCTTTGTTCGTCCAAGGTGGTGGTGTGTCCATTGGTGGTTTTCGTGGTGCTTGAACGAAGAAGAAGAGTCTCAAGATCGAGTAGAAACCGATTTACGATTTTTGGGTATCGGTTTCCACAAGGTAGGATAATCTTTTACCACAATTCATTTCTCTAATTTTTGTATGATCATGAGTATATGATGTTGCTGATTTCATATTCTACAGCATGTTCTATTTACACGTCTTACCATTGTTGTTAATGCGATGAAAGTTATATGCTTTAGTTTGCATGTTCTAATGTATTTGATCGTACGTACATGCCAATACTTCTCGTTCCATGCCTAGATGACATCCCCACTTCACTTGACTTGAAAAGATATGTTCTTTATGCTCTGTGAATTGTATAGGACGTCTGTCCAGATTTAGTTGTCCAATTTCTTTAATGGTTATGCATCACGTTGATTGTAAGCATAACCGATTGCCTAAAATCGGAGTGATCCTTTGTCATACATCTTTGAAATGTGATCAAAGTACCTATCTAAGTCTCTGATGTTGCAAAGTTATAATCTTTAAGTCAGAATTCAGCATGATAGAATGTTTATATGTCTAAGTTTAGGTGTCCTAATTATGATTACATAAGACTATCATACTAGAATGCACGTTAGCAAATCGATTAATATATCTAAGTACTTACTATGCTAAATAAAGAATTAATTAGTACAAAATTTATAAGAGTCTCTCTGTCATACCAAATGGGGTCTGACATCATGTCAGTACGTCCCTGTTCACAGTAGTGTCCCGGAATACATGGCACATTTGGTATGAAGTGAGCAATGGATTAAGGGAAGGGAATCACTAATCGGGTTATGAATGTGTATCAGAAAATGAATTAATTCATTGAGTTTCAGAACCTTTTGGGTTCTGTAAAAGTTATTAAGAAGGTTAAGATAATGTCAGAAAGGGTCATTAAGGAATTAATTAAGTTTGTAATAACAGTTAATTAGTATACCTTAAGTTAATTGTTCTCGGCTAGGATTGGTCCTGCACCGACGAACCCTAATCAGAAAATGATAACTAATTGTACAAAAATTTAAAAATTATGCCCTCTATCAGGTTGTAAACTAGGCTCCCAGGGATATCTATAATAAAAATTTTAGAGGTTGATTCAATCTGTACAAAAAGTTGTGGTTGTTTGAATTGGACTGTTCTGTTTGGGACAGCACACTATTTTGGGTCTAAAAACCCTAAACCGTAATAAGGCTATTAATTATGAATTAAAGTAGTAATTAAACCAATAATTAAAAGTGATAAGACCTCTAAGACTTTTGTATCAGTAACTATAATAATTTACTTTTGGGTCTTAGAGCTGAGAGCATCTGTCTGTAATTAATTGTCCTATGTGTCTCTTATCTTGAACAATCCTTTGTTCAAGAGGCCTCATTGCTTGATCTGTATTTAATGTCTATGATATGATCCATTATGGACATGTTATTCAATCGTTTCAGTGTCGGGGATTATCAACTCTAGGGCTAGGTACGGTGAAGGTGGCAGAAGTGATCTTTGGCGAATCTTGTGGCGTGTCTCATTGATGAGTCATTTTGTCGGGTCTCAATTGAGTTCCTAGACTCTATTATTTCAAGATATTGAACACTCCTTTATGAGTCAATTTGAGTTTTGTTCAAACATGGTCTTGTACTCCTACGAAGAGTCAAATTTAGAATGTTATGTTTCAAGCCTCTTAATGAGATGCTTAGATATATTCAGTATCACTCGGTTGAAATATTTGTTTCTCCGCTAAGAGTCATTTATGAAAACTCTTAGTTGGAATCATAGTATGCTCACGAGCCATAGCTAGACCCATAGTGGTCTCAGATTTATTGAACCTCTATAGTTCAGCCGATGACGGCAATCGCGTGCGCTTTAGATTGTATGACATTACGGAAGGTCTGCAATCTCCGCCCATTGTGCCCGTAAGCACCGATGGGGCCAGCATCCCTAGACGCATGGCCGTGTTCCTCTGTAGAACCTCTAGGATGTTCTGGTATTGATGTCCATTGGGGAAGTGGATAGAGCTGAGAGCAGAAATTGTTATCTCCAACCCTTTTGACGTTTGGAGCAGATACTCTTGTGACATTTCCTTACTCTGTGTAAGTTTGGAATCCTATATATTGATTTTATTCTTCCTTAACCTTTGAGAGTCTCGGATGATGATTGGTTCCTGATAACGAACTGCATATTGGTTGATCCTGAGTCTATTTGTACTTGTCTTCAATCTTTGAATCCTTTGGCATTTGAATTATTATTCTATTATGGGTTTTCTTGTATCCTACTGGGTATTTCCTACGGAATACTCATGCATCCTCTGATGCAGAGATTAAGCTGGAACGGAAGTGATCGACTATTGCTGAAAGTGGTGTTGGGCGTTGAAGTCAGAAGATGAGTTATCTTTAATTTATTATTTATGTTGATGATTGTGGACTTGCGGCCTATGTGCCATTTTATTTTATTTTATTTTATTTTTAGTTGTGGAGACTTGTCAAATAATGTAATAATTAAATTAGACTTCTTTTTGTTATTCTATATCTCGTGCGTGGATATGGTTTAAGTCTTATCGATCCAGTATGACCCAAGCATGTAATTGGGTATGTGATGATTCGAGTATTCGGTCCGTCCCAGATTCCTGCCCTTATAACCTTAATTGGATTATTGCTTCCGCGCATATTGGGGTTGTGGAATTTGGGGCGTGACAGAAGATCTCCTCATAAAAAAAGAGAGGGCGCGTCTTCCTAGGTTGATTACAAGATATGACCTTTCAGCTTCCTAGTATAATAGGAAGATATGACCTTTTAGTTACCAAGGTACGGTTCTGTGTGCTGACCTTTCACTTACCAAAACGAGAAGGATTACAAGATGTGGTTCTACATGTGCGCTGACGTTCACAACATTTCTCTCAGCCGTTTGTGGTGGAAACTGATGCTTCGGATAGCGGGTTGGGTGCCGTCCTTCTACAGGCTGAGCGGCCCATTGCCTTCTTTAGCAAGGCCTTATCAGGACGCTTCCTCCATCTGTCGGCCTACGAACGAGAGATGCTTGCTATTGTACACGCCGTTACGAAATGGCGTCCATATCTATTGGGCCGACACTTTATTATTCGGACGGACCACCAGCCCCTAAAGTATTTTCATGACCAGCAGATCTCCACTCCAGCCCAGCAGCGTTGGGTGACTAAGCTTATGGGCTATGATTATGATATGGTTTATAAACGGGGGTCCGACAATACTGTGGCCGACGCCCTATCCAGACGCGATGCATAGGTGTCCCTCATAGGCCTATCCGTCCCTTCCTTTCCCTTTATGTCTGTCTTGCTTCAGACTTACCGGGATGAACCTGAGGCCATAGACATCTTATAGCGCCTCCAGGCTGATCCGATATGCTTACCCTCTTTTGTTTTGCAGGGTGATTATATCTTGTGGAAGTAGCGGTTATGGGTTCCTCCGAGCCTGACACTTCAGCGGACTATTATCTCCTTCTTTCATGACACTCCTGGCGCTAGTCACAAAGGTTCATTCCGCACCTACAAGCGTGTGAGTCAGAATTTTCTTTGGCAGGGAATCAAAAAGGCTGTCCATTCATATGTGGCGGCTTGTGATGTGTGCCAGCGTGCGAAAGCCTCTACTACTACTCCTGCTGGCCTTCTACAACCACTCCCTATTCCTGATCATGTATGGGAGGATGTCTCCATGGACTTTATTGAGGCTCTACCTGTGGTCCAAGGTAAATCAGTTATCCTTGTGGTCGTAGATCGCCTATCTAAATATACTCATTTTTGAGCTTTGGGTCACCCCTATACGGCTAAAGCAGTAGCTAAACTTTATGTGAGTGAAGTGGCCAAGTTGCATGGCATGCCCAGGACGATTGTGTCGGATAGGGATAAAATATTTGTCTCTCTTTTCTAGCGAGAGTTCTTTGCTTTGCAGGATACTAAGCTGCACATGAGTACTGCCTATCATCCACAGAGTGATGGTCAAACAGAGGTTGTCAACCATTATCTGGAACAGTACCTGCGTTGTTTTGTCGGAGAGGAGCCTCATCAGTGGCTTCAACTTCTTCCCTGGGCTGAATGGTCCTATAATACGGCTTATCATACATCTACCGGATTCACTCCTTTCGAGGTGGTTTATGGTCAACCTCCTCCTACGGTGATTCGTTATTTACCTTTTAGTTCTTCTGTGTGTGAGGTCAACTATGCACTTCATACACGAGATGAGGTCTTGCGTTAGCTTAAGGCTAACCTCGCAGCTGCCCAGAATCGAATGAAGCATGTGTATGATCGTTCTCATATGAACTGGGAGTTCTTGGTTGGGGATCTGGTTTATGTTAATCTCTTGCCCCATTGGCAGCAGACTTTGGCGGTTGTTTCTTCCGCCAAATTGGTGCATCAGTTCCATGGCACGTATCCGGTCTTGGAGCGTATCAGACTAGTTGCTTATCGTCTACAGTTGCCACCTACTTCCCAGGTCCATCCGATTTTTCATGTGTCCCGCTTGCGGTGCTATGTGGGGGATCCTTCTCGCCTTACTAGTGATGTCCCTGCACCGTTGCTCTTGCCTGCGGGTCCTCCTGACCTTCCTTCGTCTATATTGGATCGCCGCCGGGTTCGTCGCTCTGGACACTTGGTGACTGAGGTGCTCGTTGCGTGGCATGATCTTTCTTTGGACGATGCAACATGGGTATTTGAGGATGATTTTTATGCTCGTTTTCCTACATTTTTACCTTGAGGTCAAGGCTCTAGCGGAGCGTGGTGGAATATTACAACTCCTTAGTATTAGGTTATTTACTTATTTCATATGGCCAGTAGGAATAAGCTATTTTAATATTTAATTGTTATGGCTCATCAGCTCTCAGGCTCAGCGCCTATATGTAGGGGACGACTTGTCTTATTTTCATTATCATTGAAGTAAACCCTAGTTTCTTACCTTCTTCTTCTCTATTCTCATACCATTTCTCTGTTCTTGCCGCCGGCTATTGTGCATCCATCAAGGGTGCACAACATGCTCAATGCTCTATGTTTGTAATAAGATTCCATTTTGTATGTGCCCAAGCCTCAAGCGGGTGCAGCGGGTCATCGGATTTTGATCAGACGGTGCATGTTATAACATGGATACTCTCCTCCATTTGTCTAGGTATAGCGTGCACCATCGAATCTCAATCCGACGGCATGCACTTAATAAACATAAGAAGCATTTGAGGTGAGGTGAAAAGAAAGCTTAGAAAAAGGGGAATTTTCTTATCCTCCATGCTGCAAGCAAGGGGCAATGAAAGGTCGTTCTCAAGCTGGGAAGAAACCTACAAGTACAAACATTCCCTCAAAACCTCAAAGCTAAAGCCATGATCAAAAGTTGCATGGCAAACCCACTTTTAATCTCAACTTGTCACGCCCACCATGTCCATTTCGAGTTCACCATTTTGGATGGTCCTCCCAGCCGACAGACCAATGCCTACCCTGAGTTTTGTCATCCTCAAGTGAACTCTATAGCTAGCCAACCGAAAGTCATGAACAGTCAGAAGAGATCAAAGGATTGTAATGCAGGGAGCTAAAGATTGGAAAAGATGGTTCCCCTTGTTGAATCTATGACTCTTACTCCTTGAAGCTGCAATGTTATCTCTTCTTCTCTTTAGTCACTTCAGGGGGGCGGGGGCAGGAAGATTCGAGGAAATGAAGGGCAAGGTGACATAGTATTATCATTCACACTTTAGTAACAAGTGATCCAAGTGGCCAAGATCACAAAACTCGTATCAGGTTTTTGCATGTAGCATGGTGCAGATCTGGCCGCGTGGGTCAAAGCATGCACTTGTGGTGGGTAAGGGTTGAGCCAGCCATGAAAAGAGGAGGAGGGTGGGGGGACTCGATAGGGTGCTTTTCGTGGCCCTCAAAATCAGTCCCACGTAAAGTATATAAATGATGGACAACTTTTGGATTAGGGAAGGGTTTAGTGCTTTTTCTGGTGGTGGAGCCTCCTGGGAGTGAGGGATTCGATTCTAGCCATGTTGATGTAGGAGGCCATGGAGACATTAGCAGGCTTTTGTTGATCTTTTTCTTTTGCATGTAATCATATCTCTAGCATTGTTTCACCCCTCAAGGGCATAGCACCCTACAATTTCACTTATCAACATGTTTATCACGTATATACTTGTACAAATACATATGTTCAATGACTCTAATAGTTTGCATGGGTCGTTTTATGTGTTACATGTATCATAGAGATTAGATATAATTGTATAGCTAGCCTTGGTCTTTGTCATGTTCAAGCTTGAACAATTGTTTAATGTGCATTACATCATCGGATATGAACCAGACATGGTTTTCTCCAATCAAACAGTTAAGTTAAATCTTGTTTGACTAAACAGCCATGAAGTGACTTGACTTGTTGGATTGTATAAGAGGGCCAGAGAATAGTAATACAAAGCAGTTTTCGTGTATGGATGAACTCAAAGTTCTGAAGACAATCAGAGACAAGAGCCAAACTAATAGACGATGTGATGCCATGTGAAGAAGCTATGAACATGGTTAAAGCACAAAAGGGTGGTGTGTGCGTGTGCAATAAAAAGTCAGGATTGTCATCACATTAACCTTTTGGATTGCCCCTTTTGTAGATGCCTCAGACACCATATCATATCAAAATGCCATATTATATAATGCAGTTGGTTGATGTGAACCCTTGAAAAAGACCCTAAAAATGTGTTGATTTTAGGTGGGCGTAGAAACAACGCGTTCTCTCCTCCCCACACATTTTCTTTCATGCCAAAACCCCAAAAGGATGCACTCATGGGCGTCAAAAGCCCCCCCTTGAGTCCCTTCTCCCTCAAGACTCTCCCCATCTTTGGTGGTCCTCAACCCAGTCTTGAGTTCTCTTTTGGGCCTACATCCACTGTGGTTTCCCTTTCACCTTTGAACCGTAACCCTTAGTGGAGTTTTGGGCTCCACAAACTTCCTATTGTTTGGAGTACTGGGGCACCCCTCTATCTCTCTCATATTTATCATATCAAGGTCAACTCAAACATTCACTAACTTATGTCTCCATCAAGCTTTTTTATTTCTCAATGTTCTTCCTATCAATTAACTTGGACGGTTTTGTTTCTTCTTCTATTCTTGTCATGTTTCTTGTTTCGAGTCAATGCCATTCTGATTCACATCCTAGACTATATAAATCCATTCTCTATTATAATGATGTAATGTCAATATAACAAGTCTAAAAGCCAAATAGAGAGGGCAAACCAAACAAGACAAATTCCACGTGCAGTTGTTAGATGGTTTGCCTCTCTACATCCAGGGAAAATAATTGCACCTCTTCCCCTCTATCTTGCTTTGTATTCTAGCCCCAACCTTTGCCCTTGGGCGGCTGCTTATGTGTGAAGCTTGTCAAGGACTCAACTCATGGTGTTGGAGCTACTTTAGCAAAATGATTGGCTATTTCCGTAGGACTTTGGATTGTGAGTGGAAGAGGGATATAGACACTTAGACAGATAGATCAGATAGGGATCTAATCCAACTAAGTCGATGGCAATGCCTCACTCCACAAATCTCTTTCATGCTTTTGTTAACATCTTTAAAGATATATTATGACAGAAATACATGATTTATGCATTTATATGGCCATCAAGCTCCTGCCCACTAGTTTTTTTAAGCATATAATGTTTAATTACATTCAGAAAATTGTTTTTTAAGGTAGGAGAAAGTTATTGTGTGTAATCAGGTACTATGACATGAGCATTCCAATTTTCAAGTAAAGGGGGCCCAACATCTAGAACAAGTTTAGGTCGATGTGCATGTGATTTATTTAGGTGGTAAGGCCGTTGTTCTATGGCTGGATACGTTGAATGCTTTCTGCACAAAACACAAGTTCTCTTAAGTATCTAATCAGTTGTGAATGATTAAGTTCATTCCGGAGCTGCACCTGCTCCATTGACAAATGGCAGGTCTTCATCTGAGGAGTAGGCATCCAAAAAATAAAACAGCTTCTTTTATTTTTCTAACAGCTTCTTTTATTTTTCTAACTTTCTTCACATTTGTTTTTGAAGACTTTATCACATTAGAGATGATGATCAGAATCTCTGCAATTTTTCCACTAATGCTTATGTAAAAGCTAACATGAATTATGCTTCTCCCACTAGTACATTCTCTCTAGAATTATTGTGAATCAGCTAGCCAGGGAATAAAGGGTCATGTTGCCTGACTTCATTACACCAAATCTCTGATTAAGGTTCCGCGAATATTATGGTATTGGAACTTTGAACGTATTAATTAATCAATCCAAGGCATGGATGAGTATTATTCTCGCCAAAAAGTAAATGAAAGCTTCTTAGTTCTTTCTGAGATAGAATAATGGCCATAAATATAGGCAGCTCAGCACGTGGAAGTTTTTGGCTTTGTAAGAAACTTTGAATATCTATCTACCTGATCAAACTTTCTACAATCTTTTTACTTTTTGGATAAAATGGAATAAAGGTAATAATCTCAGACATGAACATTTTTAGTGTTGGCTTTGAATATTTTCAGAGTACTGTGTCGTCCATAGTGGCACCATCATCTTCGGAAATGACGTCTCTAAGAACCCTAAATTAGAATAATACTTTCTTTTTCAAAATGAACTAAAATCAGATCATTTTGGAAAACTAAATAGCACCATGTAGAACTGAGGGAGTATGTGTTTTTCTTTTTGATGAAGAGACAGTATGGAATTGTAGCTCGACAATGGAATGCTATGAAAATGTAGTCCAACAATGGAATTCCTTCCAATTTGTGAAATCATGTTTTGAGCGATAGCCAATGTCCATTGTATCATGTGAAGTTGGACGACAAACTAGTTTGCCAATAAATTGGCAAAATGAAAAAGGTCATTGGCATAGAATATTTATAGATTATACTCATATACCAGTTTTACTCTTTATTTGACCTTTGTAAGTGATAGGCTCATGGGAGGGAGATAAACAAGAAAACTTGTTCTTCCTTGGCAGAGTAACATGACGAATCGGCCATGATCATCGATAATGATGGGTATATGTTAATAACAATTATGGGGAAGGTAGGAAAACAAAGATGGTATTCTTCTCTCATGTGCCTCTTAAACAATGAAAAAGAAAATTTCTGCAGTTTTATTCTGTTAGTTTATGTAAAAACATCCAACAAAGTCTTGATACAAGGTGTCCTTAAGGAAGGAACAGGGGAACTCATCTAAAGTCCAGTGCATGTCTTCCAACTTTGGTTACTACCAGATAAAGTTTTACGTTTGGGCCTTGCTTTTTTTCCTTTTTTCCATTTATCAAATTCTCAAAGAGAGGAGTCCCAATTGGCACAAAGGTTTGGGCCTTGCTGCTATGTGCCACCGTGCCAGGAATGATATATCCTGTTTCCGAATAGGTACTGTATGAGTTCAGCACTATGTCATGAAGCTATCTGATTCACGTTCAGCCCATTCTTATGGATATGGGCTTGATTTCACGCTCAGTCCTCTCCTGCTAGTCTGTGATCCATAGCAGAAGGGTATTTATTCTTGATGAAAAAATGCTGGACACTGATGATCTTGTGACAGGTTTTGCCGCTTCTATTTGCATGATAGAGCACCAAATTCCGATATCTGTTGCCATAAAAGAATCTTGACATACAGGTAATATTCACATGAGAAATTTCTTCTGTTTCCGTGTGTAAGATTAGAGAGTAAACCAACTAGCTAGAGTCATTTCAAATTTGTCAGCCACCAAAATAGTTCACATTGGTTCTGCCCTTGTCCAACATTCCCCTTAACTTTGCCAACCCAAAAAAGGGGTTTCCCAACATATTTCAGAAAGAATCTTGGATACACAAATTAATGTCACTATAATATAACTTTTCAAATTTACAGGTAAATCAAACATTTAATTGAAGAATATGAAACTGGAACTTGAGTACCTCCAGAAGAATTTGGTTGAAAAGGGTAGTGCATACATCTGGTTATGGAGAATCCGAACTCGATGTCATGCTGGAAAAGAATTTAAAGGTTTATTTCAGTAGCAATAGACCTGCCGAGGTCTGCCTCTTGAGAATCAGTCTAAGTTAAACCCCCTTTTTCGTAGCTGCCCCACGCTTTCCATATTCTTGGTCATATCCAATGCCCAAATAAGAAGTAGAGCACTCAATTCTCACAGGTTTCAGAAAAATGCATAAACGAATTCTTGGTTTACTAAACCCCGAATAGAGGTAAGGCAGCCATCACAAATGAGTAAACAAGTGCACCTGTGAATATATAACTATCCACTCTATCAAGTATTCCACCTACATGAGGAACATATTTTATGGTTAGTAACAAACTGTAAAATCTTAATGGCTGACCAAAATTTACTAATGTTCAAAGAAAAAGTATACTACTAATTGGTACGGTGGCTGTAGCCAACACGCAAAAGTTCTCTGTTAAATGCTTTCATTGACACATCTGTCTATATAATATTTTCAGCATATTTGATTCTTCACCAATCTACGGATGACTTCACCCTAGTCAATCAACCAATCCACAGCACTCCTCAAGTACATTAGGTCAAACAAAGCATTATCAAAGAAAGAGATTTACCATGTCCAGGTATGAGGGTTCCAGAATCCTTCACACCAGCATCACGTTTGATCATTGACTCAATGAGGTCGCCGAAAAGAGAGCCAATAAAATTCAGGACACCAAAAGCAATTGCACTGATAAAAAATCAAGTGGACTGTTCAATAGAGTCAAGTCATGAAGTATGAGGAAAAGATAATTCATTTGACCCAGAGAGAACCATTAATGATCATGTAAAAAAGTTACAAATGCCTACCCGACTAAAGAGACTGGCCAGCAAAAAATCCGAGATAAAATGAGCGTAGAAGCCACACAACCACTTAGGCCAGCCAAGGCGCCTTCTAGTGTCTTCTTGGGACTAATATTAGTCAAAGGCGTCTTCCCAAATGTCTGCACGCAGTCAAAAGGTATCTCATGATAGCTCTTCTAAGCAGCCTCATAAAGCAATAGAGGATCACTTGGACAGGGGGTTGAACAAAAAGTACCAGCGTTTTCCACAAAAAGTAATCTTACAATTAGAAGTAAAAACAAATTGATCTAGATCTATTTCTAGCTGGCTCAAGCTCAACATCAAGCTGAGTTGAGCCAGCACAAATTTTTGTGTTTTTGAATCTTTTTAAATACTGTTAAAAACCTATTTCAGTAGTAAAATTTCATTTTTGTCCTAAGAAATAGATTAAAATATATGTTCCATGACAGTAAGCCATTATAGTAATTTTATTTGTCTGAAAGTGTACGATGAATACTATATTAAAGCCACAAAATTCTAGAGCCAATAAAGATGGGGCCAAGCTGAGCTCAATGCGGCTTTGATGAATTCAGTTTTCAAGCTGCGAGCCAAGCCATTTTGAGACTGATCAGCTAGCAAGCTGACTCGGCTTGTTATCACCCATGTATATGATCTACACGAATAGAATGAACTGCCAGTAATGAAAAACATAATATCAGAAATAAAATAGAATTTGATAAAAAATCATGTACTAGTAATCATGTACTAGAAATGTACATGTTTGCATTTCTATTCCTCAATAAAATGGGATTATTCTGAGTTAAGGACTTTCTGAACCCAGGAAACTCATTGGCGGGTTGTTCTTCAGTCTCCCTTGTAGTGAAGAAGACCTGGGTTTGAGTTTCGACCCAGGCACAAGGGGTATCTTAGAACACTAGGTGCTTGTGTGAGTTGTCCACCGGCTTGAGGAGTTGTAGCCAAAAAACAAGTACATGAACCCAGATAGTAGCAGATCACAAAAGGTATTCAGAGAACAAGTACTCACATTCACTCAATGAGTTTAGTCAAGGATGTCAAGCATAGTAAACCGGACAAAATACAACATATATTATATACATTAAGAAGGTTACTAAACTTGCTCTCCTCATTTCAAGCAAAGGTGGAAAAAGATAGAAGCCTCCTTGACATCATTAAAGAACAGCATAACCTTTTTCAGATAAAAAAATATCATAAAAATGGCTTTGCAGTTTGCACACGAAGGACATGTACTCCATAAAACTTTCAAAGTCAACCTTTTCCATACAAAAACATATTTCACAATTATATATTTCATATTCCATCTGAAGCGTTCTTCAATCAGAACTAACAACAGTGAAACAGAATAACATGATGGTATTTTAAAGCCATGACGTGAAAAAATTGAACCTTTGTGCATTCATATACGATCAAGTGGGAAACAGAATACCTTTCCACCTACGAATGCAAAGGTATCAGCAGCAATTACACTGCTAATAGAGAGCAACGTGGCAACAAGGCCGACAGTCCAATGAGCTTGACCACCAAGAAAAATAGGCCACTTAGCTCCAATTCCTATTTCAAAAGATCCAATGGAATGCATATAAGAGCATGTTGAACTTCAGTTCTCTTCTAGAAACAAACTTCAAGAAGACAAAGAAAACTACACCCAACCAACTATATACATAAAAATTTGGTCGGTGAATCAGAAGATCACAAAAGCAAATACTTCTAACTATGACGATCACCACCATCGACATAATTAGCAATAGCATCATAATTAACTTCAATATCATCATCATGATGCCTATCCAGCATTCTGTTATGCTATTTGGACCTATCAGAGACCATTTCTACACCCGGTCATATGTTGCCCAATCTTGGATTGTCCTATTTTTTTTCTAGCGGCTCTATAAACCCTTGATTCCATCTACTTAAAGGAGTTGTTTGTTGTCTCCCTAGAGCATAGTCAAACCATCTCAATCGGCGTGCTCTCATTTATCACTAATTGGAGCTCCTCCTAAGTTCTACATAATATGGCTATTTCTAATATGATCCTCAATAAGATATCAAAAAAATAAGACTCCCTCTGGTCACTTTTAATAAATACAGTTTTCTTTAATAGACACAGTTTTCTTCAAACGAACTAATAGTTCATTTGAAGAAAACTGTTTCTATTAAAGAAAACCGTACTTATTAAAACTGTTTCTATTAAAGAAAACCGTACTTATTAAAAGTAAACGGAAGGACTATGATCCTTAATAGTTCCACTCACCCATCTTATTTTTTTGACACTCATCTTATCTATATGACTTTCCTTCGTTACCCAACAGTTTACAGCATCTAACATTGCAATTCTCACTAATGTCCTACAGAATTTTATAGTTAGCTTTTTCGCTTATCACGAAGAGCCTCTGAAGCTGCTCTCCAATACATCCACCCAGCCCTATTTTTAATAGCAACATCATTATCTATTTTTCTAATTGTCTCCATTATTAAACCAGGATATCTAAAATGATCACACTTACGCATTTCTTTCCCATCTACTTTAATACGAAATGAAGATGTTGCATACAAGAAAGAGAAAAAGATCAGAAATTTCTCTTTTTTCTCCCTCTAATTTTGGAAAGAGAAAAAAATAATTAGAAGCGTTTGTAGATAAAAAAAATAATCACATACATATATCGAATGACAATGTCCAACTATGTGTCCCTCTCAGAACCATATGAGGTTTAACAAATTATATATAAGTCAAACCACATACATTCATGTTTTTACTAAAAATAAAAAACATTAGAACACTTATGGTAGTAGCTCATGTTCATTAATTTTGGCTTCATCTCCATAAGATAAGTAGGATGAACATCTCCTCAAAATCAACAAAAAGACAAAGCCAAATCACAACTGGTAAAGTACAAAAAAATACAAATTGTTCCAAACAGTCATTAATCTTGTATGATTTTAAAAAGGCAAAAGTAAAAAAGCATCCTTACTGGTATTTAAAGCTGGAACTGACATGCCGCATCGAAGCTTAACCCAGAAACAAGGAAGATAACCTACATAGAATAACCCAAACATTGCACTACTCAACTGTGCAAAACGGGGGTTCCCTCTTTGTAAAATCAATGCCATTGCAATAATAAAAGCTGATAATGTGACAAAAACATCCATATTGCCGAAGTACCTATTGATAAGTAGCAAGAAAAACTAGTTATACGAAGAAATCATTCCAATTCATCAAAATGCCCCCACATTATTTGAAGTTAATCTGCAACTACACAATTCAAAAAGATTTACCAAAAATAAAACTAGTTATGCAAAAAAAAAGATTTTCATCAAAATGCTGCCATTGATCAGAACTAAAAATTCAATTACACAATGCGCCTCTAGTAAGTTAAACTGAAAAGGACAAAGTGACCGAAGCCGTACATATAGGAGAATACAACACAAAGTATTTACCTATTAATGCCAGCAAAACACGTCACCGATTATAAAAGGAACTCAACTGGAACAATGATCTAAAAAGGCAAGAAACAGATAAGCACAAAAAGATTTCCATTACTCCAACAAGTTATTTCTTTACTACACTAATGACCCATGCTTTCAATTCAAAGAAAGGCAAAGGCACAGATAATGATCAATGTCAGTGCTTGATATCAAGATGAAAGTGCACAGTAATGAAAAGACGTGTACGTATTTGTGTTTAGAGAGAGAGAAGAGTGATGGCATCAGTATACCACTACCTGGAGATTGACTCTTAAAATGCAAGTATTTAGTGTCTTCTTTTTCTTGATGCCATCACTTGCCAAATATGAATTTCATATGCATGAACATAATGTAAACCTCAGAGTATACATATAAAAAGTTAAGTTAAACGCAGTTAAGAGAACTCACAAAGTTAAAATGGGCATGAAGGCACATATGACAGAGCAAACTCGGGAAACATATCTAGGAGGAGGCATCATTCCCTTTGCAATACCCTGGCTTCTTACTAGCTCAAAATACTCCCTCGCACCCAGAAGTATGGCAGAAGCCAATGCCACAGTGAAAACCCATCCTCCAGCTAAAATAACACCGCTGGCACTTATTCCTATTCCAAGTCCAAATATCACTCGGTTTTTCAACTGACTTCTCCCTTGCTGCTCCGAAATTAGCCCTTCTGTGTTTGAGTGCGAAGGTTCTCTATCAACTTCCTACATTTTAACCATCTCAGATGCTTCCATATAATTCTTCATCTATTTTGGCCATCACAAATAATAGAAGTAAATACTGATAAGAGTATATTACGACCGAAACATCAATGACATAAAATGTACAAGGCTTCAACATTACAACAACCAAAATGCACTGACTATGATTTACGGACTATGAACCAAATTTTGTACTTATCTTTACATAAACAACTTAAAAATATGTACCAAATATACGAATTACAAGGAGATATACTCCCTGAGTCCCATATTAATAGGACATTTGGGAAAATGTGTCCCATCTTAGAAGGCACATTTGGCTCAATTTTAAGTGGCTAGTTATTTAAGAAAGAGTTTCAGAAGTTTCTCATGCTATGTTTTCAATAAAATGACAACTCTCCAAAATAAACTAATACACCGCCACTTGATAATAAATTAGCTTCTCATGCGTAGTTCATTGTGGTTTTCAATAAAAATGACAATTTCTGCAAGTACGAATACAAACATGGGATGGGTAACCGCACCAAATTTACAATTCCATAATTTAAATATTTATATGTCATGTTTGCAAAGTGCTTGAATTGGATAAAAGAGTAGCTCGAGTCTTATTTCTCTCCAGCAAAGCAGCTAATTACTAACCAGTACAACTTACAGCACAACTCAATTGAAAAGCAATTTTAAATAGAAAAACCTGAAGCTTAATTTCAAAATTCAGGCCTCAGATAGCTCATATTTCCGCAAGGGTAGTTCCGAATTTACAATAGGCAGCTTCAAAATCCAATTTTCCGAGCAATTCAATTCAGAAGGAAGTAAGCATACCAGTTCGGAATCTCCATCACTGCCAACACGATCCGGTTCAGCACTGGAAACCAATCTAAACGCCCGGGAGGCAATCCTCGAGACTCCGGGAAGCCGACGAGCTGCGCCAGACGCCCGAAAGAAGTGCTTGGGTCCATTGTGGGTCAAGGTAACAGCTTTGGAATGCAAGGACTGGCGGAACAAAGACACGGCCAGGGAAGAGGGGCGGCGGAGGGACTTGATTTGGCAAGTGCAGAGGGGGGAAATTGGAGTCCGAGACAAGTTGCAGCAGCGGTCTAGCTCCACATAGGACGTCATGAACCAAATAACAACTCTCCTCAAATTCACCAAAGAGAACACAAGCTCAGGGCCATGGATTGCTCGCCATTGGTTGCAAGAACGAATTGGGGATTGGAAAGAGGGGAGAGCTTGGAAAAGAGGCGGAGATGAGCTTGCTAGAGAGGAAGTGACTGATGATGATTCCAAGGGAGCTGGAGGGAGGAAGAAGACGACGGATGTGGAGTGGGCTTGGGCCGTCCATTCGTTTCTTCTCTTTAGGGGGGGATCTCTGAGTGGGCTTGGGCCTTTGGGCCGCCCATTCGCCGGCTTCTCCCCCTTCAATGGTCGGTGGCTGTCCATTGTCCGTGTATTTTCAGACAATGGGCATTTATAGTCTATGTATAGGTGGAGTGGGCTGTCTTGACGTGGAGTGGTGAACTACTCGTCCTTAACTCATAGAATTCCATATCGCTGATATATCGATATCGGGCCCCATCCAATAAATCGAGACGAACAAATATCAGTTTTTTATTTTTTTCAAATATCGTCGATATATCGGCGATATATATCGCTATTTTATAATAAAATAGTATTTTTGAAAGGAAAAAAAAAAGTAACTTTCCCACTTGTTTCCCATCCTAATATGTATATTTTAAAATCTATGCTTTGTCTAAATTAGTATAACTCATTTTAGAAGCTAGATTATAAAAATATATGATAAAAACTAGCTTTTGATCAATGATATTTTTTTACAAATATCTCCGATATTTTGTCTCTTAAGCCGACCGATACAATACCGATATCCGATATCCGATACGGAATTCCTTGCCTTAACTAGTATACTGGTTACAGAGTTTTTTTACTCAACTTTTAAAGAAAAAAAAATCATACGACCATTATGAAACTATGCAATAGGAAGTGTGACATGTCACATGTCCTCACCTAGGAAACTAAACCCTACAAGCCCATAGATGGCCAATGGGGTTTTAGGCTTAGGCAAAAAAAGAAGTCATTTTTTGGCCACCAAACACCTTTTCCTCCTTTTTGATCTTGGCATAATGGCACCAGTATGGAATTCAAACTACGAAGGTGCAAGCAGGACTTGCTCAAGTCTATAGCTTGGTCTCACACTGCCTTTTAATATTTCTACAGCCTCAATCAAATCATTAAAAAAAATGGGTTGGATAACATTGCCCATCGGTTAAGCAAATGCAAAATTTATAATTGGAACATGCATGAAAAAAGTCGATTTCATAACCGCTTTATGTACATGTGCTAAAGATTTTAGGTTCCTTTCTTTTATATGTCCCCTTCTATAATAACAGAAGTTATATATTCAGAAAATTGCGATTAGAAACAATGGTGCGTTTGTTTGCTGAAAAAAAGCATATTTCAGCCCTGAAAGGTGAAAATTTTCACCTTTCAGGGTAAAAAGTGTTTGGAAGCTGAAAGGGTGAAAATTGGTCGGTGACGGTGATAGGTGAAAATTTTCACTCTTTCACCTTTCAGCCCTGAAAAGTATTTGTTTGCTGAAAGGCCGAAAATTGGCCCTGAAAGGTGAAAGGTGACAAATTTTCACCTTTCACCCTGAAAAGCTGATTCTCACCAAAGTGGGTTTGGAAGCTGATAGGTGAAAGGGTGAAAATTTCCCAATCAGATTGGTCTGGGTCAATTTTCACCAACCTGACCAATCTGATTGGTTCGAGACCAGACAACTCACACCAATATGCTCCACGAGGAGCATGTTGGATGACTAATGTTAAACCCCGTGCCTCTATAATCCGTGCTTTTTTCCATGCTCAAAGTTGGTGGCCTCAGATCACTTTGATCATATGGCTACCACTCTGGGCATGGGGTTTGTCCTTTTCCCATGTTGGACTATTAAATAAGTAAATAAAATTTCCGTTTAGTTCCAGCTTTTGGGAAATGGTTATTTTATGTTTTCTAAGAGGTCAAGGTTTTGGGAAATATCACTTCATTATTAATTGAACGCATGGTGCTAGCACTTATTCTTTAGTTCACTTTTTTTCTATAGCAATTCTTTTGACCATGCCCCATTCATGATTCATGATCCCTTGAGTCTTTTATGGATCAGGAATCAACACGCAAAAAATGCCCTCATGCAAGCAAACAAGAAGAAGACAGCTTATCTTGCATAGGATGCTGATTTCATAAGCGATTAGACACTGTCGTGCTTTTGACCCAATGCAACTATATATTACTCCCTCCGTCTGGAATTAATAGAAACATTGGACGAAGGTATTCCATCCTTTGGCTCTAAATTCTACATCATTCCTTAGCGTATGTTGCGGTTTCATGCCCGAAGGGTGTTTGCTTGGCTATTATTTCAAGCATTGTCTATTCTACTCCTTTGTACAATGAAGACCCTCCATTTGAAAAAACTGAGATCATCATTACATGGCTAGCTGACTTTGCACAACAAAAAACATGGAGGAGACGGGAGGCCTTTTTTTATACGGGCCTTAGAGTCTAATAAATTTATTTCTTTAATGGTATTTTTAAAGGGGTGTAACAATACGAGGACTTCCCAGGAGGTCACCTATCTTACTTAGGGATGGAACTTGGGTTGGGTTTTTACCCAACCCGACAAAACCCGGTCTTATTGGGCCGGTTTTGGGATTGCTTATGCAATATCCGGTTCCGGTTCCAGGTTTGAAAGAGGAACCGACCCAAGTATATGATATCTATACTTGGACTCATATTTATTTTTTTTATGAATATTTTTTTGGGCGAAAATACTCGTATCTCTTGATTTGAATAGTTTGGATTTTTATGAATATATATTATTAATAAAAAAATTAAATGAATTAATCGTTTAATGTATATGACATTAAAAATATAAAAGTTCTGGGTACCGGGGCTGGGCGGGGCAGGTCTGGGTTTCAAGTTCTAGTACCGGGGCGGTTCCGGGTCCTTGAAACGGGACCCGTGGTGGGTTTCGGACGGTTCTGAGTTTGAAAAATTAAAATGGTTATGGGGCCGGGTATGCCAATACCCGGCCCAAACCCGCCCCAGTTCCATCCCTAATCTTACTTCTACTCTCGTTTAACTGCAGAGTTCTCAAGAGATTCGGTGAATGAGTGCTGGTATGATCGCACCCTAATAAATTTAACTCATTTTCAAATGCAGATATGCTTCGTTACACACAGAGTATTTCCAGCTCTTCCTCCAACTTCTCTGGGTCTTGCATAGGCTATACTTCAATGTACCCTATCTACATGGACAAATTTCCCACAATGGGAAACCAAATCTTTCTACTAATTCCAGACGGAGGGAGTACACCCTTTGGCTCTAAATTCGACATCATTCCTTTGCGTATATTGCACTTCATGTGAAAGTCCATGGCCAAAGGGTGTTTGCTTGGCTATTAGTCCAAGCATTCTCTATTCTATTTTCATATTGCTCTTCCTCCAACTTCTCATGGTCTTCCTTGGGCTATACTTCAGCATACCTCATCACATGAACAAGTTTCTCACAACAGAACTTGTCTACTGCCAAAAAAACAAGGTTTCTCACAACAAACTTCGAATAATGTTTGGCCGAGAGAGCGCTTCTCTTGCAGCCGTTTTGTGCAAAAATCTCCTCGGGAGGGTCAGGCGGAGAGGGGAACATGGCTCCAAGAGAAGCACGAATATTTGATGAACCGCTTTTTTTGCCCGAATGCGCACTTCAAAGGATAAACAGCAACGTGGAGGTGGTGACATGAACACACAAGATCATTACTTGCTCCGTTGTTCCTTGCTTAATGCTGTAATTTCAGCTCCAAATGAATGTTTATTTGCTGTCGATTGCTCATTCAAAGATTAAGTAGTAGCTTGCATTGCCTTTGGCTGTTTCAAATGTAAACCAACTTTTGAGTATTAACTAGTACAAACATGAGCTTACTGAAACATGTACATCGTAATCATACATACTAGAAACAACCGCTGGGTGAGCGTGTTCATGTTTCCCCTTCTCTCCAATCTTCCATACAGGGGAAGGGGTTTCACAGAATTTTTTTTCCCATCTTTCAAATATCAGGGAACGGTTCTTCCCCAAATTTGCTTCACTCTTGAACTATGTAAGCAGAGCCATTGTGATCAATTACACATTTAACAGAAAAATGTCACAAATCTCAACTTCATCTTCAATGTAAAGCTATACTTCGGCCACTGGCGAGTGCCTTTGTGCCCTTGCACTGCCAATCTTAGCTTTAACTTCAGCCACAACCAGTCTTGTTAGTAAAAGTCCAGCCACTAGGGCCGCAGCCATCAACATTGTGAAAACTCCATTCCAACTCTTTGCAGATATATACCCTGTGAGCAGGGGGCCTAATGTGGCTCCGACGGAACCTGTACCGTCAATAATTGCTGTTACAGTCGCCAATGCTCGAGAATTCCCATTCAAGGAACTATGGGTCCCCAAATCGGCTGATACCGCTGTTGTTATAAGTGCATATGGTCCGTTGACAAACATGCCAGCAATAAACATGAGAGCTGCATTCATGTACAAGGACATCTCGCCGTAAATCCTATAGCAGAACAATGCAGGGATTGCACAATACATGAAGCTTGCTGCTGTTATAGCTCTGGCATCAAGCCGATCAGAGATGTGGCCTGCAAGGATACCTCCCAACACCCCTCCAACATCAAATATGGTTGAGAGATTGCCCGCCGTCTCGTCTGATAGGTATTTGCCATCAATTTCTGCAACAATTGAACAATGTGGCCTAATTAAGCAAAATTTTAACAAATAGCTCACTACTTAAAACACATGAATCAGATGGCAAAGAAGAAGCATACCTGTATGGCTAATGTAGAATGGCAGCCAATAAAGGAATGTATATGCCACCAATTTGGAGAAGAAGAGACATAAAGCAAATGGTGCCACCCCCGGAATCTTCCAAGCCTCTATAAATCCCACAGCTTTGTCCTTAACCTCCGGTCTTACTCGCAACAAGGGTTCCAAACACTCGTTCTTCTTCGAAGATTTATCAAGTTCACCTTCTTCCAGATCAGCTCCAACAGAGTCAGGGCTAACAGGTAAGATCAAGAATACTGCAACCCCGACAAACGCAATAAGGAAGCCTGGGACAACAAAAGACCAACCCCAGCCATACTTCAGCATAGCTGCGGCAATCAGTGAACCGGAGATATTGCCGACTGAAGTGTGAGCGTTCCATATCCCCATAATTAACCCTCTCTTCCTCTTCCCAAACCAGTTCCCCACCACTGCAACCACTGACGGCCATCCGGTGGACTGGAACAGGCCCGCGAGCATTTGCACCAGCAGAAAGTAGTAAAAATTGTGAATGTTCAGCCAATAACCCAAACCAAAAAAGGCTGTGAACAAGCCAGTTCCTATCATTCCCACAGTCAAGAAGAGCCTCAAATCCACTCGGTCGCCGAAATGCCCAGAGCAGTACATCCCAACTGAGTATAGAGAGAGGAAGGCAACATCTATTTCTCCCAACAACGCAGTTCCATCTGAACCATCGAAAGGCGCCCATCCACCCGCTTGTAGGCCATTCTTCCGGTGGCCTGACCGGAGCAAATGAGTTTGTAACCATCCGGAGAGACCCACCGCGGAAGAGGCTGGATCAAGGGCACTTTTAACTATACTGGTGGTTTTCCGGGTGGCATGGTAGCTTGCATAAGCCAAGAAAGTTACAACTAGAACTATAACCTGGTAGGCTCGGAAGGAAAGAGATGCTCTTCCTGTGTGCTCCAGATATCGGATACCTGGGGGCTTAGAGCTGCACTGTTCTGTTTGTGATTCTTCTAATGAACCCATCAGCATGCCGCTTCTCCAAAAATGGTGGACTACTGATTGAAGCAGAAAATCACAAGAGCTGGATAGCTTCTGGTCAGAACCCAATATATGTTTCTGAGCAGGGACTAGTTCTCCTTAACTAGTGGATACCATTTGAACCATTTGGCTTTTACTGAATTGTGCAACTTCTCCAAACTTGCCTCCGAATGAGATGTTTGTCTGCATTTGGATGGTTTGTCTGGTCAGCTACCATTATTCAGAAAATCCCAACAGAACTATATATGACAGACAAATTACACAAAATTCAAAAAAAAAAAAAAAGGTGCACTGTTCACAAACTGGAACTGTAATTAGATAAAAATATTATATGAACTAGGATTACCCATAAATCATCAAAAGATACACAACACCATAAAGTAAAGCCTTCTTGACATCATATCATCTATAGATAAGATGCCCTACAGTAATTAGGAGACTTTAGTTGGGAAACAAACAACAAACTTTCTATCATCGAGTACATTATGATTCATGTAAAACACAGCAAACATGTGAACACAGTGGAAGCAATCAAATTTCATAGAAATAGTCTAAACAATGAAGGACAGGCCCCAAGAACCCAACAACTCTCCATCTCTGAAAAACCCCACAAAAAGTCATCTTCCCTTCATTAAATGCTAGAAAGCAGCAACCCAGTTTCTCAGATTGGAAGACATTTAGTAAAGTCGCAGACTTTCCACCATTATAACTCATGAAATCACGTTGGATTGAGTAAAAAGAAAACACCACCACCAACAACAACAACAAAAAGCAAGCAGTCAGAACCAATTTGGAAGCTGAATTCAATGACAAACATGAAACAGAAATGATAAAAAAGAATCCCAAGATTGAAAGAAGCTCAATATATTGAACTTGGAACGCACCAGAGAAGCTCCAACGATGGGAAAAGGCCGGCCTTTGGTCTCTGCGATTCCGAAACCTTAAAATAGATTCTGGGCAGAGTTTTTCAATCGTGAATTTACGGAAACGGGCTTGAGTGCATTTCCGACATCAGCTTTTGTCGTGTTTTTCGTCGACCTGAACTTACTGCTTTTACTCGACTGGCCAGTTTCCATTCGGGTTCGGTCTTACTTGTTCCGACAGTGTTGTAAACCAAAAAGTCTGTGCGCATCCCGCAGGAGGCAAAGGCAAGTTTCGTGAGGGAAGAAAGGTAGCTACACAAATTATGGGAAAGGTTTAAATGAGATCGCTCTCATATTGCTTATATGAAGCTACTTTGAATAGTAACCGATGGATCTTGATCTGACGGCTACAAATATCCATAATGATCTCACCTACTCTTTGATGTGACACACTCACTTACCCACTGATTTGATATCCACCATCCGATCAGAATCTAACGGCAATAAAAATTGGCCTCATGCTCCTTATATGAGAACGATCTCATGTAAACTCATCTCAATTATTATTACGTGATAGTGGAAACATTTGAGCGACACGCCTGATAAACATGACTACCACATTAACACGCAATCCCGCATGATATTCCATGTTTCATGTTCTATGCAACATGCAATCAGGACATTTTTTCACATTACTTGGCCCATGAGCTCAGAAGGCCATATTACCTATTTTTTCGGGCTCATGCCATATAACCTAGTTTCGGGACCTAGTCTTCCCATTTTGCCCTCTCGCCCAATACTTCATGTTTTACCCATCCTGAGCTATGCCTCATTTCACACAGGCTTCCCTCCTAGTGATCATACGGCGAGAAAATTCTTTGTTGGAGGCATAGGCTTACCGATGGAGAGACGACGTTGTATGGCAGATACAAATATTTTCAGCAGCTTTCTCGGGTTGGACGACCTCTTCTACCCACAAGTAGGCAGAAGAAGCTCGTCAACGTTGCCCGAAGAAGAACTTTCATAACATCCCTATTTTATTTTGGAAGTGGTCCGACATCTCATAATCATTATTTTTTTATTCACACGTTCTGAGAATGAAGAAAGTTGAAATTTTGTGCTAAGAAGTATTTGTGGCTGAGAAAGCACACTTTGCAAATTTGTCATCCCACAGGAAGTTGTCTCAAGAAATTTGAGATATCCTCATAGGGAAAAGAGGAAAAAAATATAAAAATATACAAAAAATATAAACAAAAACGGATAAAAATGAGGGAGATATGACGAGATTGAATGTTGCCATAAAGTCATGTATTTAAATACACGAAGCACTATTATCGTGTCCTCGATGACATAATACCATGATTATTTTGTAATCGAGTACACGATACAACTGCTATCGTATAATCAATGATGCAATACCACTATTATCGTGTAATCAAGTACACGATAGCATATTAAAATTCAATGAGTCATATCTTCTTTATTTCTTATATGTTTTCGCCCATTCTTTTTACATTCCTCTTTCTCTTTATGAGCATATTTCAAAATTTCTTTACATAACTTATAGTGGGAATGATAAAAAATTTGTGACTCCAATGTCAATGAATTAAGTATGTGGTGAACATGACTTCATGACAGTGAGTACACAATAGTTGAATTATAGATATTATGTGTTATTGACAATATTTAGTATTTCTAATCTTAGGGGGTGTCCGGTAGTAATGAAAAAAGTGGTTGTTTGATTATACTATGATGGATTATTTAGAAGTCCTTATAAGTACGTAGGTGAGAAAGTGAAGCTGATGATTATTGACACACAGGTGAAGTTCTTAGATCTATTGATTTAAGTTGAACAAAGATTAGGATGTAAGTCTACAATTGGTAACTTATCCCTCAAATATCCAGTTGCATCATCATGTCCGTGCATACCATATATCATGGGGGATGATGAAGATCTGAAAATTATCTTTAACATTCATATGAAAAAAAGAGGAAAGTGTTGAAGTTGTATGTGGAGAGGACTTTCAGTGTCAATAAGGAGATGATATCTTTATCAGATCAACCTCTTAACTTGACATATGATGACATAAAATCATTAGGAGGTGAAGCAACAAAACAACCAGAACTTGTATATAGAACAAGAAGGTAAGAACGCAATATCGCATCATCGGTGACACAATTCTGCAAGTTATCATGTATTATATGTGCAACTTCGTATCGTGTTGACGATGACATGACTATAAACAAGTCATGTGCACGATGACATGACTCGAAGTCGCAGTCGTAGAATATCGTGTAAGTGAATACACGATATTCTTACATTTCATGTATTTATCTATACGACTCATACTGATATGCCATCTTCATATCTTGCAGTTTGGGAGAAAGTAATAAAATTATGAGGACATTCATTATCTAGAAGATTCGGTCGTGTTTAAAAATACATGACTACACATAATGTTAATTATTGGACATGTGTTTTCTTAGAACTACATGAACATTTTGAAGAAGACATACACATGGGGAAAGTTTTAGAACATGAGACTTTTTTGTAAACATGCTATAGCGTCAATTGATCATAAGAGTTCAGACCCAATGCTATATTGTGAGTAGTATTACACAAAGACTTACTGCACAACCTACAAATAGATTTAATCGTGTAATTTTTAATTTGTATTTATATTTTGAATTACAAGTAACAAACAGTATGCAAATTAAGCGTGTATTTAAATGTCCTTGAATACAAGATAGCACTGCTATCGTGCCATCCAGGACATGGTAAGTTGTGTCATTGAAGACACAATTCCTAAAATAAAGACATAATATACTTGTATCCCTCAAATGTAAAGAGGATAAAAAGAAAAAATAACGAAAAAAATGAGAAAAATGAATGAGAAATGAGGGAGATATGATCGTTAAATTTTGCCATGTTATCGTGTCCTCGATTACAAGGCAGCAATGTCGAAACACACAATAGCATTGCTATTATGTATTTAAATACACGATTTGAAGGCAAAATTTATGTAATTAAATGATAGCACTGCTATCGTTGGTTTGGGTAGTGAATCGTGTCATGGAAGCCTCGACAGTTAAATTCTAAAACTGCCCTCCCTGCTAGGTATCGTGTCTTAGATAATAATTATAGATGCGCCCCTGGATATGAAACGATGCCACCTTCCGGTGAATTATGATTATATCGAAGACCTTTCAAAAGTGTCAACGTACAATTGAGCTCTAGCTAAAAAATGCTCACGACTAAGATATCCCACTCATTCAGAAGTGTATAAGTTAGATCTGAAGTAGATGAGGGCGATGGCGACACTAGGAACAACTAACAGATTACAAGTAATGCTTACAAACATTTAGATAGATTTAATCGATTTCCACCTACTTCAACCCGTTGTAAGTTTACGATAGTCATATCGTATCATCGATGACACAATAATAGTGCTAGTCAAATATGTAAGTTTGCTAAAGTCACTTTTTTACACTGGTATTATAAGCAATACCATATACTAACCATCATAGATTATACTATTTTGTAAGAGTTTATCCCCAATGGAGATAATTCTAAGCTAGCATATAAGTTGCAAGAGAACTTGCTTAACGGTGTGTTTGGCAACCTTGATTTGGATTTAGATGTGTGATTTTTAGAATCACGTCATTGAAAGAATCTCGTATGATTTTATAAATGACAGGGTTGGGTCTGTCATTTTGGGCAACCCTCTTTTACGTTATAATAAGAATCATATCATTCTGGGGTGAGATTTTGGGGAAGAATCAAATCGTACCAAAAAAGGAGTTGTCAAACGCAGAATTTAGACAAATCACGTGATTCTTAAAATCACGTGATTCTTAAAATCACAAGGTCTAAATTCACGTATGGATTTAGAATCATAAAACACATACGCTATGATTTCTTCCCAATCCATACTTCAAATCATTTCTGCTTGCTGATTCTACACTTCTCTACGCAACGTTGGCATTTCTACAATCCTCTAGGGGGGAAACCAGCGTTGTACCCCTACCACAAAGAGGTTGCGGTCATTGTAGTAGAATTTACGAATGACCTGCTCCAAAGACATTTCAAAATCAAGGGAGCTATGGAAGTTGTCCTAGATCAAGGATGCATCATTTCAAAAGAATTCCCTGGACTATGGAATCTTCGTAATGATGTACGTGACTTAATTAGCATTAGAGATAGAACAACCAATGTTTGATCAGGCAACCATTATAATACTATTTTAACCTATAATAACTACAATTTTAGCCTTTAATAATAATGTCCAGGGTAAGATTGAAAAAGAATTTGACAACGACTCTGATTGATGGGGATGAAATGTAAATTTCTAAGTAGATGTAAATGTGTAATTAGATATAAATATGTAATTAGATGTGCATTTTTAAGAAATACCAGTCAAAATGCATGCTTAAATTTCTTCTATTCTATGAATATACATATTTTTCATATACACAATACATTTGTAAGAAGTAATAGTCAACACATTTTTTATTACTCGTGTGCTTAAACACACGAGATACAAGTGTATCGTGTCTATATTTGAGGGATCATGTATTGGAGAACACGATTTCTTCATATGCACATATCATGTCCTCAATGACAAGATAGCACTACCGAAACACACGATAGCAGTGGTATTGTGTCATATAGGACATGATAGCAGTGCTACCATGTATTTAAATACACGCTTCATTAGCATACTTCAACGAGTTATATCTCTCTTATTTCTTATCCGTTTTTGTCTGTTACTTATAATTCAAAATACACAATACAAATTACAAACTGCACGTTTAAATTTCTTATATTTTATTCATATACACATTTTTTATATACACAATGCATTTGTAAGAAATACCAATTAACACGTTTTTTATTAGTCATATGTTTGAATACACGAAAGACAAGTGTATCGTGTTTGTATTTGAGGGATCGTATCTTTGAGGACATTACTTTTCTCGTATCGTTTTCTCGATTACGCGATACCACTGCCGAAACACGCGATAGCAGTGGTATCGTGTCATCGAGGACACAGTAGCAGTGCTATCGTGTATTTAAATATATGATCTAAGAGCAACATTCAATCTCTTTATATCTCCCTCATTTCTGATCCATTTTTGCTAATTCTTTTTGCGTTCTTCTATATTTTCACTCCTCTTTCTCCCTATGCAGATATCTCAAATTCCTTGAGAAACCTTCTTGTAGGGATGACGAATTTGCAAAGAGTACTTTGCCACTCGACCACAAGTACTTTTTGGCGGAAAATTCTCATTCCCATAACGTGTGAATAAAAAATAATGATTCTAAGTTGTCGAACCACTTCCGCAGTAGAATGGGGAGGTTGTGAAAATGTTTTTTTGGGTTGCGCTGGCGAGCTTCTACCTGCAAACAGGTAGAAGAGGTCGTCTGACCCGATAAAGCTGCCGAAAATGTTTGTGTCTGCCACATAGCGTCGTCACTCCACCGGCAAGCCTCTCCCTCCGACATGAAACTTCCTCACTGTATGATCAATGTGGGGAAGCTTGTGTGAAATGGGGCGCGGTTCAAGGCAGGTAAAACATGTAAGTATTGGGCGAGAGGGCAAAATGAAAAGATCAGGTCCCAAAACTAAGTTATATGGCATGAGCCCAGAAAAATAGGTAATATGGCATTCTGGGCTCATTGGCTAGGTAATATAGAAAAAATTATGTAATCGGGGATATATAGTCCACCTGCACGGTGCGGTTGGGGTTAGATTGTAGTGATTATAGTTGTGGGTTGATTGGGGTGTAAGCCTAATTAAGGGGTGTGGTAGGGAATGTAAAGTGATTCTTTTGAAGCCGCTTTCACCAATAATATCCTTTTGAGGGGGAGTTAGGAAAAGAGCTTCTCTTGCAGCTTGGTGGAATGTTTATTAAAAGACAAGCGTCTTCTAAAGAAACCGCCCACCTATTACAAGTGATACTCCATGTTTTCTTTTTTCCTTTTTTGGTGAACCCTACGTTCTTACTTCATTTGTGGGATTATTCTTTCTCACACCAATCCGTCCCCCGGCTAGGTCAATTGCATTGGGCCAATCAGGCCTTCTTCACCCGACATTCTTAGCTTCGTATCTTTTTATAACTAAAATAGAGCCTTAAATGGAATCGAGAAAAGAAAAGGAACTCTCTCTTCTTAGTAAGTGGTATATTTTTTTAAAAGCTATGTGCTTTTTTTCTACCACCCATTACCCAATTGGTAGATATTTGCCAACCCACATGTTGGCATGGTGGTAAAGCCAGGCGAAAAGGAAATTAATTACCAAGAAGGCAATCGTGTAATAATGAGGCAAAAGATGAGCTAAGGTTAGGTCCATATACTAAAAAGGCATATGCTGTGGAATATCTCAATACATTACCTAAGTTTGGAATATAATTATTAATAGGAAAGGGGCCACAAGAGAGGGGATATTCCATGAATAATTCTTTGCGTGTCAGCTCTCCCCTGTTGCCACAGCCGAACTTCAAACATAATAAAATAATAATGAAACTAATGGAGCCTTGTGTCCACGTACTTGCTGACGTGGCTGGTTCCCGCTGGCGAAGGAGCCAGGAAAAACTTCTCCGGATTTGGGGTGGGCCCCCACTACTTCTCTCGTGGCCTGCATGGCAGGAAGTCCTGCCATGCAACCAACCATCGCCTCTCAAATTTCCCATTCTTGGATTGAAAATGACAAATTAATTGATTTAAAGGGCCGTTTGGGGCATGAAAACTCAGCTTCATCCAGCTGAAATCAGGAAAATTAGCACACGAAGTGTTTCAGTTGGTTAGTGGATTATCCTAAAAATTCATAACCAGCTGAATTTTTTCAGTTGGATGGAGCTAATTTTTCACGCCAAAAAAAGTGTGAACAATATAATATAAGGTTCAAGGCTCCCCAGACCCAAAACTAACCACTTGGAAAGAGCATTTCTCCACTCTAGTGCTTTCTTGGACAAGAACTCGAAGGAGACTCTAAACACTGGCCCCTCCTTGTATTGAATGCGATCACAACAGCTTGTCACGGCATGTGCCTCCTCGAAAGGCCGCACGGGTGGCTACGTCCAGTGGGGTTCAGATCCCTCACAGCCACCACGGTGTGAGGAGGCCCCAACAAGGCAAAGACACATCGGAAATATGCCATGAGCATTTAAAGTCCACATTTGAGTGGGGCAGTTTGAGATCCGATGCCTTTGCCTTATTGGACCTCACACTGTGGTGGCTGTGAGGGCCTAACAGAGGATTTGAACCTCACTAGAGGTAGCCATCCGTGCGGGCCCACAGCCACTACAGTATGAGGCCTCAGTAGGGTAAAGACACATCGGAAAAGTGCCATGCGCATTTAAAGTCCTCATTTGAATGGGCAGTTTGAGATTCCGATGTGTCTTTGTCTTACTGGGCCTCACACTGTGGTGGCTGTGAGGGCCTCACAGAGGATCTGAACCCTGATCGGCAGGAAGGGAGAAGGAAGTTAGAGTGGAGTGGAAACCTTAACGCAAGGGTGCACTATTTAGAGGGGAAAGTTAGACAATTGGAAAAGACAAACTCAGTGTTTTTAAACCGTGTTCAATGGTGTCAGCCATTAGATCACTTTGGTCTGATGGCAACCACCGCTAAACACGCATTGAGCACATGTTATAAGGCACGGATTTTAACACTACTCTGGATACTTTTTTTTTCTTGTGATCTGAAAAATGAGAAGAGGTGACCTTTTATATAGCCAACATTGGAGCTTGAGAAAATATCATCGGCTAGTAAACCTGTGATGTCTCTAACAGCTAGTCATGCTTTATGGACTTTGTACCAAACATGTATTTGTTATCTGTCCACATACACGTCAGGCACATGAGTTGGCTCATCCTTTTGAGAAGAAATTATTAGGTACACTCAAGCATACTGGTTTTTCATGCACACCCACCAAAGGGGCGGATGACAAGATCAGTAGATTCAGTACTTTGTAAAGTGTAGGCCTTAAACTAACCAGTGTGTGTTGTTTGGTTGTATGAAAAACCCCGCGTACGCTAAACGCATACCTAATCATTCCCCAGTCAACCCGATGGCAAAGCACAAATTCTATCCAATTAAAGACATAATTTGTATCCCGGTGTTTTTTATTAGAGATGAGTTTACATGAGATCGTTCTCGTATAAGGAGCATGAGGCCAATTTTTATCACCCTTAGATTCTAATCGGAGGGTAGATATCAAATCAGTGGGTAGGTGAGTGTGTCACATCAAAAAGTGGGTGAGATCATTATAGATATTTGTAGCCGTCAGATTAAGATCCAACAGCTACAATTCAAAGTGGCCTCATATAAGCAATATGAGAGCGATCTCATTTAAACTTTTCCCTTTTTATTATACAAGGTAACTTGAAAGTTGATGCACTTCCCTGAGCATCGGAGAGTCGCAGACTGCTATTTAAATAATTGTAGTCTACTATCTAGAAACGGTTTCATCTCGGTGCTTAATTGTCTTAGCAACAAGAATGGTTTAGACGCCCACAAGAATCAAGCCACAAATTTTTATGGACCTAATCTTCCCTTGATTTGTGTCAGAAATTCCGAAGTAAACTACATTCAAGACCAATAGGCAATAGACTAATTTAGAAGCCACATCTTATTGGTCGCTTTTCAAGTCCGGCACATACAATAAGAGAGGATAAAAAAAGAATCAGAGTTAGAATCAGTCACTAAGAACAATTGACACCTCCTTTAGAAAACACAAAGTATCCGTTCCTATCCGACTTTCTTCCTCACCTATAACAACTTGCTAAGCCTACTAAGCAAACTTAAATCAAAATCACTTCCCATACAACACAGTCATCAATTACATCCCATGTCAATCGAGGAGAAGAATTCCATGTTTGAGTCATGTTCTTCTCATCACATAACCAAGAAATATGCCAATCAGCCCAACAAGCACAACCAATATGAATGAAAAACCACCAGTCTGCTTGCTTCCCTCTCGCCGCATCAATTCCTATAACAATTTGACAAAAACAGAATTAATTTTTGAATTACACGAATATATATAAGATTGCACTGGTTTCCAAAAAGAAAAAGCGTGTAGCATTCAAAAAAAGAAAATCCTCCACAAAAAACCTTTTAGTAATTGATAAAAAGGAAATTGATTTAGTACTGAATTCCGATGTAAGACTAGAGAATACATCATAATCTCAAGAACAAAATCATTATTTCTCATACCAGTTCTTGACGAAGTTTGTTGGTATGTTGGATGGCATTGTTTTTCTCCTCAGTAAGTCTTGAAATCAAGGCCTTCGCCTGCATCCATATCTTGAATTAATAGTAGCGATCTAGTAACAAACTTACCACATATTCATCAAACCATGCATTCCTTACACTACAGCAGAATGCACATGCATCTACCATACATCAGCACCCTAGATTAGTTCTCATTATACAAAGTTATGCATCAAAACGACATATTCAGAAGATCAGAACCAATGTTGCCTAAATTTACTCAAGCAAGAATTTCGTCTAGGCAATGATTACAATATATCAAGCAGTCTATTCACTACTCAGACCACTTAAAATATTTCAATTCCAACTGGCCACTGACAATTTGCATGACATCTGTGCCTAAAAAGTGATACACCAGTTGATGTAACAACTGGTGCATTTGAAATAGCCAATTAAACCAGTATAAAAATTAATTCTACCGTTGTGACAGTTCTACCGTTATTATTTTGATCTGACAGTTCTTGGTGACCTGGCTCATGCAGAGGCGCATCAGATGTGTCTCATATAAACATTTTCCATATAATAAAACTAGTTATATAGCTATAAAATTTCAAACTGAGAAAAATCTGGTTCTACACCTACATAATTACATATTTGGGGATTTGGGATAATTGGCTAATTTCCATCACAGCAGATGTGATCATAACCTTTGTAAAAAGAAAAAAAAACACTATAATAACCTAACAATTTCACCTCACGTGCAGGCATACAATGTATTGCCCATTATAGATGCAGCCTTATTGACTCCCAGACATGCTAACAGACATTCCAGCAAAAAACAGGATAGCTAATAGAACCTTTTCCCAAGACTTACCAGCCCCAGAGGTTCTTTTGATGATCAATTTAGTTCTGAAATTTACTTCTAAATACATGAATTGTTACTCTTCTTAAAGATTCAAACATATTACATGCCTATTTACAATCATATGAAAATCATTCTTCAGAAATTGAATAAGTGAATGCAACAAAGTACAATGTTTGCATAGTACACATTTCAATAATTTTTTTTAACCACTAGCTTTCAGGAGTCTAACCTAACATACTCAATCAGAATCATGGAGTTCTCTCATAATCATAATCATAATCATAATCAAGTAGCGCCTTTTCCCAACTATTTGGGGTCGGCGACACGGATCTTACTCCTCCATTCTAGCCTGTTTTGGGCTACCTCTTTTGTAAGAGATAATAAAGTCAAATCCTTTCTTATTAACTCCATCCAAGTTCTCTTAGGTCTCCCTCTCCCTTTTTTAACATCGTTTACATGTATCCCTTCTAATCTTCTCAGAGGGGCATCTAAAAGTCTTCTTTGCATATGCCCATACCAACGCAACCTACATTCCCTCAGCTTCTCCCCTAAAGGCTCTCACGAATCATGGAGTTCTCTAATGGTGCTAAAATGAAAAAAAAAATAGATAAACACACTGCTGATATGATTTTGGCCTTCAATGGAGCTAGATGAAAAGAAGGATACAAATATACATAGTATATTTTATATATTACATCCTTTATACAGCCGAATAAAATGCATAGACAAAAAAAAATTGGAACCTGGCCTCCAAATCCGTCTATGTACAACAAACTAATGATACAACTAAATGGATCTACTTTTGCGATCAATCTATATTTGGAAATTCACTTTTGCTCCTCCCAACTGTCAAGAAATCCCTTTAATATGAATGGTGTTTTAAGCCACATGCCCCTCCTAAAAAATAGCTATGGCCCTCCCATACAATAAGAGACAGAGAGAGGGAGAGAGAGAGAGAGACATAAGGATTAAATAGATCTACTTTTGCGATCAATCTATATTTGGAAACCCACTTTTGCTCCTCCCAACTGTCAAGAAATCCTTTTAATATGAATGATGTTTTAAGCCACATGCCCCTCCTAAAAAATAGCTATGGCCCTCCCATACAATGAGAGAGAGAGAGAGGGAGAGAGAGAGTAACAAGAAGGATAGAGAGGATATAAACCCCACCATCCCTTATCTCCATTTACCAAAATTTACATAGCTGTTTTTACTTAATTCTCCTCCTCCACGAACTAATTGAATTTTGCAGAAGGCAACCCAACGTCTAGACTGATTAGAGATAAATTTCTTTGAGATATTAGACAAAACCATCAACCCCATTTCAACAAGACTTTAACTCTAATATCTCCACTACGCCATTGTCACGCAATCATCTTTTGCAGCTTATGTCGCCTACATATACAAACTACACACTCGTATATACCAGATTAGGCAACGCCTAAGAGACCAAAAGACCATAGGTACATGTGAGTCACACTTTTAGTTCTCTAAAAGCCTCAAACACAAATGAACCAGAGAAGTCAATTAAACCTTTAGCTACAACGACATATTAACCTTTAGCATGATTACTGCTTATAAACCATAAAGTTGACCCAAGATTAATAATCAAAGATTAACCAATTACGATGCGGCAATTTAATACCTTGGAGCTCTAACAAACCTCGAAAGTCTTGCCATGGAAGGTCAAATAGGCCAATACAAACCAAGTGGTCACGGATTTCTTTTACATACTAGGGGTCACAGATGCAAATGTAGTGTAAATGTTTTTAATTTCTCGCAATTGATCGGTACTGTTGGGTAGGCTGTCAGCAGTTATCTAACATTACCTACTACCTTATTCTAAATGTTTATTCAAAAAGAAGCCTTATTAATTGGGTCTATCGGAATGCATCTATGCATATTAGGACGAAGAAGTTGAGTATGAAGGCTTTATTATGTAAACAGATGAGTATATTGTCAGGATAGATTTGAAAAATTCGTTTTTAGTCACCTATTTTCTCCCCAATTTTTCAATATATATAACCAGTATATCTTATATCTCCGATGTTATAAGGATTATAACTCAGATCTGTATCTTATTTTGGAAGAAGTCACCACAAGTGGCAAAATCAACCCCCTTTGAACCAGAATTTAACTTATATGTGATGTCACACTTTTACTTCTCTAAAAGCCATAAAGGCAAATGAACCAGGGAGACCCGGCCAAACCTTTATCTCCAAGGACATAATTACTGCTAATAAGGCCCAAACCAGCTCTACATATCAATAATCAAATATTCACCAAGTAAGATACGATAACTATTTACACTGTCCAACAAAAGCTATTCCAAATCATTGGATTTAATCCTCTCAAACTCGATATACTCCAATTAAAATTGCATATACGATACTATCCATTAGAAAGAATTTTCTCAAAAGCATATTGATAAGAGAAAAGGCCACAGAAAGCCACACATACTCAGTTGAGAGTTAAAAGCATACTTCTCTCTTATCACTCAATATTTGATGGCACCTCATTCTCATAGAATTTCTTTAGTAAAAAAGCTCCAATTGCATACATTAGGTCACACATTTATGCTAAAGAGCCCAATCATTCTGTCCCAAGTATTATATGCTTTAAAAAGAAAAAAATGATAACAACATACTTTGATTCACAAAGATACAAGGTTGGTACTGCAAAAGTTACCTCTGCATCTTTATCTTGAGACTCCGTAAAGGCACGCGAAACCTGAAAGCACCACTTATTAAGTTAGTGACATCTTTCGAAAGGAAACAAAAACCAGAGGAAAAAAAGGTAGAATTCATACATAAAAAAGAGGGATTTCAGACACTCACAGCTGAGAATTCGACGGAGTTTGAATTTCCATTGTCCGACAATGAAGCCCTTGGTGACGAACCCTCCTCCGACCCTTCTGGTACAGGAGAAGGCGGTTGCGGAGGAGACACATAAACCACTCGCAGTTTGCATTCCTCGACTAGATTCCCTGACTCCTTATTGAACTGGTTGTTAACAAGCCATGGTTATTCAAAGATCAGCAATGCATATACAAACATACGTCCTCCAATCCACATTAAGTGTTAGGTTAGAAATCTTAAACGAACTAAAACTAATTCATTTCTGATTCCCAATCCAGATAATTAATATGAGACAAATGGAGTACAACAACAACCAATTACCAAAAATTAGAGCTCACCATTTCGGTGGTTATATCCTTCGAATTAGCACCCTGGCTGGCAACTACGCTTTGAAGGAGGAACTTATCCTTGCATACCATATCAGGGGGCACCTCCCTTTGCGCTTGCATGGTCACTAATCCAATTTTTGCAGCATGACAAACATTACAAAGCCAAAATTTCATATGGAAAACAAAAAGGCAAGAATCTATGAGCATATATACCGATGACATCGCAGGTAGAACGAGGCAACACAATTCCGGTGTTCGGGCGGACGCAGTATTTCCTCGGATTCGTCGTCTTCACCTGAATTAGAGAGATAGAAATGCTAAATTGACATGATCTAACAATAAAACAACCCTTTTGCATGCAATTACAAAACATACTGAACAACATAAAAAAGGGAATTTTGACCTTGAAGGCTACATAGCTATCAGTCTTATTCGAGAGCTGGATTGAACACGAGATCTGCTTCTTCAGCTCAACTAATCAAACAACAGAAAGCATAACAAAAACAAAGCATTAACTAATCCAGAACGAATCATATAAGATCACAAGCCGAAAAAGAAAGAAACTTTACTCAAAAAAATCGGAAAAAAGGGGAATTAAGAAAGGATGGAATCTGAGAAAGAGGATTTGGGTTCTTACAGGGGAAGGTGAGTTCCTGAGGGTCGATACTGAGGAGCTCGCCGGAATTCATGGCGGCGGAGATCGGCGGGCAGGAGGAATCTGGAATCGCCGGATCGGGGCTTTCCCTGCCCTCTTTCTGGTCTGCTCGATTGTTTCGGATTATTAAATGAATTATGGGGGGAAATGGAACTCCCTTCCGGAGACTCGGAAAAATGGGAAGTTTTTCTGATTTCCTAATTATTGTGAGGATTTAAAGCTGGGTGGGACGAGAAGTGAAGAAAAAGCAACAACATGTGGGCCATGTCCTTCTTCCCGAGGGAAAGTGAGAAATTATTATGTACGCGGCTTAGGGGAACAGTGTGCCCATCACCAATGGGTGATAGACACGATTTCTAATTTGTGAGTCCATTGTGGTCATCATGTGCCCATTGGTGATTAGCACAACTGTTCCTTACGCGCCACGTACCTAATTTCTAATTTCTTCGAGAAAGTATGCAAAGTTAACCTTGACTTGCATACGTTGCTACTTGCTATGTATGAGTCGACAAAAAATTGGTATATATACCTGCGTTATATGAAAAGGTTTATATGAGACTAAGGGTCCATTTGATTGGTCTGATTAAGTACTAAAATGAATAAGTGGCTGATAAGCCCGCCTTAATATGGCTTATCAACGCATTTGTTTCACGCACTGATTAAGTGGCTGATTTCAGCGAGTTTACAAAGTGTGGCTAAAAAAATCAGATGGGAAAATGGGTCTGAAAAGAACCTTCGATCGCTCGATCCTCTTTGAGCTCTCCATCACGCCATGGCGATGGCGATCACTCCCCCCTTCGCCATGATCCCCCACCCTCGCTTAGCACCCTCTCCGTTCTCCTCATCCCACCTCTCCAGGAGGAGGATGTTGTTACAACGAAGAAAGAGGTCGTGGCGGTTTCCGGTGGTGAGGAAGGGCACCTCTGCGTGGACTTCGTGGCTGCAGGGAAGAATTTGGATCGCAACCTGGAGGTCAATAGAGGGAGGAGGCAGTGGGGAAGACCTTGGTGGCTCCGATGATCTTTCTAACGAAGCCTAGCTCCGCCCCCGTCGGCTCCTCCGTCGCCAAATTTGACGTAGCGACGACAAATCGGTCCTCCTCCGATCACGCCTCCCGCCACTCAGCCTCCTCTCCGACTCTTGGGATTTCCACAACGACCGCCCTGTAATTTGTCTTTCTCTTCTTCGCTGTCATACTTTCTTTTCCTCTAATTTTAGATATTCTATCGCCGTAGAAAGATAAAAAAAGATGATATTTTTCTTTGTTCCTTGCCAGTTTTTGACGGAAAACACATATTTCACGGTCATCGGCGTGATTGCCCCGCCTGGGGTTGGAAAATCCACCATTTTAAATGAGCTTTACGGTTTCAATGGAACATCTCCTGGTAATCCTTGTTATTTTGGTTCTATTTTTCCATCAAAAACAGAAAAAAAAATTGTTTTTTGTTGATCGCAAGAGCTCAAATTTTACAGCTTGTAAAGTTAATTATGGTGTATTATGGAAATGACGTGTTCAATACGTTGCACAAAAAAAAAGAACTGCAGTAGTTACACATATTGTGCAAGATTGAACTATTTAAAAGAACGAGCTTTTATACACTGAATCTATTAGAACCGTGTTCTTATGTGATCTATGATCTTATCTGACTATGAATCTATGTTGGAATGAGTAGGGGTGTCTGTTGTGTTGTTCTACAAAATGTCGAGCAATTCGAGCAAGCAAGCGTCTTTTATTGTGTGGCTGTGCAATAAAAGGTAGCAAGAGAACAAAGACTTCTCGAGCTGGTTGGGCATGGTCCATATGTTTTTTTTCTTCTTTTTGAAGTATTTGCTAAAGATGGCATAAATGAGACAAAATTCGTTTACTTCGTCACATTCTGTATTAAGGAATAACATCCACTTATAGTTTAGCTGGCCAAACATGGCACTTTCATTGGCTCAAAGCTATACTACTCTTGCACTAGACCGGAGAGCTTCGGATTTACATGCCAAGTCTCTAGTCTCTAGATACAAGGCAGGGGTTGTCAAACTGCCAAGTTTATTGCAGTTCTGTTTACATGCCTAGATGATTTGTTTCTACTGGTTAGGTGGAAATTGATGAGCACCTGTACTTGCCTAAATGATTTGAAACTGTACATAGAGATGCAGGGTGAGAAGATGATGATCTATGATTGTTCTCTATCTGGTATTTCATATAAAAGCATGACGTAAGGTTCTATCTTGTAAGTTGTTTGTGGTTCTTTTGATTCAGGTCAAAACAAACAAACGCTATGCAGGAGCATCAAATTGGACCGTTAAGGTATAGTGAGTTATGTTAAAGCTATTCCGAACGTTGTTTATATTTTTTACTGTACCTTTTGGATCTTCAGTCTTTGAAGGTTTGTATTGCAGGTGGTGCTTCTCTTTCTCTTACATTGCCTCGGAGAAGATCATGCCATGGTAGAATTTAATTTGCTTTTAGTAATTTATTGGACCTGTGTATTAGATTCGAATAAGTTTTATGTTCCTGCACCTGAAGTATCTTAAATTTAGGTATGATGGAGGTATGATTTCAGCTAAAGTAGCTTTAGAGAGTGACACCCAGATAATTTTTTTAATTTTGTTTTTTAACTTTTTTTTTGGCAATGAATTTTATTTTTTAACTTGATTGTGCACTTTGGAAGGAGCATTTTTGCATTTCACTATAAGTGTTTCGTAATTAATATGCAAGTAATAACCGTTCTGGTCTTGTAGGTGCTAGTTTTTTAGGCTGAAAGGCATTATAAGATTCATGTTAATACAATATCTGCTGGTATGCCCTTCCCTCAGGCCCTTCAAGCTGGGAGGACCTGGAAGTGGCTAGAGGAATAAGCTCTTCTCAAAAATAGTTTTGTACAGATCTTCTTTCTTTCTAATGTAATACTAGTCCAAAGTCCAAACTGTCTTGTGTGTAATTTTGCAAACGCTTGTTTTGGTGAACAAAGAAAGGCAAGTATTACTTGCATTTACAACTCATGTACACGAAGTTTTCATGTAGCGTACTAACTGACACGATGTTTCCCAAGTTAAAGTGGCAATGCCAGCTAGTAAAACCAGGTAAAGAATCTGAGGCTACCCACCCATCAAATAAGTTTATTTGTTTCATCTGAATCTGAATCAGATTCAGATTCAGTTTGGAAATTTTCAGATACATGGCTTTTCAGAAATTTCAGTTGACTTTTCATATTCAAATTTAGACCAATCAAATGAGCCCTGAGACATGGCTCACGCATGTATGCGCGAGTTAGGTCATTGAGAGTCATCGGATTTTGGTCCAATGGCACGAGAGGGGGGGGGGGGTGAAATTTACCTACCTCTGATTTTGATTGGATGCCCACCCTTTGATCAAAATCTAATGGCTTCGAGCCATGTGATGTATAAACGGGTTCATATCATTTTTCCCTCCCTGCGGAATTATAATTTATTTTGGGAAGCCAAATGTTTTACTTTCTATTTTGTACTGAGGGGTGTTCAATCCCAAGACTAGAACAGGCAGGGCAACTAGCCGCTTGGAGTGCCATATCCCACCACCAATCCCGTTTGGGCCCATACAAGGCCTATGTGAATCCGGATATAACCCCGACAACGTGAGGGTTCCACTCAGGACTTATGTCCGAGGAAGCATGCTCCACCCATCTAACCCAAACACACCCTATTGTTTAAAAATTTAAAACATACTTGTCTTTTTCAATACAAGACAAAAGAGCAACATATATATATAAAAGTTTATATGAGATCGCTCTCATATAACTTATATGAGGCCACTTTAAATCGTAGCCCTTGGATCTTGATCTAACGGCTACAAATAGCCATAATGATCTCACCCACTCCCTGATGTGACATACTCACCTACCCACTGATTTAATATCTATCCTCCAATCGGAATCCAACGGCTATATATATATATATATATATATATATATAAAGAGAGAGAGAGGGGTTTACATAAGATCGTTCTCATATAAGGAGCATGAGGCTAATTCTTATAGCCGTTGGATTCCGATCGGAGGATGGATATTAAATCAGTGGATAGGTGAGCGTGTCACATCATAGAGTGGGTGAGATCATTATGGCTATATGTAGCCGTTAGATCAAGATCGAAGGGCTACGATTCAAAATGGCCTCATATAAGCTATATGAGAGCGATCTCATTTAAACTTTTCCTATATATATGTATATATATATATATATATATATATTCATGACGAATATTGTTTGTGTGTCACTAATAACCATAACAAAAGTTACCTACATTCCCCATAATCACATATTCATATAGTTTAATACGTCTTCCAAGTTCCATCCCATTTCCTATCTACTCCCTCCGATCACTTTTAATGGATAGTTTTTTTCAAATGAACTAAAATTAGTTAATTTAAAAAGAACCATATCTATATTAAAAGTGACCGGAGGGAGTGCATGTTTTCATTTGAGCGAAGTGAAAAAGTCCATTGTGATTCTGTTTTTAACCTCTTTTACGAAAAAAATATTTTTTAACAAATGAATGGGTCAAAAGTCAGCCCTGGGGATGTAGCTCAGATGGTAGAGCGCTCGCTTAGCATGCGAGAGGTACGGGGATCGATACCCCGCATCTCCATTTTTTTTTTTGTTTTTTTTAGTATATTTTCTATTTTTGTACTGTATTATGTGCATGAGATTACTCTATGAAAAAAGGTACGTTAGGTAGTGACATAACATTATTGTCAAGGAAAAAGTGTTGCAAAATACTTTCTTTAGGTAAATTATGTCAAGTTCAAACGTAAGATATTGTCTTTCTTTTTACGAGTACGACCATCAGTAATGTTCTTTTTTTTTTTTTTCGTAAAATCGGCCATCTTGGTTTTACTAAGGTTTCGTTTTGTTTTTTTTTCATTCCATTTTAGCTCTCGTCGCCAGTTGAGCAGATTGATTGGAGGGCCACAATTAACTTTTGAGCTGGGCTGACCAGAAATCGGCCCTCCTTTTACAACAAAGTTGGTAACTACAGTTTCCAAGTTGAAGCTAGCAGCTGATCACTAACTTTGGTGACAGGATGACACTGTTTCCAAAACTAGAATTCAGAGTCCACATAAATGTGGAAGGTTTCTAATCGCAAATGGGCTTCCATTAGTCTAAAAACGCAGAAATATCATGTGTCCCGTAGTCATAAATAAACTTGTGTCTGCTCAATGTAAAAAACAGAAGTAACAGATTCTCGCAGACAAACACGAGGAAATATTTACATGTAAGGAAACTGGGCCTTTTCTCCAAAATCACCACCACTGTATTATTAGACTGAACAATTTATCCAAGACAAAACCATGCAGTGTACTTATACCATGGGTAAGGTTTAAGCAATTTATCGTCAAAAACGCATTTCGTCCTTCAATCCGTAGGCACCAGAGGGTCCTTCAAAAACCAATTTCGTCGCCTGGACCTATATGATCATACAAAATCAATAAAAACAATTGCCCTCCCTGAACATGTTCCAAGGGCACTATCGTGTTACCGTCTCAGCAGAGGGGGAAAAAACCTTTTGCGTCCCAAAAACATGGATGACAAACTGAGGAAACGTAACACATCGTGAGGTTAAAAAACTCAAAATCAGGAAAAACCAATTACCTTCTCCACGCTGAGAACCAATTTTCTTCTTTGCCACCATCATCATTAATGCACAAGGATTTGAATTTTGCATCCTTTATTGATAGGCAAATATGAGTACTGAATCTTGATAGACCAAAAAACGCCCATGAAAGATAATATTCCATGGTACCAACAATGCCAAAAATAATTTAGCAATTTAATCGTTAACATCAACAACACTGATTAATCAAGAAGTAA
Source organism: Houttuynia cordata (assembly GCA_039654745.1). Lineage (NCBI taxonomy): Eukaryota > Viridiplantae > Streptophyta > Magnoliopsida > Piperales > Saururaceae > Houttuynia > Houttuynia cordata. The sequence continues at coordinate 27,826,667 of CM077505.1, forward strand.
GATGATAATTACCTACCTCAACCCATCGTCTAAACTATGGATATGGTTCGTACATGGTCACAAATAGAGCTGTATAATAGCAGAAAATATTTCATTTATCATCACAAGTGCAGATTTTGACACAACTACAATCAAACAAAGCGGCTCGAAGGCCTACCTTCCCCTGATCTGGTAGCCATCTACTGCACCCTCTAATACCTGCCGAAGAGGCTGGCTCCTTGGTGACTACCTATGGCTGTGCCGTACAGGAGAACGCGACCTACTCCTCATGCGTCCATTTCTTTCTCGGTACCTGTCCCTTCCTGAGTCTCTCCCATTTCTATGGTGGTTATACTTCCAGTCAGCATCCCTGTCCCCTCTGTCATTCCGATTACGATGCCTATCTCTTTCAGCATCACGATCTCTAGACCTGTCCCGTTCATGGTACCTCTCCCTTTCTCCTGCATCATGTCCTCGACTTCTGCTCTCGTTTTCCTTCTCCTTCTGTTTTCTCTTTTCTTCTACTTCTTTCTGCCTAGCTAATCTCTCATCTTCTCTTGCTTTTTCTTTTGCTGCCTGTAAGCCAAAAGTATTCTGTTACTTTTTTTTAATAATTGAAACGTTAATTTAAGCAAGAAGCCCAGAAAAACACTATGTTATTCATCTATGCTATTTTGAATTTAACAAAAAGCATAAAAAAACGAAGATTTACCTTATACTCTGCAATGAAATCCCGAACCATGCCATACCCAATATGCTGCTTCCCGCTCACATGAGACTGAGTCCTCTCTGCAGCATCATTTGCTATCAAGAAAGATCCACATATTTCGCATAGAGCCATCTTCTTTTCTTGAGTAAGCAGCAATGCCTTTTCAGCGGCAGTTGTTGGTTGTGTCAAGGCTGTTTTTTCAGCATTCAACACTTCCACCTGGAAGCAAAGAAGTTTCAAACGAAGACCATATATTACAAGGATATAATAATAAGTCATCATAGAATCGGTTGCACTTAATTAAAAGTGTACGACAATGTGCCATTCATATACCTTTCTCATTAGTGCTTCTGCCTCATCCACCTTGCCAGCTTCTCCGAGGCTTTCAACTTGCTCCAGAAGTTTCTTAATTTTTTCCTCCAGCACCAAAAGTTGTTCAGACTTTTCAGCAGAATTGGGAGGAGGTGGCGGTGGGACCTCCTCCTGAGCTAGCCTATCCCTGCCCCGTCTGACTCTCCTATCCAAATCCATTACCTGAAAGACAATAAATTTCACATATAGATAAAGACACAAGCAACCATAATCAAGCAGTGACTTTCTCCAACAATTTGTGGCCCGTAATATAAATATGTAACAAAGTTAAATATTGCAAACCCAGATGTAACTCACCAGCTTCTCACAGAACTGCACCAACTCGGCTTCAAACTTCGGTACATAGGCATTGTGTCTAGGGGACTTCTCGAAACTAAATCCACAAGCAAGTAAAGTTTCATCAGCAACCCTTTAATAGAACTATTAAAAAAACAAAATGGTCCCAAGAACCATGGTAAAGACAGTTTCCCTTCTCCAAATAGTATAAGGAGTGATCCACGCACGTACACAAAGATTCACTATGTACTGACTAATATTGCATCCTCATTGTCCCGAGGCCACTACTGAACTTCCTTAAAAAATTCATGTATAATTCAGTTTCAAAACTTTGTTGATTACATGAGTGCACACCCAAATACAGAGGAAACAAATATTCACACTACAGAATATCTCATATATAACCAGATGGCAAGTTGAGCAACCTTTTATTTAGCAATAATGAGCTGCGAAGACTAGGTTCTTGCAAAGCAGTGATCCTCAAACACAATTCAAACGCACAAAGAATATTAAATTCCTGCTTCTGCTCGGAATTTCCTAGTTTAATAAGTTCCAGTTATACTAAATTCCGCATTCTACCCAATGTCATCAAATAACATGGAGAGAAGTCCCTGAAATTCTATCCCAACTGAAGCTAATCCGAATCCCCCAAAATAAGACCTGATCAGAAGATCTTAAATTAGTTACCTCAGTAGTAAAAACTTGCAAAAACCAGAAATATGTTTCATATGACATAGCACTCCTGCCAGTCATGTTAAGTTCCACCTAGTGCTCCTACACATGTGAAGTGGGCAACCTACCATGAACAACTTTCTATATAAAAAATTAACAACTCGAATTCCTGTCACTAGCTAACAATGCAAGAGCCATTGCTAAACAATCAAATGCACATTCTACCCAATTAGCTCAATAAACTCATAAATTTAGAATGATTATGCGATGTAGTCCTCAACTAAAGTAAACAGATAATACAACGACAACACATTACGCATACAGTAGGTACCTTTCTTTTAGCTTCTGGTCATGAATTCGCGGGCATGTTCCTGAATTAACAAACACAAAAAGCCTAATTAGCAAGATTCAAACTTTAATACTCACAAACCCATCTCATCTAGCTTACTAACAGTTCAAAAACAACGTACCGAGATCGCTGCGAGTGTTGACGAACAAATCGTGCGGACAGAAGCGAACCATGTAAAACGCACAAACCTCCTTGTCGTCCCAACAGACCTCTCTGTACCCCTTCCTCTCCTCTTCCGTCAAATTGCGAGCTACAACAAAGACACCGCAAAACCCGTCAAATTCACGTCAAATTTGATAAAAAAGAAGAATTCCAGAAAATTCAAGGTGCAGGAGAGTCACCTGCGCCCATGAGCTCGTCGAGAAGAGCTCTCTGAGCATCCATGGCCCTTTTTTTGCGGCGAATTCAGAGGGAGGAGAAGGGGATTTGAACTAGGGTTTTAGAGAAGGGTCTCTGGTGCGCCTGATCCGAATTTCAGCCTTGTCGAATCGATGTTGAAGAAGGAAAGCCTGTTTGTTCTGTGTTGGTTGTTTTGGTTCGAGTTTAATGGGCCGAGGTGGGAAGAATTGGGCCGTGGGAAACAGCTTAATGGGCCGGCTAAATGGAGGCTATGTGTGGAGGGGTGTGCATGGCAGAGTTGGTTTGCATAATTTTTCAACATTGGCAAGTAAAAAGTGTAAGATAAACAAGTTTTTCAAAAGCTCGAGCGTTCGGGAAAGTCGGTTACCTTTATTAGTATCAAAGCTCCAGGTTATGAGAGGTCCTGGTTCTAATCTCATTTGAGGTATTTATATTTATACCCCAATTATATGCATGTGAGGGGAATGTTTTCTAAAAGTTTTTGAGAAATTTGGTTATCTTACAAAAAGTTTGTTTGCATAACCGTCTTCTACTTTAGGCAAATTTTTGTAAGTGTTTAGTTTGTTCCGGCCTATGTTCCGTGTTTTCGTCTTTGTCACTCTGTATAAAATGCAATGGGTAATTGGATAGAGTAGTTCATCACCCCCTTCTATACACCACAGTAGATACACAAATAGTAGATGTCCACCTACCGTGTAATGGGGTATGCTGGCGAAAATGTGGGGTGGTGAACTACTCATCCGTGGGTAATTTTCCTAGGAACTAACTAGCCGTCACTGATGTCGTACATGGAAAAATGATAATACGACATAGAATGTATGCCAAATCCATACATTACTACACTAGTGTTTTTGTTAGACGGTGAAAAGTTGGCCGTGAAACTGTGGATCCCCTGAACCACATTAACCTTAGCACCAAAGTTCCATGGAGAAGAAAGGGTGGGAATTTGCTTCCATTGTTCTTTAACAGCATGATGGAGGGGGCTCAAACCTCAAAAGCCACTCGATCTTTGATTGGATATGTCTGGAGAGCCTGTTACCACATGTTAAACATAAACTTATCACAATGACATCGCTTCTTTGGAATACTTCCTCGTCTTTGTTGTCTGTTTGTGGCATTTACCAGTTCTTGGCATCAAAGACTTGGATAGAAGGCTCCAAACTCTAATTCTTCACCATCACAAACCATTCCAAAAAGCTGTTAGCCGCTTATCTTTTGCCACCATTTCTAGTGAAATACAAAGTCCTCATTATATATAAAAGCTGGGAAAATTTGAAGCCCCTCCAATTCCATACGAGTTATTATTATCAGTTATCCAAACAATTTTTGTGGTGAAACAAAATGGAAGAATATGGGTATGTATCTTCTTCAGCAGCTTGACTCATAGTACCAGCTCAAGAGAGACCAGTGTCACATAATTCAAGCATCAGCAAACCACCAACACAAGCATGGGTGACACAGTAGACAAGCTGGTAATCTTCCTTGCAAAGAGAGATGGCATAGACAAGCTGGTGAAGACTTTCCAGTATGTCTCCAAGCTAGTCCACTGGCATCTAGAGTCCACTCAACCTGCCTTAGCCCAGAGAGCCAAGCAATGGGAGGTGGCCTCTGGCCTAAGCAGGAAAGCCTTCCGGTCGGGCCGGTTCCTAACCGGCTTCAACGCCCTCCGACGAAATCCAGGCGCAACACCTCTCTTCCGGGGACTTGCCATTTTTTCCAATGCCGGAGAGATGATCTACTTCTTCTTCGACCATTTTCTGTGGTTGGCTAGGACTGGGGTGATCAATCCAAATTTAGCCAAGAAGATGAGCTTCATCTCTGCCTTTGGTGAGTCAGTGGGGTATGTGTTTTTCATTATATCAGACTTCATACTCATTAAGCAAGGAATAGAAAAGCAGAGATATCTTGAGAAAGAGGCTTTGAAGGACGGTTCCTCTGGTACTGAGAAAGAAGCAGAAAGAAGAGACATTGTGAGGGATATAATGGTAGATAGGATAATGAGATTAATGGCAGTGGCAGCAAACCTTGCTGACTTGATTATAGCACTGGCTGATATTGAACCAAATCCATTCTGCAACCATGCAGTCACTCTTGGAATAAGTGGATTGGTCTCAGCATGGGCTGGTTGGTATAGAAATTGGCCCTCGTAAATTAGTTTCCAAGAATCAACACAAGCACACTTGTGAAGGATGTTTGGGGATAACAGAATTTAATGGGATACGGAGGAGAAATTATTGTCTATCTTCCCACCGAGCATAATTGTTTGTTTACATGTTTTGGGGCAAAATTTAGGTAATCCATCTTCAGCAGATAAGTGTTATATAATGGACAGGAACTGAAGTAGATAATGTGATAATTTCAACTCCCGAATTTCTTGATGTATATCTGTTTCTAACATTTGTTAATCAGTTTAATTATTTTTACTCCCTCCTGTCATTTTTAATAGATACCGTTGATTTTCGAATTAACTAATTTTTAATTGTGTTGAAAATCAACCGTATCTATTAAAAGTGACCGGAGGGAGTATGTAGTTTCCAAGGATGTGAAACAATTTATACTGCGATACCATCGCCACTTTAGAATTTGGGGAACTCCTGGTCAGAATCATGTATGGAATTTCTTAATTTAGTTTTCAATTATCATATAAGAAAGAGTAACACTTCAGAGAATCAGGAGGATCAATCTTTAAATTTTATAAGTAATATGTAATTCCAAATTTGGCCATTTCTTTTTAGACAGGGTCGTCGCCTTTCAGCAGGGCAAACTCACAAGTAGTCCCTCCCTTTTTAGTCCAATGTATAAACCAGTTTATATTAATTTTTCATCTTTACTGCAAATAATAATGGCATATTTGGTCACCCCCTCAATTTGCATTTGTAGGAGAAATGATTTATCATAGCTATTACATGTTTCAAGTATCAACGTAAAACCGTATCTATACTAATAGGGAAAAAAACACATGTATAATAAGCAAATTCTCCTTGATGATTATTTTACATGCATATATCCAAGAAATCGCCATCCCTGCCACATCAGAATTCCTGTGGAAGATCATTGTTCTTATCATTGTCATATTGACATAAAATTCATCAACACGATCATCACTCCTAATTCAGTTAAATGGAGTCATCGTGACTGCTTTCATGCCGGATTCTTTTCTCTGATGCAGCCTTCTAAATAAACAAGAGAACAATGGCAGTGGTGGCTTCTGTACAGAATAGAATTGGTGCTTAATATTGCAAGGAAACATGAAAAATTTACAACATGAGATGGAAGGTGTATATAACAATGCTTACAGAGGTAGTCAACTCCTTCAGCTCTTCGACTTGACTCACAAGTTTCACCTGCGTTGAAAGAATATTCTGCAAGATCTGCGGCATGCAACCAAATGTACTGTAATACTTTAAAAAAAGCTAGCACAGCTTAACAGAAAGCATCTTTACTTACAATCTTTGTGTCATTTATGCCAATTCCCAACTCTAAAATTTTGCGTGACAGTAGCTGGATATAATGCTCTTTTGCAGAGTCCACCTCTGAATATTCTTCCACTGGTCCTCCTATATGTGAACCATCCTACATAGAGTAATTTTGACTAGCATCAGAAACTAATGCCTTAATGATCAACATCTCCCTAGAATGACATTTTATAGAAGGATTGTACATGGCCAGATATTGAAGCTGCTTCTGCAACCGAGACATTTTCCTCTATGTCATTGTCTAAATTTTGATCTCTTTCAAGGAGAGACTGCGAATAGAAAATAAAAAATCATAATGAGAAAATTTTTATCAACAATCTCTAATCTAACTATGGGAAGTTCTGGCACATGCTGACGCCAGCCAGAACTACCTTTTGAAAGGTTCTGACATCAATTTTCGAAATTGTGTAGGACTAGGCAGAACACAAGAAGAACAGGTTACTATGCCTTTGGACATATGAAAGTATTGAAATATATAAGTCCTTTCATTAAAAAAAGGAACATAATAATTCCTAATAATTTCTAAAACCTCCAATAGTTCAGTAACTTCTCGCTCATTCCAAGGTCCTTTGTCTTCCAGAAGGCAACCGCCATATTGAGCACAGATACAGTTTCCGTTAAGAGAAGTTGGAAGATTGCTGCACAAGCAAATACAATTAAGTGCAGATATTCAAAACTTTAGATTGAGCATTTGCTCATGACCCAGTACCTTGGTTCAATAAACTCGAATAGCTTGCTTCTATAATTGCTTCCCAAAACCTGAAATCACTCTCTTCAATATTGAGACTAATTTTTTTTTAAAAAAGGAGGACACCTGATTGCCAATTATATGAAGTAAGAAGGAACATGACATCACATGAATTTTTGCAACGGTTCGAGCTTCCATGAATGCCTTGACTGCTGTCCACAAGACTTTAAACCCAGATCCAGCATTTATAATAAAAAGCTGATGCAGAGTCTGCAAGTTTACCAGCAGTCAACATCATTTCCACATTCATAACAATGTAGAATCACAAATTCTGAATCTCTACAAAACCTCCAGCATTCACACATGAGAACATCTTATCATCATTAATCCATTTGAAGAAGCATTTGGAGGAAGATTATGAAAACTAAAATCATTACAGCTGACATCCATCATACCTCAGGATAATAGTTGCTGTCAATCTTTTGAATCTCTGTAAAAAGATCCCTAGCTGGTTTGGTCAAATGATTCTTCCCCTACATATTTTAGGTAGACAACTGTTACAAAATGGGCGGGCAAAACCTGCTGTGTGAATTCTTCTTAGTAATAACTATATCAGGCCATTCCAGAGATTATCCATGTAGCAAATTAAAATATTAAAGATGTATGGTTAAGAAAGCCAAGCAAGATCATAATGGATGTTGTAGCACAGAAACTAAGAACAGTATGACCAACTGTTTAATGTCAACAGATATACATTCATTTCCAGCGTGAAATAACATAGAACAAATTGCTTCTAAAGCAATACAACATAATATATGGCCTGATAAGTAGATCACTTATCTGGCTGTTTCATCGATAAGGTCATGTTTGTATTCCAGTTTTAATTCTAGAAAAAGAAAAGTGGATGTTATCAGCATTGACACCTAATTTATCATTTAAAACTAGCATTAGATCATTAGGATCGTGCAGAACATTCTCCAAAACATCCTATATCAATAGGTTTGATCTCTATACTTGTAACTTGAAAGTCAGCTAAGATGTTGGATATGTTAAGCCAGCATGCCACTATAATTCAACTTAGCTGGAAAGACTACGGGATCCTCACCATTCTTCTCAGACATATGAAGTTATACTTAAGATAGTCACTAAAAATCACTGATTACACTCAACTAATATAATAGTCAGTTAAATCACAGCACCCAATAATAAAAACACGTTGATTTTTTTCATTCACTTTGGTAAAGAAAATAGGATGGGAAAGAGACTTGTCTCATGCAGCTTGCATGAGCCCGAGCAATCTCGAGCATCGGCTCTTGATCTGATGACTACAAGGGTGGGTGATGATTCACACTCACCTACCACTGATTTGACACTCGCCGTAAGATCAAAATTTGATGGCCCGCGATGACTTGGCTCATGTAAGATACATGAGACAAGTCTCATGTAAACCGGACTCAAATAGGATGTATTCGGCTAAAAGTCACATATGAAAATAAAAACATAAATTCCAAACATACCACGCCTTGCACATCCAAAATAACTGTGGTGGAGGCTATATGCCTCTTTGCTGCAAGTGAACAAGCAGGATATCTCAAATTTAATGTTTTCTCTTGTTCCACAATGTGATGTTTAATGAATCGCTCTACAGTGGTTACTCGTAGAAGGCGATTTAGATCAACCATTCCTATCCTTTCTATGTACAGTGGTCTGCCATATCTATCCACTCCATGAAACCCATGAGGGTAACATTTTTTGACCTCAGAATACTCCTGAAATTTGAAAGACTGAAGGCAAAAAGGATAAGAAAAGAGCTGGAGTAAGTGAAGGAAATGAACTGCATCCTCAAGTAATCATGTCTAAGTTTGATTTATGATTTCACCTTCACTAGTTCATCGACTCCATAGTGGTCTCGCCAATTCAACATGTTTATAAACATATCTTTTGCCTTTTGCACATCAAATGACCTCATCCTCAGAAAACTGTGAGTACATAGACGACAATATTGATACATTGTTTGACAAGCTATATGTGATTGTAGGCTACAAAATTAAAGGTGTTTCATACATCACTAACTAATGATTCCAGGAGCTTAAGAAGGCAAACCGAACTTACCGTAAGAGAGTGTTATAGTCATCATATCTCCCAAGTGGCCGTCCTTCCGCCAAGAGAAGCTGCCGGAAATTCTGCACTCGCGGTTCGTCAAGCACGTCATGGGGACCTTCAAGTATCATCTGCAGAGTGTCACTCCGTCCCTTCTTCTTCATTGAGTCCCGGATCTTCCTCACGTAACTAAAGCTTAATCTTTTGAGAGACAAAGTCTTTTTTTTCTTTTGTGGAAAGTTAAGATGGTCTTCATTTGCCGGTCTTGGTGTATAAGACCTCTGATTTTGCTCTTGGTTCCCGGATTGTTCCCCAGCACTATCCATAATCCAATCAAATTGCTTTGTTGTGGTGCACTCACCTTCTCAAGCTTTTGCTATATATGGTAAAATTTACAACACCAACTCCTACCAAGAGCTTTGCCAGTAGCAACAGGAACTTTTCAAGATTTCAATCACATTTAAGAACTACTATTCACACTGAATTAGAGTTCCACTTGTAGTAGTACCATAGAACCATTAGCAAATGCCAGAGAGAATGAAGAGCTTCTGAGAAAGATATAGGTGGGAATGCGGAAAGGTGCCGGAAGCAGCTTGCAATGGAAATAAAGAATCCAGTCCCACCCAACTGCTTTCATGGTGGAAATTCGAATTCTTTGTTTCCCTACGAAGCAAACACTAATAAAAGCAGATGCAAGACTGCATCTCTGTCCAAAAATACGAAGTTTGGCGCCAGCTTCCATGTTCAGTAGCAAGATTACAACTTTACAAGATACGAAGTTTGGCGCCATTTACAATTAATCAGTCTGCCACAGAACACTTTGATGACAAATTCTATCAAACAGATGTCTAGCTAGAGAGCCATTCCAGATAATGTAAGTAGCAGTGAAAAACTTTGGTGGGTTCTTCACTTTATGGTTCCCTGGCATGTGGAGGATCTTCTACTTTTGTTACTTGCAGCTAAAAAGAAGCAAGGCAATGGGAATGAGAGATGACAAACTCACCATGCAAGAAGGGAATGCCGATGTTTCTTTCACTTTGGAAGATTGGAATCTCTGATAGATTCTGGCAGTCAGCGAACTGCGATCGCTAACCTCGTACTGAGTGAGTCCGAGTTTGGGCCTCTAGCAACACATGAACAGACACTTTAAGGCCCCCATTTGTATTCAGTGTGAGCCAGTGTTGTCAGCAATGGAACCCACAACAATTTACAACAGGAGCATCAAGTTTGTTTATACTTATTTACTCCGGTCACTTTTAATAGATATAGTTTTTTTCAAATGAACTAATTTTTTAGTGTATTTGAAAAAAACTATATCCATTAAAAGTGTGCATTTGATTCATGTTAATATAGGTGCATTTCGGTTTGACTCACCTGCATGAATTCAGATCCTCTGTGAGGACCTCACAACCGCCATGGTATGAGGTACCAATAAGAGGAAGACAGATCTGGAAACTGTCATGCGCATTGGAATTGGCAGCTTGAGTTTCCGATCTGTTTTCCTCTTATACCCCCTTGATTAACTTGCGCTATTAGATGGCTCACAGCTATGTGGCGTATACCAACGCACGTGAGCCCGAGGCACACATTAACTTTTGCAAAGAGTTTGTATGTTCGGGCTTGTTTAGTTCAGGAATCTAAATCTTCAAGTCCTAGAATTTGGCATAATCCTGGTTAAAAGGATCCATTGTAAGGAACTCCTCCATTCGGCAAATTTGAGGAAAATCCTCCTCCTAATAGACTTTTGATTCTCGAATAAATTAGGTTCCAAACCATATTTGAGCACTCATTCTACACGAACCTAACCTCAAACTCGCAAATGGAAAATATTTTCTCTAATGTAGTTAATTTTTTCTAGCTGACCGCCTACTTGATCTCTCTTTTCGCATATGTTGTGGAAGGGGAACTTACCAAAGCGAAACAAGAACTTGTTACCTGCCTTGGAAGAGAAAAAAAAGGGTTGTTATGTGTTTAAACCAACTAGGTGTTAGGTGGGATGGCCTGGACCATGGCTCCTGAAGTGGTTCTGAGTTTGAACGCCCACTTTGTTGGCCACCCACAGTGGGGTTATATATGAGACCGGTCTCATATAATGGGTGTGTGACTGGTCATTTCGGCCGTTAAATTCCGATCCGATGGTGCTCCTTGATATAAGAGGCAGATATATGCTTATTTGGAGAACCGTCGGATCTCAATCCAATGGTACAACTTAAACTAGGCTCATATAAGCCAAATGAGACCAATTTCATTTAAACTTTTTCCATTATATATACCTGATTTACTACTCCTGAGGAAATTGGTGGTAGGATACAATGCTCTAACAGGCTGATTGTCCTGCCCTTCTGAAACACTTTTTTTTTTATGAATTTGATTATATATTTTCATAAGTAGATTCATAAGCTGTGCCAGGTAATCAATAAAGAATTACGATAAAACTATACAAAGAGCCATACATCAGGGGTCATATATTTTGGTAACAAAAGAAATAAGAAACGAAAAAAAATGGCAGTTTCCATGTGCAGTCAATATATGTGGCTCTTTTAAGTATATATGAAAGGTAACTAAGTATCGGTAAATATGTACTCACTCCATCCAATGAAGCCTGGTTGCATTTGAATAAAGACGGTTCCATCATTAGGTGGCTGACTTTGCTCCCTCAAGAAAATGTATAATCCAGAAGGAGGTGAAATTCTGTTTTTTTGTGCAGGCCTTAGAGTGCAATAAATTTGACTCATTTTCAAATGCAGAAAGGCTTCAATGGACGGAGGGAATAGATCCAAGAGGATGTAAATATATGTAAATTACTCATTAGATGAGCTCAATTAGTTTCAACAGAAGTTAGCCACTGCTACACACAATGCTGGAATACGTAACTTGCAGGAGCTTGTTGAACAAAATAATTGGATCCTCCTCAGAAAGGCCTACCTTAGTGGACACTTCTACAAGCTCCATAAACAGCCCAAACAACTAGCCTAATGCCAAAGTTTTCTGTAAGTATATACCTTTGCCATTCTGCGAAAACTGCCACACCGGCCTACTCATGATAGTCTAATTTCTTGATACAGAGGCAGGAGCTTACCCAATGGTGCCTACTTCCAAAAGCTCATCCACCACATTCCCACATGGAATGCATGATGAATATATAGAAGCGAATTCTAAAAAAACATGAATTTTGCATGAAATTAACTACATCTAGACATCTTATATGGGATATATAACACTCGGTTAGATCTTCAGGACATTGCCTGCACGGAAAAAAGAACAAACCCCATAATTAAACAAAAGAAAAGACCGTTGCGGATGCACAAATACTCTGCATATGGCTTCTTATGAAGATTGAAGAGTGAATATATGGTCAAACAATGGTTGGAAACCAACTTATTTTGAAGATTAGTCCTAAATATACGGTCACTAGGACATTCGGACTCTGATGTCGATCAATTCCTCCAGTGAAAGAACTCGAAGTGGACTCGGTACATTGTTCAGCATTTGATGTTGCTTCACTGCTTTTAATTGGCATTGGGCCCTCAACTTTAGTTGAATGTGTTGATTCATTCAAATACGACATTTGACTCACTCAACTCTATTGTGGAATATAGAAGAACAGCATCAACATTAATTCGGACTTGGAAGTAGCATGAAAACATACCTCCAAGCTCCATCTTCACATGTTCCATTATTGCAATTGAAGTGGGCATCGAAGAGGTTTGGCCTTAAACAAGAAAAAGGATGGATGTGACATTTTAGTTTAAACATAAACCCTAAGATAAAAAAGTGTCAAAGAGGCTCTCAATCTGGCCGTCCCTTGTCTTCACAATTACCTCTTGGGTTCCCTGATATTGATTGCTTTCAATTTCTCAGGAACCCAGCTTTGTCTTGAAGCCAAAGTAGTCCCTCTCTCTTCCAACTGGCTTACAGTAAGTCCATAAGCTAAGAAAGAATGAATGGCCTAATGATATATTCATCTACTAACCCAAGTCAGTCAAGACATTATATTAGGTACACCAATTTAGTCAAAAAGTATAGATATAAGGCATACCGCATGCTGCACATGGGATTTACACATATCTATAGGGTAGCCATCGTCCTAAAAGAGGGTGTAATGACTATAAACACTTTTCATTTCTAAATTATTCTCCTCGTTTTCCTATATTTTCCCCACTGATCACCACTTGCTACAATTTACAGTCATAAAAAACTCTATACAGTATAAACACCACTTCTTCCATCTACCGCACGTGCACCCTTCCACACACACGTGCGGTCAAACATAGTCAACTTGGTCAAGTCAACTCAGTTGCCGGCGCCGCGGGAGACAGTCTCCCAGAGGGAGGAGCATTCCCGGCGGGCAAAGCCGACGCGCCGCCGCTCCAAGTCGTACACCACCTCGAACCCCTGCTGCTGGAAGTTCCCCAAAATCGCCGCCGGCCCCGCCGCTTCGTCCGCTCCGTCTTCCTCCCACGCCTTCATTACCATCAGGCACCCGACCCTCCTCTGCCGCCCTCGCGATTCCCTCGAGTAGCCGACGAAGTAGTTGCGTCTCGGAAGCGCTACACTGGCGTTGCCCGCGAAGTGCAGCACCACAGGCGGCGCCACCACCTCCTCCTTCGCCGCGTAGTAGTAGCAGAGGCCGAGCCCGGTGGCGCCTTCCTTCTCGGTGGCTCTCTCGTAGGTACGGCCCATCTGGAGTTCGAACTCCTTGAGAATTTTCGCATAGAGCTCCCCCGGGAGCATCGTGAAAGTGGTGCCCGAGTCGACTACCACCCCTCCGCCGCCGTTCCGGTCGACTCGCCTCATGCTCTCCGGCGCCTGGATGGTTTTCCGGCCAACCGAGACGGCCATGAGCCCAACAGAGTAGAAGTAGGGGTGCTTCGGGTTGTCCATCATCGGGGTGTAGACGAACTCATTCTCGCCCGGGTCGGCGCGGCCGAGGATGAGGGGGCTAGGGCGGCGGAGCTTGGCGGAGTCGAAGGAGTGGGAGACGAGGCAGTAGGAGAAGCGGGTGCCGAGCTTGGGTGAGAAGGCGGCGAGCTGGGCCGGGAGGGAGAGGGCGCCGCGGCCGAAGCCGGCGACGCCGATGGGCTCGGCGAGGGCGGAGTGGGCGCAGCCGAAGGTGAAGTTGTGGACGCGAACGGAGTCGGGGCCTGGGATGGAGAGGCGGTCCCGGCGTAGATTGGCGACCAGGCTGCCGTCGCCGTAGGCGAAGTAGAAGGGTGGACAGGCGGCGGAGCAGTCGGATGTTTCGATGTCATCGAGGGAGCAGCCGGCGATGGCGCAGAGGTCGGAGGAGGGAAGCGCAGAGTGTGCCGCGGAGCAGAGTGGCGAGCGGCAGGCAACGGCAGGGGAGGATGAGAGATTGAATGGAGGGGAAGACGGCCGGGGCTTGCCTTCGCAAAGAATGCATTCAAACGGATGGCAGGGGAGCCACACGAGGTCGCTGCCGGTGTCCATGTAGAGGCTAATGCGCTGAGCCCGGTTGACGCCTAGTGCGAGGGAGAGCGTGTAGTCGCTCCCGGGAGAAAGAGGCAGCGGGACTTGGCGGTTGTGGCGATGGTGGAGGAAGCGAGAGGCGGAGCGGGCGGCGGAGGACTTGATGAGGTGGGGAGTATCAGCTGAAGTCAAGTGGGTAGAAGAAAGAGAGTGGGACAGGGGAAGGAAGATAGCGCCATTGTTGGTAGTGGAAGAAGCAGAGAGGTACTGACTGGAGAAGAGAAGGAAGAAGAGACAAGGGAAGGAAGGCATGGTGACGGACTAAGGGCAGCTAGAGACTAGAGAGGATGTGCGACGTGTGGTTTTGGCGAGGAAGATTGGATGGAGTGGGGGTTCTGTCAGCAGCAGAGGGGTTTAAGAATGGAGTGGAATGCAGCTGGGCGTTTGCCTACTGGGACAGAGGTAAGGTAGCTCTTAATCATCATTTTCAGGTCTTAATGAGGGCGGCTCCAAGGCTACGGCCGTGGCCATGACCAGATTCAGAGGTTTAAAGAAGAGTAGGGCGGGCTCAGAACCACGAGTCTTCCTTTTTGGCCAGGAGATGAATGAGTAGAGGGGCCAGGAGAGGGTGAGTCTTCGGGCCACATAGAATTACTTGTATGAAAATTGAAAGGGATGATGGGTGGTTTACCATTAGCATACCCGAATGTGTGTGTATTTTCACGTGGTAGATATCTACCGTATGTATATAGGTGGGGTGGCTACACCGGAGGAGGTGGTGAACTACTCGATTCTTGTGGAAAATGAGAAAACGATGTCTTAAACTTGTATGCAATATGTGTGCACCAACGGGGAATGTTTTTGCTCCGCCGCATAAGATGTTCGCCCGGATATCCTCCATCATTAAGAGTAGTTGATCATCCGTTTTGACGATGGACAGGCTTATTACGTCCACTCTAGCCAACAAACACAAAACAAAAGCTCGCGATCCATCATAATAATCTATATAATGAACTAAAATTAGTTCATTTTTATTTTTTTAATGCAGAGAGGAGAGGTGATGTTAGACGGAGGGGATATAATAGACTGTATTTGTGCATGTCCAGGCTTGCTAAAAGTAAGTGGAAAGAGACCATAATGTCTACTAAAAGACAAAAGTAAGTTTAAGATTTGGTAATGGTAGAAGAGTCAAGGATGAGGCTCCCAGCTGGAGCTACCGATGGAAACCCAATAGAAACTCTCCACGTAAGGTGCGCAGACCTGTCTGTACGCGCTAGCGCAGGGAAAGCGACTCGAGATTCTCGCCTTCCAATGATGCCACGTATATTCTCTTGCATGGAAATCGGAGTCAAACAGCTGGCAGCGCGTGAGGCCCACCACAAGTTGACGTCAGCAGCCCCCATTCCTATCCGGCCCACTCGTGTGGGCTGGGCCGGATAGGGATGCGGCATGGCCTCTTGAGTCTGACTCCCACGTCATCATCTCTCGACAAGGACATAGGAATGATTTCTTCCTAAATCCCAAAAATACCCCCCTCTTTGCCAGCACGTGGTTTTTACTTCAGAGAAAACCACGTGCTAATCCCCTCTAATGATTTCTTGTGAGATGAAAAGAAGTACAAACTTTGAATCGGGAGTTTCCTTGGAATGCACATACACGAATCATCTCAACTTCTTGTGAAATGGACTACTTCTATGGGATTTTGGGTTCTGATTCCAATTCCATGCTTCATTTATGTAAATTCGAACAATATACATAAAGAACCAAGGATGGAACAAGTTGCAAAAAAGATGGACAAGACTAGTAGATTCCTGCTTATAATAATTCAAGCAAATCTTTATGCTCGCTCCAATGATGATCAGCGTTACTTTTTGTGTGGCAGGGGGAGGCCTCTTTACTTCATAATATAAGTTCGACCGTCCAAGCCAGTAGTTGAGTGGATGGCCCGTTTCTTGTTTTTGTTGAATTTTCTTATCTTAACGTATTCGCTACCAACCAAAGTGGTTGTCGTTGCATATAATTTACGTATGGGATTAGATGCTAGTCCATAGAAAGGGAAACCCAATAATACATACAAAGATAATGATAGAACTAGCAAAGGGACAAAGGGATGGTCAAGGATATAGAAGACACTGAACCGACATCAAAATAGCTTTGCTATGTTAAACACCTAAATGGAACTCCTTTAAAATGGACTTGTTGGAATTGTACACGAATTCTCGAAGTAAAATGGTCACTTATATGTGCCGACCCAAAGTTACATAATGATCATTGGCTCCATCAGTGCAGATTCTTATATATTTCCCCCTGGTCCAATACCCATTTCGAACTACTCCATTCGTCTAGCAATAGTAGTAACATTTAGTTCACTCTGTAGAAGCAAGAGTTACCACTAATTCCAGACGGAGGGAGAGCTGTACACAAGAACAAGAAACATGATTTTGAAGGAAAAATCAAGCTTACATACATTTCGCAAACACATAAACTCAAAAAAATAGGAAATTGAGTACCTCCGCGCAGATCCAATTTCTCCTTTCCTCTCCCTGGAGACGAACACAGAAGCATCGAAAGCCAAGCCGGGTGACGGCCGGACAGGGCTGTTAGGCTTTGTTGAGATGGGGTCAGGTCCAAAATTCCCAGCCCTACCATCACTACCCCTGGCCTCTATGAGCCGTCGGATTTCGATCAGACAGCACGTGTTAATATCGCGGGAGGCGGGTTTGAATTACTGGCCTGCCGTCACAACCTTCTCTATTAACAAAGATCCAACGGCTTACGGCGCCCCAGCGCAGGCCAATGTGAGTAGTCCAGAGCATGTAAAAACTTTTTCCCCTTTTGGGCAAATACTTGTTTGTGTTTTTTTATCACAAAATCATCAATTTAAGCTATCACAATTTTTTAGGGAAACTTGGAGATTAGACGGAGCGAACGTGTAAATCATACGCTAAGGTGTGTATGACCTACACACCTTAGCGTTAAGGAGAAGACCTGAGTTCTGAGTCTCTACCCAGGCACAAAGGGTACCTTGTAACCTTAAATGAGTGCGCGAGTCCATACCCGCTGCCTCGAGCAGTTGTGGTAAAAGTAACAAGTTCCAGTCGAACGTGAGACTTCTCCCTTGACGGGAACTAGGAGCACTTGATAAAGATGAAGAAGCTAAAGAAAATGTACGTAAATAGGACAATTTTACACAAATAAGCTAAACGGCTAGCAGAGGAAAAGGTGACGAGCGACCACCAAGAACTGATCTCCTTTCTATGGTTTGTTTCTCCGAGTAATTTTGTTCGTGTTATAAAGAAGGATTAACTGACCAAAAACATTCTCAATGGAAGCTCCATTGACTTCTTATGACATGGAACGGAATATAAACTTGCTATAGAGTAGGTGATTGCAGAAGAGAGCCCCATTCAATTTTCTCAATAGATTCCAAATTACATTCTAGAAAAGAGAACGATAATTTATTGTCATCTCACTAGATGGCAATTACAGCCGTAGCATGAAAAAAAATAAAATTAGAAAATGTAGAAGGAAAAAACATCGCCCTCGTTTAAAAGGCCACATATACGCTGAACACTAGATTCATCTCTTGGATTTCCAGTATTTACAAGAATGAACATCTTGAATTCTAGAGGATAACACAAAGATATTTCTTGTATAAATAAAAGAATGCAAACCTTCAGCAGCCAATCAAACTCACTTTGCAGAAAAAAAATTCTAATACACGAGCCTGAATTGGGGATGCCTTAGAGACAAGCTACCTCACGGGCATGACAAAACATGCAAAATTGTTTGAGGCAACCTTTTAAATACTTGAGCATGAAAGGGCATCATTCAACTCTGTGAGCCTCATGCGGGATGAATAATTCTCCGTAGTCGTCAACCACTACCTGCACCCATTACATTCAAATTATACTCTGCCAACAAAAAATAGGAGAAAAAATCCAATAGATCATAAGGGACCTCATATGTTAAGCCTCTCATGGTGTACTCCACCAGTAACTGCTTAGGGTCCTCGGGACACAGATCACAGAAGCCCATTATGCCAGCCTTTTTTATACCCTCATGAAGCTGCCAAAAAAACTCCAAATGTTGAGAGAGATGATGATGATGTTGGTGAGGGTGGCGATTATGAGGAAAAAGAATAACTCGATCATCTAATATTTCTTAACACATCTGACTCTACTTTCCTCACTAGTACCTAACTCTTCCATGCTAAGATTCACTTCCAAGTTCCAAGTAACATATACATTCCAATAACAGCATCATGACTAATACTATACATAAACATATCTTAAGCAAAATGCTTTCATATGCTTATATTTGGGTTCTTTTTCACCAGAAAGAATAATGGATGTCAATTAATGTGAAAATATTACGGAAGAGATAGCATACAGACCTTTAGTTGCCCAGAGTCATTTACAAGAAAGTTTAGGGGCACAGTAACATCAAGAAGTTGAGACGCCAAGTCATCACTTAATTCTCTTCCTTCACGTTTCTTCTGAATAGCTTTTTGGTTTCCATAAAAGGCTTTCGTAATAACAAGGCCTCTCATATCCAATTGCTTATTCATCTTCCTATTAGAAACATTATGCAATAATTGTTGAGCTTTTTCCGCTGCTGCCCTTGCTTCACGGATCTGCTCATATGTTGATTTGCAAACCCAGACAAAAAGGTTAAACAATTACAGGCAAAAATAATAGGATGATTTGCAGATTCATTTTTACCATGAAAATTGAAACAATAAGAAATTCGACTATTTTAGCAAAAAAATACTCCCTCCGTTCCAAAATACTATGTACATTTAGAAATATTATTATTCTAAAATACTGTGTACATTTTGCCAAATCACGTGACTTTCTCTTTCCAAAATTAGAGGATACTTGGAAGGATTGACTAGAACTTTGTTCGTAAACAATCATATGAGTTGGATGGGATATAAGGGAGAAAAAGTTATGTGAATTCCTTGTGGGTTTCATGGTCCAATAAAAATGGAACTTTTCTTAAATGTACACAGTATTTTGGAACGGAGGGAGTATATTTTACTACTGCAGCATACATGAACCGACAAATTTTCCATCTTTTCCTTTGTCTTCTTCTGCTCCCTCTTGAGATAATAAGGTTTAACGAAGAATTTCTGTTAACCAAATGAAACCAAAGAAAGAATAAGTGCATCTCGAGAAAATGGCCTATGTTCAAGAAGAGCCAATACTGCAAATTATAGATTTACTGGGTAACAGAGAGTTTTCTTCATGAACATGCGGAAAAAACTCCCCATTACCATCAAAGTAAGACCATAAAAAATCTTCCAGTATACTCTCAGGTTCAAACCTTCGTAACTTATCTTACCACCGAGGGTCCATAACTCAAAGTTGAGATTAATAATTGGTTCGCATTTCTTTCCCATGAAAACCCCATGATGAACATAAACTACATAAATGCTTAGTTGCTAAAAGACTACAACGTACTGTCCAATCAACAGCATTCTAAACACAGCATGACTGTGTCATAGTAGGTCTCCAGCTATATACCATGAAGACATTTAGATATCGAACTAGCTAAGGAGATAATGAGAAAATAGTGAAATAAAGCCTTTCTGCACAACATATACATGTTATTCCTTCAAGATAACAAGAAAAATGCACAAAAACCTTTAGGAGAAAATAAAGTGACGTTGGACCAATTAATGCGCCTGCCGCAACAGCTGTACTCAAGTATCTTGAAAGCAACACCTGTATCACAACAACATGTGTATATAAGAAAATTTGACCAGAACAGAGAATAAGCTTCTTACAGCTGTGGATGCAAGCATCATAAATTCTGTTAGATCTCCGTTATGCAACCAACAAGTAAAAGAGGAGAGTTCATTGAAGGTCACTACGGCATTATCTCTCCTTCATTCCTAGTAACAAACAGAATCAATTCCTACAGTAATTTAATACTTCCAGAGAACATCCCTACAACCATAACCGAAACGGCCATTCACTAATAACAACAACAACAATTCACAGCAGGATCTAATAAAAACCTTGTGGTTACAACCACAAATCTTATGTTACTTCAAAATGGGAGTAAAAGAAGAGCACATATTGAACCCCTCGTTATGAAACCAATGCAAAGGTTATGGTCATGCTACTGAGGTATCAAATATTTATTTCCTTATGAGAATGAATAATATCTGGTTTATTCATAAAGTAATGGAGAAACTCATAGGATGAGAATCCATGATTAGTGATTGCATCAACGATCCTCTCGTTAGACTTCCTGGTAATACAAATAAAGGATATTTACTTTTCGTAGCAACAAGAAACAATTTTTTTCCGAACTACCATAGA
The DNA here is from genome assembly GCA_039654745.1 of Houttuynia cordata. NCBI lineage: Eukaryota > Viridiplantae > Streptophyta > Magnoliopsida > Piperales > Saururaceae > Houttuynia > Houttuynia cordata. The sequence continues at coordinate 27,847,410 of CM077505.1, forward strand.
AAAAATATACAAATACACACACACACACACACATAATGAAGCTACCTGATCATCATAATTAGAGACAGAAGTACAAGAAGATGTAAAGCGAAGAAGCATAAAATTTAGAATCTATTCTGTAGAAATTCTCACTTCTAATAGGACATGAAAAAAAGTATTAGATTACTCACTGGAACTATCAATTTCTGCCCACCACGGTGTAATTCAAACCTCCAAAAGATGCCCTATTAAATAATATCATGTGGATCGCAATATGTCAATATTCTTAAAAGAGTAAAGAGCAGCAGATGAACAAAATTGGAAATTACAAATGAAATCTGTTAGTCAAAAGAAGTTTTCCAAAGACCCCGTAAGATATCTCAATATCTCCATTATCTTAACTATTTCACGAGAAAACACAAAGTACTGTCATGCAGGTTTACCCACCATTATTAGCATGAAATTCTATTTTGTATACATCAGGAGTCCATTGATGAAAAGGGGCTGGATCTACGCACTTCCTTGATATTCCTCAACTAACATTTTGTTTAGAACGAGTGCAAAAAAGTGCACAGGTATACTTAATGATGGTCAATGACTATCCCTTTTTCCATTGTTCCTTTTGGAAATTCATCTTAAGAAATACATAGCAGGAGTCAAACACATGACCCTTGGAAACAAGAGTGTGTGTGACCACATGCCTAGACACTAGAACAAAGGATCTCTCTTAAAGTCTTTTTTAAATGGTGGACTAAATAGCAATTCAGAGGGAAATCTAGGAAAGCAAAAAAATCTGGAAGACCATTAAGAGAATCAGTAATAGCAACAGCCATCCACATGGATGCTTTTTGCTAGATGCCTAGACATGACAGCAGTAGGTGTTTAACTGAACAAACATAAGTTTGTAAATGCTAATTCTATATGTTATGATCACTATAAAAAGTGAAAATGATGACCATGATGAATAGAAGATAAGATTAATTACAGAAAAGACCCAACACTGATTCTGGGTGTCATGTGCCCTAAAATGAACTTCCATGGATTGCTTCAATCACCTGAATCCCGATTGTATAGAACATTCGTACAGTGCTTAGTTCAGATATTTTCCGTCCACCACCAATTTCAAACTCAAGAGCAGAACTGCAAATTTGATTTCAGATTAAGACCAACATGCAGGAGATAATATAATGCTAATAATACAGAATGTCATATATTTGGTTATTCAACAAACCCAGATACATATTCTGGATATAGAGCTGGCCAACATTCGGTGCAACTCATGTTCTGGCCTCTTTATAGATCACATGGACCAACAGACAGTCGATGACACATTTGGAATGATAGGAAAAACACAGTAGAGACTTGGCATGTCTATCAGAAGATGTTCTCGGGAGAAGAGACCAAATTTTGTATTTCATACCAACGTGACAAAAAGAACATGATACTTGATATTCTAATGAATTACTTGTGGCAGACACATCTTTTGATCAATATTATCATTTAGACATAACTACTATCTTACTGCTACTGTTTGGGATTAGAAAACTATTTTTGCACAATCATAATCAGGAAGTGTCTTGTCCAGTTTGGGGTCGACAATGTGGATCTTGCAACTCCACTCTAGCCTCGTTGTGCCAACTCTTTTGTAAGAGATAGCATAGTTATATCCTTTCTTATTAATTCCATCCAAGAATCCTTCTATTGCCCTCATCCCTTGGTCGTCTTTATGCTACCTGTTTTTACTAGCTTCCTCCTCTAATAGCTTTACCTCAAAGCTCCCCTCTAATATACTCATTTCTAAAAGGGTCTCCCCTATTTAACCCAGACATCCGTTTTAGCCGCCTCAGCTCTATTCAATTAATCATTTGATTTTTTTAGGGAATTGCAGACTTTATTGTTATCCTAAAGAATTTTCCTTCAAACCTAGTTAGAACGTGCCTTTCACGTTATATCTATATCTTCTCTTTTGTAGATAATTGAGTATAATAGTGGAAGTGCTCACACTTTGATACTTCTAGCCTATCTATCGCAACTAGGGCTCTACACTTTTGCTACATGTTTTATGTTATGTTCTCTACAATAGATTGTAATAGTCCTTATATCTTAGTATATTTGAAGTCAGTTTAGTCATAACAATAGACTACCAGCCAACATGGCAGCCACCATGTTGGACTTGGTAGCCATAGTGTGAGCCTGCCAGCCACCATGGGGATTTGGCAGCCACCTTGATGTGGAGCCATAGTGGGCCCCATTAGAAGTATTTTTCGTATTTATTTTTAATGATTTTATTTAGTAAAGATTATCATTGAGGATGAATTTGATTTGGATAATATTTTATTTCAGTTAGGATAGATTTAATTGGGAGAATATTTTATTTTAGTTAGGATAGATTTGATTTGGAGAATATTTTATTACAGTTAGGATAGATTTGATTTGGAGAATATTTTATTTCAGTTAGGATATATTGGATTTGGAGAATATTTTAGTTGATTCAGGATATATTTGATTTGGATAATATTTTAGTTGATTTATGATATATTTGATTTGCTTCTCTATATCTAAGAGGAATCTTAAATCTATGTTTTATTTTCTATTAAAGTCTTATTGTAAGCTTATTCAAAAGGTCTCAGTTTAAAGAATAAACAGCCTATGATTTCAGAAAAAAGTTATGTTCTTTCTCTATTGATGGAGATCTCTGTTGGTGCTGAACCCAACAAGCCCCGGTGGTTGCTGTCCGGAAGTGATTCTGGTAGTGCCTTCTGGTGGTGATTCCAGAAGTTTATCCCTTTCTTTTATCCCTATATTCCCTCTAAATTCCTTATTTTTCTTCTTGTAGAATTTTGTCCTGCATCAACTTGGTGGCCCATCACATAACCTGCACCAACCAATTCATCTCCATCCCCTCATGGAAGCTATACTTCGTCCAAATTTAATTTGGTAATTCAGAAGTGTGCCAAAATTAGCACCCGCCTCGAATGCCTATGGACTCATGTGTTTCAAGCCTCGAAAGAAGCAACACCAACCATGGTAGTTTCATCAGTTCCATCACCACCCCTACTTCCACAACTCCGCGATAAACAGGCCACTGAAAAGGAAAAGCTGGCAGCAAAGGGAGAACTATTGTTGACGACCAGTAGAGACGAGGAGCACACACAACCAGAAGACGTAGTTCTACTTCTTCCCACCCCACTGGTCCATGTTGTCATTACAAACCAAAAGCTGTGTTCAGAAGCATCTCCGTTTATCATGAAACTAGATGCTATGCCGAAACTTGTTGCTCTTCCTCAAACGACAAAGTCCATTATCGAGCACGAAGAGCGAGTTTTAAGCCAAATTCAGCGCTACAACTTACGACAGCCCACTTCCTTCAAGTTGCACACTTTTCCTTTCAAGTTGATTCTACAACCAGTTTTGAAGTCAGCTTTGGAAGTTCATCAGCAGAACACTAATGTGGAGTTCTACCCAACGAACCAAGATGTCATGGGCTCCTGCCTGCATTTATGCTTGTCAGTCATTGACTTCCTAGTCGTAACCAACCCATTTCCTACCCAGATGCTTCTCTGCTTCTCCAACATGTTTTTGTTTGACAACTCCTAGCCATGTGCTTTTACAATCGATCTTGGCAGATTTGTTTCTGTTCTAGACAACCCCGGCTATTTCCATTGCCACTTGAGCCATACAGGCCGGAGTCGAGTATTTCCCAATGCGGAGCCGTAGTGGGCCCCATTAGAAGTACTTTTCGTATTTATTTTTAGTGATTTTATTTAGTAAAGATTATCATTGATGATGGATTTGATTTCGAGAATATTTTATTTTAGTTAAAATATATTTAATTTGGAGGATATTTTATTTGATTTAAGATAGATTTGATTTGGTTCTCTATGTTTAAGAAGAATCCTAAATCTATGTTTTATTTCCTATTAAAGTCTTATTGTAAGCCTATTTAAAAGGCCTCAGTTTAATGAATAAACAACCCATGATTTAAAAAAAAAATGATGTTCTTTATCTATTGATGGAGATCTTCATTGGTGTTGAACCCAACAAGCCTCGGTGATGATTCCGGCAGTGCCTTCTGGTGGTGATTCCAGAAGTTTATCCCCTTTATCCCTATTTTCCCTCCAAATTCCTTATTTTTCCTCTTGTAGAATTTTGTCCTGCATCACACCTTGTAGGACTAGTGGCTACCCGAGGTTCATTAAAGCTAATAGCAGTTGGTTGTTGTAAGGCAAGCTATAAATAGGATTATAAGTCCCTAAGCTAGACAACCTCCATCTCCCCTTCGATCCCTTCTTACCCCCTTTCTTCCTCCTACCGGTCAGCACTTCTTGTGCCTGTTGGAGGACTACTTTCCTCCTCCATCCTATTTTCAACTCTATTTTCTGTTGTGCATCCCTCGGGGCATCCCTCGGTACACAACATTTTATGATGCTAAAAAAATTCCCTTAAAAAGTGTTCGGCACAAAAGAAGCTAGACTAGGCAAGATTTGTGTCTCTATTTCCAAATTGTTGAGAAAAGGCACTTACATAATGGTTATGTAAAAAGATAAAATGTTAATTTAGTTTCATATGAAAAAAGAATATTTATTCCATAGAAACAAAAATAAAAAAGATTATACTAAAGAAATACATGAAGTTCCAAGCTTATACCTCCCAACTCTACCAGCAATTCGTGCATGAGACTTCGAGGATAAATGATGAGTATAATGACCTGAGGCTCCAAAAGAACTTGTCCCAAACTACAAATATCAAATAGGCTTAAACCAAAAATTGAAAAACAATAGCTGAAATAAAAACTGTTTTATAAAAAAAAAAATTATAAATATGCAAAGTACATGATTGATGAGATCACCTTTATCTCCCCAGACGCGGATGACTTCTCCGTTTTTCTAGCCCACCCAACCTCAATAGATGATTCTATACCCAGAATAAGTTGTACCTAAAAAAACAAAACATACACTTTTAATGAATAAAAATTGCTTCCACTCGTACAATAAATAAAGTATCATCTTATGCAGAAAATGAAAGAAAACCTCTCTATTCTAGAAAAATAGAATGGCATGAACTCAGTCTGAGGACAAGTACAAAGAAGATAATGAGGTAAAACTTGCAGTTATGATCTGGCCAAAAGGCAAGGCCTGCCATGTGATTTTAAATACAAAACGGAGATTTAAGGTAAAACTTGCTGTTATCATCAGACAAAACGGCAGAACCCATCCATTCACAAAGCAGCATCTTACTTCAAAGTTTCTGATTAGGATATCATGTGTGCAAAACTTCCTTGTGCGGTCAAAACATGTAGAATTTATATGCCTTTCTCCACTTCTCCACATTCTGCTTTCAAGAGGCCAAGAAGGATGGAAGAGTACCCTTCATACAGGATCGGATTTCAGGCACATTACGAGAAAGGGGCCACTTATTTGGTCAAGAGTTTTCACTGGTTTTGACTCAATTGAACCATAGCTGACGAAAACACTTTCTTATTAATAGAACTGAGATAATTGACAGTTAGATGCAATTTCAACTGCACAAAATAGAGAAATATAGGAACAAAACTGTTACATTTCCACTTGATGTCTCAGAGAGTTGTCGAGTCCATATATTGGAAAGGTTGATTGATCCATCTCTTAAGGACACTGCCATCCCAGCTGTAGCAGTTGAATGAGCTGACAGATGGCTGAAATTCAAGGAGTTGGAAACAAGAATATTGCATTAGTGGCAAAAAAAATTCGTGCAGAAAATTTTCTTTTGATATACCTAAATTCGAGCAACTTAGCTTTAATTGATAAATGGAACGTACTAAAGCAATAGCCTACCGAGATGTCTGTACCCCAATAAGTCCCCTTAAACCAGATGCAGCCATGACTTCGATGGAAGCAGCAGAAGAGATCCGATGTCTCAGTACAGCTGTTGCTGCACCACCACCAGAATTTCCATTAACTGCCAAGTTTCCACCAATAGCAATAGTATTCCTCTTAGATAATTGAGACTGAACTTCACTGGACATAGCCAATCTGTCAACCATAGCAATGTCATCTTCGTGAGGGCATTTCTTATCTCATAGCAAGCAACACAAAAAAAGTGCACCAATAAAAGAACCTTGGTAAAAAAAGAAAACAAAAGCAGGTTGTACCCTCTCATGAGACCACCACCATCCAATAACTGAGGCACGGACAAATTAAGTAAAAGTGAACCAGAAGGGCGAACATGGGCGGAGACCTTCTCCTCTTCCTTGCGTCGCCTCAGCCTCTCGAACTCTTCCTTGATCTCCTCCGCTTTACTCAGCTTGGGTCCCAGCTCCAGCCCCGAGTTTACACCTTCTATCCCATATATGTCATATATCTGCCTCTTCTGCTCATTTGATAGTATCTCATACGCTTCCCGTATCCTCTGAAAGTTTTCCGTGGCAATATCCTTCATCTAACCCCCCCAAAAAAGTAAACAATCAAACGGGCATAAATTTTTCACTAAAATAGTGATCAACAAGACCCATAAGTACATTGAACTATAACATTTTTAGTCCATCTGATTCAATCACAAACAAAACTCAAAAACACAAAATCATTCAAAAGACTCATCAACCCAAAAGAGACCCAAATGCAAAAACAAGCTTTTGCATTGAAAGAAGCAGTATACACCAACCAGGAATAAATGGCAGACTGAGTTGACTAAACTGCAATTCAAATGGGCACAAAACATTCATTAAAACAGTGATCAATGACGCCATAAGAACATTGAACTAGAACATTCTCTGTTCATCCGCCGATCCAATCATGATAAAAAGGGTCATCAACCCATCAAAGCCCCAAATGCAAAAGACCAGCTTTTGCGCTAACAGAAGCAGTGCGCACCAACCACGAGTCAATGGCAGACTGAGTTAACTCAACTGAAACTCAAATGGGCACAAAATTTTCACTAAAATAGTGATCAACAACGACAGAGACCCAAAGCAAAAGACCAGCTTTTGCGTTGACAGAATCAGTTCACGGCAACTAAAAGTCCATGGCAGACTGAGTTAACTGAACAGGCATTCAAATTGAAGTAATAGAATGCTTAAAAGGGGAGAGAGAGCAGAGTCGAGCATAACCTGAGGGGACTGGTACTTGTCGGGGTGATAGACTTGGGCCCAGAGGCGGTAAGCCCTGCGTATTTCCTCGTCGGAGGCGTCTGGAGATACGTGGAGCAGCGCGTACAGCTCCCTCTGCAGCTGCTCCTCCCCTCCCTTCTTCATACTGTGTGTTTGCTCTGAAAAGGGTCTGAGCGGCTGACCGGTTCCTCCTCGCCGGCTTCTGCTTCCTACCGGCGGTCCGACGGAGGGTTTGGGAGGTTTTTGGGTTTCTTGGAGGCTCTGGTGTGGCTTGGGCAGCTGTCAGTCAGGTGGCCCAAAGGCAAAGGGGAAGAAAGAGAGTTTGACGGTTTCGCAGTGACCGCCGTTAGGCCTCTGGTTTAAGTGCAAGCCCCTTGGCTAATGGCCCTAGTACACCTCCATGGTGTTTAAGATTTTGGATACTGAAATGTGTTGTAGTATAACATAATCTTTTAACTTAGGGTAATGAGTAATATTTCTTTTATTTAATAAATAATGAATGTTGTTCGTGTCCTTGAGAGTCCTACAACCCACGCATGATATGCCCAAGTTAAATCAATCGGTGTTGGTGGCCAATGGAATGGGGGTTGTGAAGCGTACTAATAAAATGATGAATTGGCAAAAGACAGAGTTTGAAAGGTATAGGATCGATCTATGTGGTTGGAAATGATCTCCCAAGAAATATGATGAAGGAATAACGATGAAATAAACACAGGCACATGATTTAAACACAGGCACATGATTTGGTGCGGTTCGGCCAAACTGACTCACCGCCAAGAAAAATTTGTATTTCACAATGTTGTAGAATATAAAGTACAATAACACTCTCCAAATCTTTAAACCATGTAAACAAGATATTACTACCTTTGGAACCCCCCCCCCCCCCATATAGGGCATTGGACAAGTAAACCAATCCCCTAGCCTAATAGGGAAAGGAATTTCTTCAAGATACGTCTCAAATTGGAAGATTTTATATGCATCCGCAACTTTCATGATGGGCCGATCGATTGCATTGCACAAACTATAATTACAACACCAAATTTTGCTCGATTACCCTGCTGGCGTGATTTATCACCCTACATGTAACATTGTCAGTGAGACTTGACTGTCAACCCGATCTATCAATCTCATGGGATGATCTATCAGCTAACGACTAGAGCTACATTCATCCAATCTTTACCATGTCTTCTTCCTCCTCCATTCGGTTCTTCCTCTTCCTTTTCCTCCTTGCCTCCTCCCCTTCATGGGAGGCACACCACAATCCCGACAATTACGACTATGATTTAACAATTTGACATAAAGTGAATGTATCAAAGAAATAATTAGCACAAGGCTAAAGAGTACGGTGTCTGCATGAGTTATGCATTATCTGGTTTAGGGCATCTTAAAAATGGAAAATTTTTGGGGATATTAATTTTAAGTAATTGTAAATTGATTATTTTACATTTTTTAGCCAAAATATTGAGTATTTTACATTAAGAGAGATGTTCTTCCCCCTAGATGGGACACTGGACTACCTCCCCTCACCCACTCTGACCTATCCATAACCATGGATAGGCACAAGCCAAAGCCCACTATTGTGTACAACGGGTATGCGCTCGCAATGATTGACGATGCGACATAGTGCTCTAAGAGGCTGGCTGCCCTGCCCTTTTAGTTTGGTCTTAAGGGATCAGGCAACTCTCATTAACCAAAGAAAATCACATAAAAGTTTCCCAATTAGCGAAGTAAACAACAAGCACCTTAGTGGAAACATTTGACGATCAAGGTTAAGGTGCACAGACCCTAGCACATCTAACTCCACCCAATTTTCATAAAATTGGTACTTGGGATTGATAAGGCATGAATAATGTGCTATATTTTCTGCTTTTTTTTTCATCATGGCCAACCTCACGTGCTAGTGTGGTGAGAGGCAATGCAAAATGGGCCTACAACATTGCCATGAAGGGCACATGAGAAAAATGCGGGAGGAGAAGTATTTTCCTTTCCATAAGGCATACGCAAAAAGAGTCAATGGCGCTAGTTAGGCCCTGCTTGGTTAGGGATTTTAGGGGTGGAAAAGTAAGATTTTATGGAAGAAGTTAGGAGTGGGAAATAAGGTGTTTGGTTAGCAAGAATCCACTTTCCCAAAAGAATTTAAGTCATAGTTGTATTTCCTGTCATTTCTAACAAAAGATAGGGGCATTTTTTTTTTAAAAAAAAAACGTGATTTCGTACCAAACCGTATTTTTTATAAACGCCCCTATTTTTTTTCGAAAATTACAAAAAATACCACCAAAATAAGTAAATTAAAATTCATTTAAGAAATCTCCTTTTTTGGAGATTAAAGAATCCAACTTTTAAAGCTACCAAACGGAGCCTTAAGGGAGGCCTTGAACAATAACAATTCAAAATAAATACGGTCCTAAATTCATATGTCAGGGAGTGCAACGCAAGATGAACATCAAAATCTAAGAGGTGTATTTTGTAGTCTCATGCTTTTTACATCGTACAAGTAGCTCAAGCACGCCAATCATCCTGCATGGTCGCATGCCATTCCCTCTATTTATTGAAAAAGTTAACAAGCGCCATGGCTTACATGCAACTACGTGAGTGATGCCATAGCAAGCCATTAGGTCGCGGGTTAATAGAGAGGGCGGGCGGGTGATTTATAACCACCGGCAACATGCGCTGCCGGATCTAAATCTGACAGCTCACGATGGTATGGTGCAAGAGCACTCTTTTACAAGACACAGACCTCACAAACGTTGTAGCGGACCCAAATATGTAGAGAAACCAGGGTCGATGGTTGGACAAAAGAAGCGGAAGACGTAGAGGTACATAGGCACTGACAGTTCTGAAAAACAAAATGGAAGGAGACCTGGCTCGTTGAAGCGTGATGATACCAGTCAGTTTTCTTCGAGTGTTCTACCAACAAACTTGGCAATGGACTTGACAGCTTCTTCTTCAGCTTCCTGCTGGGTAGATCCACTTGACTGCAGCAGCTTCTTGCCAATCTTGAAAGAATGGTCGCCTCCATCAACCACATGCAAATCATTCACACAAATCAATTTCTTGCGAACAGCAGACAGCTTATCCAGCGGACAGAGTGTGTCTTTGCTCCCCTATATCAAGGAAGTCGGCTTCCTGTTAAAGGAGGAATACAGAAAAAGATGGAAAATAGGTAATGATATTACTATTCCACTTTTCTACTCCATTTTCTTACTCTACTGATGTGGCACAAGTTGATTGGCATGTCAACCCATGAACCCACTCCTCAGTCCTCACCACATGGGTCCATGTTGTGGTTTGGTGCCATATAAGCAGAGTAAGAAAATGGAGTAGAAAAGTGGAGTAGTAATATCATTACCCATATAAAATTGGCCTAGACAATGGCCGGAAGTTTACGTGAAGAGAAATAGCCTTGCCTGTATGAACATAATGGGGACAGAAACTTTCAGTAAAATCTCATCTCGTATAGCCCCACCAATGCCCTGATTATATTGAGACTAAGAAAGTGAACATTTTGCCTCATATTATGTATTAACAAAAATAAATGCTTTTCAATCTGCTCACTATCAATAATCATGCTTATACACAATTGAATCGCACATACAACGCAAGTTGGTGTGCAAATTTTGAACCATTACTTTCTGACCTCTTCTAATGTGAGGGCACAAAGTGAGGGGAAAATACATAATACTTATAATTAAGTATCAAGGAGGGCAGATTAAAACCTTCAGTGGGTACCCTAAGCATATTATACAACGAACAGGGAGGTCTTCTATGGCTGCAACCATGCAGCTGACTCTGAAATTGAATGACGAAACAAACAATGAGTAATGAAAGATATACTCCCACCGTCTGGAATTATTAGTTCATTTTGAAAAACCTTATGGCGATAATAATTTCGGACGGAGGGAGTACATAGTTTCTGTGTACGAACTCAATCATTGAGCTGCCAAAATAAGTGTTTTATACCTGGAACCCATTGACTTTCCAGCCAAAATTAGGGGGTGCCCAGGGTATTTTTCAATAGCTTTCTTTACTACATCGGCATGAAAATCAACCAGCTTTTCTGCCTTAGGAGGGGCTCTTCGCTTTCCACCAGATATGTCTGAGATGATTCAATTCACCATGAGTTTGTATTTTATCAATTGAGCATAATCACATTTGTTACATAGTCCAGGTGATGGATATTTCCATTTGTATGAATGATTTTCATAAAAAGAAATTTCTTCAGTCAAAAGGACTCATGTACCAACCATACACCCTTCATACATGCTCCAATAATCATTGTGAGAGACTATTACTCCATCCTCTTTTAATAGCTCCATCGGTGAAAAATGGCAGTCCCGTTTTAGATGCTCCATCTAGTCAATTGAAGTGGATTTTGAACCACTTCTTCCCCACATCAGTTGGGGTTTCCAACATCCACTAAAAATCAACAACATTTTGACATAATGGAGCTATTGAAAAAGACCAAGGGAGTATAATATTGCTTGTACATCCTCCTGCTTCCCTCATATTTGGAAGAATTTTGTACCCTACCTCAAATTCTCTTTTTCTACATTTAGTGGTTAATTAATATCATACTTCTATTTTTTCCCTCTGAAAATTCAAAAAATCGTTCTCCATCCGTCCAATGAAGCATGTATGCATCTGAAAAAACAAGGGTCCATCATACCTTTGTTCCCTCAAGACCAAAAAACACAGAAAAGGTGGGAAAAACTCTGTTCTTTTGTCCGGGCTTTAGAGTCCAATGTAACTCATTTGCAACTGCAGACAGGCTTCATTCGACGGAGGGACAAAATATAATTCCAAAAGCCATCAACAAAAAAAATTAATCACATTTGCTACATAAACAACCACACAGTTAGTTGCGCAATAGTAGATAATTAATCAGGAAGAACTTTAGAAGCGAAAAATGTCTCACATGGATAGTCAAAAGTGATCACTTCCACGGCATTCAGCGCATTCCCCATCATTTCCTTCCATCTGCTCAAAATCCATTTCTCAGTTTCCATATTTCACACTGCATAAAGGAGAAACAGGAAAGAGAGAGAGATACTACTAAAGGGCTATTGAACAAAGATGGCTTATTTGCAGCGCAAAAGGATATCCCAACCTGATCATCCATTCAGAGGTGGAAGGAGCTCCCGCCCCATGCGCGAAAACCACCACCGGCGACATCTCCCACCGACTCTCCCCGTCAGAATCGACCTCACCCTCGCCTCTCCGGCGACGTTTGGCCAGAGGAGCACAATCCATTCGCACAAGGAGAGCTTCAGAACCCTATGCTTTGGGCCCTAGCCTTGGCGGCAAAGAATGAGAAAAACTGGCGCGAATCTGATGAACCTGGACATACCCGATCACCTCGTCTGTCCATTGACCCTGTCCGTTGCTATATTTGTCATTCGGGAAAGTCTGACCTGACCGGACTGGCGACCGTGACCAAAACTCCTTTTCCATTTCATCTGTTCAACATTACTTGTCTGAATTCGAAACTTAGCAACATTTTCAACTGAGTTAATTTATTGGCCGGTTGGTCTCACACCATTTCAAGCTCTGCTTACTCTCCGCATACGCAAGTTCGCGAGGATTTATTATTTTGGAAAAATCACCTAATAAAATAGTTGATTTGTAGTTTTTCAAATGCATCCTTTTTTTTTTGGACGGAGGAGGTGGTAAAATAAATTTACCTTCCGAGTATTATTTAGTTTGTTCACAAAAACTTGGCTGCATTTGAAAAATCAGGACTCTTAGATCCTCAGGAACTAGCACGTGCAAGGTAAACGCATGGCAAGTTATTTTTAAATGTTGCCAAGTTTAGTTGGATGGAGGGAGACATCTCGTCGGGAGCATTTCCACAAACACCTCCTCCCGGCGCAGGTGCGCAGCAGCATCACGCGAAGAAGACGGCGACGATCGCGGCGGCCATGGACGCCCACCAGCTAGTCGACTCCCTCACCGCCCACATCTCCCTCTACAACTCCTACATCCCTTCTTCCTCCGCCCTTGCCCTTCCCGCGGCCCCCCGGAGCTCGATCCTCCGGTGGTTCTCCTCCCTCTCCGTCCCCCAGCGCCAATCCGCTCTCACCGTCGTCGACTCCAACTTCCTCCGCATCCTCCTCCAGATGCAATCCCTCCTCCGCCACAAAGGCCACGGCTTCTTCCTCCTCCTCCCCGACCTCCCCTCCACCTCCTCTACGTCATCATCCCTCCCCTCCCTCATCTTCCGAAAATCCCGAGGCCTCCTCGCCCGATCCAGCGCCGCCAACGAGCCCGAGCGCGTCCTCTCCCTCTCCCTCCGGCTCTTCTTCTCCTCCGACGATGACGCTGTCGCGCGCGAATTTCGGAGCTCGCCGGACGAGCTGGACGCGTGTACGGTGGCGGAGGAGCTTGTGGGGGATGTAGAGCGATTCGTGGGTGTGATGGACGGGGTCTCCGGGGGGATGTTTCTGAGGGGGGAGGAGAGGATTCTGGGAGGAGATTGGTTTGAGTTGGGGTGGTTGAAGACGAAGGGGTACTACAGCTTGGAGGCGTTTGTGGCGAACAAGCTGGAGTGGGCAATGAGGCTATCATGGATGAATTCTAATGGCGGGAAGAGGCGCGGTGGGAAGGCGAGAGAGGAGGCCGGCGCGGCGGGGGTGGCAGCAAATATATTTTGGAGGAAGAAAGGGTGCTTGGATTGGTGGAATGGATTGGAGACTGAGTTGAAGGGGAAGGTCTTGCAGACAGTCTTGAGCAAAACAGCTAAATCACTGGTAATTTTTTATATTATGATGATAATGATGAAAAAATTTCACTTTTAACATAGAGGAAAGATCATTGCTTAATACTCCTAAATTGGAATAATATTTTATATTGGATATTCATGGGGAAGTGGTCTTCCTAAATTGGATTAAACACTGGTTAATTAACAATTGGTAACGGAGTGTCTGTTAATTTTATACCATAAATTGGATTTTGAAGCAGTAAAATTTCTGCTTGTTAGAGATTAGAGAATCTAGTAGCAATGCCCTGGCTGTATTTTTTACTTTAGTAATTTTCTTTTAATGTTTAGAAACTTCTTGATGACTTTGGTTATAAATTTAAGTGGTCGATTTGGTGCATTGACGGGTTGTGACTTCAATATCAACTGAACAGATAAAATTATACTCACTCCTTTCCATATTAATCAAAATGAACATTGAAGTATGGAAGGCACTAGGAAGTTTTGACTTAACTTGGTTGATTAGTTTGTTTAACAAGATTTGGAAGTCTAAGAGGATGCCAGAGGAGTGGAGGAGAAGTACCCTCGTACCCTTGTATAAAAATAAAGGGGACATCCAAAGTTGTATAAACTATATAGGTATAAATGTTATGGGATATACTATGAAATTATGAGAGAGAGTAATAGAAGGACATTTGCGAAAAGTAACTAAAGTAACATAGAATCAATTTGGTTTCATGTCGGAGAGGTCAACAACGGAAGCTATATTTTTATCACTGCAATTAGTAGAGAGGTAACGTCCTTCTATTACTCCCTCCCATATGACCTTCATAGATTTGGAAAAAGCCTACGACATAATGCCGAAAGAGCTCATTTGGAGTGTTTTGAAGAAGAAGTAGATATCATAAAGGGTATGTATGAGGGGGTTATCACTAGTGTACGAATTATTGGGGGGATAACAAAGGAGTTTTCGGTTGGATATATATGAGGGGGTTATGATTAGTGTACGAACTATTGGGGGGATAACAAAGGAGTTTCCGGTTACAGTAGATCTTCTTCAAGGGTCAGCCTTAAGTCCTTATCTTTTCGTTTTAATTATGGATGAGCTTACTAAGAGAGATGACATTTACAAGATAATGTACCTTGGTGTATGCTTTTTGCAGATGATGTAGTTTTAATTGATGAGAGTAAAGTAGGTTTGAATGTGAAACTGGAATTGTGGAGGGATGCTCTAGAATCAAAAGGTTTTAAAATAAGTAGGACTAAGACATAGTGCATGAAATTTAATTTTAAGGAAGGCAGAACTATAGGTAGAGCCTTAGTTGAAATAGATGGGCAAGAATTGCCAATGCGTGATCAATTCCGTTACTTATGATCCATTATTTATAAAGAAGGGGATATTGATCGTGATGTGGTGCATAGGATAAATGCGGGGTGGGTAAAGTAGAGGGCAGCCTAGGGATTGTTGTGTGATAGGTGCGTTCTAAAAAAGCTTAAAGGCAAGTTCTATAGGACAGCTATTAGGCCTACAATACTCTATGGAGCGGAGTGCTGGGCACCAAAGAGAAGTCATATAGATAAGTTGAATGTAGTTGAAATGAGAATGTTAAGGTGGATGAGTGGGATAACTAAGAGAGATGGGATTAGAAATGAATATATTTGTGAGAGTTTAGGGGTAGCTCTTGTAGGAGAGAAGCTGAGGGAATGTAGGTTGCGTTGGTATGGACATATGCAAAGAAGACCAATAGATGCCCCTGTGAGAAGATTAGAAGTGATGCATGTAAACGATGCTAAAAGAGGGAGAGGGAGACCTAAGAGAACTTGGATGGAGTTAGTAAAAAAGGATTTGACTTGACAATCTCTTACAAAAGAGGTAGCCCAAAACAAGCCTGAATGGAGGAGTAAGATCCATGTCGCCGACCCCAAACAGTTGGGAAAATGTGCTACTTGATTATGATTATGATTAACATTTTTTAGTTCATTTTGGAAATCCAAAAAAGACTAATAATAGGGAATTGACTATGGAGGGAGTTGCTTTTTTGAGAATTAGTTTTCATTACCAGTCGACCTGTCTAGATTATGATATTTATACCATGGTTGCGTGTTTTATTCCAATAGTTTTCATTAAATATTCTAAAACTTCTTTATGAATTTGGTTGAAAACTTTAGTTGTTGATTTTGTGCATTGACGTGTCGTGACTTTAATATCATAAGTTGCCAGGCATTTGAGACAGCTAAAGTACCTAAGGATGCCTCAAACGATGGAACGAGATTTTTCCATGTACAAGCAGAACAGCCAATTAGATATGGCTCCACCATGTCATACCAGGAAACTGATGCAGATTTTGAGTCGGGCTTTATCTCTACTTATCTATCTGGAAAGCGTACTTCTGTGGCCAGCTGCTTTGTGAGATTGATGGTCCTTCGAGAAATATCTGAAGTGCTAACAAGCAGCCTGCATCTGAAGAATGGCGATAAGATATTTTTTAGTACATTATGTTCTGTGAATTCAGTCTCGGACTGTGTTTTGAGGGGAGTGCGCAGGATTCTTGGGGCTATTTCAAGTGATTATCTAAAGCTTGAACTTTTTGGAGAAGAAACCAGTAAGGTGCCACAGAAAAAATCCAAAAAGAAATTAAAAAACAAGGGCCGCAACGTGAAAAGACAATCTGCGACAGAAGAGTCATTGAAGAATGAAAAGCTTTTAAAGGTACTTTACCTATGACATTTATGCTATGTAATTTCATTCTTCAGAATGCAACTTTAGCCACTAAAAAGGGCTTGTCTTTTCCCCAGGAAAATGCATGTGAACCTGGAAATTATTATTGCAATGGCTTAAATAAGAGCAACATGCACATTGCTGTCAGAGTGGAGGAAGAGTCTAAGAAAGCTGATATCAGTGAAGATATATCCAAGAAATCCTTGTTATTGGGATCTAAGAAGGTGACATTCCCAGAAACTAATCTATCCTAACTAAACACAGACATATGCCTTATATGAGTACATTAATGAGTAAGGTTAACATAAAAAGTAGAGGACAGAAGAATACTTCCTGACATTCCTAGAAAATATCCTAACTAATAATATTTACTAAGTAGAGATATTTGGAGAACATTTTATTAGTGCTCATCATCATCCTTGTCTCCTAATTATCATGGGTTGATTTGGTATTAACTCAGGAAGGCAAATTACATTTAATATTATGTAGGAACCTGTGCATGGAATTGCTGATGACGAGGCTCAACGATCTGCAAAGAAAAATGGGAAAGAAAACAATAAGCGTAAAAAATCGCGGATAAAAGAAGTTTCAGTTGATAATGGAAAATGGAAGGCCATCAACAGTACCTTATCCACTACTGCAGAATGTGCTGATAGGCTTCTTGAAAATTCGATCTCTGTGCTTGGTTTTAGTGGCATCGCCAGCCGTGATACTTCAGCTGGTTTTTCTGATATTTATGCTGTCAATGAGCCTGTTAAAAATGATGGCAGCAATAGTGTCATGAATGTTCAAGATGCCCTTGTGCGTGCTCCTTCACAATCAAATAATATCTGCGAAGGTAAGGAGGCTGATTGTCACAAATTGGATCTGAATAGTACAGGTTGTCCGATCGTGAGAGAAGCTATTGTCAGCCATGATGCTGATTCAATTCTTCACGGCAAAGAAGCAACAGGTTATTATGCC
This sequence comes from Houttuynia cordata, assembly GCA_039654745.1. NCBI lineage: Eukaryota > Viridiplantae > Streptophyta > Magnoliopsida > Piperales > Saururaceae > Houttuynia > Houttuynia cordata. The sequence goes on from CM077505.1 coordinate 27,864,849, forward strand.
CGTGGTTCACCAAATCCTATTGGGGGTCTTTCTTATGAGTGGCCAAGCTTAGGACCTGTTTATTTTCCTTCAGTTTACTCACCTCATCTCCCACTTGCCACAGATAGATTGCATCTTGATGTTGGTCACAATTGGCATAGTCACTTGCATCAATCTTTTTTCACCACAAGGCATCAAGCAAGAAATGCTGTACTAGAAAATGGCTGGGGTCAGATCTTACCCACTGGACTTGATGTAACAGATGATGGTGATAATTCTCACTGGACAGTTGATGAGGAAGCTGACTATCATGCTTTCCCAGGGAGAGACTACAATCAATTTTTTGGTGGAGGAGTTATGTATTGGAATCCTACCGACCATGGGGCCACAAGTTTCTCTCGTCCACCTTCCTTAAGTTCAGAAGATAGCTCCTGGGCTTGGCATGAAGCAGAATTGAGTAGAGCTGTTGACGAGATGGTTGGCTTCAATTATAGTGCAAATGGCCTGGCATCTCCACCTGCTGCACCTTTTTGTTCACCCTTTGATCCTGTAGGTCCCACACAGCAACCTATTGGTTTTGTTGTTCCTGGAAATGTTGCCACAGGAAATGATGTCACAGGGGAGGATAAAGTCTCAGGATCCTTGACTAATGGTGGTTTTGTGGAGGGATTGACTGCAGATTCGCAACCCTACCCCGTATTAAGGCCCCTTATTGTTCCAAATATATCAAAAAGAGATTCACGATCAGAGTATAAGCTTACTCACGACCGCAAGAGCCCGTGTTTACCCCCTACTAGACATGAAACCCCTCGTATAAAACGTCCGCCATCACCTGTTATACTTTGTGTTCCACAGGCTCCGCGACCTCCACCACCTTGTCCGGTTAGTGATACCAGGAAACAAAGAGGTTTCCCCGGTGCAAGGTCGGGTAGCTCTAGTCCTCGGAATTGGGGCATGCGAGGCTGGTATCATGATGGGCTTCATTGTGAGGAAAGCCGCATCTGTGCCGATGCTCCAGAAGTTATTTGGCCATCCTGGAGAAATAAAGGCCTGGGTCCCACTAAAATAGCTCAAACTCTACCTGGTTCTTTATTGCAAGATCGTTTGATTGCAATTTCCCAACTAGCTGTTGATCAGGAACATGTAAGCACACCTTGACCTTGCTTCAGGTATTTTTCGATGGAATTTCTTACTACTGCAACGACAGATTGTAGCATTAACATGCATTAATTACAGCCAGATTTGTCCTTGCCCCTGCAACCTCCAAATTTGCAAACTTCTCCTTCACGTGAATTATCTTTATCAGTCATGCATAATGTTCTCCACGAAGAAATTGATTCATTTTGCAAAAAGGTAGAGAACTTTATCCTTTAGGCATTCAATTCTATTGAAAGTTCGTAGAAGTTAGAACGAAAGACAATAAATACCTATCCTTCTTGTACTTTAGAACTATTGCCATGATTATATTAGTAACTTCTCAGGTGGCTGATGTGAATCTGATTAAGAAACCTTACATAAACTGGGCTGTTAAAAGAGTTGCACGATCCCTCCAAGTTCTTTGGCCTAGATCGAGAACAACTATCTTTGGTTCAAGTGCTACTGGATTGGCTCTTCCAAGCAGTGACGTGGACCTTGTTGTTTGTCTTCCTCCTGTACGGAACCTGGTGAGTGACAAAGTAATCTGCATGGAAGTGCTTCATTTTGGTTTGACCTGTTTGTAAATGCATTTTTTTAATTCCTGTACAAGTATGGTCGGAATTTTGTAGGAGCCTATTAAAGAAGCTGGTATTTTGGAGGGTCGAAATGGAATCAAGGAGACATGCCTTCAGGTATAAGTTCTGGAACCGACACTTTTGAATTGATTATGTATCACTAAACCAGAGAGTGTTGATGTATTTTTTTAGATTTTTGGTGGTCGTCATATTTTATATCCCGTAAGTAGATTTAGTTAATTCTCTAGAAGCATGCACTCTTTCGATTGTTGGGTGGCCAACTTTTGAGATAGTAGCACTTGATTATCTTGCAGGATTACTCTAATACTTAAAGTGTGCATGTGATTTATATGCTTTCTGAGTTCTTTTTGGAAAATACTGGACATGATTTTAATTTAGTAAATTTGGTATTGCAGCATGCAGCAAGATACCTTGGCAACCAGGAATGGGTGAAAAACGATTCTCTTAAAACTATTGAAAATACAGCTGTAATAATTTCTGACACAATTGACTTTGATTTTTCTTTTTCTGCAGTATTGTCCATATGCAATGTTTTAATATATCGCTATTTACATGTTTTGTCCTCAGATACCTGTGCTCATGCTAGTGGCTGAGGTACCTTATGACCTGGTTAATGCTCGTGGAAGTTCTTCAACTGAGATAGTTTCGGAAATTGAAAAAAATGATACTCTTAATGATATAGACAGTCTTGATCATTGTGGTTTGGTCGAGTCAGGAAATAATTTATGGCAAATGGATGCACACACGAGAGACAGGGATAAAACAGATGTGAGATTGGTTCGGCTTGACATCAGTTTCAAATCACCAGCACATACAGGGCTTCGAACCACAGAACTGGTAACTCCATTGGACGGTTTTTACTATTGGACTCCATTATGTTGGTTTATTAAAAGGGGAGGTTATATTAGCACTGAAAAATTTAGAAGATGGTATTGAATACTTCATTGCTTGAGAAAAGTTGCAATAACCTAAGCGTTCTTTATGTATATGTTTCCATAATAGCTGAATCTTTTATAAAATGAAATTCCAACCAAATTTGAAAAGTTAAGCTGGTTGTAACTTGTAAGTCCATCATGATATTAGCCTCTACATCTCCCACCAAGGGATTGAGACCACAGTATATTTGTTGACGTCCGGCAGTTCTTTGGTAAAAAAATGATTGGAGTTCTAGTCATTTTAATGCTATTTAGCATGAAGCTGCTCCTTGTTCTTTTTCTACTTGTATCTGTTGGCTTTTGAAGGAATGTAGACGGCCTTAAATAGGGATACTCATATGGAAGCATACTATATTGCTGTTGAACTTCTTGCTGCAGGTTAGAGAGCTCACTGAGCAGTTTCCAGCTGTTGTGCCTCTTGCCTTGGTGTTGAAACAATTCCTAGCGGATCGTAGTTTGGATCATTCTTATTCAGGTGGCTTAAGTTCATACTGTTTGGTAAGCATGCCTTTTCAGAAAAAATACTACAATTCCTGTAACAGAAGTTGCTAATGGAAAATAATCCACAACACCTCTGTAGACCGTCCAAATGCTAGTAGGACAAAGCTAAAATAGCTTGTCGATCTCTTATCTAAACGGATGAACAAAAAGTTCCTAATTGGAAAATGCTTGCATGAACCCTGGACTAAAAGCAATGCGATCATCATTATCTTTGTCTTATCTCAGCGATCTAGGTTGGCAAATTGGAAAATGCTTGCATGAAGCCTGGACTAAAAGCAATAGGATCATCATTATCGTTACCTTATCTCAGCTATCTAGGGCTGGCAACATGGATTATGTATCATAATTTGACTCGTTAGAATTGGAGTGAAGATACAGAATATATGTGACAACAAAGTGGGAAGATTTTTCTACTGGATGTCTTTCTTACACGACCCTCAGAGGAGGGAATAGTGTTATGAAGGTTTATTATCTTCATCATCATCGTCATTTCCATCATATGTGTTTCTCAGTTATTTGATATCGTTTCATGAGCTGATAGTTGTAGGAGAAACATTGATTAGGTAATTTTCCACCACAAAGATGGTAAGACTAAAACCATTCGGCTTTTAAGTTGAAGCATGACACACTAAAAGCAAGTAGGATGTTTTGTAGAGAAAAAAAGTAGGATGATTTGTTCAAATTCCGTACCAAAGAAAAGAACATGTTGGAAAAATAGTGTTAATTGTGATAGATTCCTTTTAAGTGTTATGTCATCATCATGCATTTATCCCACCGGCTTCATTCTGAAGTTTTTCTGGCAAAATGTTCACCTCAAGTTTTGAATGCATTTAGTTTTATGATTTTCTGTGATAAGCAGGGAACTCCAATATCCCATCTACTTCACTGGTGCGAAAAATGGTAGTGTGTGCTTAAGTTAGTGTTCTTATATGAACTGTGAACTTTGCAATCACCTTTTTGCAGGTGCTGCTTATTATACGGTTTCTGCAGCACGAGCACCATGTAGGGTGTTCTACTAAGGTCAGTGCATAATGCCGATAACTGTTAATGATATAGTTGCTAGTTTTATACAGAGGCATTGACGAATGTAACCATATTGCTACATCTAGACTGTAACCATGGACATTCTTTTGAATTTCCATTAATCTGAATTTGATGAAGTCAATATCTATCAGCTACTGTAGGTATCGTGATTGTTTGTTTCTCTATGCGAATTCAAGTATTTTGAGTTGGTTTGAACGATCTATTGACTACCCTTGTGTGTGAAACTAACTTCTATACAGTGCACGAACATCTCCTTCTACACTTTCTATGTATGACATGCATTTTTTTATTGCAGAGCTTGGGAAGCCTCCTGATGGATTTTCTTTACTTTTTCGGGTATGTACCTCTGTGGTTGTTTATGTTCTTTTGTCTGTTAACCTCCTTTACTATTAAAGATGCGACGGATAACACTTTCACCAATTTCGTGAAGATTTTGGTGGGGTTAGTTCCTCCCTTTATACTTTAGATCAGATTTTAGGTTGCTCCTGTAGATTTACAAGCTATAAATTCGTGGAATTTCTCCAGAAACATGTTTGATCCACGCCAGATGCGTATTTCAATTCAAGGAACTGGTGTATATGTTAAAAGAGAAAGGGGGCATAGGTAATGAAATGCTTAATCTTTTATTTACTTGGCAATGAACATTCTAGCTAACCTTTCTAGGGTTGCTTCTCCTTTTCTTCTATGTATCATAGCATTGACCCACTTCACATCGATGATCCACTTTGTCCAATGAATAATGTTGGGAGAAACTGTTTCAGAATACATCAATGCATCAAGGTCAGTTTTGCTTAAAGTTCTGTTCTTCATCCGGTTATCAAAGTATCTTTTGTTTCCATGGCACCAATAATCTGAACAAAGAGTCATCTTTAACATGTTTCTTTTTTCGTTTTCCCCTAATGTGCATCTTGTATGTACAAAAAATCCTTCTGGATTTGTAAGTTAACAATTATGTTATCTTGCACAGGCATTTGCTGATGCATACTCTGTTTTGGAAAATGAACTCTTACATCTTCCTGCTAGCAATGAAGACTTAAATGCAAAAATATTGTTTAAATTTCTTCCGAAGATTATTCCAAGTATTGATAACGTGTAGGAAATATAAGCAGTTTGAAAGGTAATTTTTTTTTTTTGCTTTTAATTTTTAAGGTGAAGCAACTTTTTAATGTTGGAGTCAAATACTTTCTATTTTTTATGGTGCAGTTTTGGTTGCATTTTCTAGGTCTGTTCTGATATTATCCTTTGGGATTTAAGACGTTGGGTCCTATGCCAATTCATTGGACTTGGTTGACTTTTGTCAGTGAGAATTCTAAAACACACACCTTCAATCAAGTTTAGGAGGTAAGACGATGGATGAACATCCACATGATTTTTTTATGTATTAAAATATATATCCCTCTTCGAGCTACTAAGCATCATGTGTGAAGCTTCAGAATTTTTTTGATTGACTGGCTATGATAGTGGATTTCTGTTTTTTCCTGTGATTGACCTTCTTTTTGTGAAGCCACACAAAAATGGCTGATAGAATTACGCTTTGGTATGCTGCAGGAGCTGTTTGCTATGCCCATAGCTGATTTCTTCAAGAGAATGATATGCTTGATGGTGGCTGATGGTGTGGATGGGTATACATTTCTACATACGCTGCCAATATCTTATTGTGTTTTTGTGTAGCATTTCAGTTTTGTTAAATTAGATTCGGAAACTTTGTCCTTTTTTTATATGGTTTTGAACCGTTTCATGAAACGGCCATGCTTTCAAATTACTGCACATTTTAGTCTTGTAATATCTTGTAATAGTTGGTTCTCTAGTTACCAAAAAAAATCTGATTGCTTGCTTTAAATGAATTGCATTCAATAGTTTGTTTGTATGCAAATACTTTCTTATAGATTTGCATGCAATTTTAGTTTAAGGGCTAAACGATATTGCAATAGATAATGAGCATATTCTTGATAGATTTGTCTGAGGTTGATAGCCAAATGTCTGTGTGTTGTTTTTGGAGTCTGAATCATACTTCTTGTTCCTGTCAGGTAATTATGGTTCCTTTTTTTGTTGAATAATTTATAAATTTGGGTGGTAGTATGTTTGGGCTTGATATCATTGTCGGGCCATTCCTTTACACCTCGAACTTTTTAGGCAACTTGGTTTGTAGATGGTATCAAAATCGGGACGTCCTGGGTTCAATCGTCACCCCCATGTTTATGGCTGTATCCGAGCATCTGCATTTGTTAATCGTGCTTGCCCATGTGTGTGTGGGGTAGTGTTGGATATTGTGTTATTTGTTATAATAGTCTGTATGAGCTTGATATCCATTGTTGGGCCATTCTTTAAACAACTCCAGCATTTGAGGCCACTTGCTTTCTAGCATTTTTCTCTTGAGCATGCTTATGTGAATGGCCGTTAGCATGCCCTCTGTGCCTTCATTTTTTTATGTTTATTTTCACAAAATTTTCTTTTCTATTGCAATTCAATTGAAGGTGCTAAAATGAATGAGTTTGTGCCAGGTATCTTGACGGACAGATACACAATTGGATTAAAAGTGCTTATTATATTGCGAATTTGTTATACAAATGTTTGCTTGCTGCACCAGTGTCCAATGCTTGGACATTCGGATCCTTGAACACAATGGGCTGAAGTAGAAGTCAAAGCATCTGCAGTTGCTCTGTAGTAGAGAACCATCTTCAAATTATGGCCTCTGTGACCAAGTTGCATCACACCTGTGATGGCTAGTGCAATGACGTTGTTGTGCCTATACTGTACTGGATTTGAATTGTACAGGGATGGTCGCATCGTGCAGTCATCGCCCCTGACGGAATGTGAATGGCTAATTTCTGTCTCATGAAGGGAATAGGGCTGATGGTGTGGCTGTTTGTGAACAAATCTGGTTCCATATTGTTCACTCCATATTAAAGGTGTGCATACGTCATGTAGGGTTATAATCCATCGATGAAGCTTCACCAGCGGAAATCCTGATAGACGCGCATTCCTTCACGTGTTTTCATGTGACGTACAAGCTTATGATCAATTTGTTGTGCATGCAAAAATGTTAGGATTGCTCGCAGCCTGAGGTGCTTGCACAATGCTCACTCGCATGGTGTGGCCCCATTCAAACCCCACCATGCCATCAATGTGAGGATGCTGCAAGTGTGAACCTGCTGCAAACGGTATTAGCACTATTGTGCATTTCGTTAGCATCACGTTAATGTTACGTGAATGGGTACGTGCTCTTTGATTGTTGTTTTACTTCTGGATTCCAACTCTTTATCATGTCGCAATTCAAAGCTGGGGTGAGTTTTTTTTCTCTTGTTTTCTCTCTTCTTTGATTATGAAAACTGGACTTGGTTAAGTGTAGATAATAATGAGGTGTATATCTAGGGATGAGGGAAAGATAGATTATTTGGTAGAGTTCAGTATTCATCTGAGGGCAGCATTCATCTAGAGGAATGCTGAACTCAGCAAATCTCTACAACTAAACTTCAGTTCAGCATTCATCTAGAGGGTAAGATGTAGAGATTTGCCGAGTTCAGCATTCCTCTAGAGATTCAGCGTAAAACATGAAAGAAGTTTTCTTTTTCTTTTGCTGTATTTTTATTCTCTTCAAAGAGAAGATCGTGAATGTACAATTTGTTTCGGCAAATAAAAAATACAATTTGCTGTGCCAGGGATGGGTTCCTGTACAAATGCTGTAATCACTTCTTGTCTACAATATAATTGTCATGAACATAAACTTGTAAGACTCGTGCTGAGAGGTTGATATGAGTGATGATTGTTGTTGTACTTAGTAGTTCTGGTTTCCATTGTAACTCTAGGATTGTGGTGTTTTCATGTTGGAGCAGTCCGAGTCGTGCAAAGACACGGCACACCTAGTTCCAACTGTCCCAGATCGCACCTTGCCAAGGTAGGTCCAAGTGCCTATGTTTTCTCTCTATCGGCAGACCCAATGTAACATCGAACGCTTTTCCACATGTAAGTGGGCACCCACTTTGTCATGCGGCACTGAAAGGGGAGATAGGTGGATGACCGGTGGTAATCAGCAAGAAAGAGTAAAGGCCAAGGCCAGTGGGAAGTCGTATTGGAAATGGGTCCATGATTGCTTGCAACCACCACTGAGCAGATACAATTTTCACCAGATGAAGCCGATTCTGCGAGGCAATACGAAGCTTCCTAGAAAGTTCGTCTGTTTGCAATCACTTCCATGTCCCCAATACTACAACGTGGCCCTCGCACCGGTACTACTCTGTCTGCAATCACATGTAAGTCGTATTGGCTCCCTATATTATGCATTGGCGCATGAGCCGTAGCGCATACTAATGGGACTCGATATTAAATATTGATGAAAGTTGGTGAATAGATGATTGACATGTATTTAATATTTCACCTGAGTACATTAGGGAAAAAAAATTAACTCAGTTCAGACAATGGATGGGACAATTTAACAGTCAAGAGTCAAATTGTGTTGAAGTAAGTTCATATCCAATGTATCTATCTTTTGTGCTTTGGTAACTCCTAGTAGAAGGATAATGTCCTCAAGCTAAAGAGAGCAAAGGTATTGGGCAGGCTTCTTTTTTTATAAAGCTGGGTAGGCCTCTTTATTCAGACTAAGGGGCCGTTTGGAGCGTGATTAAAAGCAAAACATTGTAGCATTTATGTACACTCGAGCATTTATGTTTTTTCTATATCCCACCTCGGCTCGTGTAAAACACCTCAGGTCGTGTTTCACGCTGCGGAAAAAATACAGATGCTACAGTGGACATCCAACATCCACTGTGGATATTTAGGGGCCATTTGGGGCGTGATTAAAAGCATTCGGATATTTTATCTGGATGTTTTGCTACACTGTAGCATTCAGATATTTTATATATCCAGCTGAAAGAGTTTCAGCTGGATGTAAAAATCCACATGGATGCTACAGTAAATATCCAATATCCAGTCTGGATATTTTGCAATAATCACGCCCCAAGCGGCCCCTTACTTATAATGACGCACCAAACGGCCCCTAAACTATTCCACTGTCACATATAGCTCACCCCAGCAAGCTACTCCTCGATCTTCTATCTTGGTCGATTCCATTGATTCTGCTGATTTCTTTGACCCTTCGGCAACAATTCCTCCATCTTCTACCTTGCTCCAGTCTACTCTTTTATCTGCTTTATAACTTGTAGTCCATATGGCCTCCTAGCTAGCACAAACCCATGTTCTTCCTCTGGATGTCACCAAGCTAACAAAGCTATTATGGGCATTCACCTGCTGGTTCTGGCCAAGCTCAAGCTCCTGGCCGGCGGCCATGGGCCCCGCCCTTTCGTAGGCCTTTTGGTCTGGCCTTTCATCCTCAAGCTTCCAATCCACAGCCGAGTATCCAAAATCTATGCTGATTTCACCACTTCTTCGACGCTCTTCTGCTTTAGGCTCGGCCAGATATTCTTCCAGGAACCTCCTCTGGCCAGTGGCCGGCGATGGGAGAGAGCTCTCCGGCTCTTCCGAGAGAGATTGACCAGTGTACGGAGAATCTCAGCTGCACAGTCCGAGACCAATGAGGCCAGCTTCCATCATCAGATATCCATGCTTGCACTGTGAATTTGCATACCCATGTTTACCATTCTTTTGGCAGAACAAGTTGCAAGTATCTAATCCTTATTTGGAATTTTTATTATGGGTTTGCTGGTGCTCAAGCAAAAACAGCTTTTATTTATCTTTTATGGTTATAAAATATCTATATTTTAGCGACAAACTTTAGAAAACATGAGTTCTTAAACTCAACAAATTAGGAATATGTAGCCTTACTTGTTATTTGTGATTTCGGCTGCTCAAGCTGTATTTCTACTTTTCTTTTTCTTTTTAAAAAAAAGAGTGCCCATTCTCCATTTTCTGCAGTTAATGCCCCTTCATAATTCATATTGTTCAACTCATTTCCCATGTTAGTATATCTGGCAGTCTGATACTAAATTAGGATGTAAGTGGACTGTTTTCCACTGTGATTTTTAACTGAACCAATGTAGGCATCCAATGTTTCAGATAAATTTGAAGGAAGTATTTATGGGATTGACATAATTTTGTACTCTAAGATAAGGTTTCAGCTTTGCAAACCTATGCTTCCCTAAAAAAAAACTCCGCAAACCTATGCTGTGAAATCAGACTAATTTTTATTTTAAAAAAATAAGCTAATTTTTGGGGAAATATGTAGTGCTTTTTCTTCTGAGCCATGGCCACCTTGGGAGGCAAACCTAGCTACATGACAGAAACTTATTTCGCTGTCCTTACATGAGAAAAACGCTGGTATAGAATAGAGAAAAAGAGAAAATACAGACAATTGGGCTTTTTTTTTCTTTTTGATGTGGACAATTGGGATTCATATGTGGGAAGGATAAGGATTATTTTTTGAGTGTCTAATATGCATGTGGGTTCAACACTGATGCAAAGGTTTACTCACAAGATGGACGAGAGTGAGAGGAAGAGACCTATTGAATCCAAACTACTTTTCAACTTCTAGCTGATACCATGGCCGCTAAATTCAGAGATTTAACAAATCGTCTTCTTTGCCATAGTTTTACCTTTGGGTCCTTTCAGAAAAGCTTTCAACTACAGATAGCTTTTTTTAAGTCGACCACTTCAATTCGGTGGCCGCACAAATTTTGTTCTTTGAATGGTGGCAGCAAAAATAAAAATAAAATCTCATATTTTTGTATTTCGTACAACAAGTATGTACTGTGTACTGAGCAAAATCTATATACTGTCTGCATGTAGCTAGAATAAATATCTCGAGACTCCATAATCTCTCCACCCTTCTGAATAATGAAGCAGCCTCAGTTTTAAATCAGCTCGTTGAACAGTAATGCTTTCTGAGCATTGTAATAGGGTTCCGAGTGAAAGAACTCCAGAGGGAGTTTGGTGGCCATGTAAATATCTTCCTTCCTCTGTGGCTTGAATGATGCATACCCTGAGACTTCTTTCTTGTGCCTGTTCAGAGAAATCGGTAGCATATGGTAAGACTACTGGAATATGTAGGAATTGATATTGCTCCTAGTAGCATATGGTAAGACTACTGGAATATGTAGGAATTGATATTGCTCCTAGTAGCATATGGTAAGACTACTGGAATATGTAGGCATCTTTCCAGGTAAAAATTGAAAGCAGGTGATAGTATAGGTTTTTCATGTATATAAAAAGGAGATTTAATATGACTCCCCATTAGACCCACCAGGAGGAATACCATCTTTCCTAGAATCCTCATCAGTTCTACCAGGCCTTCTCTTTCTTGCCATTTCGTATCCGAAAGCTCAGAAAGCAAGCGACTTATCTTTTTTCACCTGTTTAGACTTCAGCAAATGAGCAAAATTAGGCGTTCTGCTTCCCTAGATATAAAAAGAAGACGTTAAAAAATTGAGCATAACAAATGCTCCTCATCTACAACTTGAACTCAAATATAAACTAATTTTGTAGGTACCTGTTGTGCAATATCCGAAGCTGATGACCCGCCTCCACCTCCGCTGCCGACACCTTTCTCGGCCGCAAGAGTCTCAGAACACCGTCCATTGCACTGGGCTTCTTCTTCTTGACATTTTTATCGTGAGATGTCCCAGTTTGCGTGGGAACCGATTGGAGATCCCATGCAGAGGAAGATGGCTTGGCCTGTGACATCAAATATTGTTTGATGGTCGTAGACCTTCCCGGAGACAAAGCCCATGCAGAAGGAGAAGTGGCGGCAGATCTTGCCTTCCTTACCGGTTTGGCTATGATACTGGTCTCCTGCTTCTCTTGTGAGGTCTTTCTGAATGAATGAAACACTGGAAGCCTCTTCATGGAGTCTTGATTTGATGATGATTTTTTGCTTTATCTTCTTGATCTTTTTTTAGTTGAAAAGGCTTTGTCGATGTTTTAGAGGTAGTCCTTCAATTGGAGCTTCCTCTATAGTCGTAGCTAACGGCTAGAGCTACGCTGCGGCTTCGATGTAGGCGAGGAGACGGACATGAGGAGGCACTGTTGCCGGAGGTCCGGTGGGTGGGCTCCATTTGCTGGCGGGAAGATTTAACTGGGAGAAGATCAGGAGCAGCATTGTAGCTTTGATGGAAGAAGAGGTTTACGAGGACATGGTCTCACGTTGGTGCCTTTAAGGCTTGAGCTTGGTTGTCTCATGTCAACCTTGAAATTTAGTACTAATGAAGTGCACGTCCTCTTTTGACATCAATAACAATGAAGATGTAGGGTTCCATTGCAGCAACTAATGAAAGCTGGATACATAGGGTTCCTACGGTTTGTCCTGGGACTGGACAATCAAGTCTTGGAAGGTTGGCCTCTTGAATGAGGATCCCATCAGGTTTCATTCCAATTCCAACCAATCTCCGAGTAATTGGTGCACAATAAATGTCTACCCTTTTGACACATCAGTTCTACTTTTCCCAGAATTTGAAGCATACATTGTATTCTTCCCCTGACCATGATCAAAATTACAATTACAAGCTCATATATTTTAAAGACTACACGAACACTTGGATGTTAAATGGGTAATTTGTGGACATCTGCGCAAGTGAAAAACAATACCCTCGTTGGTTTAGACTAAGGAGGAGTCCGGATATGCAGCTGAAGTTTCACCAACAGTTGATCATACGAAATCGAAGGCGCACACAAGCATAATGTGTGCTCATTCAAAGCCGCGTCTTTTGACTGAAGCGGCCTCGCTGGTAAAGCTTCACCAGCAAATCCCAACTCACCAAGGAGAGGGTAACGATGGTCAACAAGACACATTAGGGTTAAGTCGGAGTTTTGCTGTTAATAAGAGTATTTTTTTGGTTTGTATGCATACATAAATGGCTGTATTAACATCATGGCATGCAAGTGTAGATTCGTACATTTAGGGGTCGTGACTTGTATAGTGCAATTTATCGTAACCAAATGGTCTGCTGTGTGGTGGCCACAGCAAGCTTCCCAAAGCGTCATGAGTTCAAACTCTCACTTGATCGACCACCCACCCCGAATTATATTCTGACTTACCTAGTACATGCATATGATAGATATGTGAGCCTTGTATATACCCGAGGGGATTGGGGGCGGAATGCAGTGCTCTAAGAGCCGATTGCCCTGCCCCCTTCTAGTCCTGTCCACAGGACTCTGATGCTCCTATAAAAAAAAAGAGTGCAATTTATCCTTAGTCTTATTTTACAACTAGCTCAGTAAAACTAGGCTTTAGAAGGGTTCTCTTGCTATATATCCTGGTGGCCATGTAAATTGACCCAACGCATATTGGTGTTTTTCAATGTTTTGAATGTGTCTTGCGGATTACTCCCTCGTCGGATAAAACATGACTGCATTTGAAAAAAATCAGTTCCATCATTGGATGAATGGCTGACTTTGCTCTCATGACCGAAAACACGGAAGAGGATGGGGTAAACTCTGTTTTTTGGACGGGCCTAGAGTCCAATATATTTCACTCATTTCAAAAGCAGACAGGTTGTATTAGACGGAGGAGTAATAAGTTTCTCTTGATTCTTTGCCAGCAAAAAACAAACAAACAAACAAGCATATGCATCAAGAAGTAATGTACGATTACAGGTTGATATCTTGCACAATCCAAACTCCCACCACCATGAATCAAACTTATGTTTCTTGTTGCACTCATAGGCCCATGGCCCATAACTAGATTATAATTGGATTGGATTGTTTGATTTTCTTTTATGGTTGTCCTAAATTCACTGGAGAAAGCTGGCAGCAGCTGCCACCAGAACTATCAAGGCCCATATACGCTTGAGATACAAGTTAAACCCCTTTGATCGTTGGGACAGGTTGGGGGGACACAGTATTATCGCAGTGGGAGCTTGTTGGGGTCCATGTAGAAGCATTATTCTCTAGTATATTCAACTTATGCATTTATTCAATTCAGTTAAAAACTATTTTACTGATAAAAATCAGTCAAAAACTAAAACTCAGAAGATACATCTGAAAACCATGCGTTCATGCCTTGACCATTTTAAGGCTGATACAGTATTATGTCGACAGGTGACATAACTTTGTACTCTATCCTCCGTTCACTAACAACCACATTAGAACTACTATAATCCCTTTCTCATAATGTTATGTTCTTAATTTGTCTTTTTAAACTTCTTCTAATCTCTTGGATCTTCTCAATTACTGGTCTTTCAACTCTTCTAAACCAGCTTTATTTTTTGGAACATCCAACTTGGTCTATTTTTATGTTTTGATGGTGTGTAAGTAAAGAATGGAGCTCAGCTATTAAAATATAAAGTAAACATATTATAACCCTTTTTTTAATAGCTTAAGCTATAAGCATACAACAGTTATCTAATATGGTATCAATGCTACAGGGAGGGGAGGTTTGTGTTTCCCATAGATGTACTTATATCCATGTGCAAAGTTGGATGCTTGCACATGAGGGGGAGCATCGAAATATGATGTAAATACATAGATAATCTGTTTGTTTAAGCTATTAGGAAAAACGGTTATTTTTATATAAAAAAAAAAGAACAAGGAAAGAACAATTATCTAACAGAATATACTAATTGATAGTGTACACTCCATCCTTCAGTTATAAAGGTCGTTGCATCGCATCCTTTCGGAATCATCAATTGATTTCATAGAAAACATTCTTATTGTGTGGCATTGCGTCATCTTAATGAGTTATATACAACATGTTGGTATTTTAATTGCTACTGAGGCACCGGGAAATAAGTTTGGATTTTGGAGTTGAAAGCAAGCTCCACCGAGGCTCAAGACACTGCAAACCCCGGAGCCGCTACACATAAAATATGCAATGATGCTCACGCCTATGCAGTTTTATTTACCTAAAAACAGTACCAAGTCTGTTGTTTTTCATTTTTGGCCCAATCGAGCTGTGCACATGAGCATTATTCTTTTTTTTTTCTTGGTGTTAATTAGAAGAATACTCTGCTTGCGTGTGTCAGTAAGAAATGGCCTCTTGGGGGCGATATTATGTAGGGACAAAGCTTATACCAGTACTAGACTAAACTAGATAAATGCCGTTGATGGCATTATTATACAAGTTAATGTAACAAACAAGAAGACCAACATTAGTAAACTAGTATATCTCCATCTCTCTCTTGCTTTTCAGGGCAGAAGAAAGGGCAGGGGGGGGGCGTGGAAGCTGCGAAGAAATGAAGATTCTGAGGCCGGCCAGGACGTGGTTTCCAATAAAAGGGTTGATGGCGATCTCTTTCTGCAACATAGTTGACTGAGCATTTGAGGAGGATGCAGTTTGAAGGTTGATGGTTGCAAACTTAGGACACATAAGAATCAAGCTTAATTTCTCCGTGCCGTATAAGCCATTAACTTGAAAACAACCTAATGTTCTTCTCATCCCCTAAGTAAAGTTGGGGACTACAAAAACAGCTTTGGAGTTGAGGTTCCTGACATTGTGTCCTTTGGTCTCTTTCAATCAAACCCAACCAATTAGCTCAGAGGTGGCACCATCACCACAATTTGATCTTATCGACCTTCAATCAGATATCTACATAAAATAATTAAATCTCTTTTATGTGAGCCTCCAATCATGGGCATCGCCATGAGCAGATACAATCTAGGTGGTTAGATTTCAATCCGATGGTGGGCATTCATACAATGGACCGGTAGGGTTTGAATCACATCGATTAGATCATATAGATACTACATAGTTTATGAAAGGATCCCAGGTGACCCACCAAAGCACAAAAGCTAAGATCTTTCGGAAAATGAATTCCTATTCGAAGAGTGACTAACTGCATGGATAAGCTCACACTAACCCGTCAATTTGGGATTCGATTCGGGAATTTTCTTGCTGGCACGCAAGCCTTCGGCTCACCACATTTTGGTCTTATCGCTCTTCCATTAAATATTTGCATAATAAGTAAATCCCATTAATATGAGCTTGGGCTGGGCTGCCAAATTTCGTTAGGCATGGAAAGTGATCTGTCACCGTATCTATACATTAAAACCTTACTCCTAGGTTATGTTTAGACAGAGTAAGGGCACCCCTTATTGTTAGGGGTATAAACGAGTCGAGCTGAGCCGAGCTTGGGCATGGCTTAGCTGGGCTCGTTCAAAATTTTAGAGCTCGGCTCGAGCTCAAACTCGAGTGCCTACAACAGAAAAGCTCGGCCCAGGCTCGAGCTCCTCCTTCCGTTGCTGTTGCTTCTCCGATGAGAAAGACAGCATCCGGAAAAGCTCACGAGCCAGCTCGGCCCATTTACACCCTTGTTGTATACTTTCTTCTATCCAATCAGATCCCAGTGTAAGATTTTCATGTACAGATTAAGTGTAGGAATTCATAGTCCATCCCTCATGCCCCCCTACATTACATCAAAGGTAGGCAATCATGTTAACACCTTTCATAATATATTGCCTAATCTCAAATGGAAAAAGTTAATATGAGCCACGCTGCATATTCGTAATATGCGCCATGACGTGTTTTATTTAAAAGGGCGGCGCAAGTTTTTGAATCCCACCTGCCTCCTATATTACATGGTCCACAAGATCGCAATCACGCGGTCCAAAAGCGCGTCGGTCATCAACGGTCGGCAAGAGTGTGTGGGGCCCGGACCCTTGACTCGGCAAGCATATACCATAGCCCTTGAAGATTTTTGTTCCCATCCAATGCCCATTCAACGTGGCAATAATATAATTACTCCAGACCGTTTCCTCCTCTGGCCGACAAAACTATTCACAAATTTTTTTCTTAATCTTTGTTCTTGATCTAAAACAAAGCTAATTGTTTAATTAGCATACTCCAAATCATGTCATTAGTGCAAATAAGGAAAGATTACTTAACTTATTACCGTGTGATTATGATTCGATGGTAGATATGTTGTCACCTTTACATGCCTACGGCAAATGCGACCAGGGCAAAGGCTTAGCTATAAGTCCTTCCAGTTGGGTCACCGAAGCTGTTTCAGAGGGAAGGAAAGAGAAGAGAGCCTTCTCCTCTCTCTGTCTGTCTGTCTTCTCTTGCCTCTCCTCTTTAAATCCAACCTTCTTTGCATTGGGTTTTGCAGGTGTGCTAGAGGAGCATCTGGTAATGCAGTTGATAGTATTGTGATTGCCATTTGGCTCAGATTTTTGAGATGGGCGTGTGTGGAAGGAGTGGCTTGTTGTGGGTGGTGGTGGTGGTGATGGTGGTGGGGGTGGTGGCGGAGAAGCAGGTTGAGAGGAGGCACAAGAACGCGTATGTGGCCATGATGTACATGGGGACCCCGAGAGACTACGAGTTCTATGTTGGGGCGAGGGTGATGCTCAGGTCCTTGGCCGACCATCAGCCTGATGCTGATCTCGTTCTCCTTGCTTCTCTTGATGTTCCCACCCCTTGGATCGATACTCTGTAAGTTCCATTTTTTTCAATCCTCTCTCTTCTCTCTCTGTTTCTTTCTCTCTTGTACTTTGTCTTTTCCTGTTGTTTTTTCTGTAAATCAAACTCATGAATTTAATGGAGTAAGTGATAGATATATTGGACTTATTTTCAAAGTCATGAATTGTTTTGATTTTTGCCCATCTGGGTTTTATGAGGATACAGATACTGTTGAAGCTAGTTTTTTCTGTTCTTCTGTTTTTTTTCTTCCTGGTCAATTGCTGGGTTTTCCCATATTTGGGAAAATTTGGTCAGGGGGGTCTCTTTGGGATGGGGAGTGTTTGTGGAATCCTAAGAGATGTTAGTAAAGCTTAAGGGTTAACACTTGGAGGATATGTTTTGTTTGATTTTGTTGAGTTTGGACCTGGCTCCTGTTCTTGCTGTTGGGCTGCTAGGCTCCTCAAGAGGTAACTCTCACATGGCGGGCCCTGGCTTGGATAGGCTGGAGACAGGGTCCGACCATGAAAAGTCTCATCAGTTGTTGCTATCATGTGCAAGATGGGACCTAGTTGGGTTGTTTTAAGCCTCTAATACTGATTGCTATTATCAAAAATGGAAACTGGGGGTAGATAAGCTACCTAAAATTATCAACAGATTATAGGGGAGAAGATCCAAAATTGGGTTCACAAATATCCCCACTTGGAACTAGAAGCAGCAATTGCAGATTTGTAGTATAAAAAATAACATAGAAAAGGGAATATATAAGTACGGACATAAAGTAGTGTTTGGTATAGTCAATAAAATATTGGGGTATATAAAGTCTTGTTTGAACAGGAAAGAAGAAGGGAAGCTTCAACTTGGTTAGACCTAAGTCCTACCTCTGTTGACTGTGCCAGTTGTCTCTGCCAGTTGTTGCTAGAGTCTAGTTGTTTCCAAATCCCCATCTTTGCCTGTAACACACCTCTGTTTCCTCCTCTGAACTCCACTACTTGGAAGTTGGAACTTACCCAGTTACTGCCCAGCCCACCCACTTGAGCTACGACCCTGAATGCACGGTAGTATCTAGACCACCCAGTTTCATTTTTAGATGTGTGCTAGGAGGAAGACAATTTACAAACAATTTGTACCAATACACCAAAGATGTGGGGGGGGGGGGGGGGTTTGGGGGGTCCTATTTAGGTCGTCTCCATCCATCCACTGTGAAAGCTGCCTAAAAGGAGCGCCCCCCACTTGCTTATATAATTTGGACGATCCTCTGAATCTGGCTTATTAAATCAAGCATGTTTCGTGCCAATTCACGCCTCAACAGTCAATGGAAAGTGGCTGTTCTTCACGCCAGCACTTGTCTTTTTCTTTAAAGTTTTGACTACCCAAAGCAAATTAGTAGCGACATGAGT
Source organism: Houttuynia cordata (assembly GCA_039654745.1). NCBI lineage: Eukaryota > Viridiplantae > Streptophyta > Magnoliopsida > Piperales > Saururaceae > Houttuynia > Houttuynia cordata. Next base: position 27,883,717 of record CM077505.1, read on the forward strand.
CACCAAATTTAGGGAAAGGAGTCGGCCCCTTGAAAGATTAGATATTTGAAGACGATAGAGAAGTAGATGCCACCCACATGTTTGTGTTGACAAATACCCATAAGAGTATTAAGCAACCGCGTCTTGATTATGTGATCCATGTCACCGACCTCAAATTATTAGAAAAATACACTATTTGATTAATACACTATTTGATTACGATTAATACTTAGGAAACACGTCTAAAGTCAAGGGCTAAGGTTGGGCGGTGTTGTTTTTTACCGAAAGGTGAAGCCACCAACTATAGTTTTATGGCAACGTCAGGAAGTTCCTCTGGTGCTCTTCATGACAGTCTTTGTCTCATGCACGTCCAGAAAAGTAGTTCAGAATTGGGGTAGCTAGTTAGGAGCTTAACTTCATATGTACACCTACCAAGTTTGCAACTAACAAATGATGAAGAATGCAGAGCCATTTGCCTGCGTCTGGTTATCGCCATTACTGTCACGTAGGTCAATTTTAGGTCCTAAGAGTTAAAATTCGGGCGTTGATTGGTAAGATCTGTGTTTTGCATTGTTTAAGACCTACTGTATTATGCCAGCTTGTCTAGACATATTTAACCCCTATTGCGCACCCATTACCTATTGAAAGAATGAATATGAATTACTAATTACTAACAAGATCTTAAAAATGACAGGCAGCAGGAAGATGGAGTAAGGGTGGTGAAAGTAAAGAACATGAATAATCCATACATGAGCCAGGACAATTTTGATAACCGATTCAGGCTGACAATGAACAAGCTCTATGCTTGGAGCCTGGTCGAATATGAACGTGTTGTCATGCTTGACTCAGATAATCTTTTCCTCAAGAACACAGACGAGCTGTTCCTCTGTGGCCAATTCTGTGCAGTCTTCATCAACCCATGCATCTTCCACACTGGACTCTTCGTCTTGCAGGTACCAGCCAAAAAGATGAGGAAAATTTGCAACCTTTTCTTGCATGCTTCATATTTCTGGATAAATTTTTTCAGTGTATAAATTAGGGAGATGACATGTATGCAACTGCCTATGCAGCCATCCACGGAGGTCTTCAACGACATGATGCATGAATTGAAAATTGGCCGAGACAATCCAGATGGTGCAGACCAAGGTTTCCTTGGAAGCTACTTCAACGATCTCCTTGACCGGCCCTTGTTTCATCCACCTACGAATGGGACCAGCCTCAATGGCAACTACAGACTTCCACTGGGCTACCAGATGGATGCATCTTACTACTGTAAGTATAATCAAAACAATAGTCCATAGAGCATTTGTTCATAATTAATGTGAAAGGCAACATCTCTTGTACTACAATGCAGATCTTAAGTTGAAATGGAGAATACCCTGTGGGCCTAACAGTGTGATCACGTTCCCAAGTGCGTTATGGTTTAAGCCTTGGTATTGGTGGTCGTGGCCAGTATTACCATTGGGCCTCTCATGGCATGAGCAACGCCGCAAGACTATTGGGTGAGTAACAAATGCCTTGGCCTTCCACTGAAACCACAGCTCAAGAGGAATTCATCACCTCACAGCTCTTCTGTTTAACTATGTGCAGGTACAGTGCAGAGACTCCGATGTTGCTGATGCAGGCGGCAATGTACATAATGATCATGGCATTGACTCGACTTGCTCGACCCAACATGTCAAAGCTCTGTTATCGACGGCCAGAGAAGAGTCCTGTGCCATTTCACTCTATCATAAAAATGGTGGCGATCTGGACAATCATTGCAGCCTATGCAGTCCCTTTCTTTATTATTCCTCGGACTGCCCATCCAATTCTAGGCTGGATGCTCTACTTACTTGGATCATCAGCTCTTGCATCAATTGCCATTAATGCGTTCTTACTTCCAGCATTGCCGGTTCTGATGCCATGGCTAGGTATTATTGGTGTTCTTGGAGTCATGGCCTTCCCCTGGTACCAGGATGGGATCATACGTGCACTTGCTGTTTCTGGCTATGCATTTTGTTGTGCCCCTGTCCTGTGGACTTCAGTGCAAAAGGTGATGACTTGCTTGCAATCCTCGCTAGAAAGGGAGGTTATCTTCACCAGATTAGGAGAGTCTACCCAACTGCCGGAATTCAACAAACTGTACTAAGGCGAGTTAATATTGTTAACATAACCTATGCCAACAATGTGAAGCCTGGAACGACTGACCCATTCGTTCTCCACCATTTTGGCTGCTTTATGCTTTCTGTGGCATTTGTATGCCCCAATATTGGAGGTGGAGAAAAGAGTGGAAGCAGGATTTTATGGATTGAGAAAGCCACCACAGAAGTTACTGCATTCTCAGATTGAACCCTCCCTCTTGCTCCTGAGCTGTGGAACATATTACAGGAAACATATGTGTTATTGTACTTTTTCAATACTATCAAACGAAAGTGTAAGTGATCAAGGTTTTGACACCGAAAAGGAAAAGGGAGAGACTTGCAACCTCCATGCTGCATCTTGCCATTTATTTTGCAAGGCGAGTTTCTTTAATATTGGACCCTTTATAAGCCATAACCTGATGCTCATACATAAAAAGCCAAAGAAACACAGGCTTGCCCATTCCCTGATTCCTGTCTTTTTCTTTTTACAACATTGGACGAGACAATAGGAAAATAGCTAAAATTTTGTTACTATCGGCACAATGACTTCATCCAGTATACTTCTTCAGTAGCAGAAGGCAGAATTCTGCTCCAATCTGCCTCAACGTTTAAATAGGCACAAATTTGCTCCAGTTTGCCTCAATGTTTAAAGGGAGCAGAACAAGAAATTGTAAGACTATTCAATCAGCAATGCTTTACAGGAAGTCCTTAAGTTAGATTAGATAAAAGACAACATTTATTCCTTTTTTTTTTAAATCGGTAACATTTATTCCCTTTCTACATGATAAATCAAAAGAAATAAGAAACAAAATTACTGCCCCTATCTACGCACGGGATATTTAACTAAAAAGGGGATGTCTAATCGTATCAAACAAACTGTTACCCGCAACAATGCAGATCTCATAGGATTAATCAGAATACAAGTCATTGTTCTTGCAGGAACTCTTACGAAGATTTTCCTGTAATGCTGCATCTTTTGGGAGAACAAATTGAGCTGTGCAACCTGATGTACCAAAGTATCTCTCCAGGACCATCTGTACAAAAAATGAGAGAGGAAAAGAGTGCAATCAGTGAAAAGTAGTTCTAGATGAACTAACTACAGAAAACAGAGCTTTTTACCATTGCAGCATAAGCATCAACTCTATGTCGGCGGGCAGACTTACTAAGGCCCCTGTACACACACAGATAAAACAGTCAGATCAAAGACCTTATAAATCACAATGTACGAAGTATAACACATTGGTTGACGGGGCAAAGTGTGGGCCAATAATGCAATGATTATTACACATCAATCATGTAGTCAAGGGCCTCTGCTGATGTCCCATGTTCATCTTGCAGATACACCCTCCACCCCCTGCATATTAATGAAAATAATCAATATTTGACTCAGCATACAAGTGCGGATCCAACAGAGCAACAGAAGCATAGAGCAAAAACATAAACTAATACAATAAAGGATAGATGAAACAATACCTTAGAAAGTACTAAAATCATGAAAAGCACAAAGCAAAGGAAACATGAAAGAAGGAAATCATTTCCTCGTATATCGCCATTTGTTTTAGTGATATCAATACCAAGAGCTCACTAAAAAAAGTGTATCCAAATTCGTAAGTTACATGGGTTGGTCTCTTGTGCTAATTCAGTATATTCCAGGTTCAATTTTCTGTGAAATCTAGTGTAACCAATCACAGATAATAAACCAAATTCACTAGAGTGCATTATTGAACATGACCATCAGAATCTTCATCACAGAACATATTATTCCAATTGCAATTATCGCAGAACTAGGAAACAATCCCATCAGCTTTTATCATTTTACTTAGTACCAATTAAGGTCAACAACCCATCACTACTATTCCTTATTTCCATCTTTTAGCATTCCATATCAACTAAGCACAAGCACTTAGATGTATGCGATCATAGTTCCTCGTATAAACACCAACCAGACCTCTCCAGATCTACAAATGCTCAAGTTTTTTTTCTCTAATATAAATGAACATATGAATTCCACTTGACAACAGATAACTATATTATGATTAAAAAACAAAAAACCACCTTTCAGCAGCTCGAGCCGCGAGTCTCCCGGAAATGCTCCGAACTTTATTCGACTGAGGATTCTCCCTTCCATCAAAAGACGTGGGCAGCCCAATTATAAATTCGTCAACCTCCTGCTTCAACAGACAACTCCAATTTCAAATTAAAAAAAAAAGCCAGGAAAACAAGCTTCAAATTCAACAAAAAAAAAGAACTAAAGCACCTCTTTTTCAGCAATCTCAAGTAGGCGCAGCTCGAGCTTCTGCCCCCGCAGCTCCAGCACCTAAACCCCATCCATCAAACCCCACGCAGAAGAACAACAAAAGCACGACGAAGAGGAAAGGAGGAGGAGACAGCCATTACGGTGAGGGGGCGCGGGGAGAAGCCCTTGCCGAGGGCGAGGCCGGTCCGGGCGTCGCCGAGATCCACGCCCAAGCTGAACCCTGCTCGCCAATTGGGGTCGCTCTTCCGACGGAGTGCATTTGGCGGGATGATCAGCTCAGGAAACGCTTCACCTTTCGCCCGGACGATCAACGGATTTCCGCCCCGACGCGGCCACCGGGCCGGCGGCGGAAGTGGAGCCGGGAGGATTTGGAGGGAAAATGGCCGCACCATCGTCCCTCGCACCATCGATTTTCGGCTGGCGAGTTGTGGGCCTATGACGCACACAGCCCAATACAGAGGATGACGTATATCGAATGAGACAAGAAATGGGCCCTGATCTCTAAGGGCCCATTTGTCGTACTTTTGCTGGACTTTATCATAGTCTGGGCCCAGCTCCAAATATGGTCATAGTATATAGTCCAATGAGAGCTAGTGGACTCAGTGTGAGCCCACTTTCTTGTCTCTTGTGATTGGATTCAACTGGAGCCCCACGTGCGTTTCCAACGGATAAAATGTAATCTTCAATGGTAGGCCCCCACCACAACAAAATGGTAAAAATATCCCAAAAAAAAAAAAAAAAAAAACCCATGCTTGCTTTTGTGTGGCCACCTCCTCAAACTTTCCAAATCTAATCCAATTGGAAAATGCTCCTTCTCCCGCTTTTTCCTCACGGCCACCTCACGTGCTCCTTATGGCAATGCTGCAGGCCCCATCTTGCCCCACCTTTCGCCACACTCACTAGCCCGTGAGGATGGCCGTGATAAAAAAAGGCAGGAGATATAGCATTACTCATTCTAATTTTGCCTCCGGAGATTTGACCGTTGGAACCTCAAAACCCCGGCCTGCTAAGAAGCTAGGAAGCATTTTCAATCCGCCTCCATGATATCTGCTAGCCTATCCTCCAACAATACAAGCCGTCGATCATAATACAGGACGCATATAGATGTGTTATACACTCCGATAAAAAAGGCATCATCATGATCGACGTGTAATTGCGAAAACAGGGCAGATATCATGAATTGGAAGGGACTGTGATATTACGTAGGACTAGTGTTAGAATATATAATACATGAATAAAGATTTCCCTTTCTTAACAACTTGAACTTTTGATAAACTTGGTTATCTTAATAGTCTTGTTGGAGATGTTTATATCCCAATTATGTTCTACTTCCTAATTTAGAAAACTTAGTTATCTTAGACCTAGTGCTTCACCTCCATCTTCTAAAAATTGTCCCAAGGAGAAACCTCCATTTCTCAGTAAAAATTACCCACAACCCAAATGCCAACATCTGAGGAAATTATTGGCTGACCTTTGCTAATTGCCTTCGGTTTGTGGGATGGGTCAAAGGCACGTAAAGGCCAAATAAAGCCGACCGTTGGGCCGACAAATGTCCTCTAGCTAGCACAAAAAACAAATAGGAAAACCACACTCAATTGTCTCCACTATTTCATCATCTTCTCTTTGTTTCCATGCCTCTTTTTAAATTCCCAGATGCCGACTCCCCTCCTTCCCCACATATCCCAACTAGTCCCCCTTGCCCATCTTCCTCATTTATTTGCCAATCAGTTTGGCCTCTGCATGGCCCATCTCCAGACCCACATCCCCTTGGCCTTCCTCCTTCTACTACTACAGCAACAACATGCATTACCACTTCTTCATGCAACTGCAAACAGCTTCAACTCCACAAACACCACCAGGGACCGTCCAATATGGCTAGGACCCGTCGGACACCGCAAGATCACCGTCGACGCACGCGGGTGTGGCAACTTCCTCTCCGTCCAGGCCGCTGTCGATGCCGTCCCCGAGAACAACCGGAAGAACTTCACCATACTGATCAATCCAGGCATTTACATGTAACTAACGTGTTAGATCATTCATGCAATTTTCTCATTTGTTTCATGCATGACAATTGTAGCTAACTGGGTTTGTGTGGTTGCTTTGTGCAGAGAGAAAGTGGTGGTTCCTGCTACGAAGCCCTTCATAACATTCCAAGGAGCTGGGAGGGATGTCACAGTGATCGAGTGGCACGACCGAGCCTGCGACCCCGGACCCGACGGCCAGCAGCTGCGCACCTACAACACGGCCTCTGTTACTGTATTTGCTAGTCATTTCAGTGCCAGAAACATCAGCTTCAAGGTAAGTCATGATGCTTCCGGTAGCCTCAGGCTGCCAGAGGGATCCACCTATGCTAGAGTACAGTAGACGGGAGCTCAAGCCTCACGAGCTCTGGACATGGGGTGTCTGAAACTTTAATCCAAGCAAATCACAGTGACTATAAAAGCTTTGGCACGTCTTGATTTCCTCTTTGACGTAAGAAATACAATGATGTCTTCTCAGCTCTTTGTATGTTTTCATGGCCGAAAGTTCAGGTGACTGAACAGCATTCAACGTCGTGTCGACACTTGACAGCACAAATATAGGTGGAGCCGTGGACGGAATACATGTGACTTGAGGGCTCATATTTGGGAGTTAGCTTAGAACAAAGTGGTGCAATTGTGCTATTGATAAACTGATTCAGCTTGTTGTATTATAATCTTAATTTCGTCATTTTCTATCTTTTGCTCAAACAAATTGTAGAATACAGCACCTGCACCGCTGCCGGGCATGGAAGGATGGCAAGCAGCTGCTTTTCGCATTTCAGGGGACAAGGCCTACTTTCTAGGCTGCGGCTTCTATGGTGCACAGGACACACTTTGTGATGACGCTGGGCGCCATTACTTCAAGGAGTGCTACATCGAAGGCTCCATTGATTTCATCTTCGGCAATGGCAGGTCCATGTACAAAGTAGGTCTCTTATATCCACAAAAACCCGTTTTCTACTTTTGTTCCCATTCTACGTCAAATTTGAAGAAAAAAAAGACGAGGGTCAGACTACCTTTTGATAGAATAATCTTTGCATGCAATAGAGAAAAAATGTATGAAAAGTTAATGACTATAAAGTGTTGATCATGATAAGCCTCTTTGCAGTCTAGATTAGAGTACTATACTAAAATTTAGCTTTGGAAAGTTAAATCCAGCTAAAAGATGGCATGGGCACTCTGAATCCCCCCACTAACCCTACTTTATGAGAAGAAAATGCTATATACTGAGAGTTGTGCAGGGTTTTACTAATCAATTAGCTGGAATGTGAGTGCAGGACTGCCAGCTACACTCCATTGCGACAAGATTCGGGTCCATAGCAGCTCAGGACAGGAAGTCCCCAGACGAAAAGACAGGATTTGCCTTTGTCAACTGTAAGGTGACGGGCACAGGTCCTCTCTATGTAGGCCGGGCCATGGGCCAGTACTCGAGGATCGTCTTCTCCCACACCTACTTCGACGATGTGGTTGCACACGGTGGATGGGATGATTGGGACCACGCCAGCAACAAGAACAAGTAAGCCAGCCCCTTCTCTACCGGTCGATCCTTTCTCTTCCTGCTTTAATTGCCCTTACATTTACAATCTCGATGAATGAGATCGAGTATGACGAGCTCTGAGTATGCATGCAGCAGTAACGTCTTGTTTGTTCTTGGCTGCATGCAGGACTGTCTTCTTCGGGGTGTACAAATGCTGGGGACCGGGAGCTGCAGCAGTACGTGGGGTGTCCTGGGCCAGAGAGCTGGATTACCAGACCGCCAGGCCATTCCTGGTGAAGAGCTTTGTCAATGGCAGACACTGGTTGGGGCTTAATGATGCTTAACGCATCGCATCTCTTCTGCCCTTCCAATTCTCATCCTACAGCAATTCTTTGATTTATTTTTTATTCTTTCAACATTTGTTATGTATTATCTGTTGCCAGAATTCTTCAAGCCTCATGTATAGTCAGTAAAATGGCATGTAAAGGCAGTAAGATTAACGTCCTTTTCAGTTCACGTGTATTTCTAACAATGACCTGTACCTGTCCGTGACTTATTGTGGCCTTCAAGGTTTCAAGCTCGGACTGTAAGTAAATATGGGTTCTTGTCCCATTTTACTTGTCTTGATTGAGAGGAGTCGGCTCTCTCATGCAAGTGTAGGCATGTGGAGTAGTTAGGCTTCCGTGGGCCCGGTCCATACAAAATTGGAAGAGACACTGTAATCATCACCGATCCGGAAATCACTTATTTGGAATTAGCTGTTTTGGTACGACCAAAATGGAATTGTCAAATAAGAGTCATCATCTTGGGAAATCTGTTGAGCCAATTCGGGAAACCGAAAAGGCAAGATTTTGTAACTGATTTTCGCCCCTTTTAAGGGCAATGGAGGGGACGCCCTCCATGCCAATGAGAAAGGCGTCTTTTGGTTGAAATCGCATTGATTTTGGTGATCTTGATTTCGTTGGGTGAAAAGCTAATTCGGGGAATATAGCTTTTCACAAGGTTCTACACTCGATCGGTGAAGGATTTGGTGTTCTCGGACATATTCTAATCCGTGGAGTGATTCGTAGGCACAAAGGCCGAAGGTTGGTGTTTCTAATTTCATAATCTTTGAGTTTTATATGTTGATTTAAGGAAAACACCCAAATTTGAGAACCCACATCAAACGGATTAAAATCCTAAATTCGCTTCCGTTGAGGCACAATTACCCTTCAGTGGTATCGGAGCCTTGATTCCGTGGTGGTGTGAGGGTTCCAAGAAATTTGTGGGAATTTTCCTCGCGGTTTTTGCCGACTGAAAATCTCGTTTTTTACAGTCGCGATCGATCGGCGTCAAGAGCGATCGATCGCGCTAAGGTAAAATCGGAGAAGACGACTGGTCACGATCGACAGGCATCGTTCGGCATCGATCGTTAAGTCTCTTGAAAAGGGAAACGATCGATCGGGTTCGATCGGCTTCGATCGCCATCGTTCGGCTTCGATCGGCATCGATCGCCATCGTTCGGCTTCGATCGGCATCGATCGCCATCGTTCGGCATCGATCGGCGTCGATCATTGATTTGCTTTGAAAAAGGGAAACGATCGATCGGCACGAATTGCGATCGATCGTATCTACTGGAAGTTGAACAAAATTGACAGCGGAAAGCTGCGATCGATCGGGTATTTGACACGATCGATCGGCGGGATAAAATTTGAAAAACTAATTAATATTGAAGCAGTATTTGTGCCACTTGATTATATAATTGTTGATAGTTATTAGTGATTCAAACTGTGCTATTTTTACACTGATTGTCCTGTTCCATTGGTTGAAGATTTTTATCTTCAATTTGATTGGAATACTTGCTTGGTTTCATAAAAGTTGCAATGGCTTCCCGCATGGTCTCCAGTGAGTTGGCAAAGACTGAAAAATTGAATGCCACCAATTTTGTTACCTGGAAGAGGCGCATCCGTCACATTCTGTTCCTTGATGACTTGGGTCATGTGCTAGACCAAGTTGTTGAACCTACGGGTGAACAGAGTACTACTGCTCAAAAGAGAGAGTACGAGAAGTTCCGGATGGAGGATGCACGTGCAAGGACCACGATGCTTACCTTTATGGAGCCTACCATGGAGTTGCTTTTTGAGAAGCACAAAACGGCCAAAGAAATGTATGAGGCCATTGAGAGGAGGTATGGAGAGCATACTGAGGCACACATCAGGTTGCTCCACACTCGCTATACCAACATGAGGATGGAGGAGGGCAAAAATGTGCTTGATCACATAAATGCCATGACCATTATTGCTAGTGAGTTGGAGATGCTTGGAGATCCAATTTCATTGGGGGTCCAAGTGTCTACGATACTCACTAGCCTCCCTCCATCATGGGAAGCAGTTGTGGTTGCGTTGAACCTGAGTGACAAGAAACTCACTCTCGATGACCTTACTGCCAAGCTGGGCTTGGAGCAGGAAAGGAGAGAGCATATGAGGGCCTCTAATGCATCTGCCAACCTTACTCACCATGTTGGCTCTAAGAAAGGTGGGTCCTATGCTGGCACTTCAAAGAAGAACTTCAAGAGGAAAGGAAAGAAGCCTCAATTCCAGGGTGGAGACAAGGCCAAGAACAAGAAGAAGGGAGCCTGCTTTACTTGTGGCCAGATGGGTCACTTTAGCAGGAACTGTCCTAATGGCTCCCAGGGCAACGAGAAAAAGAAACAGCAGGGTGGAGGAAAGGACATTGTTTGTATGATTTCTGAGGCACTGATTGTGAACACTAACACTAGAGGTTGGTGGCTTGACTCGGCTGCAACCCGTCATGTGGCAATGACAAAGGAGTCTTTTGCTGAGATGAAAGAGATTAGTCCCGGAGAGCACAAGATCTACATGGGGAATAACACCTATTGTGACGTGCTGGGGATTGGCTCTGTTCGTGTTCCTCTCTTAGGAGGAAACACCCTGGTCCTCACAGATGTCTTGTATGCACCTACTATTCGTAGGAATCTGATTTCAATCCCTCTTCTGACTCAAAAGGGATTTGAAGTCAGGTTCAAGGGTGGCAAGGGAACTGTGGGGCAGAAGAATAATATTTTATTTACTGCTTCTTTAGTTGATGGTTTATTCAAACTTGATGTATCCAATGATTTTGCTAATAATGAAATGATTGATTCTGAGTATGTTGCTTGTGTTGCTGTTGATAATGCATTGTTATGGCATTTACGCCTTTGTCATGTGAATGCGACAAAATTACACCGAATGTCGGGTAGTGGGTTACTACCTAGAATAAGTGATAATTTGCGCACGTGTGAGGATTGCCTATCTGGCAAAATGACTAGGCTACCCTTTCCGAAAGGACAACGAGCAATTGACCTTTTAGAGGTCATTCACTCAGATATTTGTGGGCCTATAAACGTCAAGACTCAAAGGGGTATGATGTATTTTATTACATTTATAGATGACTATTCAAGATATGGTTATGTGTACTTGTTATCGAGAAAGTCCGATGCCTTAGAAAAATTCAAGGAATTTAAGGCTGAGGTTGAGAACCAATTAGGACGGAAGATTAAAGTTCTGAGAACAGACAGAGGTGGTGAGTACACATCTGATTTGTTCAAGGACTATTGTACAAACCAAGGAATAGTGCATCAGTATACTTTACCGTATACCCCTCAGCAGAATGGAGTCGCTGAAAGACGTAATAGGACATTGTTGGACATGGTAAGGTCCATGTTAAACCACTCTGAACTAGGAACGCAGTTTTGGGGTGAAGCACTAGACACCGCTGTTTATGTGCTAAATCGGATACCTTCTAAGTCGATCAAATTGACCCCATATGAGTTATGGACGGGAAGACGTCCAAACTTTTCGAACTTGAAAGTGTGGGGGTCAAAGGCCCATGTGAGGGTACCTGATCAACTAAGAACTAAGTTGGATCCCAAGACCATAAAATGTAATTTTATAGGTTATTGTGACCATTCGAAAGGGTATCGATTTGTAGTACACCATGATGATGGGACAGTGGGGGTTATAGAGTCTAGAGATGCTTATTTTCTTGAGGAAGATATAGACCTTAAAACTCCTAGTCAGAAAGTGGAACTCTTTGAAATTGAGAAAGAGAAAGTTACTGTCACTAGTAATGAACAAGTGATAGGTAACACATCCAATGAGGATGTTGAAAATCGAACATCAAGAGAGCGTAGACCTTCAATTTTGTTGAAAGATTACTATGCCATGCTTGGTGAAGATGAGATATCGATAGATGAACCTGTACTTAGTGATCCAGTCACATTTGAGCAGGCGATGTGTAGTCCAGATTCCAAGGAATGGCGGAAGGCTGTTCAAGAGGAAATGGATTCAATCTTGAAGAACAAAGTCTGGGAGATTGTTGACTTATCAGACGAACGGAAACCCATTGGGTGTAAGTGTATCTTCAAGAAGAAGCTCAAAGTTGATGGATCAATAGAGAAGTACAAAGCTAGACTTGTGGCGAAAGGTTTCACACAAGTAGAGGGCATAGACTTCAAGGAGACTTATTCTCCAGTGTCCAGGTTCATCTCGATCCGATGTTTGTTGGCAATTGTGTCATACTTAGATTTAGAGTTGCACCAGATGGATGTAAAGACTGCCTTCCTAAATGGTGATTTAGAGGAGGAGATTTACATGGAACAACCCGAGGGGTTTGTTGTTTCCGGAGAGGAAACTAAAGTGTGCAAACTTATTAAATCATTGTATGGACTGAAACAATCGCCAAGACAATGGTATTTCACTTTTCACAAGGTGATAAGTGAATATGGTTTTGTGGCCAATGATTATGACCATTGTGTTTACTCCTTTAAAGATGGGAGTAGATTTATGATATTGTCACTATATGTAAATGACATATTATTGATGGGGAATGACACTAGTATGATTCTCAGTCTTAAAGAATGGCTCAAGACCCAATTTGAAATGAAAGACATGGGTGAAGCATCTTACATCCTCGGGATGAAGATTGAGAGAGATAGAAAAGCGAGGAGGCTAAGTATATCTCAAGAATCGTACATTGAGAGTGTTTTGAAACGCTTTGACGTGATTGGTTGGAAGACCATTGATTCGCCCATCTATAAAGGGACAGTCTTGTCCGAAAGAATGGCACCTGTATCAGACGAGGAACGTCTGAAGATGCAATCTGTACCATATGCGCAGGCTATTGGCAGCTTGATGTATGCCATGAACTGCACTCGACCTGATTTGGCTTTTGTAGTAAGCCTTGTGAGTCGATATCAGGCTAACCCAGGTATGCAACACTGGCAAGCTATAAAGCGGGTGTTCAGATACTTGCTGGGTACCAAGGATATGAAACTCACATATCAGGCTGAGAACCTGTCATTGGAAGGCTATAGTGATTCGGACTATGCCGGGTGTAAGGATGACAGAAAATCCACTGCCGGTTATGTTTTTATGCTTGGTGGCGGCGCCGTGGCATGGGCTAGTAAGAAGCAGAAATGTGTTACTAAGTCCACGATGGAAGCTGAGTTTGTTGCATGCAGTTTAGCAGCTTCCGAGGCAGTTTGGATTAAAGAGTTTCTAGCTGGGTTACAGCTAGAACAGTGGACTGATGCTCCTGTCCAAATTTATTGTGATAATTTAGCAACTGTGTCGACACTCCGTAATGGGGAGATCAGTTCAAGAGCTAAGCACATAGAGGTGCATTACTTTTATGTGTTTGACATGCTACAACGAGGAAAGTTGACAGTGAGTCATCTTCCTACGGTTGAGATGTTAGCTGATCCGTTAACGAAGGCCTTAACGACGGATCTATTTGTAAAACATGTTCATAGTTTTGGGTTACGACAGGACTAGTGCACGAGTTACTGTGGATCGCAAATATGAACAAAGAACCCATAGTGGGGGATGTAAGTAAATATGGGTTCTTGTCCCATTTTACTTGTCTTGATTGAGAGGAGTCGGCTCTCTCATGCAAGTGTAGGCATGTGGAGTAGTTAGGCTTCCGTGGGCCCGGTCCACACAAAATTGGAAGAGACACTGTAATCATCACCGATCCGGAAATCACTTATTTGGAATTAGCTGTTTTGGTACGACCAAAATGGAATTGTCAAATAAGAGTCATCATCTTGGGAAATCTGTTGAGCCAATTCGGGAAACCGAAAAGGCAAGATTTTGTAACTGATTTTCGCCCCTTTTAAGGGCAATGGAGGGGACGCCCTCCATGCCAATGAGAAAGGCGTCTTTTGGTTGAAATCGCATTGATTTTGGTGATCTTGATTTCGTTGGGTGAAAAGCTAATTCGGGGAATATAGCTTTTCACAAGGTTCTACACTCGATCGGTGAAGGATTTGGTGTTCTCGGACATATTCTAATCCGTGGAGTGATTCGTAGGCACAAAGGCCGAAGGTTGGTGTTTCTAATTTCATAATCTTTGAGTTTTATATGTTGATTTAAGGAAAACACCCAAATTTGAGAACCCACATCAAACGGATTAAAATCCTAAATTCGCTTCCGTTGAGGCACAATTACCCTTCACGGACTACCATTACATGTTTATATCTCACGAACAATTTGAAGTTTTTGCGAGACAGATGCATACACTATATATATTCGGAAAAAGTCAACATGCGCTTGGCTCACGCGCTATATTGCGCTACAGTCGGATTATGAGATCCACCGCATTGGGACGGGTGGGTTCAAATCCGCCTGCCCTCTGCATTAATGTGTATCTGCGAATTGAAATCCAAACAACCCGTGATTCCACGGCGCATGCCAACGCGCATGAACCAAGGACTCTATTTATATATTGTTGTACTTCCTCTGTGTAATGATATTTTTTTTAAAAAAAAAAGTTCAATGCATATTAAATCCACTTTACCAAATGTAATGACGGAGCCAACTATGGCGTGAAAAGGTAAAATGCACAAAAAGGCGGAAGAAACGAAATGGTTTAGCTCATGAAGTTTGGAGCTTGAATGATGTCAAGCAAAATACACAAGAAAGATGAAGTGACACCTCTCCAACATGAGACTTTTCAAGCTGGTTCATAGTCTGCCCCAAACTCCCCTTCGACAATGCCCTATATTGCAACCTCCTCCAGCATGAAGAAAAACAAAGATGGCTCCTTCATCACCCATATCCTTCCCTCCCGGCTTCCTCCGTCCATTATTCAGTACCCCTCTTTGAGCAAAAGGGAAGAGATTTTATCCCCCCTGGAAGCAGCCAGTAAAGAAGAAATGAGGAGGGTACTGGTGCTACCTCTATATAGATGCAAGTACTCTAGACTCAGTTATATATAAATTTTCAAACCACCAACTATAATCACATCATTATGTTGAAGTTAAGCTGAAAACAAAGATGGATTAAGCTCTAGTGCACCTAGTATCATGCACGAAACTCAAACAACGTGTGTATATATATAGCTGAAAGTTTAAACGAGACTTGTCTCATGCAGCTTGCATGAACCCAAGTAATCTCAAGCCATTGGATCTTGATCACATTAATGATTCACACTCGCCTCCTCACTGATTTGATGTGTACCGTCAGAGCAAATTTCGACAGCTCGAAATGACTTGAGACAAGTCTCATGTAAACCGTACTCTCTCTCTCTCTTTATACATATACATATATATATATGGGAAAAGTTTAAATGAGATCGCTCTCATATTGCTTATATGAGGCCACTTTGAATCGTGGCCATTGGATCTTGTTCTGACGGTTACAAATATCCATAATGATCTCACCCACTCCTTAATGTGACACACTCACCTATCCACTGATTTGATATCTACTCCCTGATCGGAATCTAACGGCAATAAAGATTGGCCTCATGCTCCTTATATGAGAACGATCTCATGTAAACTTATCTATATATATATATATATATATATATATATATATATATATATATATATATATATATATATGCTTCTTTGTATATGATTAATAAATAATTAGCATAAAGAAAAGAAAAATAACATAAGTATAGCTGTAGAAGTTAAAGAATTTCAACCCATCATACCAATTTGATAGGCAAAATGAAAGATAACTTTCAAGCGCCTTTCAGCTTCACTTCTTACTTCCATGTAACTGTAAAAGAACTGTATAATGTACAGAAAGATTTTGGCATTCAGAAACAATTCAAACCCGTAAATGAAAAAAAAGGCATCTTATCAGTCTTAAGTTTATAAAGGAGGTTCAAAATACATTTACTTCCAAAAATAAAAGACTACAGCATGGTAGGATGAAATAAGTAGCTCAGCGTCATGCATCATCTCTTTCTAATAGTCTCACCCATTTTTTGTCACCCAAAATCTTAAGTCTCATACTTAGCAAAAGATAGCCACCTTAATTATCTAGTAAAGAAAATCCTGTTGATGACATCGACAGGCAAAGCATGAGCAGGGTCTATGGCCTTTAATCCAGGATATTCCAGAAGTGAAAGACCTGCAAAGATCAGTATGCTATCAAAAACAAAGAGAGAATACACAAATGGTTATATTTCATCAAAAAAGAAAAAGAAAATAATGCTCCCAAATAAAAAAATACTCCCTCCGTCAAAATTACCTGTCTTGATTAAAAAACCAAAATGAACTAATCCAGACAGGTAATTTTGAATGGAGGAAGTAGTTTATTTCTGGGTTCACTAATAAAAATGGATAGTCCACGACATTCTCAAAACAAGCAATTGGAACAATGGTTCAGACTCAAGTAGGAAAGAGACTGACAAAACATCAAGTATTATATTCACCTGCAACTCCAAAATAGGTGTGGTAAACATCAACTGCATCCTCAGGACGATCTGAGATTCCTCCATTTTCCCTGTCCTGTAATATTTGAACAAGCAATATAATACTCTGAAAGTGACACTACAAACATCACTACATAAGTACTAAAATACGTAACAAAAGTGGCCCACTGATGAAATTGGGGAAGCAGAGCTCATTCTGCCAAATCAAATAGTTGGCATGAGTTTTATGATGATTATGGATGATAATTTTATTAAACTTTTGGAAACACGTAGTCCGCAAACTGAAAACATTAATTACCCAAAAACACTGACCTGGCAATCTAAGATGAACTTTGCAAGTTTGTCCTTGTCAATCCAGTGCACTCGGTCAATCATGATCAAGCTAGAGAGAACCCACCAGGAGTAGCAAACCTGAAACATATCAATTTTAAATAGACATATAACACCTTCAAAAGAAATTTGGAGTTATCTGGCTCAAGAACACCCACATCAGGAAGCTTTTCAGGACGCCCGTTAAGACCTCCAGATTTAACTTGGCGTTCACATAGCCACCATCCAAGGAGGTCCCTATCAATATGGTGCAGAGACCCTGTAATTGCAAGTGCGCCAACACAGCAGAATACTGCACTTAAAAGACAAATCACACTCAGAAAAACTGTTCAGTATACACATGGCAAGCAGAAGACATCGTTGACAAGTCAACACCACTTTGGTCTATTAAGGTGACTTTTACTTTGTTACTTTGTCTATTTGACCAGAAATTATGCACTTCAAGGAACAAAGATGATTGCATGCTAATTGCTGATGGGGAAGCCATAACATTGAATGCTAAAACGCCGATCTAAGTCAGCTGCATTAAAGATGCAAGCCAACTTAGCTTTATGAGTGATAATGCATGCTTCCTCCATTATTTTCACTGGAATCGATGGAGAATGCCAAATCACATGAATACCTCCAGGGTAGAGTATATTTCATCAACAGACAAACCCTGAGATATAAATCAACATGCATAGAAAAAAAATTACACGGCAGGCAGAAGGAATTGTGCACAACTCAACACTAGTTCAGCCTATCAAGGCGGCTATAACTTCGTTATGCCATTTAATTGAACAAAGAAAATTTCTAGAAATAAACATTACAGCAAATTAATTGCTGATGGGTAAGTCATAACTTTGCATGCTACAATGCTGATCTTATTCATCTGCATTATAGGTGCAAGCCAACTTCGCTTTTATGAGCTATGATGTAGGCTTTCTCTGATGTTCTTTTATTGGAAATGATGGAGGCAGCTCCAATCACATGAATACCCAGGCTAGAGTATATTTCATCAATAGACAAACTACTGCAACCTTTAAATATTAGGTCGTTATTTCATGTCACAGAACATCGATGTTTTCCTCCCGCCTATATTTGTATGGTCAATTTTTTTTAGACAAAATCAACAAACTTATTTTGAATTTAGATCTTGAAATGAAAACAAAATTAATATGAGGACGAAAGATATAGAAAATACTTTGACCAGCATGAGACTCGCCCCCAGGTATACATCCAAATCCACCATCCATATTTTTGCAGCTAACAATATAATCTACAGCTTTCTCTACATTGATCTTGTTGAAACGTTTCAATATTGACAGACAGCATATTGCAATATAGGAAAACCTACAGTTCCCAATGAGCAAATAGAACATTAATTTCAAGCAAGGTGCAGCTGACTTAAAGCAGCACTACAGAAAAGAAAGGCCATTTACCGTGTATCTATTTCACCCCAAACATCACCAGAAAAAGATCCATCTTCATTCTGCAAACTAGAGACATCTAACTTCAAGGTTAAGTGAAACAAGATATGAACAAGGATGCACCTTTACATTCAACAATTCTTCCTCTTATGTTGTAAACTAATGAAATTTATGTTGTCATCAAGTAGAAAATATATGTAAAAATGGCCCACTAAAAATTAATTTACGGAGGGTAACAATGTTGAACTTCAGTCATAACAACTGCTTGATAAAAAAAATTTCCCCAAATGTTTTTCTCAAAAACCGCTAACCCATCCTACTGGATGTTTCCAGGTTAGTTCAGGCATTATACAATCATAATGATGCCTTTCCAGGCCATGAAACAGGTTTGACTAGACATAACTTAATACCCCTCAATCCTAACATCCAGTCATCCAGAGATGTGACGGATAAACACATTTCAGCATCAGAGCTGTATTCGACATCTATATCCGAAAACAATTAATGACAATATAATTTTTCCAATCATAAATGCAGGGAAATTTCTCAATTACAAATATGCACATCCAAAGGATACAATCTGACACCTTCTCGATGTTAAGAACATCCAACTTGTCAAAAAGAGCTAAAACCTGAACAGCACTAAGAGTGTAAAGGATATGCGGATCATGGCCTACATTACCACCAAAACCCCCTGCACAGGAAGAAATGATACACATACCCGAATTAAAATTATAACATATTTCAACACTACACATTAGCAACTGCATGTCCCAACTTAGTATGTCTAAACTTAGGGGCATCACAATGGGGGAAGGTTCATATTCCACCAGCTAGAGATACAGTGAGGATCATATGAATCTACATATAAGACTCGAATGACTATAATACAAATAAGAGGACAACCAGATAAAAGTTAAATGTGTCACATACTACAGTTCGGTTTTTTGGTATGACATACCACAGTCATGTTGACATTTCAAGATCCATGTAATGACTGCATCTTTATCAACACTTTCAAGCTTATGAAGAAGATCTAAAGTGGTTAAGCCCCAATAAGCGCCATTCATCCTTAGATGCTCCATGAGCAAAGATTCATAGTCATCTTTCTTCTACATGATAAAATCGCTGAGAAACATTAAACTAATGATACAACAGTATTGCTGTGCATGACCAACTGCAACTTAATACACCTTATCTAATGACCAACCTTTTCCATATTTAATATGTACTCAATGTGCTTGTCGACAACAAGTTCCCCCATTTAATTCTCGGAAGCAAAACTGTAAACATGTCCAAGAACAAAGACCGAAAGTTTATCAGAAGCAAGAAACAATATAAAATCTTGTTTGGTTGCCACCTGCAAGAAGAATAGAAGAAAGGGAAAGACAGTTCTGTGGGCTTCCACACGTCATCACTTGGTGCACCCACAAAAAATGTGATGAGGATTCTATTATGGCAAAGTGCTAAATCAGTGTGTACTATTTAGGCTCAAAAGTTCCCCATCTAAACCCATGGAGAGTAAATATAATACACAAAACAGGAAAGAATTTAATGTTGACCACGTGTAACACCTCCCCAATTCCTTCAAAAGTTGAAAGTAGTACTCCCTCCGTCTAATGAAGCCTGCATGCAAAGTTACATTTATCGGACTCTCAAGTCCCGTAAAAGGAAAATAAACAGAGTTTTATCCCCCTCTTCCATGTTTTTCGTCGTGAGGGAAAAAGGTTAAGTCAGCCATGTAATGATCAACCCCTCTTTTTCCAAGTGCAGACAGGCTTCGTTGGACGAAGATGATATCATCTTTCACATGCCCCACTCATTCACTGTCCAACAAAAACAGAGATGCATAGGTTTGGTGTACAAATTCGATTTAGCATTATCATTTCCTTCTTTTTTTATCTCAACATGCAAGACTGACTTATATGCATTAGAAATTATTCTTCAGAATAGTTCTCATGACCTCAAAAAAGAAAAAAAAAAAAAAGGAAAGCAAGAGAGAAAGGAAGAGATGAACAAACGCAAAAAAAATCATAAAACACCATCTTGGATGGAAGGACGAGCCTTCCTTGTAGACAATTTCTTAGTATAAGAGCAATTCCATTCTCCTCCATCTTGAGCATAATAGTCCATAGGATAATCAGTGGACTCTTTCATGATACTAACAGTCGTATTATTTTTCATACTACAACACTTACAACTCGAATTACCAGCAGAATCAAGACCTTTCACATTCTTAGAACCACAGCACGATAATTCTGTTGTTAACTTACTACGTAAACCCTTCTCCCACCAACCTTGAAGAAATCCTAGTGCAATCTCGGCCTCAAAGGGTGTCAAAAGAGGCTTTGCAAAAAGCCTCCCCCCAATCAATAGAAAGTCGAGGGCAAGTTATTTCAAAATTAAAAATTTAATTGCACTGAAAACGGAAAAAATATCTGATTTGGGTTCGCTTTATCTGTTGTAACAATATTAGCTGTTGATCAGCATTATATGCAAATTACCTTCGCTAGCGGAACAATGGCAAACTTCGGCAGGCGGCACCTTCGCTAACTCCAAAGCACCTGAAGATGGGGGTTGACGGTTCCGTCCGGCGACTTCGACGAGAGTGGCTGTGGCAACTTCGGCAGGAGGCGGAGGCTGGGGTTACAAGGACGAGAAGAGAGGGGGGCTCGATTTGGAAGCCCTCCGTCGAGGAAAAAAAAAAAGAAATAGAGAGGCCACGGGGGAGGAGTCGTCGGTGCTGGTTTTTTTTTTTTATAACGATGGGCCCATATTAATAGATTTGATGGTTTTTGGTTTTGATAGATGGGCCCAAATTAATATAGTGGAAGGAACTTTAATCTTAGGCCGATTGATTGAAATAAGATTAATAAGAATTTTATTTTTATTAAATATAATTATTTTTGCTAAGTTATTTAGAAAATATAATGAAATCTCTAAGATCGGAGATTTATTTAGTCCTCGTAGGAAACACACATAAGTGTGGTAGGGTATATAGGAGGAAGGCTTCTTATTCTTTGTATATCTTATAGGTTTAGAGACTCTCCCTAAATGAAGATGTACACATTTGTTGGTGTATCTAATGGTACACACATGCACGCCTGTGGCGTGGGCGAATGGGCGCATTGTGGTGCTTTAGTGGCACACCTAGCACTTTGCACTTCGCTCTCGCATCTATAGCCTTTGATTTTTTTATCAAACGATTAATTTACTTTTCGTGACTTAAAATTAAGAATGCTTTCACGATCGATCGCATAAGAGATCGCGATCGATCGGCCTTGCATCGATCGATCGTATCTACTGTGATTTTGCAAAACTGAGGTGTGATCGATCGCCTTCAAGATTGATTGATCATAAGTATTGGAATAACGTTAAAATACCCGAAGTGATCGATCGCCTATAATAGCGATCGATCACACCGGCGGTTACAGTCCAGAATTTTCCATTATTCCTTAAAAGTTGCATCCTTTCTCTTCTAAAAGGACCCTTTGGAGTCTTACTATATATATTGTAAACGGGAAGCACATAATACACATAGAACACAGTTTGTTCTGAGTTTTCTCTCCCTCTCCTTTTGTGACCCTTCCCAAAGGCAACAGTAATTTTTCTCTGAGTTGGAGTCTGACTCGCAGAAGTGCACCGCTTGTCGACTAGTCCATTGTATCTTTTGGACAAATTGTTGGAGAAAGCCAGTGCACAAGAGGGTGACAATATCTGTTTCAAAGTCAGCAACGTCAAATCACTGTGCCTCGGACAATTTAATATCAATATGCAATTTCAGGTTTTATTGGAATATAATTCAACACAGATGGGTAAATTACAATTCCTCTTGTCTACATAGACTATTTTTCAATAGTCGGAGGAGGAGGAGCTGCCGGAGAAGGGCACCACGACGGAGAAGAGCACAGGGGACAATGTAGGCACTGGGAGAAGGGCACGAGGTTTTTTATGGGGTAATGGACACGGACAATCTCTTATCTGTGTCCGTAGCACCCCGTTAAAACGGACAGAAAGCTTCCATCCGTGTCCGGTCCATGGTCCATGTGGACTATCCATTAATTAGCGGATGGACACGGACACAGACGTCCATGAACACCCCGCCTCCCTCCATCAAGTAAATCTAATTTCCTATTTAAAAATAAACTAAAGGGTGGGTTTGGGAAGATGAATATAGATTTGAGGATTTGGATTTGTGGCTCAAAATCCAACTTCACTATTTGGATGCCATTTTGTTTTACGAATTTTAGATTTCTACCAAAATCTCTAGGAATTCCAAAATTTACCCATTGATAAACAAGGACAGATTTCTAAATGACTTATGATAGACGTCATTTACAAATTCTCGGGCTCGGGCCCCGAGCCTCCTCCTCCTCCAATCCTCCCCCTACAGTCCTCCTCCCTCTCCGGCGACTACCTCCCTTGTCAAATGACGTGCTTCTCTTTCTTTCCTTGTCGCCTCTGCTTCTCGCCAGCTTCGGCTCTTCATCCCACCCCATCCCCACCACCGGCGCACTGTCTCATACTAGCAACCTCTCGTTCCTGCCCTAAATTGTGGAAAAAGGCTTCCATCCTCCTGCTTCCACCCCATTTTACCATCTATGGAATGGTGAGCCTCTGTTAGGCTTTCCAACAGCATCAAGCTATCAGTTCCCACCCGCGTAGGGACCGAGGTTCAGCTCAACCTTCTGCTACCCCCCGGGCTTTTTGGAGCTGCCACTGTGGCTGGATTCTCACAGAAGCTTATTCAGTTCCAGAGCTCTATTGAACCAGCATCAAGTCCTAGATGTGCATGTTGGAAATTTTGAGTTAAACATGCCCCTCCCTACAAATGCAAACATGCTTATTTATTTTTTGTGAATATGGACTTGTATGCTTGAATGGATCATCTATTATTGCCTTGTAAATTTGAATTATAATGAGTTTCTTATTTGAGTTCTGATGAATGTATGTTTAATTTCCAACTTTTGGTAAAGATGAAGAAGGTGAATTTATCATAAAGCTGTTACCTTGGTTCTAAATGTGGACTTGTATGCTTAAATGGGTCAGTGGTCGGAGATTATAGTCTGGTGTTTGATGTGTTTGTTTTTTTAATTGGCTTGTGGTTAGAAAGCAACCAGGTTTTTATATGAGTTGTGAATTGTGATGATTGTATGTTCAATTTCTGACTACTGGTGAAGATGAAGAAGGTGAATCCATGATAAAGCTGCTAACTTTGTTTATATGGACCGAAATTTGTGTAGCTTCAACAATCTAGACAAATTTGTGAATCCACAGTTAATCTCATCCATTGCTAAGCAGTGAATATAGGAATATAAATCCTAATCTTCAGTAATTTAGAAATCTAAGCATTCTTATATCCTTTAGTAAAATCCAAATTTGCATTCCTAAACGCACTGCACCCTAATTGAGTTCATTATTAAACACATAATAGGAACTAATAGCCAAAAAACCCAATAGGACATTCTAGTTCATGTTGAAATGCTTGTCTTTTGGCTTTCATCCGCCTATGCAGTTTGTTCGGCCTATCAAAGTATTGTTGGTTTAGTGATCGGCTTCATGCCAACCCTTAGAGACAACCCCTGTGGCTGGCTCTAGTGGTTGTGCCTGCCATCCAAGCTAGTCGGGATGCACAATGTCTTGTGTTGTACAGGTTCCACAAACCCCTATGTTATGTGTTGCATATTGAGGGCTCCTCTGTACTTAAAAGTTATGAAAATGGAAAACCTATGCTCCCGTGTTTTGTACACACTGATTTGCTTTATTGTTTTTTTCAAGTTTGACTTTGTTTCCTCAAAGCCAAAGGGGATTAAATCTTTTTCATTTCATTGGCTGGCTTTGTGTTAAGCTATAAAAGGCTAACATAGTTTGCCACTGGAATTGATAAGATACGTGACGCCATCCCTTCCTCCGAGCCCCTAGTTTTGCAGAACATATTTTGCATAATTTTTCTTATATGACCTTCTTCTTCGCTAGATTTCAGATTTTCCGACATGGATGAAGAAGCGGACGATACTCATCAGGATGTTCTTCCTCTTGACGGTATTAGTTGTATCTTTGAAGCATTGTTGCTAAGAGATTTTGCGCGTTGTAAGATCTTGGTGTCACGGATTGCACAACCACCCAGTACTAGTATTCTCCAAACTGGAAGTCGACTTCGACGAGGAGCGCATCATAGCGGCGCGTTAATGATGGTAAAATTTGGAAGGTACCAGGGGAAGCAAGAGGCCATTGAAACGATCATTAATTACCTAGTCGGCAAGGAATTGCAGAGTATTTGCATAAATTTTATTCCCGAGCTTCAAATTTACTATGTTTCTGCTGCATCAGTATTTTTGCCTTCCATCATTTACGAATCTTTGAACTCCGATTTTGCATTATGTATTGGGTTTTTGGGTTTGGGCGGTGGGCCAAAATTTTAGTAAATATGTGGTGGGTTAAATAGTGGTATGAAACCTACTAATAATAGTGTTATGATTTAGGCCTATATTAAATATACGATTGAATTAGGAATTTGACGGAAATACACTTTCACTCTATTTTGTCTTTTGCTAAGTTTGGATGGAAAATGAAAAGAGATCTTTATGTTGGGAGACTTCTTTAGTCCTACATAAGAAAAATATATTAGTGTAATATGATATATATATATATATAGATATAAGGAAGCATTTTCTCTTATTATATCTATTATCGGTGTGGAGACATTCCTTAAAACAAGTATGTACACATTCGCGGGTGCATCGAAGGTGCACACACGCATGTGTGCGTGCGAGTGGCATGGGCGAATGAGTGCATTGTGACGCTTTAGTGGCGTATTTAACATTTTGTACTAACGAACTTTGTGAAATGGTGCCCATTCGTTTCTTTTTGTGAAAGGGTACACATTGAGTTTATATTTATATATATGGCTGCCTGAAACCAAAAATAAAGATATACATAATACAGTTTGTTCCGTAAAACTGCTTCTTCTTCTTCTTCTTCTTCTTTTTCTATTATCTTCTTTTCTTGAAAAGCAACAGTTTTACTTCTTCTATGATTTCAGGTTCAGACTTGTTGTAGTGCACCACTTATCGACCGGCGGTTTGTTGTATCTTGGGAATAGATTGCCGGATGTAACTTGTGCATGGGGAGACGGCAATATCTGTTTCGAAGTCAACAATGCCTACTGTGCCTCAGACAATTTCAAGTGATTTGCTATTTGAGGTTTAATTATGATTTTATTCAACACAATCAGGTACACTACAATTCCTCCCGTACCATTTCAAGATTATGAGTCTTCCTCCTTTTTTTGAAAGTTTAAGATTGCTTACGGTACTTATTTTGAAACGGATTGAAACTAGACCTTATACTTTTGAGCGGTGTCTTGTGCTTGAGTCCTTCGCACTGGAAACCAGGAGCTACATGGATGTTTTCAGTTTTCCGGCCCATCATCAAGGTTCTTTTTAATTGTATTTTTTTTTATTTTTTATCCTTTAATATTGTCTTGAATCATCACAGTATTTACTTTCTTTACAAATATCTATAACAATCACTATATGTACTAGGACTTATAAATCAAGATATAAAAACTTTTAAAAAGAGATATAAAAACTTGATTTGTAAATTAAGATATACTTTTAAAAAGATATAAAAACTTTGCAAAATCAAGTTATAAAAACTTTTAAAAAGAGATATAAAAACTTGATTTGTAAATCAAGATATACTTTTTTTGTTGTCTTCTTTAATAAGATACTTTATTTATCCTGATAAAGTAGATAAAGAAAGTGAAGAGTTTAATAAAATACTCAATATTATTCCCAACAATATTTAAGATTCATTACGGGAAAATATTCTTACAAAATTAAGATATTTATGAAACTTTACATTCGAAAATTACTCAATGGAGGGATGCACAAAAAAAGGGCTAAAATACTAAAGTCATTAAATGATAATAGTTTGAAAAAAATGTGTAGATATTGAAAAAAAATGAACATGATGTGTTCTTTGATATTTATAGTTTAAATTTGTTTTCAAAATTATAAAGCGTGGGAAGAAATTTCACTTGTAGAAAGAAGTCCTTAAATTAGAAATCTAAATTATATAAAATTATTAAACTTTTCTTAAAATTCAATTATTTTATTCAAAATAGTCTTGACTCTTGACAAAAGCCATAAGAACTGTAGGAGTGAACCCAACACTACTTGTAGGAAAAGATGCCAGACTTGGGCGGGGACGAGATGTTGTCGGTAGGAATCCCCGCAGTTGAGGATCCGGGGCATGGCCTTCATTAATGCTATATTGTTCTTAATGGGTTTTTTTTGTACTCCCTCCGCCAGGTACATATCTCATTTGGTTTTGAAAAACTCAACTAATTTTACACCATTCTTAAAACCCAACAGGACATTTCAGTTCGAGGACGTCTAACGTCTGGTCCTCAAACTCGGTCACTAAAACATTTCCTTTTCCCTAATTTATAATAATTTAAACCACTACTTAAATTATTACAGCACAAATAGTCTAACAGCAATAAAATATCATCCTTGGCACAGAGGCCACACAAGATAAAAGTTCAAACACATCTAAATAGAACAAATCTTCACAATCAACTTTATTCATCTGGAAATCAGCAGCAACTCTTACCTGCTCCGCTTCATTCTTTCTTAATTCCTGCATCAAATGATGCATGAGTATTTCAAATGAAATACTTAGTAGGATGCCAAAACCCCACTGATAAAAATATAGAAGCAAAAGACTCCAATTGATACAAAATATGGAATATCATCAATTAAATCTGGAATAATAGATGTCATAATCAATGCACCAGGATATTAGCAACTCATGCTGAGAAATAAGCAACCAGACTCCGAACATCTCATTTGAACTGATATATATCACAATTAAAATAGACTCCAAACAAACAGAGTGTAGGAGTTGTCAATTTCTGCTCTTAGGTAAGTCCACTTCCCCTATGAACATCTATGCAAGAACATCCTAGAGGTTCTACAGAGGAACCCGGCCATGCATCTAGGGATGCTGACCCCATCGGTGCTTACGGGCACAATGGGCGGAGACTGCAAACCTTCCATAGTATCATACAGTCTAAAGCGCACGCGTTGCCATCATCGGCTGAACTACAGAGGTTCATAATATAATCTGATACCACAGAGGATCTAGCAATGGCTGGTGAGCATACTATGATTTCCACTCGAAGAGTTTTCATCAATCACTCTTGTGGAATAAGCATTTTATAGAGAACTGAATATAATCTGACAGCAACAGAGGCTGTATTAAAATCAATAGAAAATTCTCAATATTCAAGAATGGACTCCCATAGAACACCATTGAGATTTTAATATCCCAAGGAGTTAACAATTCAATATAAAGAATCAATACTCTTTATTAGAATCTGACTCATTAAGGAGTAACTGAAACAACTCATCTTCCATGCTTGACCCAACTATAAGGGTATAATAGTAACTTTACTAATCTGATAATTTTTGCTATGCAAGGCCCTAGATAAGAATTTCCAGTTCTAACACTAAACTCAGACGACTCGAATGGTTATGATAATTAGGGTTTGAGAATACAACCCTAACCAGATTTCTTGAGACACTTCAATCGGTAAGGCAATTTAACACAGAGGCTCGACTCAATATAGCTTGACTCCACTCCACTACACAATTCCAGAAGATTACACTCTCTGCCCCAATAACCACCCAAGTCCTTATTTTTATTTAGGTAGTAACTTATCCATAACTTTATATAGTCATAAGATACCAAGTAATATTAGGTATTCCCTGGTTTACTGCCCTGATTTTGCATAATAGCACAATTCGAGTCTTACCATAATTTTTACAGTTCGAATCTAGCCATGAAAATTTTACTGTAGATTTCCCCAAGAGTCTACAATCTAATCCAATAGAAAATATATTTTTTCGAGTTTCCTAGAATTAGTTACAATTTTTACACTACTGACTGTGTGTGCAGGAACATTACTGGCCGAGGCTAATTAACATTGATTAACTCCCATAATATGATACTTACATATTAATACTCACGTGTCCATGATATACTAACTATTACACAGTTCTCTAATGATATTAATATGATCATATGTTGTGAACGTCAACGCGCACGTGGAACCACATCTTGTAATCCTTCCCATTTTGGCAAGTGAAAGGTCAGCACGCAGGACCGTTCCTTGGTAACTGAAAGATCATATCTTGTAATTATGCTGGGAAGCTGAAAGTTCATATCTTGTAATTATGCTAGAAAGCTAAAAGGTCATATCTTGTAATCAACCTAGGAAGACGCACCCTCTCTTTCTTTATAAGGAGGTCTTCTTCCTCCTTCTGGGGCATGAAATATTGAATCTAGTTTTCCTTACTCTTATTGTTTTTCTTCTTCTTTTCCCCGTTTTTCACCATGGCATCTGATTTTATTCGTGTTCCATACGGAAACACAACATTGGTATCATAGCCATTCCGATCTGCCGGAACGAGAAACGATGTGTTAGACATGTGTGCCAATATACTCAGGCGGGTTCAATGAATTGAGGCCTATACCTCACCCGCTGTTCAGTCACCGGCCAGGTCGCTGATGGCCCTGCCACCGCCAACACCGTTACCGAGCCCCTCCGCCTGGTACTCCACTTCGCCGATCCCCGGGCCTTCGCACTATCCTCATATCTCTACTCTCATTTGCAATGAAAATTGGGTAGGTTCTTCATATACAAATCCTTCTCCTCTGGTTTACTCTCGACTGCCGCTCGGAGTGTCGCCCATGTGCTCTACGTGGTGGGCGTCACGGTCACCTCCTTCAGTCCTAGCCGCCGCCATGACCACCGTGATCCTCCTTCCAGCGAAGTTGAGCCTCCTGCCGCCAAGGGCATGCAGCCCACCTTTTGCCCCAGTCACCGACATCGCCGTTCAATTGCGGGTCATCAGTCGGCCGACCGCCGCCCGCAATCCCATTCCAATCACCGGCGGTGTCAAGAAGTCCCGTCGATCCAACCATCCAAGGTTCCGGCGCCGTCACTCAAGTATCTCCTTCGGTCATGACAAATCCGTAGTAGCCGCTACCACCTCTGCCTCCGTTGACCTCCAAAACGGACGTTCCCTCGATGAATCCAGACTTCTCACAGTCCAGCACCGAAGAAGCTCCCACCTTTCCTCCACTGCCATCTCCATTCTTTTAGCCCAAGGGACCAAGCCCAGTGGCATCCTGCCCTCGCCGCATCCAGCAACTGCAGTCGTCTCCTCCAGGCTCTTCCCCGCCTCCTTCAAGCGACCATACAAGGACGTCACCCTGTGCGACCTCGCCAAGCTCTGCCACCGCCTCAACAACCTTAGTATTTCCATGGACCTCCCAGGCTGTTACCTGTTCGACGAAATGCCTAAGTGGAAAACGGATGCTTTTTCTACGGTTCCTTCGGCTATAATGTCGCAGTCTGTAGCACATAATTCTCCTCCGTCTCAGAAAGCTCGACCTCCTTCTCCTCTGATCCGGAGATCCGAAGCAAGAGAGATGTCTCTTGAAGTCTATTCTGGGACGAAGAAAGCATGGGTACAACCTCGAATTGGTCTTCTTCCACCAACAGTAAGAGCAGATTACGTTCAGCCTGTATTTAAGCTTCTGGCATATACATCCTTCTGTTTCCTTGAGGATTCTACACTAATCATAACCAGAGTGTCTCGGGATATGGAGTTTGGCTTGGTGCAATCAGCTGCTGATGTTTTCAATTATATAATAGAACAGAACTGTGTTTCTTATAATGCTCTTTTCACTGGTTTTTGTCGTACTGGTATGGTCGACAAGTTCTAGAATGGTTTTAGTGGTATGGGGGACAACGGCATGAAGACAATGAATTTGAGCTTCCGGTTGCCTTACTATACTCAGTGGGGGCAAGGTATTCTTGTTTCCAGCTTCCAACCCTTGCTTGGGTCGTGGGATGTCAAGAAAGGGTTGCTCTTGAGCCCTTCCCATCAAGGTAATGAGCTTATTTGGTATGGATGGATTGCTGTCCCGTATGGATTCAACTGCGAATACAGCTATTATTTGGTGGATGATACTACAAATGTGTTGAGATGTGAAGCTAGAAAGCGACGAAAAGTACCTCTTCCTGAGTGCGTTCAAGAAGGAGAGATTGCTGAGCTACATGATCTTTGGCAGACTACATCAGAATTTTTTTTAACAAATGCGTTCACAAATGTCATTTTTGGTGGAGGATTATTGTCTAGTTCAGAAGCTATTTTATCGACCTTCTAGAAGAAGCTAAATGAAATAGATTCTGTTGTTGTCTAGTTCAAAATTAATTGCCCGTTTATTGGAGACAAAATATCGGTATATGTCACTGGCAGTTCCTCTCAGTTGGGCAACTGGAAAGCTCAAGTTGGGCTTAGACTTAGCAAAGTGGGTGAATCCTTGTGGCAAGCAGATTGCATAATACGGAAAGAGGAGTTTTCCCCTAAAGTATAAGTATTGTCAATACGGGAAGGCTGGATGTGTTTCCTCAGAAGTGGGATCTGTTCGGGAGGCTACTACTGATCAAACATTACAGACTTCTCAGTATATTTGCTTATCTGATGGGCTATATTGGGATTGCCATGGAGAGGTGCTGGTGTTGCTATCCCCATGTTCCAGTTAGGTCAAATGATGACCTTGGTGTAGGAGAATTCTCGACTTGAAGCTACTTGTTGACTGGGCAATTGACTCTGGATTCCATTTGGTTCAGCTTTTACCAGTTAATGACACCTATGTGCGTGGCATGTGGTGGGATTCATATCCTTACAGTTCCCTCTCAGTATTCGCACTTCATCCGTTGTACCTGAGAGTACATGCACTTTCACACAACATGCCAAAAGATGTGAAGGACAAGATCATGAAGGCGAAGGAGCGCCTCGGTGGAAAGAACGTTGACTATGAGGCCACTATGGAAGCTAAGCTATCAATTGTCAAGAAAATTTTCTCAGTTGCAAAGGAAGCGGTGCTTCTGTCCAGCTCCTTCCAAAAGTTTTTGTCTGGGAATGAGGATTGGTTAAAACCTAATGCAGCATTCTGTTTCTTGGGTGACTTTTTTGAGACATCAGATCATAGCCAATGGGTCATGTGGCAAACGAGAAGATGTCCCTGATCCAGTTATTAATGCCTGTCATGGCTTTTACTGCAATGGGTTATCCCCGAACAACAACTATAAACCCAAGATGTGGACAGAAGCTTGGACTGGATGGTTTTCAGGTTTGGCAGTCCAGTTTCCCATCAACCAACTGAGCAAGAAGCGATGCGAAAGATTACGAATGAGTTTACGCAATGGGATGGAAAGCTAACAAATGCTGGTGAACGCATACTTGTACTTGCTGCTACAACCAGGCCATCTGCTCGTGATGAAGCAATAACTAGGCCTTACCCAAAGCTGTTGAATCACCGGTAGTTCGAGCCCGTCTCGCCTTGCGGACAAGGCGATAGCGGAAGCGTGGTGGAGTGTTGTGAACGTCAACGCGCACGTGGAATCACATCTTGTAATCCTTCCCATTTTGGTAAGTGAAAGGTCAGCACGCAGAACCGTACCTTGGTAACTGAAAGGTCATATCTTGTAATTATGCTAGGTTGCTGAAAGTTCATATCTTATAATTATGCTAGAAAGCTGAAAGGTCATATCTTGTAATCAACCTAGGAAGCTGAAAGGTCATATCTTATAATCAACCTAGGAAGACGCGCCTCTTTCTTTACAAGGAGGTCTTCCTTCTTCTGGGGCATGAAATATTGAATCCAGTTTTCCTTACTCTTCTTATTTTTCTTCTTCTTTTCCACGTTTTTCACCATGGCATCTGATTTTGTTCGTGTTCCATACGGGAACACAACATCATATCAGTAGGTAAAGTTTCTGTTTTTTAATACAAATAACCATCCGACAGTTGTTAATACAACCAATTATGATTAACTCACATAAACCCCAATTAAGACTACCAATATGGAACACAAATAAGAAATAGGGTAATGTCGAATTCAAAAAGAAATGACCTTTTCACCAACTAGTAATGATGTGAGTCTGATCTTCTATAAATCAGTGACCAAAAGTATACTCCATCGACATATCACATGTACACACCCTAATTGACTACCGATGACTCAATATCAATCGATAATATCCAAAATCAAGACAACAGTGACCAGACAGCAAATACCAGCAGCGATTTAGGAAACATACTCAATCATTAGAATACTGGAACAGAGACGAAATTACCTACCTAGGCCATTGCACAACGATCTAGACATCAAGGAGTAGTATAATTCATACATGTACACATCATGCATATAAAAATGAAATCTTTATTACTCATACCATAACATTATGGAATTCATCAAAATCAGAGGATTCAATACTCACAATCAAATAGATTCATCTCAAAGTAATATGAAAGGATTAGGGAAAGCACATCCTACCTCTTTGACAAAAACTGCGATTAATTGCGTGGTTACCAGTTCCACGCGTATTACCCCTTTCCTTTGCGTATCTCCACAAATGAGCGCACAAATTGAAGTAAGACCCTCTTGGACGAACTGCAAGGATGCTGACCACCTTGCTATTGGACTGGCACGACTCCCAATGCCTTCTAAAAGGGTTGCCGATCACTCATTTGGGATGCTTAAATAGTAAAAACCTAGTTTCTTAGGTTAAATCTCCACCATAGATTGAATTCCATCAAACAGTCCAGAGATCACCCCTCATCAGCCCACGATCCATGATATGGACATGGTCTCCCATATTCTCTCATCATCAGTTAGGGTTTCCCCTTAATTAGGGTGGTTCAAAACCCTAATTCTCCACTAGCTGAGTACCATCCCTTCAAATGGCATGAATAAGCTCCAAAGTGCTTGCCCTTTTAACTCCACATCAGATTATTTGATTTATGGTTAGTTAGAACCTCTTAATTAGGGGAATTTAGGTCAAATCGCATTTGTTATCTAAAATAGGATTTTGCAACTCTTAATGCCCCATTTATTTGGTAACAGCCCATCATCAACTCCTAATCACGTCCACAATCTTTCCATCTAACTTCCTAAATTTCTAAATTCAAAATTTAAATTTCCCCTAAAATTAAATCGGTTTTGGAATTAAATTCAAAATTCCGAATCTCTTTGGCTTAGTCCATGATTCGTGCCCAAAATTGTAGGCCACATCATCAAGAATATTCTATAAATCAATTTAAAATTATACCAAAATAGATCGAAAGCAAATTTATAACTCAAAGCTCAATCTTTTAAGAGAATTAAATACTTACCTTGCATAATACTTCCTCGTTTTAATGAATGAAAAATTCCGGGTATGACACCCCATGATCCAGAAAAGACGATAGGGACATTTTAGGTACTCCATGTAGTCAATTTAAAGTAGATTTGGAACCTCTTCTTTGCCCCATTACTTGGAAAAATGATCAGATACGCACCGCGCAGGTGAACGTGCCCATCATCCATCACCCTGCTAATCATGATTAGCAGGGTAAACGTGCCTATCACCCATTCGCGCGCAGGTTCGACCGTTTAGGGCCGTTTGGGGCGTGATTAAAAGCAAAACATCCAGATGGGATGTTTTGCTACACTGTAGCATCTGGATATTTTATATATCCAGCTGAAACACCCCAGGAGGTGTTTCAGCTGGATGTAAAAATCCACATGGATGCTACAGTATATATCCAATATCCAATCTGGATATTTTGCAATAATCAGGCCCCAAACGGCCCCTTAATCAAAATCAACATTTTTACATTTTTTCAGATGGCCCATATAAAACAGGACAGATGGAGTAAAATTCTTTAACAAATCCGACAATTAAAGTGGAACGGAGGGAATACTTACAGAAAAACAGAGCAGCAGGATACGCGGCCAGAAAACACTTCGAAGTTCAAAGAGAAGATGGCAGCAGCAGCGGCGGCTCTGTCCCCCGCCGCCGCCCGCCTCCGCACCCACCCCGCCTCCCGCCGCCTCCTCCATCTCCGCCGCTCCCACCAATCTCCACCCTCCAAACCCCGCCCTCTTACCCCTCCAATCCCAGCTCCCTTCCCTCGCTTCCCTCTCCCCGCCGCGGCCGCCCGCTCCTCGTTGTCCAGTTGGAAATGCTTCTGCACCAGAACCACCGCCGGCGCTCTCTCGTCCGTGGACGCGAAGATGGATTCCGCGGCGAGTTTGTCGGGGGCCGGGGGAAGGAAGGTCGGGAAGTTCCGGAAGCGGCTTAGGGTCGTGGAGATAAGGGGCGGCGCGGACGAGGGGCTCGGCCGGTTGGGGGAGAGCCTCGTCGTTCGGGGTTGGGTTCGGACGTGCCGCGTTCATAGTCAACTGGAAAGCTCAAGTTGGGCTTAGACTTAGCAAAGTGGGTGAATCCTTGTGGCAAGCAGATTGCATAATACGGAAAGAGGAGTTTTCCCTAAAGTATAAGTATTGTCAATACGGGAAGGCTGGATGTGTTTCCTCAGAAGTGGGATCTGTTCGGGAGGCTACTACTGATCAAACATTACAGACTTCTCAGTATATTTGCTTATCTGATGGGCTATATTGGGATTGCCATGGAGAGGTGCTGGTGTTGCTATCCCCATGTTCCCAGTTAGGTCAAATGATGACCTTGGTGTAGGAGAATTTCTCGACTTGAAGCTACTTGTTGACTGGGCAATTGACTCTGGATTCCATTTGGTTCAGCTTTTACCAGTTAATGACACCTATGTGCGTGGCATGTGGTGGGATTCATATCCTTACAGTTCCCTCTCAGTATTCGCACTTCATCCGTTGTACCTGAGAGTACATGCACTTTCACACAACATGCCAAAAGATGTGAAGGACAAGATCATGAAGGCGAAGGAGCGCCTCGGTGGAAAGAACGTTGACTATGAGGCCACTATGGAAGCTAAGCTATCAATTGTCAAGAAAATTTTCTCAGTTGCAAAGGAAGCGGTGCTTCTGTCCAGCTCCTTCCAAAAGTTTTTGTCTGGGAATGAGGATTGGTTAAAACCTAATGCAGCATTCTGTTTCTTGGGTGACTTTTTTGAGACATCAGATCATAGCCAATGGGTCATGTGCAAACGAGAAGATGTCCCAGATCCAGTTATTAATGCCTGTCATGGCTTTTACTGCAATGGGTTATCCCCGAACAACAACTATAAACCCAAGATGTGGACAGAAGCTTGGACTGGATGGTTTTCAGGGTTTGGCAGTCCAGTTTCCCATCAACCAACTGAGCAAGAAGCGATGCGAAAGATTACGAATGAGTTTACGCAATGGGATGGAAAGCTAACAAATGCTGGTGAACGCATACTTGTACTTGCTGCTACAACCAGGCCATCTGCTCGTGATGAAGCAATAACTAGGCCTTACCCAAAGCTGTTGAATCACCGGTAGTTCGAGCCCGTCTCGCCTTGCGGACAAGGCGATAGCGGAAGCGTGGTGGAGTGTTGTGAACGTCAACGCGCACGTGGAATCACATCTTGTAATCCTTCCCATTTTGGTAAGTGAAAGGTCAGCACGCAGAACCGTACCTTGGTAACTGAAAGGTCATATCTTGTAATTATGCTAGGTTGCTGAAAGTTCATATCTTATAATTATGCTAGAAAGCTGAAAGGTCATATCTTGTAATCAACCTAGGAAGCTGAAAGGTCATATCTTATAATCAACCTAGGAAGACGCGCCTCTTTCTTTACAAGGAGGTCTTCCTTCTTCTGGGGCATGAAATATTGAATCCAGTTTTCCTTACTCTTCTTATTTTTCTTCTTCTTTTCCACGTTTTTCACCATGGCATCTGATTTTGTTCGTGTTCCATACGGGAACACAACATCATATCAGTAGGTAAAGTTTCTGTTTTTAATACAAATAACCATCCGACAGTTGTTAATACAACCAATTATGATTAACTCACATAAACCCCAATTAAGACTACCAATATGGAACACAAATAAGAAATAGGGTAATGTCGAATTCAAAAAGAAATGACCTTTTCACCAACTAGTAATGATGTGAGTCTGATCTTCTATAAATCAGTGACCAAAAGTATACTCCATCGACATATCACATGTACACACCCTAATTGACTACCGATGACTCAATATCAATCGATAATATCCAAAATCAAGACAACAGTGACCAGACAGCAAATACCAGCAGCGATTTAGGAAACATACTCAATCATTAGAATACTGGAACAGAGACGAAATTACCTACCTAGGCCATTGCACAACGATCTAGACATCAAGGAGTAGTATAATTCATACATGTACACATCATGCATATAAAAATGAAATCTTTATTACTCATACCATAACATTATGGAATTCATCAAAATCAGAGGATTCAATACTCACAATCAAATAGATTCATCTCAAAGTAATATGAAAGGATTAGGGAAAGCACATCCTACCTCTTTGACAAAAACTGCGATTAATTGCGTGGTTACCAGTTCCACGCGTATTACCCCTTTCCTTTGCGTATCTCCACAAATGAGCGCACAAATTGAAGTAAGACCCTCTTGGACGAACTGCAAGGATGCTGACCACCTTGCTATTGGACTGGCACGACTCCCAATGCCTTCTAAAAGGGTTGCCGATCACTCATTTGGGATGCTTAAATAGTAAAAACCTAGTTTCTTAGGTTAAATCTCCACCATAGATTGAATTCCATCAAACAGTCAGAGATCACCCCTCATCAGCCCACGATCCATGATATGGACATGGTCTCCCATATTCTCTCATCATCAGTTAGGGTTTCCCCTTAATTAGGGTGGTTCAAAACCCTAATTCTCCACTAGCTGAGTACCATCCCTTCAAATGGCATGAATAAGCTCCAAAGTGCTTGCCCTTTTAACTCCACATCAGATTATTTGATTTATGGTTAGTTAGAACCTCTTAATTAGGGGAATTTAGGTCAAATCGCATTTGTTATCTAAAATAGGATTTTGCAACTCTTAATGCCCCATTTATTTGGTAACAGCCCATCATCAACTCCTAATCACGTCCACAATCTTTCCATCTAACTTCCTAAATTTCTAAATTCAAAAATTTAAATTTCCCCTAAAA
The DNA here is from genome assembly GCA_039654745.1 of Houttuynia cordata. Classification (NCBI taxonomy): domain Eukaryota; kingdom Viridiplantae; phylum Streptophyta; class Magnoliopsida; order Piperales; family Saururaceae; genus Houttuynia; species Houttuynia cordata. The sequence continues at coordinate 27,921,053 of CM077505.1, forward strand.
TTAAATCGGTTTTGGAATTAAATTCAAAATTCCGAATCTCTTTGGCTTAGTCCATGATTCGTGCCCAAAATTGTAGGCCACATCATCAAGAATATTCTATAAATCAATTTAAAATTATACCAAAATAGATCGAAAGCAAATTTATAACTCAAAGCTCAATCTTTTAAGAGAATTAAATACTTACCTTGCATAATACTTCCTCGTTTTAATGAATGAAAAATTCCGGGTATGACACCCCATGATCCAGAAAAGACGATAGGGACATTTTAGGTACTCCATGTAGTCAATTTAAAGTAGATTTGGAACCTCTTCTTTGCCCCATTACTTGGAAAAATGATCAGATACGCACCGCGCAGGGTGAACGTGCCCATCATCCATCACCCTGCTAATCATGATTAGCAGGGTAAACGTGCCTATCACCCATTCGCGCGCAGGTTCGACCGTTTAGGGGCCGTTTGGGGCGTGATTAAAAGCAAAACATCCAGATGGGATGTTTTGCTACACTGTAGCATCTGGATATTTTATATATCCAGCTGAAACACCCCAGGAGGTGTTTCAGCTGGATGTAAAAATCCACATGGATGCTACAGTATATATCCAATATCCAATCTGGATATTTTGCAATAATCAGGCCCCAAACGGCCCCTTAATCAAAATCAACATTTTTACATTTTTTCAGATGGCCATATAAAACAGGACAGATGGAGTAAAATTCTTTAACAAATCCGACAATTAAAGTGGAACGGAGGGAATACTTACAGAAAAACAGAGCAGCAGGATACGCGGCCAGAAAACACTTCGAAGTTCAAAGAGAAGATGGCAGCAGCAGCGGCGGCTCTGTCCCCCGCCGCCGCCCGCCTCCGCACCCACCCCGCCTCCCGCCGCCTCCTCCATCTCCGCCGCTCCCACCAATCTCCACCCTCCAAACCCCGCCCTCTTACCCCTCCAATCCCAGCTCCCTTCCCTCGCTTCCCTCTCCCCGCCGCGGCCGCCCGCTCCTCGTTGTCCAGTTGGAAATGCTTCTGCACCAGAACCACCGCCGGCGCTCTCTCGTCCGTGGACGCGAAGATGGATTCCGCGGCGAGTTTGTCGGGGGCCGGGGGAAGGAAGGTCGGGAAGTTCCGGAAGCGGCTTAGGGTCGTGGAGATAAGGGGCGGCGCGGACGAGGGGCTCGGCCGGTTGGGGGAGAGCCTCGTCGTTCGGGGTTGGGTTCGGACGTGCCGCGTTCAGAGCAGCATCACCTTCATCGAGGTACATACAAGCTCGAATCTTTTCTATGTTTTTGAGTTTTCTGTTGAGCGATATTGCAATTTTTCAGTATTTCTTGGCATGAAAAGATAGCTTTTTTTGTGTTTTTGAAGATTAACTTAACTAATATAATATATTGACAGGTGAATGATGGTTCGTGCCTCTCAAATATGCAGTGTGTGATTGATTCGGAGGCGGAAGGTTATGATCAGGTAATTCTAAGTCTTGTACAGGACTCTTATTTGAATATTTGATTTGTTATTAATATTACTTACTGCTACTGTCTTAAGGATGATATCTGTGTACCTTTGCAAAGATGATAAAACAGATCGAAGAAGTTGATGATCGAATCAAGCGAAACACTTTGTCCTTAAGATAGAATTCGCCCTCCCCTACGGTGCTTAAGACTCTTGGGCGTCTGCCTCCCAGGATAAGACGATCAACCATGTACTGTAGGAGCACTCTAAACAGCACGCGCAGCGAACCACTAATGTGTAATGCTTTCACAGAAGAGAGGAGGAAGGAAGAAGAGAGGAGGAAGGAAGAAGGAAGAAGATGAAGTGGAAAATCCGTACAGAAAAACCCGTTTTTTATAAGCTTTATAGAAATCCCGTTAAAGCCCGTTGAAAACACACCGTTTCCCGTTAAAGCCAACCCAACCCAACCCGGCCGCGGTGCGAACCAAACCGAACCGAGCCGAGCCGGCCAGACGGGCGGCGGCGCGCGCACGTGGGTTAGCCCACCTAGGTGCATGGGTCCAACATCTCTCTCCCCCACAAAAGTGGGGTGGCCCTTGGCCTAACTTCTAAGGCCAACTTTGGACCCTTATATACCATCCACAACTCCTCTTTGGTGTGGATGTGGGACTATTCATCCTTCACCCAATTCACTCATTCACATTAATTGTAAGTGGGTTTTAATGTGGGTTTTAACTCCCTCTTTAAACACCCACTTCTAACATGATTCCCACTGAAGCATTTTACTGCTTGGAATTGTGTGTTTTTCGATTGCGCATGAAGAATTATTGCTGAATTACTTAACGTATTATAAAATACCTTATTTCTGTGGAGAAAGATTGTGTTGATATAAAATCCCTCCGTCCCATATCACTAGCTTTATTTCGGAAAAAAACCTCTGTCCGGTGTTAATATCTCCTTTTAGATCAATTTAAGTGTTTGGGTACCTTGAAATTTGAATGGGTGTAAAGTAGTGGCTAAGTGCCATTCAGCAATAATCACTGTTTTTTTAAATGGACGTATCAATATAGGATGGCGGGAGTATGTTTGTAGCTTTCCTAGCAAAAGATATATTTATGAAGTATTGCTAATGATTCATGTTGTGGAAGCAGTGTTTTTTTTCTTGTCCTTCCGTTTTACAATGATAGCAGAGGAAGGAAGACGACTGGTGGCATTTGTATAGGCTAACTGATTTTGTTTGGTTGGATTGATTTTTCTGACTCATGAGTCATGACCAAGAACATCCTATTTATACTTTCTTTTTTCTGGAAATTGCCTCATCTTGTCGGAATTTAGTGGTGTTTCTGTAGCTGAGACCCCGGTAGTAATGAAATGGTTCTGCCATTATTTTCATTTTTTATTTGTACACGACGACAACCGGATAATGCACATGTTTTATATTGTGCATCATAAATCAAATATTGTTTTGGGGGATTCTTTTGCATACAAATTTAGTCAGTTTCGTAAGTTTTCCTACCGTCCCTCATTTTTAGGAATGTATCTTGCAAATGGGTCATGTTCACAATGTACTTATTATGGATGTTGATATTAGGTTGAGTCTGCTTGGTGACAACTGGTGCTTCAGTGTGCATAGAAGGAATTCTGGTAAGAAGTCAAGGGTCTAAACAGAAGGTTGAATTAAAGGTTGCAAAACTCATGTTGGTAAGCTGCTGGTCTTTGCGTTTGCTCTCTGGAAGTATTTTTTGAAATTGCTTGGTAGCATTGCCTTTGTTTTTTTCTCAATTCAAGGCAAAGCTATCTGTTAGCATTGCCTATGATGTGCATTGATATAACAAGGTATACATGCTTTTGGATTTATATAATATAAAAGTTTCTGTCATCTTCTGTGCTTTCTCTTTGTAGGTGGGAAAGAGTGATCCTGCAACCTTTCCAATCCAAAAGAAGCGAGCTAGTAGAGAATTTTTGCGTACTATAGCACATCTTCGTCCTCGAACAAAACACATTTAGTGCGGTATGGTCATGTTTCCTTTTCATTGTGATAAGTAGTTGTTCATCACTTATATGGAACAGATAATAGTTCAAAGTTTTTCCTTTTCATGATTTTCTTCGTCTTTTTTATCCCGTTGAGGGGTGTTAGTTCTCTTATCGTAAAAGCTTAAGATGTTGAAGAAGGGAAAACTTATACATATTAATCAAACTTACATTCTGCCACATGGGCAACCGCCACACTCACACCACATAGGGTGCTCACACTAGAGGGAATACTGTATTCCCTGGGACTTGAACCCACTACCTGATCCGATACCATGTTGGAGGGGAGGAGGTGGAGATGAGATGTTGGAAGGATGTTAGAAATTTTGTAGCGCCAACCAACCCCAAATTTTTAACACTAGTGGTGGTTTTTGAAAGTTTGATACATTGGAGAGTTAGAAGAATTTTCAGTTTTAAGATTTGGAATAATTCATAGATGTTGCACTGTCCTTGCCGATATTGGTTTGAAAAAGACACATTTCTTAGTGACTCATGATTTACAAGCACTGGGTTTAAGTTGCATAACTATATCATGAAACATTGCTAAGGCATTAAATTTTTCTTTTAAATACTGTCGTTATAGGGTGTAAAATTTGACGCTTTGACCCAGTCTTCTTCATTTTTATGCTAATGGAGGATTGCATTTCACGTTAACACTACGTCAATTGGATTTAGGTTACTAGAGTGAGGAATGCTTTGGCTTATGCAACGCACAAATTCTTCCAAGAGAATGGATTCTTTTGGATTTCAAGCCCCATAATAACTGCTTCGGACTGTGAAGGAGCTGGTGAACAATTCTGTGTAACTACTTTGGTATGCATATCCATGCATGATCTCCTTTCTCTCTACTTCTATTATATGCAAACTATGCACTGTTCATAAACAATAGGAAGTTCTTTTAAATGTGAAATTGTTTATTTTTTTCCTTTTTCTTTTTGTAAATTGATAATTGTGTATTAGTTGTACTGTCAATCACGCCTTCTTTTTGTTTGGATATGCGGTTTGTTAGATACCAAACTCTGAAGAAGATGTTAATTCTACACTTAGCGCAATCCCTAGTACTAAGGATGGGCTAATTGATTGGTCACAGGTGGGACAAAGTATTTACCTCACTTCGAGTTAAACAATTTTTATATGTTTCTATCTATAGTAGTTTGTAGTCATGTGTCAATGCTGATCATTTTTAATCTTTTGATTTGCTTAGGATTTTTTTGGTAAGCCTGCGTTTCTAACTGTCTCTGGCCAACTCAATGCGGAAACATATGCGACTGCACTTTCAGATGTAAAGTATTGTCCTATGCATGTTCTCGATTTTTCTTTTTGCAGTATTATGGTGTGGGACTTGCTTTTGGGTGCTATTTATCTGCATAATCCAATTGTATAGTTACTTTTCAGGTGTACACCTTTGGCCCAACTTTTCGAGCAGAAAATTCTAACACTTCAAGGCACTTAGCTGAATTCTGGGTATGCATTATCTGCTTTAATGTTTGTTTTGGATGATCATAGTAGCATTGGTTCTCCTGCAATTTTTATTCATGAAGCCGATTCCAGATAATTGGGAAGGTGGATTTGATTGTTATGGTGAACCTTCACCTTATTATATCTTTCTCCAAGGTTTCTGAGTACAAAATCTGGCTACTACGCTTTCAGATGATTGAATTGGAACTTGCTTTCCATCAGGATTATACTTACATTGTTATAAATGTTTTCAGATGATTGAACCTGAACTTGCTTTTGCTGATTTGGATGATGATATGGCCTGTGCAACTGCCTATCTCCAGTACGTAGTAGGTTACCTTTCACATCATCTATTTATTGCTGTTAGAAATTGTTATATTTGGCTAGCTTAAGCTGAAAGGTAGAGGCAAAACATGGACAACAACACGTGCAGGCTCAATCAGGCTCTGCACAGGGACACAAACTCATAGAGTTATAATGAGGGCATTGCCTGCATGAGGAATGTACGTAGGACTCTAGTGACCTTATGCTTTGATACCATGGTTAATGGCTTAATGCTCTCTGATCCCTATGTGCATGTGCTAATAGGAGCATAATACGAACAACATATATCAAGTTACCAACAAATGTCAATCCTAGATTCTCTCGGCATCATGCCAACTATAGTGAACACTTTTTTGTAAGTGTACTTTGTTGTGTTGCCTGCCATGAGATAACTTTTAGCTGTTATGACGTTATGTCATGTTTGACTACAGGTAAAATACGTTCTTGAGAACTGCAACGAAGATATGGAGTTCTTCAATACCTGGTTCGAGAAAGGAATTATCAACAGATTAAGTGTAAGGTTTTATTGGAACTCAGATGACCACATTTTACTATTTATACTTCATATAGAAAAGGAATCTTCTCTTGTTTGAAAAGAATTGTGGATATGGAGTAGAACCTTTGCTTATTGCCCATGTGTGCTTTTTGCTGCTAGATGTACAGATAATTTCCTAATAATTTTAAAATTTTACTTTGATTCTGACAGAATGTGGCTGAGAAGGACTTTGTGCAACTGACATATACTGATGCTGTTGAGCTTCTTACAAGTGCAAAGAAAAATTTTGAATTCCCAGTAATGCTTTTATTTTAACCTTATGGTTGAGTCTTCATAACATCATGAGATGCTTATAAAAACTTGAAAGAGTTGAGTGAGCGTGTCTCCTTGTGTGCTACATGAGCTTGTGTTACGTTCACTGTTTCTAGGATTTGAGATCTGAGACTTTTGGTGAACTGTCAGTTATCTGTTAGAAGATGCTATATTTTGCAGCATGGTCCTTTTACTATCACATAGCTGAATTTTTCTTGCATGGAGTCCTTTGTTTGGGGTGCTGAATTTGTTGTTGGCAAGCATTTATGACGAAGATAGTCTAGCCCTATTATTTGGTTTATTTCTTCTTTTTTTTAGACACTATTTTTACCAGGGGCCATATCTGATGCCATGTAAAACTTCAAGGGAATGCAGATGTTAGTAAATTTACATTCAAAATACATGAACATCAATGGACTGCATACAATCCCATTCTTCATTTTTTTGCCCTATCAGGTCTTTAGTTCAGTATCTGACTTTTATTGAATCAAGCATTTGATAGGTTAGATGGGGATGTGATTTGCAAAGTGAGCATGAGCGATATATCACTGAAGATGTTTTTGCTGGCTGCCCTGTAATTATCAGAGATTATCCCAAGGTATGAAGGGTTTGTTATTGCTTAAAGGTAACGTTATTTAGCTTCATACACTATACTTTTTCCTGAATGTGTATTCTTCAGGATATAAAAGCTTTTTATATGCGGCAAAATGATGATGGAAAGACTGTTGCTGCCATGGATTTGCTGGTTCCTAGGGTAAACTCCTCGAGTTATAATAGCATCTTGGGCTGTTTTTATTCTCGTTCCTCTCTAATGTCATATTCACCAGTTTCCAACATAGCCCAGTACTATAGGTTGACAGCATGAACCGATTTTAGTATTGTTAAGTGATAGCTACATGGAATTCAAACCCAATTATGTGGCATGGCGCACTAATGTGCCGAAGTGCTGCATCTCATGCCCCTTGCTTGCTTTATCTTTGCTCTTCTGAATTGCTTGTTCTGTTTGACCAGGTTGGTGAGCTAATTGGTGGAAGCCAACGTGAAGAACGCCTTGAGTTTCTTGAACATCGATTAGATGAGTTGAAACTTAACAAGGAAAGCTATTGGTGGTACCTGGATTTGCGCCGATTTGGCTCAGGTGACCCTTCTAATATTAATGATTAGCATTTCCTCTTTTATGGTTTTTTTCTAATCTTTTCTTGGGATCATTAAATGTATATGTTAAGATGATGCCCTCTCGATTGGTCTAATTTTCTGTCCTCTTTTTATGGATGTTTGATTCTTTTTATTAAGTATTTCTTATTTCAATATACTTTTCTCCATGCCCAATTCTTGAATTTTCATTTCAGAGACTGCTGGATATTTATTGCTTTCATGCTTTTAGCTCTGTATACCTATGACATTATTGCTGCATGAAAGTTGTGAAAAGGAAAAATGCATGTTACCGTGTTGTGAGTGCACACTAATTTGCTTTCTTACTACTTTCAAGTTTCCCTAGGTTTTTCTTAAGAAAAGAGAGATCATTTTTTTCTATTTTTTTGGCAGTACCTCATGCTGGCTTTGGGTTAGGCTTTGAAAGGCTCATACAGTTTGCCACTGGAATTGATAATATACGTGATGCCATCCCCTTCCCCCGAGCCCCTGGTTCTGCAGAGTTTTAGAGACAGCAGATTCCTAGGTATTGGAATTCGGTAGATTGTTTAGCATTCTTTTTACTAAAATTTGAGTACCTCTTCATGGTAAATCTATACAACTGAGTTCTGAATTTCCCTTTTGTGTTTATTTTTAAGTGGAGTTGAATGTCTTATCCGCTACAATCCAACTGTACCATTCTATTGTAAAATAAAACTTGTTGCAGCCACCAATGAGTTGGTATATCATTAGATTCTCCATGATGTGAACAATTGGTTCAAAGAAATAAAGACATGACTGTTTTGCTTGGTGCGCTTGTACTTGATTATTGGCTGACTGGAAAGAAATATGCATACATGGAACTCTCCATCTACGTTGTGGACAGGTTCCACTGGATAATTTCTCGTAGTGAACCAGTTAGTGGTAATCTTGCAGAGAAGGATAAAATTATAATTTAGGTTATTTGTATTTGAGACCTCTTGACTGGCGAAACTGTAAGACCATCAACAGCCTCCGCCTATGTTTGTGTCTGTTGTTTGCACAATCGGAAATAACTGATTATGACTCTTCATACCCTATTTGAACTATTTCGCATCAAGGAGTATAATCCGGAGTGCAGGTTGAGAGGGAGGCAGGAAATAGAGGGAAGAGAAAGAATGCTGAAGGGAATGGTGTGAAAGAAAGAGCATGAAGAGAGAGAAGGGCAGAAGCCGGCAGCGATGTACATAGAAATAAGATTGCGAGGGTGAAATGGATCAAGGTCTTGAGTCTTCAGGTCATTTTGAGTCTATGGACGGTCCTCTTTCCTATGCTATCTTTTCTTTTTTAGTTAGATGTTATGCTAGAGTTTTCATCTAGTTTTATACTAGGGATTGTTTCATAATTTGTTTCAGAATCAGGAAGTCTTTTGTATATTAAAAAATAGTTCATAGGGGACTCTTGGTTGGATCGTATTGAAAGATTAATATTAAGGGGCCAGATTAAGTTCGCTTCTAGGTTGATTAGAACTTGGGCGTAATTAGAAGTAATGGTCAATGAGACATTAAGCCGTTTGGGGCGTGAAAAATAAAAAACAGCCTGAAACACATCATGTGGGATTTTTCACGGTCCAAACGGCCCTAAGACTCAGTAGGACAAGTAGAGAGCTCTTCATAGTTAAGTAGTCTGCTATCCGATTAATTCTCTACCTGTCAACGAAAGGGACCTTTAAACTATGTCTACACCGAAATTGGCCATACCCTTTTTTGTCCATCGTCTCCACTCGGCCTTGCGACACAGAAAATAGGAAAAGAGAGGGGCCCTCGACTCGGTACCCACAGAGATTGTTCTGACATACTGGTCTACTAAGCTGGTTTTTAACAGTTGAGACATTCGGACCTTCAAGTCAAATGTTCATTACTACGAACAGAACACTCAGCAATGACAAACAATATGGCATTTCACAATTTGGAATCATGTATATGATAACTCATTTCGACTAACAGAGTGAATTGTGTTGCGCTATCTTTAGAAGGAACTAGTGCACCATCGTATCAAAGAAATTAAGGATTCCTTGTCCTAAACCTCTGTTGTGTACTTTTTAGCTTTTGTCTTCCTCCGAAAAAAAACAGAAGAAAAGTAAAGCAGACTAATGGAATGACGCACGGCAGCCCTCTTCAGGGACTTACACCTACATTACATTCCACATTAGGAGACCAGTCGAATAAATCAACGAATCCAACTGTACAGTGGAGCCGCGCTTTCTTTTTTCTTGTTGATAAATATAGCTGCGGGGCCATAAAATTCGGGGCTCTTTGGCCCTGTCCTCCAAAATTGATCCCATTTTAGGCAGCAAAATTCCCTCTTTCCAAAAGCACATTTACAAGAGCTCTGCATCTTCACCTTGCCGCATCCCAAGTATAATGGAACCAAAGTTGGAGAAATGGAGATTCTGTATTTGGCGACATTTAATGTAATGACTTGTAAACACAGCTAAGCACTCATAGGTCAACATCCTGTAGGTCGTCACCAAAGCTTCCCCCATTCATAAGCGGCGAGCCACTGACTGGAGGCATGCCTGTCGAGTTGCTAGGCATAAAGGGGCTCGGTGTGGTCATTTTATGCTGGTTTTTTAACATATCAGAATAGCCACCGCTCCATGAAGCTGCTCGGCTGTGGGGACCTATAGGCCCATTACCATTTCGCACTGCCCCTTGGCTCTGAGCGGAGGTTACGTTATCCAGGCTTTGGAACCGTGGAATGGATGGTGCCAATGATTGATGGGATGGTGCCAATGATTGAGATGAGGATGAAGATGATGACACCTTTGTGTCTGATGTTGGTAAATCTTCATGACTGGGTTGGTCCCGAGTACCACCATCTACTAGTGTCTCTGTAGAAGCAGCATCAGAAAGAGCTGAGGGGGTAGGGACAAAAAATTTGGCACCACTCATAGGCTTCGCAGCAGGAACAGGAGGTGACTGGAATAAGTTGGTTGGGGTTACTCCACCCTTGTTGAAGGTGTCGACGTATCTGGACAATGCAGCGAAACCCACTATGAACATATTCTCATGCCACAACACACTAAAACATATAAGATAAATCTTGTTATATATAATAAAAGAACAAACTACCTGGATCGAACACCCACACGGCTCCGGGCTGAGAACTGGTTTGAGGAAGGTGGCATAGGCGGAATTCCAGAACTATGCTCTGTGGAGCTGAGACTCATAGGAGGGTTTCCGTCATTAGCAGGTGGACTTTGGCTTTTGAAGGCACTACCCATGTTATAGTCTGTTCTACCATTCTGGAAAGATGCAGTGGTAGGAGGTGGTGGCAAAGCCGCCTCCTCTGCCGGGGGTTCCACACCTTCCTCTACCCATCTCTTGAGTTTTTCATCATAATAAAATTTGTTTGCATCTCCCAATTTTGCCTATGGCGGCAATAGAGCAAACATGCAATAAAGTACTAACCAACAGCAAAGTGAAGATAGAAGACAAATCAGAAAACAGAGCTTTAAGAATATACCTGGCGATCTGGGCGAGATCTTGAGACCCACCCCCATTGTCTTCTGCAGAAGCTGTGAACCAAAGTGGCCAAAGCGAGATGGCCCCACCAGCCACTGATGCCTTCCCACCTGATCCAGATTCCTTGTGCTGATCAACATGTCACAAAAAATCCAAAGAGCCATTATTGTCTACCATTTTAAGAAATGAAAGAGAAACAATCTTTCGGCGTATAGCGTTCAGCAGACTGAGTACATCAATAGAACAGATATCATCTGTGGCACAGTACCAACCTCCTTTGGGCTTCTAGAAAAATCAGGTTCTGAAATGCTTCTGTTGTGAAAGGTCATTCTGCTGTTGTCACCAAGCCCATGCACTTATTGGCTCCATTGATGCTGATGGAATCATAGTTGACATGGCCACACTTGACTGGCTCATAGATACTTTTGATACAACCTCATTATAATCAGGTTCATTATTTTGGATCGTATTATTTGATGTTGGTGGCACAGGGGGCGGGGCTCCCATCATGCGTGAAATGGACTTATCGATAGAAGTGAATAATTTCCCAACCAATTTTCCAGGGGCTAAATTTGTATTGAAACCACCCTGCCGGTAAAATGTTAACACAAAGCTTACTATTATACATATTTGGTAGAAAAAACACAGAAGAAACTGGCTGGAAAATGGTACCTGCTGCTGTGAACGGATACGCTCCTCAAGAGATGATACTAAAGATTTTAATGTCTCTACTTCAGATGCACGGCCAGAATTTTTCAATGTCTTCATTATAGCCTGACAGTACCTGAAATTTCACAACTCTGTTCAGACACAACAAAATGACATGAGGCAAAAAAAAAACCAGATTTTGTTTGCCTTTGAACAATATAAACACACTTACTACTTACCTCAAAGAATCAGAGACTTTACCCACTTCAGCAAGCATGTAAGCGTAGATTAGCTTGTATGGCTGGAACTGCGGTAAGACATATTGGGAATTGCCCAGCACCTTTGAATATTCATATACCTCTGTCCTCTGTCCAACAAACAAACCAACCTATTATTTTCAAACTCATTCCAAAAATCAAGTTGTTGATAAGTAATAGTCATTTCTAAAATTAAGTTGACCAAACACGCCTATGCAACATAATCCTCAATTTAAAGTGAAAAAAAGAAGTATAAGATCCAGAAATAGTCCTGAAAATATATTCAAACTCAAAGCGTAGTCGTATGTTTCTCAATTCCTGGCAATCATTAAAATAAACATAAACAGAAACGGGCTTAGATATGACCTGAATTGCTTCTGGAGTAGCATATGTCCTAGGACACTTCAAGTGGTCGGCACCCACAAGGCAGAGTCTTGCGCTATCAGAAAATGGTTCGAAGCTTGCTTCTGCTACCAAGTAGCAGGTGTGAACGGCCATGATCTGTATAATAATTGTCTTAAATATTATTAATGATAAACATAATAAAAAAGAGAAATAAAACTTAGAAGAGATAAATTGAAGATACAAACCTCGCCTCTCTCCCTCCACAGACAATCTCCAAGATGCATAATCACAAGTTCATCGCCTTTTGTTCTATTTGCAGTCATGATGGCCAGATTCTCCTCCCAGTCATCAAGCATACAATTTGAACCGATCTATATAATACATGGGAAAATTTTGAGTTCCTGAATGCTCATAACAATAAGCCAAACAAAGACAAAAGGTACTTCTAATTTTGATAGAAAAAGGTCCAGATTTCAAACAGAGATAGATACAGGATAGAGTTACTGATGGGATACTATCATATAAATACTATGCAATTCTTTAAACGGGTAGTATGTTTTCTTGTTACTTCTTTTCCCATCTCTACAATCATTCTATAATTTTATCCTTTTCTGATTGCTGGAATACATATGGATACTCATGTCATAAAGAATATCCAGCTTTTGTACTTTAGACTAAATCGTAGACATAGAAGTGAACGGATAAAAGCAAGATCATGAACATTGTCATCCACCTTCTTCCAGCAATTTGGAATAAGCAACGTGCTTTGTCCTACAATTGTATCTCTGCCATGAGCCACAGTCAATCAGAAATAGGATCTTCGATCTCCATAACTTTTTTTCTTAAGGCCATCAATCACACTCTTTTTTCATCTCACTTTTTAGTGAATTTAAACTTTCCTCTCATTTAACTACTCTTACATAAGTTGTTCATATATTCTTAGTTCTCACTTTTTTTTGGTCGCTACAATAGCTCTCAATTTTCACCAGTGTTATGCATTCGCACATGACCGACCCATCCTTCACCAATTTCTGTTAAAAGTCACATCAAAGGCTCTCTTAATTCTAAACTTCTTAGCAATGTTTTCACACAAAAAGACACGGACCATAAATAAAAAATCCGTGCTTATGATGTTTAGTAGCAGTTAAAAAAGGTTGACACAACTATTATTTTGCTATTAGGATTTTTACATGTTTTGAATCAAAGTTATATAAACGATCCTACTGAACATTGTCAATACAAGTCTATAATTGAAACAATACACCAAAAAAGATGTCAAAATAATTGCATATGCGGTAAAAAAATTCATTCTTAAAATTAACTGCTTCCAGGTGTTGAGTCATGCTGCTGCAAAAAGAAAACCAGATCTCTCAATGCATGGATTGCAGTAAATAATTAGAAATTCTTTTTGCACAACCACCAACTCATGAAGCAGACTACGCTTTGTGGATAATGTGCAAATACCATGTAAAAGGTGGTAAATCGTTGTTTCAAATTTCCCCTGTCTGCATAAGGAAGGCTATCTGAGGTAAAACCTTCCTGTGTCAGAAAGAATGGAAAAAATCCATGTCATTGATCTAAGTTTCTAGAATAAGGTGCATCATGGCAATCTTGAGAAAAATAACCCAGCTTTTATTGGCGTAAGGTTATGATGACGACGATGCAGTGTCAGCCTAAAAATCATAAAATATAATCACCCTCGGAATACTCATGTGTCTTGAATATACACGCTGAATTTACTCAATTACCTGTAAGGGTTGTTGGGAAGACAATACGATATTTGGGTGACTACCACTTACTGGGGTTCCCCCAGAGAACACATCAGCAGGTTCCCCTGCAATCAACAAGCACAATGTCCTTAAAGGAGATCCGAGAACAAATTGACTATGTGCCATCTGCTTCACTGTCTTGGCATAGGACTGCAACAAATCCAAAGAAATTAATTGTTATTCTATGCTCAACTACATACTACACTTCTAGAAGCTCAAAAACTTAAATTTATTATGCTTAGATATAAATGGCAACCTGTTGACCCTGTATAGCAGCAAGAACAAGGGCAGGACCCCACAGCTGACCTTCTTGCGCACACTGCAATGCTTCTTTCCTTTTACCAGCAACAAGAAGGTTCTGTACCTCAACAGCAGACGTCTAATACAAAATTGGCACATACATCACCAGTGCTGACAATCATTCCGTGGATCAAGAAAACTCTTACAAAAGAAAGCCATACCCGCATTTGTGACTCTGAAGGCAAGTTCTGCATACAATGTGTGAAGGTACCATAATTCAATCTGCCAGCATCACGCTTTGCAGAGGCGAAGAGCTTAGTAATTGCTGCCTCCGGACCATCGGGTTCCTATAAAACATGTGTTCGAAAGGTATAATCAATTTGGAACATCACATACGACAGTCAACAACTTGGAAAGGACAACTTTAAATGCGACCTTATGAGAAATCATGGTGCAACACAACAGCTTTTTGGCATCGGCCCAATGGCTAGGGCAAACAATTATAGCAGATAATTTGAAACTCCTATCTAAATTAATACCTTTTCTGAATCATTGACATCAAAAAAGGAAACCACACCATAACTAGGGCAGCAAACCCTTTTTACCTGTAATGATGAATCTACACCAAAAGGAGAACGAAGTTTTCCATACTGCTGACATGATATTCTCAGCAAAGAAAGAAGCAATCTCATAAGTTCGCCCTTCCTCAAGTCCCCATTGGTAGAGCTACAATTTGTGATCCGGTCATCTAACCATTTATTCAAGTCCTTGGTTGCAACGCTTCCCCAACAAGTGGGCCGGGAAAAGATTGCTGGCATAGAACACGGAAATGATCACAGCTACTGCTTTCAGCAGGCACAGAATCAGTTTTGTCCAACACAACTTCTAACAAATTAAGGATCGAAACTGAGGCTCCTGCAGATCCCTTCAGATATATTGCCAAGAGGGAAAGAATGAGACCAACAGTGAAAAATTTAAAAATTAAAGTTATCAGGGGAAAAAAAGTAAGTTATGTAAAAAACAAGATATAAACAAAAGCTTCACCTGGCTACCATAAACTGCGTTTGTACCATAAGGGTTGTCAGACTTCATCACTATGAGTTTGCCGCCAAATCCAAAAGAAACCAAAGCATGTGGTGGACGCCCAGCTGATGACCTCCCATCAACAGGAGAGTAAGATGCCTTCGTAAAAGCAGTACTTCCAGCATGAAATTCCTGATGAGGGAAAGCTGAGTTCTGGTTTACATAATAGTTGGAAGGAATCTGCCCTAAATTATTATTTTGCATGCTCATTTGACTGGAATCATAAGACTTCTCTGATACACTATAGCTTTGGAACCCTGTTGCAGCATTATTCCAGTCATAGCCATGGCTCACTTGCCTACTCAAGGGGTCAGCTCCATCAAGCTTCAAGCCTGTTTGATAGCTTGTGTACTGATTTGGATCTACCGTTGAATTAAAATTATTTCCAGTATTTGAAGAAGCATCATTGGTACCTGATTCTGGTACCCAAGTATTTTGATGAGAATAATAACTGGCTGGATCACTCCAACTTCCAATTCCTTGTCCACTAGAGCCCCAGTTTCCGGTTTGGTCTTGATGACCCAGGCCCTGAGATATATATTCTTCAGCTTGACCAAACTTCCTGTAAGAACTAGTTGAAGTAGCAGTTGCAACAGTGGCGTGGTTAGCATGACCAGAATTTTCTATCTGAGAAGCCGTGGCATAAGATTCCAGAGTAAACCACTCTTGTTTTATTGTGTCATAGTAATAACCAGGGAATTGAGGGTCAAATAACATATGTGATGGATACTGGCTAGTCCCTTCATAAGTCTGGTTCCAATTTGAAACGCTTGCCATGGTCACATTATCAGGGACGGCTTCAACAACTGACTGCGAGGTTTGCTGCAAATAAGAAACATCAGACCTTAAGCTCGAAGTCATGTCTTCGCTACCCACCTGACTTTTATCTTCTTGA
The DNA here is from genome assembly GCA_039654745.1 of Houttuynia cordata. NCBI lineage: Eukaryota > Viridiplantae > Streptophyta > Magnoliopsida > Piperales > Saururaceae > Houttuynia > Houttuynia cordata. The sequence continues at coordinate 27,936,993 of CM077505.1, forward strand.
ACGGGCTCTTGGGAAGCTGTCGTTTCATTCTGGTACCACTGCCCAGTAGCTGAATCATACCACCACCCCAAATTTTCCCAGTACTGGCTACTGTTTAAATCCCGTTCGCCCGTTGTTTGTTGATTATTCTCTCCATAAGAATGACCATTCTGTTGATCTTTATAAGCAAAGGAGTGGCTGTTCTGTTGATCTGCATCATAAGTGTACGATGCCATAAAATCAGCAACAGGCTGCTCTATGCCACTATGTATTGAATCTGCCTTCACATTCGGCTCCTGGAACGATATGTCAGACAGTTGTGAGAAAAAATCCGTCGACCCAAATACATTCTCACCCTGCTGATCCACATCAGCATGAAAGGCACTCCAATCAACCTCCTTAAAATTGGAGCTACCCCCGGATCCACCGCCCTTGCTAAGGGAAGTATCCGCCGCAACTTTCTCCACTGGATCAATCACCTCCGCAGACTCTTTCGCGTCCCACAAAACCACCGAACCAGTATCACCAAAAGCACTACTCCCTGCAGCCGCCAAAACTGCTTCGCCACTGTGCAATTCCTCAGAAGGCAGCCCCACATTTCCCCAAAATTTTTCTCCAACCGCAATCTCTTCCTTCTCGGGCGGGGGCGGCTCCGCAGGGGCCACAACAACATCTTCGACAACGGGCGCCACACTGCCAATGCTCAGATTCGCGAAAACCTCCGCCGTATCGGAAACAACAGAATCGTCCCCACTGACGGCAACCGCGCCAGCATCTCTAATCCCAAAGTCGTCATCATCCGCGACAAGCTTATCGAAAAAGTCCTCATCTGTCTGATCCTCCACCTCAACCGGTGGAGACGCCATCCGACACCAAACAACCCCCTCACCCTCCCCTCCCCAAACCTCAAATAGAGACCAAACAAACTCGCAGGTCTCCGATTTGTCAAATTCAACCCGAAGAAAACCCTAAATTGCTCAAAACAAGAAGGTTTTACCTCAAATTCGACGGAGGAGAAGCTCGGATCTACCAAATTTTACCTCGAATTCGATGAAATTGTCAGAAATCGCGATCGGAGAGGGAACCCTCGATCCACCAAACTTCTCTGTTTTTTTTTTTCGTTTTTTTGGCTCTTCCGTTTTTTCCGATTTGGAATTTTTGGTTTTTGTTTTTTTCGGGTTTATATATTTACCGCCAGCGCGAGTTGCGGGCGGGGTGGTGGTGGTAGGCGTACTCCCTGGAGGGTGATGAGTGTGTTGCAGTGTGAGGTGGCAGTATGGGATTGGTTCTGATACGTAAAGTACCACGGTGGCAGGGCGGCGAGCTACGAAATCCTGCACGAGCTCAGTCGACTGTGGCCCACACTAGCCACGCTGTAATTTGACCCGGCCGAATTGGTCTGAGCTTTTTTTTTTATTGTTTTGGCCAGACCAATTCGGCCGGGTCAAATCACAAAGGGGCTGAAATTGAGGCAATAGGGAATTGTTGATGTGCCGAGCTAATGTGTGCTCTTAAATAAGCACACACACAAACTCTTGCATGCGCTCTTGAGATCACCAGAATTGAAACATTTTGCATCAAGGTTGCTAAAATGGCTTCAATGTCTAGTGTATAAAATTTGATAATATCAATGGATTTGGATGATTCCACATCCAATTCCTGCGTCAAATAAGCAAGTAGAAAGGCACGTAAGTGATGCAAGGCCCTATAGGCATTTGTTAGCAATGGGCTAAATCATGTTCGACTATGCTTCGCTTAATTTGCCCCACATCTACAATGTTTTCAAGTATAAAGTTTGCTGATCTGTTGTTTGTATGCTGTTGTATAAAATTGACAAGATGAAACCATCATCATAGTGCTAACGGGATCCACACGATACTCATAAACAAACAACTTGTAAACTTCATCTGTTCAATGGCATTGCACTCTAATCGAAAGGAACGCATTCAAGATAAAAGCAGGTTGTAAACCTAGACTAGCAAGAATTTAACAACTGGGGAAAGGCTTGGGAAATGAAGCCAAGTTGACAGAGGGTTTACGTACCCATTCTGGACAAATGAAGAGAATCTTCTCCAAGAACAAACAATGCTTGAGCAAATACTTGGCAAACTCTAGTTCGTACTCTGAAGAAGAACTTCATCACCACTGTTCGAAGTGGTGGCATGTTGTCGATGTCATCATAAACTAAAGGTTTGCATTCAAGGCTTGCCTACATATACAGAAAGAAACAACAACATATGATGAATTATTTGTTGGGCTTGTTTTTGTAATAAAACATAAAGTGGCCCAACTATCTCAATTGACAGTGTTTTGGGCTTTTAGCCCTGTCTGGGTAATGGGCCTAAGTCAAAATACCCATTAAGTTGTGGTCCTTGAGTGGTAGATCTGAACCATCGGATGACCTATGGATGGACGGTCAGGATTCTAGGGTTCTTACAGTGGTGTCCTGGTTTAGTTATAAATACACCCTTAGCCATCCTAATACGGTGTCTCAAGTGAGATTGCTCTCAGCCAAGTTCTAAACCAGAAACACGTGGTTCTAAAGACGATTTCGGTTCTAATGGCTACAGGTATGCCTAAGTCTTTGTATTTAATTCTATCAATTGGTATCGGAGCACTTGTAGATTCTGGTACGCTTCCGCTGTATTTTTGTTGTGCAACATGCGCAACTGACGGCGATGTCGGCCGTACGGGTCGCACCGGCCAGAGCCGCCGCCGCCAGGCGTTGGGCTCTGGCCGGCGCCGCCGCTGCGAGCAGACGCACCGGCCAGAACCGCCGTCGCCGGCGTTGGGCTCTGGCCGGCGCAGCAGCGACACCCAAAAGGGCCGCCGCCGGCGACTATTTCCGCCACAGTCAGATAAAAAAAAAAAAAGGGAAAAGCGGCGCCGGCATCTCCGTAAGAAAAGCTGGAAAGGGCGGCCCTTTTCGGCCGCCACTGGCGACTAAAGCGTCGGATCACAGATATTAAAAAAAAAAAAAAAAACGGGGGGGGGGGGCGGCTTTTGGCCGCCGCCGGCATCGCGGGCGGCCCTTTTGGCCGCCGCTGGCATCGCGGGCGGCCCTTTCGGCCGCCATGGCGACCGCGGCAATGGCCGCCGGCGGCGGATCAGATTTAAAAAAAAAAAGGATTTTTTACCTGTCTGCGCGCGCCGGTTTCGGTTTTTTTTTCCGGCGCGCTCTGGTTTCCGGCTGTCGCCCCTGTCTCTGATCCTGCCGGCGCCGCCACTACGTATCAGTGATTGCCGTCGCTGCTCCGGCGGGCCCGATCGTCGCCGCGAATGCCGTCGCCATGAAGTGTCGAAGGCGGTGGCGTCCGTTGTGGCGGTGGAGGGCTTGAAGGCGGCGGTGACTCCCATCGCCGCTGAAGGAGGAAGCGGCGGCGGCGGCACTCATGCCGCCGGTCGCTGCCCCAGAAGATTAGGTCATCCTCATGAAGAGGATGACCCGGTTCTCGAATCCCCTAAACCGGGTCACATGATGACCCGGCCCAAACCGGGTCTCCAGACCCGGTTTTTGACCCGGTTCGGGCCAAAAAAAAAAAAGGATTTTTTTTTTTAAAGTTATGATTGCATGTATGTTATGGGTGCGTTTTAATTATCATGATTAAGGCTTTATTAATGATATGGCCGGCCAGGGGATTATATTGCAATCGTATGTTTTATCAATTTTTTTTTAAATTGTTGAGCGCACCACTTATGTAATTTTGAGAGAAAGTGTACATTATATCTATTGTAAGCGACACCAGACTTCAAGGACCACGTCTGGAGGCGGATGCAGTCATGAAGAATTAATGTATATTTTTCTATTACAGGGGCTTATAGCTTCCACCTTGTACATTTTTTTTAAAGGACTGTATAAGGACTGTGGACTATATTTTTTTAAATTGTGGTGTGTGGTGATGGATCCCCTGGCCGAGTCCCAAAAGCCTGATGACAAAATTGACATTAATGCCCTAGTCAATTTTGTATATGGATATTGCATGATTGTCTGATAATTAATTGCATTCATTTTGTTATTTCCTAAATGGTGAATAGCACAAATTCAGTTCCCACGTCCGTTGAGATGCTTTAGGAGTGGCCAAAGCATCCTAAGTCATTTGTCAACGTGTGAATCATATAGAATGCTACCATGGGGTGCATAGATTCACATACATTAAAATATTGTGCTATCATCAAATTCTGATTATGTGACAAAGACTGTCATCCGGCCCCAAAGGGAGGTGGTAGTTAGCGTTACATAATTAGGATAAGGTGGAGGGTTATATATTTTAACATGGGTGAATCCCTATGCCCAAAGGTGTGGGATTTTCCTATAATGTTTTCTGTACAACCCACTAGCCTTATCATGAGACAAATGAATATTTGTTTCTATACAGCTTAGTAAATTTGATGCAGATTGCAACCTTTGCCCAAAGGGAGGTTTTCAATTTTACTACATGATTTTAGCATTGGCTATTTTCATATTTATGTTATTGTGTCTTGCCCTCTTTTAATGTTTGCATGTATTTATTCCTTTATTGCAGCTTATCCGCCTTTTATTTCTGACCCTAATCAGCACCTTCCGTTATTGTCTGGGGACAATTTTAAGGATTGGAAGGAAAAGATACTTTTACTATTAGGGTGCATGGACTTGGATTTGGCGTTTCGTATGGATGTACCCACCACTCCTACGGAAAAAAGTACGCCAAGTGAGGTAGCATCTTTTGAAAAGTGGGAGCGGTCTAACCGCTTAAGTATGATGCTCATGAGGTCTCACATAAATCATAGCATTCGGGGATCCATCCCAGAATGTGCTACAGCCCAAGAACTTTTGAAAGCTATTGAAGCTCAATTCAAAAGTTCTGATAAAGCCTTGGCCAGCACCTTAATGTCCAAGTTGTCATCCATGAGGCTAACAGATGACAAAGGGGTGAGAGAGCATATCATGCAGATGCGTGATATTGCTAATCAGTTAAACAACATGAAAATCAAGATTGATGACACTTTTTTGGTCCACTTCATTCTGAACTCCCTGCCTGCACAATATGGGCCATTCAAGATTTCTTATAACACACATAACACTCAGTGGTCAGTTAATGACCTTCTGAGTATGTGTGTACAGGAAGAGGGGAGACTTAAGCAAGAGAAGCTAGAAAGTGCCCATCTAGTTTAGGACAAAAGAAGGCAAACCATGGTGCTCATAAGAAGAAAGCTGGTAAAGGTGTGCCAATAAAGTCTACTGGTGTCACCAAGGAAACCAAATGCTTTTTCTGCAAGAAGACAGGACACATGAAGAAAGGTTGCCCTAAATATCAGAAGTGGCTTGCCAAGAAAGGAGGTAATTTCATGTCTTTAGTGTGTTATGAATCTAATTATGTTGATTCTCATCATAATAACACATGGTGGATTGACTCCGGTTCTACAATCCATGTTTCTACTGTCATGCAGGGGTTTCTCAATCTAAGGAAACCAAATGATGGGGAACACAACATTTATTCAGGAAATAAGATGTGTTCGAAGGTTGAAGGTGTGGGGACATATAGACTCGTTCTCCATACAGGATACACCTTAGATTTAGAAAGAGTTTTCTATATTCCAAGTTTTTCTAAAAACTTAGTTTCTGTATCAAGACTAGTACCTCATGGCTTTAATTTTCAGTTTATGAATTCCTCATTTCTGATTCTTAAAGATTCAGTCACCATTGGTTCTGGTTCTTTGATTGATGGATTATATAGACTCTCTTTGCATGTTTCCTTCGAACAATCTATGATGTCTGTGCAAGAAAGTGTTATTAAAAAGAACTCCTCTATGTTATGGCACAAGCGTTTGGGGCATATCTCCATCGACCGCTTAAAGCGATTAGTAAAAGAAGGAGTTTTAAAAACTCTTGACTTTACTGATCTTGAGACATGTATAGACTGCATAAAGGGAAAGCAGACTAACAAGTCTTTTAAGGGTGCTAAGAGGCATGATGAGAAATTAGGCACTATACACACTGATATCTGTGGACCGTTTAGTACTCCCTGTCTGAATGGTCAAAGGTATTTCATTACCTTTATAGATGATCATACACGATACATGTATCTTTATCTCTTAAATGAAAAGTTTGAAGCATTTGATGCTTTCAAGACTTATAAGGCAGAGGTAGAGAAACAATCTGGACTGAGTATCAAAATTGTTCGATCAGACAGAGGAGGGGAATACTATGGCAGGTACACAGAGAGTGGACAAAAACCTGGACCATTTGCGCAATTCCTGAAGGAACATGGTATTGTTGCCCAATACACAGTACCAGGCACACCACAACAAAATGGTGTTGCTGAAAGGAGGAATCGCACTTTGATGGATATGGTGAGGAGTATGATTAGTAACTCCTCTCTTCCTCTCAAAATGTGGAGTGAAGCCTTAAAGACAGCCGTGTACATTTTAAATCGAGTTCCATCTAAAGCCGTTCCTAAAACACCCTTTGAGCTATGGAATGGATGGAAACCTAGTTTAGATCATGTGCATATTTGGGGTTGTCCTGTTGAGGTTAGGGTGTATAATCCACTTGAGAAGAAGCTTGACCCTAAGACTGTCAGTGGTTTTTTCATTGGCTATGCAGAAAGGTCTAAGGGTTATAGGTTTTATTGTCCATCTCACACCCCTCCAGTAGTCGAAGCACGGAATGCACGTTTTCTTGAGTATGGCAACTTCAGTGGGAGTATTTCTCCTCAACACATTGTGTTTGAGGAAATTCGGGTTCCAGTTATTATACCCACTTTTGGTGGAGGATCAGATGCTGTATCACCTATGATGATTCCAGAACAGCCTATCCACCCTCTACTCTCACCTCCGGATCAAGTTGCTGCAGTTCCTATTGCACAAGCCCCTCCGCCTGTTGATGAGATAGGACTTCGACGATCCTCAAGAGTAAGGAAACCTGCACTCCCTTCTGACTATGTTGTATACCTCCAAGAGTCTGACGAGAATGTTGGACTCATTCACGATCCTCTTACATATTCACAGGCCATGTCAGGAAATAACTCTAGTAAATGGTATGATGCCATGCAGGACGAGATGAAATCTATGGCTGATAATCAAGTCTGGGATCTAATAGAGTTACCGCAGGGCGCCAGGGCTCTTGGTTGCAAATGGGTCTATAAAACTAAATTAGATCCATCTGGTAACATTAACAGATATAAGGCCCGACTTGTAGCCAAAGGTTTTCTTCAGAAAGATGGTGTTGACTATAATGAAACCTTCTCTCCAGTTTCTACGAAGGATTCATTGAGAGTTATTTTGGCCCTTGTAGCTCATTTTGACTTGGAGTTACATCAAATGGATGTCAAGACGGCATTCTTGAATGGGGATCTTGAGGAGGAGGTATATATGACTCAGCCTGAAGGTTTTACCTCAGATAAAGGTAGTCATCTGGTTTGTAGACTCAAGAAGTCAATATACGGACTGAAACAGGCCTCCCGACAGTGGTATTTGAAGTTCAACGATGTTATTACTTCATTTGGTTTTAAGGAGAACATTGTTGATCAATGCATATACCTTAAGGTTAGTGGGAGCCGTTACACATTTCTGGTCTTGTATGTTGATGACATTCTACTTGCAAGCAGTGACTTAGGGATGTTGCACGAGACTAAGCAGTTTCTTTCTCAGAACTTTGACATGAAAGATTTAGGAGAGGCATCCTGTGTCATAGGGATTGAGATCTATCGTGATAGATCCAGAAGGATCCTTGGGTTGTCTCAACAGGCCTATATCAATAAAGTTCTGAAACGGTTTAACATGGAAAACTGCTCACCTAGTGCAGCCCCTATTGTGAAGGGTGACAAATTTGGCTTGTTCCAGTGTCCAAAGAATTCTTTGGAATTGGAAAGCATGAAGGAAATTCCTTATGCATCGGCAGTTGGTAGTATGATGTACTTGGAGGTCTGTACAAGACCTGATATTGCCTTTGCTATGGGAATGTTGGGTAGATACCAGAAAAATCCAGGGATGGATCATTGGAGAGCTGCAAAGAAGGTTATGAGGTATCTACAAGGAACGAAGGATTACATGCTTACATACAGACATTCTGATCATCTGGAACTGGTTGGATATACAGATGCAGACTTTGCTGGTTGTGTTGACTCGAAAAAGTCGACATCGGGTTATATTTTCCTTTTGGCAGGCGGTGCTGTCTCTTGGAAAAGTATTAAGCAAACCCTTACAGCGTCATCGACTATGGAGGCAGAGTTTGTTGCTTGTTATGAGGGCACGTCACATGCTACTTGGCTGATGAATCTTATCACAGGACTTACTATTATGGATTCCATATGTAGGCCGTTAAAGATGTTCTGTGATAATAGTGCTGCTGTGCTCTTCACGAAGAACAACAAGAGTGGAAGTCGAAGTAAGCACATCGACATAAAGTATCTTGTTGTTCGGGATCGTGTTAAAGCAGGGACAGTTGTTATTGAGCATATAGGCACTGAGCTTATGGTTGCTGATCCAATGACTAAGGGCTTGCCCCCTTCTCTGTTTAAGAGTCATGTGGATCATATGGGTCTTATTAGCTCATCGTGCATTTGATTTTGCTTATGTACTTCTGGACTTTACTCATTTATCATAGCAGTTCCAGTTTCTTTTCTCGCGGTGTGTCTCATTTTTCAGTGCACTTAAAGTATGAGACAATATTTGCAAAATGAATGGGATCATGCATTCACTCATAAAATATTTTGCCACATATAGCACTCAACCAGAATGAATTAGTTGCATTGTGATACATTGAAGGGAATGTTCTCCTTTGAGGACATAACCGCCTTGATTCATGCGATTATGACATTTTGATTGAGTATAAAGTTACCACATACAATTCGAAGGGTATTTTGTATGGTTATGACTTTTTATATGCGCATACGAAAGTCATTATTAAAGTTTCCCATTACCCACTTGGTTAGTTTAATTGAGCAAAGTGGGAGATTTTCTTCTTTATATAGCTCAATTGAGAAGTTGTGCCAAGTGGGAGAATGTTGGGCTTGTTTTTGTAATAAAACATAAAGTGGCCCAACTATCTCAATTGACAGTGTTTTGGGCTTTTAGCCCTGTCTGGGTAATGGGCCTAAGTCAAAATACCCATTAAGTTGTGGTCCTTGAGTGGTAGATCTGAACCATCGGATGACCTATGGATGGACGGTCAGGATTCTAGGGTTCTTACAGTGGTGTCCTGGTTTAGTTATAAATACACCCTTAGCCATCCTAATACGGTGTCTCAAGTGAGATTGCTCTCAGCCAAGTTCTAAACCAGAAACACGTGGTTCTAAAGACGATTTCGGTTCTAATGGCTACAGGTATGCCTAAGTCTTTGTATTTAATTCTATCATTATTGACAAGAAAATCGAAACCAAAATGTTCTCCTATATTGTAAGAAAACTTCCTTACGGCTGTACGGAATATATTCAGGACCAGCGTCTGGACATTGGGGAAAATTCTAAGGAGTTCTGCAACACCTCGAAAATACATTCTACCACACCCAATTCTTAGCTCAAGAAATTTGACATCAGTGAGAACATCTTTAATCACTTCAATCACCAACCCTTGATCCTTCATTCACAGAACACAGATGTGCAGAAGTTACAATCCATTTCAAGTGCAAAATACAAATGATGAGACTAGATTATTCATAGTAATTGACATAAAGGAACTCATGTATTTCCATAACATTTTCCCCGTCATGTTTGTAAAAAAAAGGCGAAAGTTGCAAGTCCAAAGAGTAACAGCGACATAATTGCAAAATAATTTAGTCTCTTCCAAACCAAAGGCTCCTAATCTATATATATGTATATATATATGGGAAAAGTTTAAAGGAGATCGCTCTCATATAGCTTATATGAGGCCACTTTAAATTGTAGCCTTTGGATCTTGATCTAACGGCTACAAATAGCCATAATGATCTCACCTACTCCCTGATGTGACACACTCACCTACCCACTGATTTAATATCCATCCTCCGATTAGAATCCAATGGCTATAAAGATTGGCCTCATGCTCCTTATATGAGAACGATCTCATGTAAACCCTTCTCTCTCTCTCTCTCTCTCTCTCTCTCTCTCTCTCTATATATATATATATATATATATATATACTACTATTAAAAGTAAAATAGGGTGGAATCGGAAAACAATGTTTCTGCACCGTTGGATTTCATCGACGGCTCCCATAATTCAATCATACACAAACCCTCTAAAGGGATTGATTACATGTGAATGGAAAGGACTCCTCTTAAGACAGGATTGCCATTAAGTTACCAATAAGGACTCCTCATAAAAAAGGACTCTTATGAACTTACTGAAAAAAAGGTCTCGTGTAACACTCAAAAACCAAATGATGGAGTCCAAATATGAGAATCAGATTCCCCCTCTTCCCATGGCTTCTTCTCTCCCCTTTCCTGTCGTGCTGATCTCCTCTCACGCTCTCTCACTTGCAAGTCTATGACATGCACCAATTTTTGGCATTTTTGAAAAGAAAGAATTTAATGCCTGACTTTCCTCCCTCATGACTAAAAACACGGAAGAGGGTGGGAAAAAACTGCTTTTCTGTGCAAGCCTGCCAATAAATTTTACTCATTTTCAAATGCAGGCAACAAGATAAGCTTTATTGAACAGAGAGAGTAATAGAAGTCATATAAATAATAAATGTATATATATATATATATATATTAAAAAAATGTAATATTTTGTGAAGTAGAAAGATTGGTGCTAGTGACATTAGAGTGGCTGTGCAATGAGTAGGTGGAAATATTTATGAAAAGTCTTGCAAATCGAAATTGATTTCACCAAAAAGTGCAAATATTTTATGAAAAGCTAGTTGTAAGGGCAACTTGCTTATTAAGAAGGATCCAATTGTTGGGAAAATTATACATTTTTCCTCTTTTGAGTTGGCCAAGAAACACAATTAAATATATACTTCTCTACACCAACAATGATGTAAGTGAATCTTTTATATTTCTTTTGTTGTTGTTTTAATTAGTCTCCTAATTTTACTCGCAAGTGTACGAATCAGATTTGCAGTATAATCGCACAATTTTTACGAGGTCGAACCCACAGGGACTTGTGTAGCGGAATTCTAATTCGAAGATCAGATTATTACCCTTGTTGAAAAATTAAATTGATTTGATCCACTACAACTACGACTAATCTAAGACTCAATGCAATTAAACAGCTTTAACTAAGAAATTAATCTAAAGACAATTAAATAATCTATGAAAAAGAAACTAATTGACAATTAAAAATTGAAACTTTAATCAAGAATTTAAAACTCTAGGGCATAAGAATCAGCACATGACAATCATAGAAATATTTCTTTTAAAATCAGCAATTGTTTTCACGATTATCTCGTAGAGAATTGGAATTCAATCTATTCTCCTACGGAAAATTTCAGCATTAAAGCATATAGATTTTTAAATCGGATTTTGCATTCTCTTGCATATCAACAGATGAGATTCAAATCATTAGCTGTATCCATTATACGATGAATCACAGGTAATACCCAAATATCATATTCAACATATAATCCAATGCAATTAATTTGAGAATAACAATCGTTAAAACGCATTAATTTAGACAAAACAACTGCATCGCATAAATACTATTCCTACAACTAATCATGGCTTCATCTCAGCCCTAGACAGGGATTTAGCTACTCATGCTATAGAAATTAACTATAAAGATAATGGAATTCATTTAATATAACTGAAATGAACTTACAGGACCTTTTGAATAATGGAAAATAAATCAGAAAGTACTGTTCTTCTTCCCGGAGTTACTGTTCACAGCAACAGTTCAATACAACCTCAATCTTCAAATCGACACAGCAACAACAAGGAATGAGAAATGAAAAAGAAATGAGAACAAAATTGGAATAAGAAAAACTCTGGTTGTCTTCCTCGCTCAGACTCTCTGTCGCTCTGCTTCTCTGTCGCTCGAACTGCCAGAACTCTCGGTTTTTTATAGACGGCCAAATCCAAACTTTCCCTTTGGCCACCTTCCAAATCCGGAATCGCCACTGTTTTGGACTCCAAATCCGGCCAATTCCCAGTCATTCATGCCTCTTTCGAAGTCCTAAATCGAGCTAGAATCAAGAATTTCCAAATCGAGTCCGACTCAAAGAAAAAAATCAAACTTTCCTCTTTCAGTTCCTGTTCCTCGCCGCCGATCTTGTGGTGGTTCGCCGCCTGCACTCTATCACGAGCCGCCTCGAGCTTCGCCGGAACCCACTATCCATGGCCGCCATGATTTTGCCCGCTCTGTTCAGAATCTTCGCCGCTGCCGTCGTGATTAGCTGCCGAGCACTTCAATCCGCCGGAAGCCAGTCTTGCCGCCATCCTGACCTCCATCGGGATCCATCCATGACCGCCGTCTTCAGCCTTGCCGCCATCGGCCGAAGCCCACCGGGACCCAGCCGCCGTCGCCACTCTGGTTATCGGCCTCTCGAACTGCCGGCTGGACAGAACACCCGAGCCTCGAGCGCTCGGGTTCTGTTTTTTACTTTTTTTTATTTTTTTTTTCAATGAACCGGACCATTGAACCGGTCCGGATTTCTTTTTTTTTTTTTTTTTCTTTTCTTCCAATTAAACCCGTCGTATCAATGTCATTCGCTAGATTGAATCTGAAGGCTCCTCATTTAATTCCACGCCCGTCTTCTTCATCAGTGAACATCAACGGATCAGATCTTCTCTGCGCGTGATATCTCAGATCTTGGGTCGCTTTGGCATTTCAAAACCCGTCTAACGGCTTTACTTTTGGCTGTTCAGCAGTACGAGCACGCGAACCTGTACAAAATAAAACATGTCCCAAATTAGACGCACCAAATATTTATAAAATTACGGAACAATGTTAAATTGAGCAATTTAGAGAGCCTTATTCGTTAAATTCCTAATTACTTAGAAAATTACCAAAATTCACTTTATTCCTCGTTTTAATCAGAAAACACAACTAACAAATAGGTAAAAAGGCATATAAAAATGTGTATTTTTCATGCTTAACAAATACCCCCAAACCTAGATTTTGCTAGTCCTCAAGCAAAACACAAAAGAAAACTAATAAAACTACTCAAAAATAAATGCCACTGTCGTAGGGAATCACGATTGCATTTAGCATATGCAACAAGCCTTTTAAACCCCCAGGTGTCCCTGGCTGGACGAGTGAAGTCTCGTGAGGGTTTGCAGCCATGCTACCCACAAACATGTATTTATAAAATTAATCTTATTCTTTATCTAAATGAGAAATAAGTCAACTAAACACTTCAAAACACAAAACCTATTATCCCTTCAAATACATACTGCAATACTTAAGAAAACTAACCACACGTACTTGCATTTATAATCAACTGGAATATAGAAGCGCTCAAGTAAGTGGTTTTATTCTACACCTTCATCTTGGAAATTTCTGCTCAATATGATATAACATGATACTTTAAATAATAGAAAGTGTAGAACATTGTAGCAATACACTCTAAATCTCTGTTTCACACAGATCCAGTGTTACCCATTAACCAAAGAACATCAGAATCTACATAGTCATCGTAATCTTTAGGTTCATGATAGCACAGATGCTTGCGCACCTCCTTCGGGTCCAACATTCTAGATTTGAGAGGATAATACACCACAGACTTTTTTTTTTTTCATAAGGACTGTGTAAGGCCTGACTTCAAGATGCTTAGGTTTAGCAATGACTCAGGCCAATGACTCCCAGCCAGTTGGCTTAGGGCATTAGGTTTTAAGATGGACCACTTCGGACCTGAGCATCAGCCTAAGTTAATCCTATAATAGTCAAGCAGCCCCTTTTCTTTATTTTCGTTTCCATTTTTTCATTCATTTTTTTTTCAGCATATATATTTTCAATCACATCTTTATTTTGTCCAGGCTGTATTATACTCTCAACCTATTTCCGGTTCCAAGCCCTTGCCATAGCCAAGTAAATGGTCTATCATGATCGTTTAAGCTCAACAGACAACCACACATCATCCAATGACTCTGACTAAAGACATCCCACTGAAGATTAGTATTCAACAAATCTCTAGAAGGTATTACTTTATGTAACTGGTGTGTGTGAGTGAGTTTTATTAGCTCAAGCACTTGATCCAAGAGGACTGTAACAGAATGCTATTTCTCAGTTAAGTGACTCTATCCTCCAGTATACTTACTCACACTTCCAATGTAAATTAATCTCTTAAAAATTGAAGTATGCATCACGAAGGGATAAACTACCAAAACCTATAAAAATACTAACAAACAACCTAAAAACTACAAAATTTTGATTTTTTAATTTTTTAATTTTTTTTTTTTTTTGAAAAATTCAAAACAAGCAAGAAAATAACTTAGGATATCCTAAACAAATATATATATATATTTAAAAAGGCATATAAAAATGTGTAATAAATGTATATATATATATATATATATATATTAAAAAAATGTAATATTTTGTGAAGTAGAAAGATTGGTGCTAGTGACATTAGAGTGGCTGTGCAATGAGTAGGTGGAAATATTTATGAAAAGTCTTGCAAATCGAAATTGATTTCACCAAAAAGTGCAAATATTTTATGAAAAGCTAGTTGTAAGGGCAACTTGCTTATTAAGAAGGATCCAATTGTTGGGAAAATTATACATTTTTCCTCTTTTGAGTTGGCCAAGAAACACAATTAAATATATACTTCTCTACACCAACAATGATGTAAGTGAATCTTTTATATTTCTTTTATGTAGGATACACAAGTTACCACACACACAAAATAAGTTTAACAAAGAAACATTTCATTGAACACTTAAAAAATACAAATTTAATGTGGTTCACCACCAAGACACGGCTACGTCCACGAGGTCTAGGGACCAAATCCAATACTATCAACTTTGGATGCACTATATTTAATAAAAATTACATCAACATTCAAGGATAAATACCTGATCTATACAGGAATTATGCATTTTATCAGCTCCTAATTTATGTTTGTGTTAGTATTAGAATAAATTTTGTGTGCTTTAATGTTGCTTTCTTATCTTTTGTAGGAAAATAAGACTTACACGATGTTTGGCATAAAAAGAGAAAAGAAACATAAGAATTTGGCAAAGCTACAGTAGTCGATCGATAGCCAAAATTACGCGATCGATCGCCATGAACTAAGATACGTTGAAGATGAAGAAAACGATCGATCACTGCATTCGCGATCGATCGTATCTACTAGAATGTTGGTTGCTACAGTATCTGATCGATCGCATCACTTACGCGATCAATCGCCCCCAATTCGGAAGATGCCGCAGCCGCATAAAATGATCGATCATTTCATTTCCGATCAATTGTATCTACTGGAGTTTTGGAATGAACAGTTACCGATCGATTGTTTCCAAACCGATAGATCGCCAAATGAAGACAGCTGCCGAACGATCACAGGACAAAGCAGAAATACACTGAAAACAACGATCGATCGGGCAACGATCATCATAAAACAGCGGCCGATCAATCGGAAGCGGCGATGGGAAAAGAATACCCTTTTTCATTACGTTTTGAGAGGGATATTTGGGGTTTTTCTTGCCCCTCTATATAAGCCATAAAGATGGTCGAGAGAAGGTAGTCTTGGGTCTTTTGGAGAGCCCTTTTGGGGGATTTGGGGTGAGAGCTTTTGCAAAGAGGAGAGGAGGAGAATGAGGAAGAAGATGATGAAAATGAAGATACGTTTTTCTCCTCTTATGCTCGGCTAAACCACTTCGAAGGTGTAGATGAAGCCCGAATAAATTGGTTGTATCGTTTTATTTCTCTCATCTTAATTTTTATCATAGTTGGTGTATGAATCTTTGTTATGTTTTCATGGTTAATACATTGAGATTTATTCTATGTGCTCGAGGTTATAGTGATTCTTGTGGATTTCAATCCGGGGAATATTTGCGTGTCTGAGAGAAACATAAGTAGACTAAGTTGTTACATATTAAGAAAGCTTCATTGATTTATGCTCGAGATAGGTAGATCACAGTTCCATGGTTTGATTATTTATGTGTTACACCTGAGATGAGAGGACTATATTTTGAATTGAAGAGTACATGTCTGAGAGGAATATGCTAGCTAACTAAGAATTTATACAGAAGAGAGAGAGAGAGAGAGAGACGATAAACTGGTTTATTTTGTGGTGAATTCGAAGGCTTGGCACTTCTCCACATTAGTTTAATCCATTTTAAGTAGCTAGGATTTATTGTTTTCCTTAGATTAATCTAAACAACAACTTCTTTCTTGAGTTTGGTAGATTATTCATCCGTTCCTGAGGTTCGACAACCCTTAAATACTCACCATAGTATAATTGCCTTGTGCACTTGCAAGAGTTTAAATATTAAACGATCAAGACCCTCTTACAAGTTATGGAGAAATCTTACCCTTAGGTATAATACACAAAGAATAAAGATAGAAAGATTACCACAAACCACTTATGATTTGTCTTCTTTTAATCTCTTTCTTGAGTTTTGCATTGACTTCAAAAAGTATCTTCATTTCATTATCCTTCTTCCTCCAATAAAACCTTATTTCTTGATCTTCAAAGCTCCCTCAAAGTTGTAGTTTTTTCCCCTCTCTCCTTTTTCTCAAAAGAACATTCTTTTAAGAAGAATTGGTTTTTTACAAAAAAAAAATCATTCTTTATTTTAGCAACTTACACTTAGGGGCCGTTTGGGGCGTGATTAAAAGCAAAACATCCACACTGTATGTTTTGCTATACTGTAGCATCCAAGTTTTTTATACTTTCAGCTGAAACACCTCAGGACATGTTTCAGCCTGAAAGTGAAAAAAATCTGGTTGTTATAGTGGACGTTGAAAATCCACTCTGGATATTTGCTTATATTCACACCCCAAACGGCCCCTTAACCTAAAATGGGTTAAGCAGTGGGCCTCTCCACATGAGAGGGAGACTCAAATAACTATGGGCCTCACATAAAGAGGGAAAAAACCCAACACCAATATCTTTAGGCAACTTTATTAGTTATATAAGTAATAAATTGCATTAGCTCAAAGCAAAAAAGTATACAAAAGAAAATCAGAAAATGCAGAATCTATCACCCCAGGAACCACTAAAACAACATACCAAAAAAAAACAACCCAAAGACAAAATGAAGGGCATAGAACCCAAAAATCATCTAGGAAAAGAGTAGTATCACTGAATTGATTCTTTCAAACCGAAAGTTTCAAGCACTTGGCGACCTTGAAATATAATTATTGAGGCAATAGTGAAGTCCCTCTAGTTTTTTCTTCAAGGATACAGTTGCTTCTCCCACTGCAAACAAAAGTGATGTAGATTCTAAAAAGAGTCTTGAGTTTTTTCCATATTACCTGACCAATGAGCCCGAATTGCCATATTACTTGGTTTTTTCGGGCTCATGCCATATAACCTAGTTTGGGGACTATATCTTCCCATTTTGCCCTCCTAAAACCCTAACCCTAAGCCCCTTACTAATTTTTCCCCATTTCACTTGCATCCTGTATCGTGTCATCGTGTACCATACTTCAATGAATCCTATCTCGTTTATTTTTTATCCGTTTTCACTCATTTTTTGTGTTCTTTTTTATTTTTACTATTCTTTATTCTAATGGTGATATCTTAAAGATCTTAAGATAATATTTAATAGAATATAAAAAATACACGATAAATAGCATGTGGTGTCTCGACATACTTAAACTATCATCATAAGAAGTAGGAAGAAAAATAAAAAAGAACGCAAAAAGAATGAGAAAAAATGAATCAGAAATGGGAGAGATATTTATCATTGAAGTATGTCATACTATCTTGTACACGAATACATGATAGCAGAAGTATCGGGTACACGATGACACGATAGATAGGGGTATTGTGTCACCAATCGTGTATTCGTATACACGATAACATGACATACTTCAATGAATCATATCTCTCTCATTTCTGATCCATTTTTGCCCATTCTTTGTATGTTCTTCTTTATTTTTCTTCCTCTTTCTTTTTATAATAATAACCTAAGTATATTTAGACACCATATGCTATTTATCGTATACATTTCTATATTCTATTAGATATGGTCTCAAGATCTTTAAGATATCATCATTAGAAGAAATAGCAGTAAAAATAAAAAAGAACACAAAAAGAATAGACAAAAACGGATTAGAAATAAATGAGATATAATTCATTGAAGTATGATACATAATGACACGATGTAGGATGCAATTGAAATGGGGCGGCTAGGTAACATGGAAAAATCAACTTAAGGTTTAGGGTTAAGGTTTCAGGGTGGCCAAATGGGAAGACCAGGTCCCCAAACCAGGTTATATGGCAATCCAGGCTCATTGGCTAGGTAATATGGAGAAACCTCTAGAGTCTTGAGAATAATTTTTTATATATTAAAGACAGACACTCAGACCCCAAACGAGCAACCTGGACAGTCATACAAGAAGGGAACTCTTAAGAAACTATGGACGTGCTTAAGCAACAGTTTCGAAGGTCCGAAGGATCTTGCCCGCCTTGCTAAGGCATGCCCCATACCATTCCCAACTCTTCGAATGTGCTGAAAGGAGACTTCCTCAAAGCCCGACAATAGCGTCTTCAGAAGAATTGAAACATGAAGATTGCGGCTGCAGAACTGACGCGTGAGTTGAGCCAACTTGTTATTTTTTCTTTACAACTAGGTGCCCCCAGTAATTGTGATTGAGACAAAAGGTGCCTCCATAATACATGAAAGTTACATGTATACTGAAGTCGGCTGATTTCGACTTCATAATGCATGAGGGTTATGTGTGTCCTGAAATCGGCTGACTTTCGATCTCTTTCAGGCTCATGACCTCAGTAACAACACACCTATGCCACAGAAAAAAGTGTCGAAGTCTCTTGGTGGGAGCAGCAAATTCATAGACTCCTTGTTGGGATAACTGACATGACCAGCAACCTTTAGCCCCCGCCCACTCAGCAATCGGATGATAAAATCATAAATAGCAGCAGGTCTCTTCTTTCACAAAGATAGACATTTTGGTAGCTCACTAGCGACGCAGATCAAGTTTGGCATGCGTATTTTACCAAAAAGAGTCTGGCATTAGTAGCGAGGAAGAGAAGTAAAGGAACATATACAGAATGTCTTGTCAAGGCAAAAAGAGGCAGTTTTGGTTAGCGTTGAAATTGAAGAACTTAATTAAGTGGCCAAACAAGTTGCTTTCTTTGTAGATTAATTTGTCGGCAGCTCTTTTACCTTCTTAACTCAAAGTTAAGCTCAGTTGGGTAAGGAACCTGTAAAGGTTTTTGATAGGCATCGAATATTGAAAACATGAACGGTCTAAATAAAGTTGATACAAGAATCTGGACGTAGGAGGTTGGGTCCATAGGACCATAACTAATCTATTCTCGTTTGATCATACACTAGTGTAGTAGTATATAGTGCATGAGCATATGCCGAGGTGCTTGTCATCAGCTCTAAGCTCACTGCTATAAGACCGTGAACAAGTTCAAGGGATTCGAACTAAATTATCGCAGGAACTAAATTTTCAAACTTCGAACTTTGAAAAGTAATGAGTAGCAAAGGCTACTCACAAAAGGGGAAAAGAGAGCCTTGGCCAGTGGGAAAGAGCCATAAAGAAGCCTACAAGTTACAACTGGCTACAACATTGATTTCGATTCAGCACGTATGAGATGGATTTAAGCGCCTCATCTGGTTATGTGGGTTGTCTTTTTTGTTTTGGCACATAAAGCCTCCCTTTAGGATGAGCTTGTGTGGGTTATCTACAATTGGCAAGTTGCATGGCTGATCTCATGCATGCTTCATATAATGATAACAATACTATGCCACCTGCCTGATTCAAAATATTTAATCAATAACCAAATCATACATTCTCATCGTTTTCTTGAGATGGGGGGCAAGAGGCGGGTGGAATGGTCCCTGTTGTGGACTGGTAGCCCTTTTGGTGTAAAGCTAAATATACATTTGTCATCTAGAGCATAGGCTGATCCATGCTTGCAGAATGTAATAGTATGGATTTATATTGAGAGCCAAAGTACCCGAGTCTCAAGATAAGGTAGTTCACAACCAACGGCGGCGGCATTGGTGTGATGACCAAGTCCATGCCTCAAGAATTCATATCCTAAGTTCAAAACCTCACTCCTCCGTTGGATACCCAAAAGGATAATATACCCAATACGCGTGCAGGATGTGTAGGTCTTGTACGTGGCCACGTGACGTGAGGGAATTGACGGTGGGATACGGTGTGCTAAGAGGCCAGTTGCCTCGCCTCTTATAGTTGGCTAGTAAGGACCTGAACATTCTTCAAGAAAAAAAGGAAGAAAAAAGAAAAAGAAAGCACACAACATTTTGAACTTACAAATCATTATACTTATCCATTCCTTTTTCCTCAAAACAAAATATATGTTGGATAGATAGGTGGATATATAAATGTGGTGCCTTCATGTTGATTGGACCATCTTCTGTAAGCAAACAGTGCACAAAGGCAAGCTTAGCAACAAACAGTGCACAAAGGCACGTGTATCACGGCACGGCAATAGATGTGACTGTGAGCCGGTAGTGACCAGTGGGGAGGGCGTGAGTAGGGACGAAACCATGGTGTTTTTGTGGCATGAATCACAGGCTCATATCTATCGCGTATAGGGAACCCAAACTAATAGAATACATAAGAAGATGCAAGAGGCCAAAGAAGGGAAGGGATGACGTTGTGGAAGCTGACTACTCAATAAATAAAAGTTAGAGATGAGGCGTGTCTGATATTTCTTTGTTATAAGGTGCTCAAGCATCAGCTTGTTCATGGCTTGTTCCTTGAGGATTTGGTTGTATTTCTAGTAAGTTCAAAGTGCTCTAATACAATAAAGTTTAGTATATTGGACTAGCAATCTCGAGTCTATGGAAATTCCATTTTTATCTCCCGAATTTATCCCATTTTTGACACAGTTCTCATTCAGATGTTACCCTCAGATTGTTGGGAAAATGTGCTACTTTTTTTTCCTTTATGAATACTTGATCTTTGTTTGACAAAGTTATAGAACCTGAGCTTCTATCTTTTTCCTTGTGCCAATTAATTTGGTTGCAAAGTTTGTCTTGCTCATTGGGTTGAAAGATCAGTATGAGCTAATCTGTTAATCTCATTAAGCTCATTGGGTTGAAAGATCAGCAATGAGCTAATATGAACTTCAACTTGTTTTTTCCTGGTCAAATCAGCAGCCCTAATTGTTTACAGGATGGCAGAGTTGTTAGGACATGGAAGCATTCAAGTTGTGGTTATTGACCAGACCAAAAAAACTGGTTGCACCAAATTCCTCCACTCGTTTGAACAGGTGCAACCAATATGTTGTACTCATTAATTGCACTCATTTAGAAGGAAAGAAGGGGCCGTCCCACTAATTCTTGGGTCACACACAAATGCATGCTAGGTCCCACGATTCTTACTCTAGCTCCTTCATAAAATATCTCTTCAAATCAAGTGCTTAGCTGGTGTTCCGGTCACAGAATGCTGCCGATTGCGCTGCCAATGAAAATTCCACGCCTAGGATGCCAGTTGTTTGCACGCCCTAGCTGTTTTGAGTAATGTTAAACCTCGAGTTCTATAAGCCGTACTTTTTCCTGTGTCCAGGGTGGTACCACCCTGGGCATGGGAAAAAGCATGGGTCGTAGGGCACGGGGTTTGTCTATTTCCAGCTGTTTTGGCATCCTTGTTTGTGGCGAGTTCTAATCTGCAATTGCACTGCCCGCATGGCATGTTCGGTGCAGTGAATAATTTATTGTCCTTAGGGGGGAATACTAGAACACTTGTGAACCTATTTTTGACTAGTGTGAGCTCACTTTCGGCTCTGTGCTTACCAAGACGGCATTGGAATCTCCTTGTTTGTTTCTCCCTTTTCTTTCTATCTATCCCTATCTCGGTCTCTTTATCTTCCTTCCTGTGAGCAACCACTTGACAACAAGAAGTGAAAGAGCATTACACCTTTCTTTTTTGTTCATGTTGAATAGATGCAATTCAATAACAACCAACTCACCCTCCACGTGAAGAAGCTTTAATCCTTTCACAGATGTGGTACCCCATCCCAAATATAGCTGTGAGGCAAAATTTGGCCCGTCCAATCTATCAGTTACCTTCGCTTAATTAGGAGGTGGCTGCTTTGACGAACTGTGGTAAGCAACAGGAATGGACCCTATTGAGTGCATGTTGTGGCATGGCTACTCATATGAAATGCATTTGTGCGATTGGATAAGCAAGCATCACATTGAAGAAGCAGAAAAGGGGACATTTTTTGCTACCCCAATTATGCAATGCTTTTTTGTGTAGAGGAGAGGGAATCAGGTTCTAACTTGGCCACGCTATCTGGACCCACATGTAATTAACCCTAATTCTAATTTCAACATCTAAATGCGGATTCACCCTTTCGTGCGCTAGTTGGACCTCTCATGATTGGAGGAGGAGGTCCTATGGTCTAATCGCATTGGTGTATGGATTTATAAGTTTGGTGTGCAGACTCTGTGTAGCTTTATCATTTTCCATAAGAAACATTAAAATTTCTTAACATAACCAATGCAACTATAAATAAACTTATCTGTGGCGGCGATTTTGGGTTTAACTTATCAATAATAAGGATATGAATAGTCATTCCTATGAAAAAGAGTTCAGTTTGTATAAGACACGGCTCACGCACGTCTACATGAGCCGAGGCACTTTGAGCCATCGGATTAGGCTTCAAATCAAGAGGCGGGTGGATTTAGATGAACTACCCAACTCCAGCTCACGTGTATCTGTCCAGTATTACATGTCTGCATTAGAAAACTCAAAATGAACTGATTGTAGTTCGTTTTGTTTTTTTTATTGCGGACAGGTAATGTTGGACAGAGGGAGTAAGTTTTTTCATTTAAAACATCAGCAGTGAAAAAGCCCCAAATCTAATCAGAGAGCCTTCTTTTGATCTGAACCGTGGATCAGGTGGGCCAGAATCCAGATCCCGGCACCGACGAATTTACACAAACACCCCTGCAACTGCTGGAACTTGGAAGCTTCGACCGAGATGAAACTTCCACACGTACACGTCATCGATCCCCCGCAGAAGGACGAAAATACCCCTCAAAGAAAAGTCCGATGTTTACGCGGGTCCCACGCTGAACCCCGAATCAACGGGGCCCACGCGCGGAATCCGACTTTTGCGCTTTTCAAACTGCGACGAGGAAGTCGCCTCTGTTGCGCCAATCGCCTGCCACGTTGCAGTCAACTCCACCGCTACTCGCGTGGCCGTTGCGAGTCGCTGTGCAGCAACTGTCCGTCAACCTTTACCGCCGTGGAAAACGGCCTTTTTCAGTTCGTTTACCTCACGGGCTTCGGCGTGCACCATAGCGCATATTCAAACCCGCCTGCACGCTAGCACGCTGTGCGTTTTATTAATGTGCAGCATCGGATGAAAATCGCGCGGGTGACCCCATCCGATGCCCGCCCGTCCACTGGTTCAATACACGCCGTAAAATCTTGGTCTGATGGCTCGCAGTGCCTTGGCGCACGCCAACATGCATGAGCTAAGGCGCATGTCAACCAAGTAAAATAGAACACTACATTCATTAGTGAGTAAGTGGTGATGTACATGTGCCATAGTCCTCTACGGCAAACTAAATGCTCTCTAAAGAGTGGGCCCATGGTGGTCCCCACTAATATATAATATGCTTTTGCGTGTTTTATTACACTAAAGTACCAGTTGAAAAATGTGATGATAATCACATTATGCTAGAAAATATATTA
Organism: Houttuynia cordata; assembly: GCA_039654745.1. NCBI lineage: Eukaryota > Viridiplantae > Streptophyta > Magnoliopsida > Piperales > Saururaceae > Houttuynia > Houttuynia cordata. The sequence continues at coordinate 27,960,686 of CM077505.1, forward strand.
GTATTAGAACCATAATGCAAAAGATGGGACTGAGACAAGCAAGCAAGGGTTGCGAGTACGGTTGGTAGTGAGCATGTTTCGAGTGAGATGCCAAATTATTCCTTGCACAACACTCTAATTTCCCCACCACTAGAAACAACTTTGGCTCCACTTACTTGCTGCAGTCTGTGAGCCTTCTAAGTTCCCAATTGGAACAACACTACAAGACGCACTAATCAAGTTTACTAAGCAGGGTATTATCTCCAAATCACTAGCCTAATGCCTCAATCGCATACTAATATCTCTATACTAACAAGAAGATGAGCAAGATAGTGAATGGTTGCAAGTATGGGATAAGCAACAGCTAGAAATGGCATGGTAGACTTTTACCAGCATTAATGGGAGGATATGCTGAAGATATTCAACAGAGTAAGTTTCCTCTGGGGCACCTAGCTCATCTTTAGTTTATTTTTGTTATCTTCAAGGGTGGGGAAAGCAAAAGCTGTCCGCAGGTCTAAGCTTGGTTCACACTCCATGCATCAGACAGCCAGAGTAAAGGGAAAGGCAAACACTGGTTATTGCTCACATTTTTCTATAGTTTCTACTTCCAAATACCCAAGTGACCAAGCTAAAATCCAACCAAAAGTGAAGAGGAGGCCATGAAAGAAAGAAAAGAAGTGACTAAGCTAAACTGGTGCAAAAAGTGGTTGTCATAGTGTGGAGTTAGATAGCAAGCTACAAATGCATGAACAATATATTAACCAACCATGGAATCATGCTTTAGCTAGCTAAGTATACCATTAAGTTAATGAAAACAGCTCCCCACAGCTGGAAAAAGACTTAATTTCCAATTCCAGAGCAACTTCCTCAAAGATGACCATTTACATTGTGCAGAAAAGATCAAGGAAATCCCATAACAAGCAATATGTTGCTGAAGTATAGTACCAATAAGCAAAATTAAGTTGCTCAAGTAACATAATTGAGTTCAAATCACAGCCAAAAAATAAGAATAGAACAGAGTAGATGAAAGAATTATAGTCAGCTTAATCTCTTTTTTTCTAAGCTAAACAACAAGATAGGAACTAAAAATCTGCAAAATATGTAAACTCAACTTCTTACTCTCTGATCTTAAGAGGTGAGTTACCTCAAATCCGCAAATAAATTGTCTGAATAGCCACCAATTCAATACCAACAAAATGCAACTTGGATTGACTTCAATGTCTGAACTCTGAACAGCCAAAAAGAGAATCAGATATCTGAATCAACAAACTCCAAATCTGAAACAACAGAGAGCTCGATTTGACTAGCTTCGTCTTCTTCCACGGGAGCAGGAAGATTGAGATCGATCAAACTGTCGCCCATCTTGCTAGACGCAGCGCCGGCAGCAGCATGGACGGAAAGATGGGATCTTTTATGGCCGCCGAGCGCCTGGCCGGAGGCGAACACCTTGAAGCAGACTGGGCACTGGTGAATCTTCGGATGTTCCGCCTGCGAGTCAGCCTCCAGAGCTTTAGTGGTGGTGGCAGGGAGGCATCCCCTGTTCTTCTTGTGGCTAGCCCGGTGGCCGCCGAGGGCCTGGTACGACCGGAACACCTTCTTGCATGTGCCGCACTGGAACTTGGACCGCCCCAGTCTGATGGCAGACTTGAGCTTCTCCTCGTCCGCCTCCGGTTCCGTCTCCGACTCGTCCTCCGCCTCGAACCGGTGCCTCGCCGGACTCCGAGTCCAGACGTCCCTTGACAGCATCATCAGACAGTAAGCCACGTCCTCCTCCGGCGTGGTGTCAGAGACAGAGCTCGCAAGCTCCTCCGCCTCCACCTCCGCCGATCCGCGGCGGCGCTTGGATCCCCTCCCGGGCTGTGCCTCGGTCTCGCTCTCCCTGTCCTGGACGACCGAGCCAGCATCCACAGCAAAAGAGAACTCAGGATTCACCAACCTGATGCTCCTCTTGGGATTCTCCCTCAGCCCATATCCCAGCCCTTTACCATCTTCCTCCTCCCGCTCTGCTTCAGAAGCAGAGGAAGAAGACGATGAATACGATAAATGATCCTTCTTGGGGGGAGCACACGGCGGGAGCGTCGCCATGTGTGACCTCATGTGCCCGCCGAGGGCCCGCCCGTTGGCGAAGCTTCTGTCGCAGAGCTTGCAAGCGTGCTTATCCATTGAAGCAGCAGCAATAGTAGTAGCAGTTCTACTACTACTAAGTACTATGATTGCTGTTCCTTCTTTTTCAAGCCTTTAGTACTATAGCACCAGCTTCTGCTGCTGCTGCTGCTGCTGCCTGGCCTGCTACTTTTCTGGCTTTCTTTCAAGAAGAGGTTGAAGGGGAGGGAGTGGAAGACCAAAAGGAGTAGGTGACAAGCATTCCTCCTCTCCTCTCCTTGAGTACTTGAGCAAAGAAAATGAAAGAAAAAGAAGAAAAGAAGGGAGGGGGGCAGACCATAAAAGGGAAGTGATTAAGGGGAGATTAATGTGGGATTTGATTGATGTAATCAGGCACAAATGGCAAGTGCTTATGGGCATGCCATACATGGTGGGGCAGCATCCTGCCCGTCCATCTGTTTGGCCGAAGCTAGACGTAAAGTCACGTGGCGAGGTCAGCATGGATTAATTGCATGGAAAATTTCGTTTTAAGTAAGCGTGGATTTTGATTTATGTTTGGTAATTAGGAATAGGAAATAAATGAATGAGAGGGTCAACTGGAGGGGCCCACGATCTTGCATCTGAATGAGAAAAAAAAAACATGCTTTCGCGGATTTTGATGTTTGTAAATTGTGATTAGGAGGATGGTGTCTTAATTAGAGCATGCATGGCGAGATTAAGCAGGCCCTTTGGCCTTGCTTGGTTCGGGATCGATGCTATTCTTTGGCGACCATTCAATATGGGGAGAATCTGCAGTTACAATAAGTCAAATACTGTGTAGCTAATGTATTAGGTATAAACTCATAATCAAATTATTTGGAAAGTTTCTATGAGGCAGGCTCACACGCGTTTGAGTGAGCTGATGCACTTTGAGCCGTTGGATTTGGATGCGACCGCGCATGCCAAATCAGGGGTCGTGACATCTGAGATCAGATCGAATCTCATGCAGACATGTGTGAGCTGTGTGTCTCATAGGGACTCGTATAAACTTCCTCAACTACATATGCCGGCCGGTCCTCAACTTCCTTGAGGGTCAGATTACCCTATGGTTCTTTTGGCAATGTGGATTTAGACCATGTAATTTTAAGAATTACGTGATTTGTATAAATTATGCATTTGGCAACTCCTTTTTGGTTGGAATTTGATTCTTCTCTAAAATCTCACCTCAGAATGACGTGATTCTTATTATAACGTGGAAGAGGGTCGCCCAATTTGTAAAATCACACGAGATTATTTAAATGACATGATTCTAAAAATCACACCTCTAAATCTAAATTAATGTTGCCAAACACACCATTAATGTAATTGCCTTGTACTTACTAAAATTGAGATTTTCAAAACAAATTGTTTGTTTAGCCTCTCTAAAAACACGAGATTAAGCTTACATTACCCACAATGCGGTCTAAACGCCGTTTAAACGGGGGATCTAATTTATAGTTGGACCCAGTCCGTACTCTGGTAGCTTTCTAAGCAATGAAGCACACGTGTCAGCAAGTTGAGCCCACTGTCACTCGTGTGAGAAAGCCACCTACCCAATAACCGGGTGGAAATATTCATACTTTCCCAGATTTTGAATGGGTATCTCCAAGATTTTCCCAAATCGGACACGTATTCGAGAACGGGAGTTACCATTTACGTGGACCAGCATGTGTTGCGGTGGGCCAGGGGAGGTGCAAGACAGGCATGATGTATCTGGCTTTCCCAAAATGAATCGGAGATGGGCTTTGGACTTTCGGCCTCGTAATCAGGTGGGCCCGTCATCAGTGAACATCCTTTCTTCTTCATATTTTTTTATTAACCTTCTTCTTCTTCTTCATTTTTTTATTCTGTGTAGACTTCTTTATCCCAAGATTTCCATTTACATGCGCATAGCGCACATGACAGGTGCTTTCAGGCCGCACGATTGCATGATAGGGAACACGCACATTTGGCTGATCATGCACCGATACGATATCGATCCAACGACATGCGATGAAACATATCAAGATTCACATTTCTATACACGTACGGCATGCTATTCAGTATGCAGTATGCACCGTATCAAGATTATTGTTTCTATACATACAACGTATTTACCAAACACTTTTAGGCTGCGATATTGATTGCAGGACGTACAACCTTTAATAAGGGGCATGCAGATTTGGCTGATCCTGCCACAAGAGGGTATTAATGCACCGTATCAATATTCTTGTTTCTATGCACATACGGCCTATATACAAGACATTTTTAGGCCGCACAATATTGATTGCATGACATTTTCTAATACGGTACACGCAGATTTGGCTGATCCTGCCCCTACATGATATCGATCCAACAGCATGAGATGCACCGTATCAAGGTTCTCGTTTCTACACACACAACGTATATACCCGGCACTTAGGCATGAAATATATATATATAAGAAAAATATGCACACTTTTTCAATGGTTTAAGTATTGTATAATTTTGCACTAGGACTATTGTCTATACAACTAGTCCACCCAGTGGAAGATAGGGAGGGCAAGTAAGGGTATGTCTGGGTAAAGAAGTGGATTTTTCTAAAGCCGCTTTCCCTTTTGTTAAATATCTCATCACACTGCAAGAGAAGCTTTTTTCCTAAACATCCTCTAATAGGAGATTTTGCGGAAAAGCAACTCCTAAAGAAGTGCTTTGCATTGCCAAACGCACCCTAAGTTCTCGCAGCATTTGACCCATACTATGCTGTGTGCTCCCGGCTCTAGTAGAAAAAAATGAGCCTCCTGTTGCAAGGGGCCAAGTGGTATAGAAATCCGGTAGTAGCCGGTGGAGAGCTGATCATTCAGCCTATTTACCGGCTACAGCCGGTAGTCGGTGCCGCAGCCCCTGTAGATTGTAATGGCACTAACTGGACTCAATTGGGGCACCAAAATATATTCCGTTCTGGAAAGTGGAAAATGGTACGTAAATGCCTTTAAGTATATGTCCATGCTAGACGATATGACTTGGAATAAACCAAGGTAGAATTAGCCCCACAGTGTTCTGGGCCCCTCTCTTCAGACTCGTTTTCTTTTGTATCCCCTCCCTCTCTCCTTCACGCCAATAAAAAATGACTTTCTTTCGAACTACAACATTGTAAAGATTGGGGTGGGAATAGGAGTTGGCGAAGGGAGGAACATGGACTAAGAGTCAAGAACCAATTCAGGCGCTTGACGTTGGCCTTTGGTTCGTGTGTGTCACGTTAAGCAGTTCAGCACTCCTCCACTTACAGTATTTCCTCCTTCCACTTGCAGGTCATGATGCATCACTTATTTGCCACTTAGATGCCCCTAACCATGCAAAATCAGGCAATTACAACAGCTGCTACCTACAAAGATACTCTCAAGGTTACATAAAGTCCGTCCGTCTACATGTTGAGCTCAAATTTGCTGCGACCAACGGGGTTTCTGGTGAAGTTTCACCAGGCGTCGATCCACTGGATCAATGTTGCATTGCATTTCCTAGCTAATGTTTAAGTGTTTATGCACCATCTGCTAGCTAAGGTTCAAGTGGCTATACTAAAGGTGCATATGATCAGACGGGTAAGCATTCACCAAGAGACCATTGCCAAACACACTGTCTTTACTCCTACCCTCATATATAAGTGCCATATCTCATCCTGGAGCATAGAATAGTCCTAGTAGTAGTGGTGAATGAAAAGGAAAGGGGCAGCAGCACATGTTCAACCAAGGACATCGACGCGGCATCCGAAAGTCATGCAGATTAATGAAACGCGATTCACGGGGGATGTGTCCTTGGCCATGCAAGAAGGTGCCAGGAATCATGGCCAAGCTTCCTCCAACTGTTCTACCACTGCATGCATGTTCACATCATGACCCTCTAGTGAACGCGATACTCTGTCTACTAAACTCTTCCCTTCCCCACTGCCACGGTAATAACCTTCATGAGCCTTGGCTAGAAATTGACACTGAGCATTGTGCTAGTAGGCCTGGTACACACCCTAAATTTTGTGTCCACAGAACACTTCAAGGTTTGTTGTGGAGCTTAATATCAGGCAAGACTCAAGAGGTAATTAGTTTGATAGGAATATGGAACAAGTTATTGGAGCTTAAATAGATGCATGTGATCATGATCCGGGCCAAATTCTTTGCGTGAACCATCAAATTATTATTCTTTGGTGGAGAAACCACATATTGGGGCATGAGGTGTTTCAGCTGATTAGTGGATTATCCACTTTATCCACTCTTTAAGTAGATTTTTCCAAAATAATCCACGTGGATGGAGCTGATTTTTCACGCCCCAAACGACCCTTGAATCCATACTTCTGTTTTAGTGTGGGGAAGATGAGGCAACAATCATATTTTGCTCTTCTTCTACAATGAATCTTCTTGGCTTTCTGTCTCTTTGTTGGTCCTAAACTTGCCTCTCCTCTTCTCCGCACTTAGTCTCTCACTTATATGATGCGGGTGCGTTTGGATGCTGAAAAGAATTTGTGGCGAAAATCTTTTACAGCTAAAATTTATCACCTCAAAAAGAAAGCTGACTGCAATAAATGACTTTTAGTTGTGAAAGGTTCCCGTCGCAACTGATGTTTATCATTATATATTTTAAGTTTTTTACATCTTTTAGGGTGAAAGGTGAAAATTGTTGACAAATTCTCACTGACACAATTGTCAACTTTCACCTTCCAAATGCATTTCATGTCTTTCACGCCTAAAATACGTATTTTTCACCCTGAAAAACAGATTTTTTTCAACTTTCAAACGCACCCATAGTTTGTGTTAGTTCACGTTGCGTGATCAGCTCGTTGACCCTAAACTAATTCTCTTGATACGTCATAATCCCATCCACATTCCACTCATATTCCGGTCCACATTCTACACAAATGGTGACATTAGACCATAATGCAATGGACCCTTGGGAGAGGGAATGATTTGGATATGACGTGAACTATATAGCTTTCTATCAGAAAAAAAAAAGGAAAACACGTACTCTAAACGGATCTAGGATGTGTAACAACTTTGGCATCACCGTGCAAGGGGAGAAACACTTTAGACACTTGAATAGAGCATGTCGCCTGAGAGCCGGGCCAATGCTAACAGCATGGACATGCAACAATAGGCCGTCATATTGTCTGTCCCTCTCAGAAGGCTAATCTAAGGCTCTAGAGACCCAAACCTAACGCACTGAAAAAAAGTTAGTCACATATCTGGGCTGAATAGTACTTATTTCAAGTTTATAATCCATACTCGATCCACTTGGGGAACCAGGATCATACATATCACACTGCAGAATTTTCTAATAATGTACATACGCTGCTAATTAAACTTGCTTTAAATTACTGGTGAGCACTGAGCTGTTGCCACAAGGTTTGTTTCGCTTTTGTTTTCAACTCCTTTTGAGGCAAATGGTAGCCAAGCACGGGGACTGACTTTTTAGTTTAGTGACTTGGTCTTTTCAACGTGACAAAGCATTGGCAGCTCTGATCCCGAACTAAGCTTTCATTATGGCATTAAATAGTATCTTAAACTGCAACATCCATCGCTTCATGTACAGTGGCCACTGTTCTAATTGTCCAGTTTTCCTAATATGTTACCCCGTGTATTCCTCTGTTCTCCCTTACTCAGCTTACTTCGTCATGGACTCATGATCACTTACAAATCGCCTGGTTTCCGATCAATTTTGAGAGGAGAAGCTGTGGGAATATGATAGCACCGTTCGAGTCTTCAACTCAGGAAGAGAAATGCGGGCTATAGAGTACTCTGAGATCATCTGAGGAACATTTAGTGCATTGGAGTCTGGAGATAAGACTAAAGAAGTCAGTTGGATTTGTTGGGTAGTGTTAGCTTCAAAGGGAAGATTATTCAATTAAAGGGAGGAGAGGTGGTGGACGTGAGACAAGATATATAAGGAAAATGTTAGGCTATTAGGCTACTTTGCTTATCCTTGGCCTTGACGTCGGTGGCGACCTAGATCTACTTTTCTTCATGTCCTATTCCTTAGTCCAATCCCTCTCATCCTTTCTTTAAAATTTCGGCCAAATGCTTACAATAACACCGTATTTTACTTTAAAAACAGATTTTAGACAAATAACAAATTCAATCATCTATGTATATCTCCCTCCTTCCTTCCTGTTGTCCCTCATATTGTCATCCTCACATACACATAATTTTCATGTAGCCCCTGCATGCGACCCTTGAAAGCGATAGTGCATTGTCCAAGGGGGTTCGTAGTCCTTTGAAGATGTCCAAAGAGCCTCAGCCACCTGCGGGGAAGGGATTATTTATTCATCAACCGCCTTGCATGATCCAGAAATGCGTACCAAACTTTGGTTAAGTTTAAACTTCAAACTGAATGGCTTCTACCCTCTTGAACATGGGATGTTGAATTTTTTACACACACACAAGAAAAAAAAAATCAACAGCGCTGTAAGAAGTACACGCATCGTTCACATGTAATATTGTGGAAGAAGTATGATCCTCCAATTTGAGTAAAAAACATGAATATAGGGACTTTGGATTTTACTCGTATGGTGATTCAAGCAAGGAAGACATATCTCTTTATTTGGCAAATACCCTAACAAAAAAGACGTGCGCAGACAATGGAACATTTACGTATTAGGTGGTCCGGTTTAGCCAGCTTCAACAAATCTGACATATGCAAAATTGGCTATTTGGGCTTTGTCTTTGGCAACTAGACAAGTAGAGGAATCCAGGTCGCACTGGAGGAGGCCCACCGAGTTTTTTGGCCCAACCCATGAAAGACCTTGACTTGAGAGTTGGACTGAGCTTGACTTGGCTCTGTCAAATAAAGACTTGATTTGATCACTAGAACCTGTCAGGATACGAACTATGCGCCAAGTCTCTATAACTCTACAATTATCTACTTAAACTTCTTTCAAGGGGGAAACATGTTAACGTGAGAGCTACAATATAAAAAATCCCTACAAGTGTAGCGAGACTGCGTGCAGTTCGACTTGGACTTCAAAGCGTGTGGAAGAGAAGAAGAGACTCACCATGTTCTTCCCCTGTAGAATGGACTGCTTTACGTGATTGGATGCTGATCAGGCCAACGTATCTAACTTTAAAATGATTTAGGGGCCGTTTGGTGTGTGAAAAAGCCAAAATATTCTTAGGGTGCGTTTGGGAACAAGGATTTGGATTTTACCACAAGATATAAAAATGCTCGTATTTCTAAATTCCAAAAGATAAAGATTTATATTCCTAAATCCATTGTTTGGCAATGGATGAGATTTAAGTGTGGATTCATAAATATGTGTGGATTGTTGAATTTCTTATTTGGGAACTTAAATTGGCACATTTAGATTTAGATTTGGATTTCTATAATCAATAACCCAAAATACATGTTAAATAACTTGTAGACAATGTATATACAAGGTAGATGCTTTCTAGCCAAATTTTCACAAATAACATGGTCGTTCAAAGCCCAAGTTTTGCATCCTCTATTTGTGGCATAAATACAAACTCATCTCAATGGACCACAATTCCAAATAGTTTATCTTGATCACACTTATACTAAGTTGGTTACTTAAAAAAAAAAGGATATAGTCCATTGCATCTAGGCAGTAATCAACCCTCTTCAAAAAATTTCGAAAAAGAAAGGTCTTCTGAACTAACTCACGTATATCAAAACTATGTCAAAACTAATGAAACCACATAAATATCAAGGCCTGACAGTCCTCTTGCCCATGGCAATAATCTTAGGCTAGACCTGTGTGCTGTGTCAGAGACATCTGTTTCTTTAATGGATGAAAAGCCCGAAAATGCAACTGCAAATACACATGACACAGTTGGCACTGATAAAACAGCAGTGCACTTTCCCCCCCTGCAGACTGATAGGGATGATTGTAAACCCAACTTTGCTAGCACTTTTGTGGTGTCTGCTGGTCACAATGCATCATCTGATGAATGTCTCCGGGAAATAACTTCTTATGAGCATAACCTAGAGATGTCAGAATTGTCAAGTCTGGAGGGTAGTAGTTCATTTATTAATGCAGTGGATTCAACTATAGCTTTTTCTCCTGATACAGTTGTGGATCAAAATAAGCTGGAGGATGTTGCAACTCCAGATGCAGTCAAACATGAACCAGATGAATTTGTTATAGATCGACCTTTAGGAGGATCTACAGTTATGATGCATGTCACTCTTTATCTTGATTCTGATTCCAAATTTGTTGATTTTTTTTCTCAACCGGCTCTAGTTGGAGCATACCAAAGTGATGTGTATCAAGAGGAAAAAGACTATCTTCAGCACAGTGGTCCTTTTCAAGCCATAACATATACACCAGATGCAGTTCCTGAGCAAGAAACTGGAAAAGGAGTTAGTATTGGGTCTTCTCAAGAACATATTGTGGTGTCTGAGACAAATGAGGCATCTCCTGCATGTCTACAGACACTTCCGAAAGTTTTTCCATAGCAAGAATCTGGAGCACAAAGATTAGAGTCCATCAAAGAAGTTGAGCTGGAATCTTCACAAGAAACGGGAAAGATACTAAAGTATTCAGAAGAAATCTGCGAAGTTCCAAATGCAGTACCTTCCAACCAAATTTTAGAAGACCATTTTGATCCAATTTGTGATATTCGCTTTGAAGATAGTTTAGCTGAAGCTAGTTATTTCCTCCCTCAGCCTGTTACTGATTCAGAAGAAGGCTGCCAACAAAGCCAGAAAGCAGCCATTCTTGATGGTTCAAAAGTTCCACATCATGATGAAATTCCTGTATCATCAGTAGAAACTGATCAAATTTCTGGACCACATTTATCTGATGAGGGTCCTCATACAAATTTGGAAGGCGCAGGGGAAATAGATCAAATCTCTGAGCTACATATGTTTGACAAAGATCCTCATGAAAATGTGGAAGATGCCATTCCTCCATCAGTTCACTTGTATCAGGTGACAAAACAAACTGTGGATAATAGAGAGATTGCCAATTCCTCTCTTCTGAACTCAGAAACAAAACAAGCTTTGGAACAAACAGTTTTTGAACTATCGTCTAGTGGAAGTCTTCATGAACATGTGAATCTCATTATGTCTGCATCAATTGGCTTCCAGGAAGTGCCAGAACAAACCGTGGATGACTTGAAGGCCAAGTCTTCAGATTCTGAAATAGTGCAATCTTTGATGCAGATGACACCATGACAGTTGAGACAATTGGAATCATCTGATTTATTTCAAGGTCTGGAAAGCAACATGATCAATAAAACAGAGATAAATTGTTCACCCTCACCTGTGGAGTCTGAAGCTGAAGTTTGGTATAAACTTGCCAGGCTTATGCATCATATTCAGACCTATTGATAGTTTAAATTTGTAAAAAACATAAATTCAAATGTTCTTGCATTTTGGCCTTCTGTTAGATATGTAATATAAATATTTAATTTCATATGGCTTGATTTGTTTGGTTGATCTTCAAAATAGTGACCAAACTAAAACCAAAAGAGATGACTCCTAATATGAAGACGACAAGGAGATCATATATATCTGTTTATATTATAGTATGACCCTGTATGAAAAATCATGTCTCATAACCGTTCTGAATATTGACAGAAACCTATCACAAATGACAAAAAGGGCAAGATGATTGCCAGTTTGTTGATGCATTAGGTTTTATATGCTTTTCTGAATCAAATAGTTAAGAACAACCCATATCAATGGTAGGCATGGAATGTTTATGCAGTAGGTTGTCTATAAGTGCTTGACTAGTTTGTGCTCTGATTCATATCATGGCAATAAAGTATAAACAAACTACCACGAAAAAACAAAATATATATGAAACTCGTGTTTGAAAAAGTAGAAAAACTTATAAAAAGGAAAGATACACAGTGCTTGTCCGTACTAGTTACACAAATATATACAACCATTATTCTGTAAGTAAAGGTCAATTGTAGGTATATACTCATTTTCACAAAAGGAGAATTAGCAACCAATTTTATCTAACATGGTAATAGTATAAATGTTCAGCCAACAAGTAAATATTGCCTTTGCCAAATTCATCCTAAGTTGAAACAAGTAATATACTCCTCCCGTCCAAAATTATTATTAAGATAATATTTTTCAAAATGGACTAAAATTAAATCAAATTTGAAAAACCTTAGCTTAATAATAATTCTGAACAGAGGGAGTAATACTTCTTCCTGTGAACTTCGACCAAACAAAATCTTGGCCACTGAAACTACCATCCTCTTTTGTTGCTTTACCTTTTCTTCCATAATCCCAATCTTAAGAATGCTAGCTACCTAATTTCCAATCAGTTGACCAATGCTTATAAGCAAGACAATAAAAGATGACCAACTACCAAGAAAAAAAAGCCAAGCCAATCTCATTGCTTTAACTTCACTAATTGGATTAATTGTTGATAAAGTGAATACAATGTGCTGGCGATTTACTGAAAACTCTTCATATAACAAACAACAAAAAATAGATTGAAAGAAGAAACAATCACAAAACCCTCAATTATGAATAAAATATTGGCTAATAGATTACCAATGATTTGATACTGGAAACATGTAAAGATGTTACAAAAATTCATATCATAAAAAAGCTAATTTTCCAAGGATAATGAGTACCATGACTGACGACCTCGGTGAGGAGCTGGCAGAGGAGACGAGGAACACAACGTAGAGGGAGGAGCACGACGGAGCACATCGGAGGGACAACCGGATGAGGAAGGAGGTGAAGGGCGTTGGGGTTTGGGAGAGAGGGATCTTGCTCGACATGGGAGGAACATGGCGGAGGGATGAGCGTGGAGCTCGAGAATGGAGGCAGTCGCCGGAAAGAGGAGCATGTCGGAGAGACGATCAGAGGAGGAGGGAGGTAAAGGGTGGAAGGGTTCGGGGATGATCTGGTTCGACTCCCCCGAGCCCGAGCCCGAGAATTTTCAAATCGCGTCTCGTAGATGTCATTTAGAAATCTGCACCTCTTAGTTTTAAGGGTAAATTTACAAATTCATTGAGATTTTGGTGAAATCCAAATTCGCAATCACAGTATGGCATCCAATCAGTGGATTTGGATTTCTAGCCCCCAAATCCAAATCTCGAAATCTAAATCTTCGTTCCCAAACGCACCCTTAGTGAATTTTGGATGTCAACTGTACGATTTATGTTTTTTTCTATATCCAACGTAAAACACGATATGAGGCGTTTCAGCTGGATACGAAAAAAATAGCTACAGTGTAGCAAAATATCCACTGTGGATGTTTTGCTTTTAATCACACCCCAAACTGCCCCTTAGAAACCCAATTAGATCTCAATTGGAGCTTGGCCATATTATGGTAACATTGTGAAAACATCAGGTCTGGAAACTAAGTGCACTACTTTTAGCACTTCAGTGCAGGGGCCAAATTATTTTGTGAATTTTTGAGGTAGAGTAAACAAAGGTGATGATTAAGCCTCCTCATTGGATATAGATCGAGTCAGCTGCATTTGCACCATTAGTTAAAAGAAATAATAGAACAAAATTGCCAGACTAAAACTGAAAAAATGGGGGGAAGCCAGTGATCGAGCCAGGAGCTAGAGACATTGAGACAAGCCAATTTTAAACATCCACATGGAAAGAGTACGATGACAAAATCAAATTAATGATTTCCGTTAAAGCAAGTTAAGACACCTACTATTTGTACAAGTGGAACCCGCCCAAGTGACCTTCCCATTCTGATTAAGCTGAGCTTAATATAGAAATTACATTTTTAACCAATTGATTCAGGGAACCGTAGGACACGCTCAAAGCCAAGTATTCTGGAAACACCCTTGACCCATGCTACTAAATTACTATGTTTTGACTTCCATACAGGATCTAATTATGAACCAAACATCTCTAACTGAATACCTGAGTTTTTGGGCCAAGCATTTTACTTTGTCCTTGTCGATCGTACATCGAATCTGTCGGTCCGACTGATTCAACTGAAAATTGAATTGTACGTAGGAACTGATTTTGTACAGAGCATAACTTAGTAAATTTAAGCAGAATTAATTAGATTAGCAATGACTATATACACACAAAAAAAGTAGCTTAGCAATGACCATCAATCAGTCCACTCAATGAGTTGTACATTTGAACTGTGAGTTGTACCATCGAACTATATGAAGTATGAACTGGTTCTAGAATGAGCATCGATTTTAAGAAAACAAGGTTCGATAATTTAATTCTCTATAGAGAATTGACCTATAGGAAAATGACATTGTTTTTTAAAAAAACCACCTAGGAAGGAAAGCAACATTTTTACATCTAAGTCAGCTATACTTTTTTTTTGGGATAGAAGTGATTCCATTTTTTTTTCTTGCGAGTGATGTATAGTCTCTGAGCACCATTTTCAAACTTATTCAGGAAAGAAAAAAGATAGTAGTTATTTAAAAAATGTCCAAGTGATCCATCCAGGACTCAAAAATAGTCCCTTAAGGAACCAAAAGAATAATGAATACATGAATTTGAACTAAAGATTGAGTAAAGAAGAAGAAAAATTCAAGAAGCTGAGCTTCTTGTATATGTGTTGAAAGTTTACATAATAATACACATGAAATCTGCTAATTAATTTGCTGCATCCCTTATGGGACCCTACTCTCATTTGCTGTTGAAAGTAGCAATCCCCACTTGCAACCAAGGAGAAGAACCTCCAGCATTCATGTCCTTGAGGTCATTTAACTTCGCCAACTTGATCTTACTATCTGCCTCACTATCAAGATGTGCCAGGGGAGTAGACATGTTGATCATGTTCTCGTGGTTACTCATATTATTGTTACTTGTCGGGTGTGTCCCCATCCATGGTTGCAAATAGAGTGCAGCTGAGACATCAAGTCTTAATGGTGCCTCATTCTCTTGCCGGACCATCGGAAGATCGTCGACCGGCGCCGGCAAGTTGAGGTCGAGCAGCTCGGACTTGCTGATCAACTTGGGCATGGGCTGGAGCTGGTGGCTGTGAAGCCTAGCAATGGAAGGCTCCGGGGTATTGGACGTGGCCCAGTGGCACCTCTTGTGCCCACCCAAGGCTTGGCCTGACGCAAACACTCTATGGCATATGGAACACTCGTGCACTTTGGACTTCCTCTTAGTGGGAGCAAATGCTGGATGCTCAAATTGCACCCCTAACGTGGCAATTTTGGAGGCTGCAAGGAAGTCGTCATGAGTGATCTCCTCCCCCTCCGCCTGGCTTTCGTCGGGGTGGTGGTGGTCTTCTTGTCGCGCGGCGAAGCAGCCCTTGACCTTCTTGTGGCTTGCCCGGTGACCGCCTAGCGCCTGGTGGGAGCTGAACACCTTCTTGCACGCCTTGCACTCGAACATCCCCCGCGGAACCCCCTTGGAGGCGGCAGCGGCTGAGGCCTTGAGTTCTATTGCCCCGGAGCCATAGCGCTGCCGGTCTTCCTCTTTGCTAGCCGAGGCGCAGGACTCCTCGGTCTCGGCCACCAGAGGGTCGACGCGGGCGCTGGAGAGCATGACCAGCCAGTTGGCCAGGTCCTCCTCCTCGTTCGACGGACAGTTGGAGGAGCTGCCCAGCTGGAGAAACCTCCTCGACCGCTTCCCCTTCGACCACCCCCCACCGCAGTCCCTCTTCCCTTGCCCGCTATCCTCCTCATCATTAGCCTCACCACCGCCTTCCTCCGACCCCGCCGGCGACGACATAAGCGATTCGGCATCATCATCCCCACACTTCCCATGCTCGAGGAACGGCTTCCACGACGAGAACTCCTTGCCGCAGTTCTCACAAACCCGACAACTCCGAAGTCGATTCGGATTAGTCCGAAGCGCGTACATTCTCTTATTCGAGGCCGGCGGCGAGGAGCACCCTCCAAGCTTCTCCTCCCAATCACTCCCCGGGTCCTCGTCGTCTGCATGGCCGGCCTCGTCCCCTATGCCATGTGCCCTCATGTGGCCCCCTAGTGCCCTGTCACACCCAAACCCCTTCTTGCAGATCCTGCAGAAGCGCTTGAACCCCTGCTGCTGATCCATTGACACAGGCATTTATGTTTTAGTTACCATTCAAATTATGATAAGAATGTAAGATTAGAGGTGTTGATCAATTGAACGTAGAAGAGAAGAAGATGAAGAAGAGGAGGAAGAGAAAGAGGTGGTGCTTGACTTCTTGTAGTGGAGAGAAGGTACGTACGGTGCAAGAGGGAGGTGTTAGTTTGAGTCTATCTCTCCAATGGAGTGGTGTAGAGTGACCTGGTTTGTAGTTGAGGTGTAGATTGGTTGGAAGATGAAGGACAAGTGGAGGGAGGAGACTTTTTCCGCAGGAGGTGGCGGCCGCCGGTCAACGGTAGTGTTTTCCGGCGAGAGGGATGATGCATGGGCTCCAACTGCCGACCTATTCATGTCCCTTCAATTCCAAGCCAAGAAAACTAAAACTAACCTTCACTCCCTTCCCCTCCTCTCTTGTCGGTTGGTCCACGCTTCTTTTACCTCTTTCATCACCGTCCCCATCTCTTTCTTATTTCCCCACCATGCACTTCCCCTTTACTAATCTTGGCCTCTTTGTCTATCATTTTACTTTTTTGTTGCATGATACTAGCTCAATTAAGGCTAAGATTTTAGTGAAAGAAAACGCACACTTGTACGTCAAGTATTTCATTAACTTATCTGCCAGCACATTGCAAAGTGTTTCCCGTATATCCTCCCCTGAACGGGAGCCGTCGATCACGAAGATTGATTGAGAACACAAGGTATGTGTGCTCGAGCAAAAAGTTATTTTATGCTTAGTGTGTGCGCGCGCTGTAGATTTTAGTGGTCTATGGCTCATGTGAAATGGAGGATATCCGGGAGGATAACTCTGGGAGGATAAAAAATTCTTCTGAAAGATAATGGGGACTCTAAAGGGTTTCTTTTAAACTTAATCTAACTAGCTTAGTGTTGTTATGATCCTCCTGCACCATGAGGATCATAAATATTCATGAAGAATCCGTCGACCATCAGGATGGATGTGCACATGTTAAAGCTAGTAATGCTAGCATGCGGGCCATCAATCATATAGATCAACGGCTCTTATGTGATGGAGGATATATTGGCAGATTACCAAGTAGGAGGACCAAAAATGCTTCCATGGTTGAATGGAAGTAAATCTATAATTACTCTTTATTAAAAATTTACTTACACTCAGAATAGTTGTTTGATTATGTGGATGGGAGAGGAGGTGTGTATGAGCAACAAGTCATGTGGGGGGTGATGGGTGCATGCCATCGGCCACATTGATTAGGGAGAGGTGGCCTGCTAAGGACGTTTTCAGCTGTTTAATTGCCTTTTAAACATTGGATGATTCTGCCCTTTTGACGGGGCCCAGTTCAACTGTCCTTTGATTGGTCTGCAAAACGGTTGGCATAATTAGTCACTCATATTGGTTTTAATTGATACTCCTACAAGAGTTCTCTCTACATAATTTGATCACAAATCAGTTGATCATAAGAAATAAAACCTTGAGTTAGCTATAGATGTTCAGCAACTCTAATTATGTGTGACGATCTCACATTATTATTATTATTTGGTTTGCTTATGTTAAAAGAGACTCGCTAGATCAACCTGTTCATACCAATCTGGCAATGCAATCTTGGCTTTTTACTGTATTGAATGGTAAAAAGTGAAAATCACAGCTAAGAGACTCTGCCTGGGGAAGAATTATTGATTTTTATCATATATGGTAGACAGCACAGCCAAGGGACTTTGTCTGGGGGAAGGAAAAAAAGGTTCGCAATCCAAATAGATTGAACCCAATGTAGCATCTAATTTTATCACGATGGAGGTATTATACAGAACGGAGGGAGTATAAAAATTGGAGTTTTGCATGACAACCTTATCAAAAAGTGGTATATATCAAAATATCCAAAATACCCGTTATTGACCTGGAATGTGTAGTTAACATATATGTTATGAGTAGTACTATGCTACTCCATTTCAATTTGGTCTTGAGAACAAGTCATTGGGCCTGGGCCTCAATATAATACTAATAGTGCTTGGCGTGTGTATTGTAGCATGAAAGTGCACGATAGACATCTGTTTTATATGCAAGTCATCTTTAATTTGTGCTCCGTATTTTTCTATTTAATTTATTTTCACACACTCAGTGTTATGGATTCTATTATTTGTTAGATCAGTTGCTAAAGATCTTAAAACACGAGCTAGATGTTGCATAAATTGTTAGAAGTGGGTGTTAAAGAAGGAGTTAGAACCCATATTAAAACCCACTTACTATTGATATGAATGAGTGAATTGGGTGAAGGATTAATAGTCTTACATCCACACCAATGAGGTGTTGTGAATGGTATATAAAGTCTAAGGTTGGCCTTAGAAGTTAGGCCCAATGGCCACCCCACTTTTACGGGGGAGAGAGATGTTGGACTCATGCACTTAGATGGGCTAACCCACACACACGCACCGCCGTCTGGTCGGCTCAGTTTTTACGCGCGGTCGGGTCAGGTTATTTTGGGACAAATTCAATTAGTTTGGTTTTCTAATTTATTTTGGTTCAACCAAAATGGGTCCAGTTTATTTTCTTATGACCGTTAACGGACGGACGCGTCCGTTTAACGGGAAAGGGTTTCAACCGGCTTTAACGGGAAACGGTGTGTTTTCAACGGGTTTTAATGGAATTTTTATAAAGCTTGAGAAAAACGGGTTTTTTGGAGAGTTTTTACTGCACTTCATCTTCATCTTCCTCCTCTCTTCTGTGAAAGCATTACACATCTGTGGTTCACTGCGCGTGCTGTTTAGAGTGCTCCTACAGTACGTGGTTGATCGTCTTATCCTGGGAGGCAAATGCCCACGAGTCCTAAGTACCGTAGGGAGTGCGCATTCTGTCTTAAGGATAAAGTGCTTCGCTTGATTCGATCATAACCTTCTTCTAATGGATTTATTATCATCTTTGCAAAGGTACACAGATCTATCATAGTATCAGTAAGTAAAATTTTAATAACATAAATATGATCCTTCCACCATATCTTCTTCATTGTCTGTGAATCATTGATGTACTCCGCAGGTTTAGTGCCATATTGTCGGCTAGGATTTCCACTAGAATGATACAATACTCCCCCGTGCCAGTTCGGTATTTGATTCAGGATGTTCATTTTGTATGAATGTTCTTCTTAAAATTTAGAAAGCAGCTTAAAGTTTAAACTGATGGCAACAGACAATGCCTGCAGTACATAAAAATGCTCATACATGTATGATTCATGACTTATACGACTTCACAGGCCATAACCACCAGATTTCATTTGAAGAGACGCTTTTGCTAAATCGTCAAAAAGTTCAAGCTAGCTTCTTAATCGATGGTCATCAATACCACTTTAGTAATGATGCTCATTAAAAATTGTTTGCTAGTTTATCTACTTTCTCCTCCTAGATCCAAGACTTCCTAATACAAGTACTTATGGTAGCTATAATGAGCAAACTCATGCTGCACAGCTCTTCAACGCCATTGTCATTTCATAATTATGGACTTTTAAAACATAATGAATTGAGAAGTCAGTGCTGAATTTTTTCCTAATTTAAGATTAGTGGCAGATATTTGAAGTCTGAGAAGTCAAAATGTTCTTAGAAACACTTACTGTTAGTATGTTGCTGTCTTGCTGACTAATTTCATATTTACATTGCAGTCCTTCGTATTAGACAAGTACGGATACAGTATATATTACACAGGAAAAGCAAAGGAAAAAGTTATCCATCCCGTTATATACAACGAGAGATTCTAACTTAAAAGAGGTTTTTCTTGATCATCAATTGCATGCTTCTTGTCGTCATGAGCAGAGTAGCCTTCTTTCTTCTTTGCCCATAACACAAAATATAAGCCTGTGAACATGAGAACCATCCCTGCGATGCTGCCATAAAGATGTGACAATGATCAGCAGTGGATCTTGTCAGCCGAACATCAAGAAGCACACCATGACAGTGTATTGAAGCAGCATTAGAAGGTAAAAATTACGCATTATTTTAGCTTAATATGGTAATCATACTGAATGTGAACTGTGGAGACTGGAGAATAACAGATTGAGCTAACAAGGCCAAATGCTTAAGAGGGCGTTAAGACTCTTACAGACATAACAGTTTACCTTAAAAGGGTCAAGGACTCCCCAAGAGTTACGACAGAGAGCACGGCTGCACATACGGTTGATATGGGGCTGAACAGTGACACCAGGAGGGGTCCCCTCTGTTTCATTGCCCATGCTTGGAAGGCTACGCACAAACCATTTACAGCACCTCCCTGTAAACACAACAATAGATGTATAAGAGTCAGTAAGAGTCCCATTAAGTACACAGTGAAGATACAAGTCCCCTAACAGGTGGGGAAACATCTACTAACCACCAATGCATAAGAAATAAGCGCCGCAACAGTCAAGACTTGTGGGCATTCCAATTTCCCTTCAAGAATGAACAGCATGAGCCCAGTGAGAATGGAACCGATCAAAGAGGTTATGGCACAGACAGTCATAGGCGCCGGAAGTTCACGCATCGCATGCGCCTGTCCAGAGGAACAATTCTTTAAATTCTGCTAAAAGCATAGCTATACAACAACTATTTGTTGATTA
Organism: Houttuynia cordata; assembly: GCA_039654745.1. Classification (NCBI taxonomy): domain Eukaryota; kingdom Viridiplantae; phylum Streptophyta; class Magnoliopsida; order Piperales; family Saururaceae; genus Houttuynia; species Houttuynia cordata. The sequence goes on from CM077505.1 coordinate 27,981,277, forward strand.
TATACCTGCAAGACCAGTGTAAAGGAAAGCATAAGCACTGCAATAAGGAGATACATGTCACCCATCAATCTGTTCTTTCCAGTGATATCCTCAGTTGGGTTGGAGGTCAGGACTTGGGAGGTTGGATCGCCCCGGGAGAAGCTTATAGCAAAGGCACCGCCCAGGCAAATCAGTGTTCCCAGAATTTTTACTCCTGTGTATTTGCATTTCAGGTCTACTTTCTCCAATCTGTTGCACATGTTGTACAATTAGCTGTGTCAATGTGTTACCAAAATTCAATTTGTTGTCCAAGAGTTATATCAACTTTGACTAATATAAATTACATCGGCATACAACTGAATCTGTGAGAGAAATAGATTACCTGAGGCACCAAGCAATGAGGAAGATGATTCCGGGAGCAAGGTTCGGCATGGCAGAAGCAATTGCTGGAGAGGTGTTTCTTATTCCCAGCAACATAAAGACTTGGAACATGGACACCCTAATAAAAACCCAGATGCATAAGTTAGTAATATAATGGAACATGCAGCAAAATTAAATTGGTACTAATTTGTAGTTTTGTCACTACAGTCCTAATTGTGACCAACTAGAAATGCAAAATGTACTTGAAGGCAAAAAAATTCAGAATTGAGGTACAAAACTTTCGTCCCTTGTTTCCAACTAGCATAATTAAAAACCAGGATAGCAAATAATTCTTCTGAGACAAAAAGAAGTGCACAAGCAAAAATCATATGAACAATGTATCTTTAGAGAATTTCACGTACCCGCCAACGGCAATTACAACTAATTGCACCATTAGAGAAAGACTAAGCGCCCTGGGCCATTTGCTCCTGCGACAACAGATATACAAAAGCATAAGTAATGTTACCTTTGTTTTTTCCTAATACAACATCAAAATCATATTTACATTGAAAGAATATTACTTCCACTTTGTATTTAAAAACCCTTCTAAGAAATGCTATGCCAACTTGTGCTTAATTAACAGAAAAAATTCCTTACTTTTCAAAAATAACAGCAAATGGTGATAAGATGATGGACGTAGCCAAGCTTCCAAACATAATGACAAACAGAGGACTGAGCCCAATGGCGAGAAGGCGGGCAAGGAAAACTCCATAGAAACCATACACCACTTGCACGCTTACCAGACCCAGCACCAGCAAGAACTCCTCCACATGCCCTGCCCCTGCCAAACTAGTCATCTCCCTTCTGGCCCGGCGCAGACAGAGGAAGATGGGCAAGGTTGGTGTATCAAAACGTGCCTTCCCAAGCCTTCTCTCCCTCAGCTACCGTTCATGGCTTCTCTCCTACCATTCTTCTTGGCCCCTGGGCTTGTGGGAGGGACTAAAATGGGATCCTGGAAATAACAGTCTGATTTGATTCCCTTGTAACTCTTATTTGGCCTGTGCTTTTGGTTTGGCCCGGTTTAAAAGGCTGTGGTTGGGTGAAAAACAGGACAGTTCTCGTATCTCCTTTTACCATCTCCACCAACTACCATCCTAAGCCAACAATGGACGGTATAGCCAAGCTTCGTCATCCAGCATTTTAGCAACTTTGAGGGCGAATTTGGAGGGGGATGATTTGGATTGAATATTGGCTAAGCGTGCAAAAAACAAAGGTTATGGCTTGCTCATGCGTGCCTTGAAGGGGAAGGAGGCGTCCATTCTACTTCAAGAATCCCGCAAGCTTTGTTTTTGCCGTTAACTGTTAATGCATTAATCGATATTAGCGTCGTGGGACACCTGGTAAGATACTTGGCGGCATTGTGGTACTTGTTGGTTAACATCTGTCTATTACACTGGAAGGGAGGGCATAGTATCTCTTTTTTTTTTTGGCAAGGGAGAAGCATGTATATATAGTATCTGATGAATGTGGTACTTGTTGGTTTACATGTCGCAAAAACCTGATGAATGTGTATTTGATACTGAATAGGCAGGTTTTATATACATGCATAATCTCATAGCTGAGATCCTTTTTTACTAGCTTCCACTAGGTGGTCTATGATCATTGTTAGACTCGTTGCTATTTCCCTGTAAATGTATCTCTAACCTATGCATGATTTACTGCATTTTTTCTGTGGAATACAATGAACAAAAAGTTGTGTTTGGTGATTTTGTCGATTGAGTACTATATTTGTCTCAGCTCGAATGAACTGTAGGAAAGAGCTTATGCAAGGTCTCGTCCTGTCTGCACGTATTGACATGGCAATCTGAGCCATGCGTTCAGTGCTGTACCCCACCGTTGGCATAATGTCGCTGCATGCATGCCCGAGCTCATGGTTCTTCCTCAACGTACGCCCACCCGTGCCTGTCTTTGACTTCAGTAAAGGCTCTTCGTCATGGACTATGGGGCCTATCTTTTCATCTCACGTCAACACCATAAATGAAATTAACTGAGGTGCAGGTTTTTCCCCTCTTTCATATACGATCTATCCCCTTCTTCTTCCTCTGCAAATTGGAGGAATTTCGCTAGCCGACATTGGCAAACAAGGGCCCATATCATGAACTGTTCTCAAGATTTTCATCTGAAGTAGCTAGGCATTTATTACTCATTGCAACAATGGTTGACAATCAGAGGCTGATTTAGGCCATCATGACTCTTTGAACTAATGTTCGTCGAGTCCAATTTCACAGAAATATGAGATTTTAGGCTTCAAGTCTATTCATTATTGAATGATTTTTTCCTAAAATGGTGGCAAAAAACATTCTAGGAGATTTTCAGAGGGAGCTCCATCGAATTTCCATCTACTATTCCATTTTGGAACTCCATCCACCATCAGTAACCAAAATATATATCCACTGATAACAAATTGTTACTAGTCAGCATGGTTAGGAACTACATGCATAACGTCACTGATCATCTGCTACAACGTACTTACGAGTGTGACATGCATGGTCCCAAAGTGAACTAGTCACTAGTCAGCATGGTTTGGAACTAGCGGGCTCAGAGGAAGCATAGAACACTGCTTACGAAAGAGAGGGAACACGTTGTGTATGAAATTAACCTGGTGATAATTATAAGGAAGGCCAACGAATTCATCCAACAAATTCTTGACGTGTCAGGTTTTGATTGGAGGTACAAAGTGGAATTCCCATGGGACACTTTTTCTAAAGCAAAACACAGCGCATCATGTTTGGGGGGTTTTGATCGCTAATTTTGTTCTGTCACATTGTTCTACAGATTTGTTGCCGAAAATATCCAGCCATGACGGTGGAAGTATTGTGAACTTATATGATACTCCCTCTGTCTATAATTACTCCCTCGGTTTCAAAATACTATATATATTTTAAAATATTATTATTCTAAAATATTGTGTACATTTTGCCAAATCACGTGACTTCCTCTTTCTAAAATTGGAAGAGATTTAGAAAGATTTATTAGAACTTTATTCATAAACAATCATACGAGTTGGATGGGATATAAGGGAGAAAAAGACATGCGGATTTCGTGGTTCAATAAAAATAACAATTTTCTTAAATGTACACAGTATTTTGAAACCGAGGGAGACTTAATTATTTACATAAGAATTTTCTAAATTAATTAATTTTAGTTCATTTTAAAAAACTTTATTTTAATAATAATTATGGACAGAGCGAGTATATATCTCCACATGTGGAGTATATATATATATGTTTCTTTTCCACATGGATAACAAACGGGGTATGGATTTTCCTACCCTGTCCCCGTATATAGCTGCTTCTGAGTTAAAGGGGCAAGTCCAAACTGGATTTTCCTACCCTGTCCCCGTATATAGCTGCTTCTAAGTTAAAGGGGCAAGTCCAAACTGGACATTTGAGAGGGTGGAGGTTTGGCATTAGGGTACGTCATAGGGTAGAGGGTAGGAGTGCAAGCGGGTCGGGCTATTGCGGGCCAGAGGTAGGCCCTAGCCCTAACAAGTAGTCCTTCGGCCTTAGCTCTAAGCTAATTCCATAAATCCAGCCCGCCCCTGGCCCTAATCGTGGTAGGGTCGGGTTGCGGGTTTTCAAGCTTTTGATTTGGCATCACTATTTTTTAATTTTTTTCATAAATCTACTTGAACATCACTATGTATTTTTCATAAATACAAAATACTGCCAAGAAAAAATAGTTTAGACTTTCGTCCAATCAAGCCCCTCAGAAATATTCAGTTGTCAGTTCTAAATGTTACTATACTTTCAATAACATAGCTTTTAAACTGTAACAAAAAACATAGAAGAGTAGATGTATCAGTAGAGGGTTAGGGTTTCCAAAAGGGGAGGATAAGTTGTAAAATATGTCCCTCCCATATGATGGTTAGATAAATCTAACGAAAATTTTGCAGGGTAAATTAAAAAATGACTATTGTCATGTGGGACTCGGGTTGGGCGGGAAAAATGACTATTTCATTACTACTCTCTTTATCTATGCTTGCCCCGCCTCTTTGGTGCCGGTGGAGTCCTCACCGCCAAGCTTTAGGCTCTGTTTGGTAACTACTTTTAGAAGTAGGAAAATAGGATTTTCAAAATGAAGTGAAAAGTGGTGAAATAAAGTGTTTGGTTGGAAAAAAGTTGATTTTGGGAAGAATTTAGGTCATGATGGCATTTTGTGTAATTTCTAAAAATTGATAGGGGCAGTTTTTTTTAAAAATGCGATTTCATAAAAAATTGCATTTTTTAAAAAGTATCCCTATTATTTTGTAAAAATTACACTAAATACCATCAAAAGAAGCTATGCTAAATTCTTTTGAATCCAGCTTCTTTTGAGCCCACCAAACAGGGCCTTACTCAGCACAGCAGATCAAAATTCCGACTGGACCACAAACATTTGTAGGCCACCAAGTATGGACCATTCCAATTCCCAAGTGACAAGTCGACAGTTTAGCTCCAATTCGGCAAAGGGTCTGGACAATTTGGTTTAGAAAAATTCGGAGGCGATTAAGCTGTAATTTGGCATTGTTAATTTCAAAACCTTACTAAGAAGAAGCATTGTTATCATTATCATTATAAAAAAGAAGCATTGTTATTATAAAGGAATTCCGTATCGAATATCGGTCAAATATCGGTCAACTAAAGAGACAAAATATCGGAGATATTGTGGAAAAAAATATCGGTGGTCAAAAACTAGTTTTTACCATATATTTTCACAATCCAACTTCTAAAATGAGTTATACTAATTTAGACAAAGCATAGATTTCAAAATATTTATAAAAACGTATATTAGGATGGAAAACAAACGGGAAAGTTGTTTTGTTTTTCTTTTATTTTTAAAATTCTTTTTCCCAATTTATTTTTTAAAAATAATTTTTTTTTAAATGACGATATATCGGTCTGAAACGGCGATACAACATTCCATGGTATTACTTATTACTTCCATAGATATGCACATCCGAACTACTCAGGTGGGTAACTAGGTCTACTTCTTGATTAGCTATTTTTAATAGTTGAGATAAGAAGATAGAATTAGAACCATTTTTAGTGCTTTTATAGGTGGATTCATTACTACTAATTAGCAGCACTTGAAGCCGTGGCAATTGATTTTGAAGGCAAGAGAAATGAAAAAAAACAAAAAAAGTAATGTGGCCACGTGACAAATGAAGAATAGACCAAAAGGAGAAAGGGCCCGAGTCGCTGACGTGACAAATGAAGAATAGACCAAAAGGAGAAAGGGCCCGAGACTCAGCGACTCGGGCGGGAGACGAGGCTTGGCGCGCCGCGAGGGGGTTTTCCCGCCAATTCCGACATCCTCTCCGGCCAAAAACCCAATCATCTCCACTGGTTCTTTCTCGTCCCCATTCCCATTCGCGTTTCTCTTCTTCTCCAATCTCCTTCATTGAACCCCCTGGGCGGGAAGAGCTCGCAAATTGGATTGTAGTAATGGAGAGTCCTAGGTCAGGGGACGATCCTGGTGGGAGTCGCCAAGCCCTTCGCTCCAACGCCGGGATTGTCTCCATGATCCGGCTTGAGAACTTCATGTGCCACAGCAGCCTGAGGATTGAGCTCGGCGACCACGTCAATTTCATTACCGGACAGAACGGAAGTGAGTTCTGATTTCTCAGTGACACTTCTGCTAATTAGTTCTGTGTGTTCTATAATGGAAATGAATTTTTTTAGATGATTGGTTGATTTGAATTTCAATTTTCAGGTGGTAAAAGTGCGATCTTGACGGCATTATGCGTTGCTTTTGGTTGTCGGGCCAAAGGCACCCAGAGGGCTTCCACTTTGAAGGAATTTATTAAAACCGGTTGCAGGTGCAGTCTCTTCTATAAAGCTCTGATTTTCATTGGAATTTCAGTTGTTTATCCTAGTTAGCATTTTATTTTTATTTTTTTAGCAGTAGCAACTTAACTTACTCTAGTTTTCAATTCTTTGCAGAATTTCCCTTTTTGTAGTGCTCTCTGATGTTTAAAATGGTTTCTAACATCATTTCAATGTAAGAGACTTGGTTCATCTAATAGAGTGCTTATAATTTTGTACATGTATTAGTTATGCTGTTGTACAAGTCGATCTTAAAAATCAAGGTGAAGATGGTTTCAAGCCTGAAGTTTACGGTGGCCTAATAACCATAGAACGAAGGATAACGGAGTCGAGTAGCACCACCACTTTAAAGGACATCAGAGGTAATCAATTTTATATTCAGTCTTTGTGCACCACAACACTTTTTCTGTTGGGTTTATATGATAAGTTATATGTGTGGATCGTTTGGGATCAAATATGCAGCTTTCTCGTACTTGGTGCTCCAAAAAAAATACTACCTTGATCCTTTGATATAATTTTCCTGTTCTCATTGTCGTTGACACAATGTTTTAATAGTTTCAATGTGACTTTCTTCAGGGAAAAAGATAGCAAGCGGAAAAGATGGAAAAGAAAAACTTCGGGAGCTTGTGGAACATTTCAATGTCAGTCTGTTTCTTGCCTTGTTGCCCCAATTACCTAGAGTAAAACCATATCTGTATCTAAAGACCGTTTTTGCATGCAATTGCACCTGTCATGTTAACTTCTGCCTGACTGTTTTTTGGTGGATTGTCAGTACGATTTTCTTCTAATATATATATGCTTTCTCACATACCTATTAGGACGATCTTATGGCATATTGGCTGCTAGGAACCTGACATGACCATTGCTACTGTTTCTACATTTACTGAACTATCTTTTTTAGGCCATTTTGATATTTGTTGCTCTGTCTTCATAGTTTTGTTTCCCGACACTTCAGATTGATGTTGAAAATCCCTGTGTCATTATGAGTCAAGACAAAAGCAGAGAATTTTTACACTCAGGCAATGACAAAGATAAATTCAAGGTGAAAACAAATTGGTTAGGACTTTACTATCTATGTTTTGGAGTCAGCTTGCAAGATTGAAGATTTTACTGTTCCTGTACTCTATTCTTGTAACAGGTAACATAATTTTCTTTGGATTTCTTACTTAATGCAGTTCTTTTTCAAAGCTACTCTTCTTCAACAAGTAAATGATCTGCTACAAAATATTAGAATCCAGCTGGATGCTGCAAATGCGGCAGTTGAAGAACTAGAATCTTTGATAAAACCAATAATGGCAGAACTGAGGGAACTGCAAGTGAAAATAAAAAACATGGAGCACGTAGAAGAAATGTTACAACAGGTGCAGCAGTTGAGAAAGAAATTAGCTTGGTCTTTGGTATATGATGTTGATCGGCAAATTGAGGAACAGAGTGCTAAACTTACAAAGCTGAAGGATCGAATTCCTACCTGCCAAGCAAAAATTGATCGTCAAATAGTGAGTGAGCTTGGCTTTATATCTATGGATTGTAGGACTTGATTAGGACATGAAGTCTGTAAAGTATCCAGAATGGCTGTAAGAATTGACGAGAACGGTAAGTCTATGGAGTGGTTTGATGCCAGGGGTTGTAGTCCGAGTGATTGATGTATTATAAAAGAGGAGAATCTGTATGTTTATATGAGGTGGCCTGCTTATCTGAATAGGAAAAGGCCAGTTTATATTAGACTTGGGGTATTCAATTAAAATTGCACCTTCAAGGCATCCGGCATAAAAACTTGCCACTATGTTTCTTTGTATGGATTGTGTACCATTTTGATTCCGTCAAACGCGGTATATAATCCATGCCGCCGACCCCAGATAGCTGGGATACGGCGTATGATGATGATGATGAAATATACCCTACCTTTGTTCCTTTTGTAATAGAATTTCCTTCTTGTTCTGTGGTACATGTATATCTAGTAGTTGATAAGTGCTTGAATGACAGGCTAAGATGGGGAGCTTAAAAGGGCACCTTGTGGTTAAAAAACAACAGATTGCATCTATGTTGGAAAAGACTTCTGAAGCAAGGAGGATGAAGGATGAATTGCATCATACACTTCAACTTGTACGTCTTTTATAGTAGACTCATCAATTTTGTCATTTAATATGTTTTTCTATAGGTACAATTGTCCTTACCTAAACGTGAAAGTAATATATTTTCTTCACAGGCAAAGAAAGAAGAGCTTGAGCTTCAAGATGAACATCGTCGTGGAACTAATTCGATGCAGAATATGATTAAGCGGTTCAAATCACTTGAACAACAAGTTCACGAAATACAAGAGCAACATTTCCAAAATACACAGGTTATATATCATGCTTAGTACATAAACAGAACTTTTTCTAATCTATCTCTCATTGCATTGCATACGTTCTTTTGAAATAATTGCAGCATAAATTTCGTTGTACTTTGGTTGCATGAGCAGCCTTTTTTGGTTGCTGTCTTGTCAAGTTATGTGTCTAATAGCCTACAAATATCCATTAGACTATGAAGGCATTTTCATGTTTTGTCATGGCTTGTTATTGGGGATTTTGTTCTGAGGTTCCAATTTTCTCATGCCATTCTTTTGCTCAAAATCAAGGCTGAAGAATCAAAAACTGAAGGAGAGAGGAGGAGTCTTCTGGAACAGATTGATGCAGCTAATCGAAGTCTTCAGAGGTTTTTTATTTTTTGCGCTTGTCTTTTGAAATTTATAAGTATGATTCCTGGTTCAAGACTTTGATAAATTTTCTTTTTTTTATTAATTGCATTAACATCAGCATACACGTTATGTAGTTATACGGGATTGGCAAACTGACACGTTTTTGCCATTTTATTCTCTTTATCCTTGAAGTGACAGAAAGGAACCGTGTAATAGACCAGCAATATTCTTCCTTATGTTTGGCATGTTTCTTAAGGGGAAAAATAAATGGATCATCACCATCATCATATGCTCTGCACCATGTTTTAGATAGTTTAACAGGGTAGCCTCTTACACTAGGTTGAAAGAAGAAGAAAACCACTTGCGTGAACAAATATCTACAGCAGAAGGTGTCATCAACCAACTTGCTGGAGAGGTGTAAAATTTATGTTCATTTTCCATGACGTATAACTTTTCTTTCATTTTATTTGTACGCTGGATGTTCTGAGGTTGCTCATGTGCTTCTTTAGTTACAGTTTTGGACATAAATTAATATTAAACATGGTGTTTGTTTTTAGATAGTAGAAAACGAAAAAAAGTGTCGCGATATTCGTATTCACATACGCGGCCTTCAACAGCAAAGAAGCAACAAGGTTTGTTCTTGCTGAGTATGTTCCGTGGTTTGTATGAATGTCTATTTGGCATAACGTTTTCTCTTTCAACAGGTAACAGCTTTTGGTGGAGACAGAGTAATCAACCTTCTACGCTTCATTGAAAGATATAGTGAACAATTTAAAAGGCCTCCAATTGGTCCAATTGGTGCCCATTTGGTGGGTTTGTCAATGCTGAATTTTTTGTTTATAGTTGGTTCTGCTCATTTATGTTGAGGAGTAAATTCTAAATATGGGCTTGTAACTATGGTGCCAATTGGTTACAAATCCTGTGCTTTGCATTTAAGACATGATTGTGGCCTTTTTCATTATGTGTAGGCTTTGGTTAATGGTGATAAGTGGGCAATGGCGGTTGAAAATGCCATTGGAAATTTGTTCAATGCTTTCATTGTGACGGATCATAAGGATTTGCATATTTTGCGAAAATGTGGCAAGGAAGCAAATTACCATGTTAGAATCATTATTTATGATTTCTCAAGACAAAGGTAAAACATTTTAATTGAAGCTTTCAAGACTAGCATGTAATATGTTATCTGGATGAAACGTCTTTCTTTTGTTCTGCAGGTTGAGTATTCCAGATCACATGCTTCCTTCTACAAATCATCCAACTACACTCTCTGTTGTCCAATCAGATAATCCCACCGTGTTCAATGTCTTAATAGACATGGTAGGCACAATGGTGAATTTTTAAGATAGATATTTGTAATTTGTTACCCTATATGTAATACACTCGACTACTTTAAGAAAGTATCCTGATTTGCTCACTGGTCCCATTGTGCAACAACTTTGATTACCGTTGTTCCTTTAAATATGCTTCCTTTTTGCAACTTCATGTGAAATATTAAGTTTTCATACTCTATTTGTCCTGTTTCCTTTTACAGGGTAGTGCTGAAAGGCAAGTGCTTGTTAGCAATTATGAAGTGGGAAAATCAGTTGTGTTTGAACAAAGAGTTCGGAATCTCAAAGAGGCATATACATTGGAAGGCCATAAAATGTAAGGGAGTTCTCTATGCACTCTATTGGTGTTATTCTGTCGTCTAGTGATGTTCTACTCCATTGTGATTCTACTCGTTTGTTTCCTCCATTGAGGTCTGAACTGACCCAACTTGACTTTGCCAAGATTGACTATTCTCAGTTCACTGCTTCAGTTGTTAATGTTGTAACTCCATATATAATCTTGGTTATGTTTTGCCAGATAAACTGGAAATTCAGAAAGAAACTGACCTCTTTAAAAAAAAACTGATTTTTTTACAGATGAATATTCTTACATTTGCAGAAAACATCAGAATTGAAAAATATATCTGTAGACTAAGCCAAAAGCCAAGGTTGAGGTGGAATGTTTATTCCACAATTTATCTTAAGATTGGCTTCCTTGATTAAGTTTGTCTCATATTAAGGCAAGTAATTGCGTTTGTTGTGAAACTAATGTGAGTTTGCAGGATCCATTCTTCATACCTGTAGCCCTTTTTTTTCTCTTTTGACCTCCATACATGTCCTCGTTGGTGAGTTCAATTGATGAATTAATATTTTAATAGGTTCTTTCGAGGATCTGTTCAAACTGTTTTACCCCAAAACAAAAAGATTAGAAGTGGGCGATTATGTAGTTCAGTTGAAGATCAGATTAATCAATTCGAGATGGATGCTTCAAGGGCAATGGAAGTCTCCCATCAATGTAAGCGCAAGAAAAGGGATGCAGAGGAATCACTTACAAGTCTTCAAAATAGATACCGAGATGTGAAGGTATTTCTTCTTTAGTTGTGAGAAGAATTAAATTGGATAGGAGGGAAATTAGAGATACAGACAGGAAAATTTATAATGCTATGACGAATTTCCTTTTGTTTTAGATGAGGCGCCAATCAGCAGATGGAGAGATTACACGAATGCAACTAAAACTGGGTGATCTCAATTCAAATAATATTGACTCGGATTCCATGGATGGAGGTGATATTGATGATTTTAATCAAGAGATCACGGTGAGCTATCTCCATGGAATATCAACAGTTAAGTTTCTGCTGTTGATGTGTTGCGTTCTATTATTGTTTTGCTCTTCTCTGGGGTTTTTGTTTAGAAAGTGAAAGATGAAATACAAGAGCAAGAATTTTTTTTGGAAAAATTGCAAGCAAGGATCACTGAGGCAGGAGCGAAATCTGAAAATTTAAAATTGTCCTTTGAGAGCTTATGCGGTATGCTGAAGCTTTTATATTTTTAACCTCTTCTTATATATAACAGAACCTGAAATCCAGTTTAAATCCCCATAAGTTATTTTTTCGCACATTTCTTATCAATCAAACTTACCAATGAAACATGAAAAATTTAAAATATGTAATTAGACATTTTATTGGAACCAATTCGCAGAATCTGCCAAAGGTGAAATTCAGGCTTTTGAGGAAGCTGAAAGAGAGTTGTTATCAATGGAAGAAGAACAACGATCAGCTGAACAGGTACATGTGTGGTTGCTTTATAATTGCCCTTATGACGGTTGTTGTCTTAAAATACTACCAAGTCTTTGAGGAAGCATGATATCATCTCAGGAGAAATCTCACTATGAAGCTGTCTTGGAAAAGAAGGTTTTGGTTGATATTAAAGAGGCAGAAGCACATTATGAGAGTCTGAAGCTAAATCGCATGGTACTTTCCTTGGTTTTCTCGGAAGGCTATGATTTGAATTCCAATGTTTTTTGCTTATTTCGTTTTTAATTTGTATGTCTCAAATTTGGCTGTCTCCAGAAGGCTTTTGTTAGTTGATGTGGCAATTGCTTCTTATAGAACTGTTAATTATGATCCTTTAATAAGCAAGCTATTATGTTTGAAAGACTAGCTTTAGTAACTACTTGCTGTAAATGCAGGAAAGCTGTACGAAGGCTTCAGTTATATGTCCTGAGAGTGACCTTGAAACTTTAGGCGGTTGTGGTGATAGCACACCAGATCAATTGAGTGGCCAATTAAGTCGACTTAAGCAGAGAGTGCAAAATGAAACCCAGAGGTGTGCATGAATGGTATCATTTTGGTGGTTTTGATTAAGAAAGGAAGAGGTTTGACTGTTTTGTTGCTTTTCTGTTCAATTTCGTTTCTTTTGTAGACATCCTGAATCTATTGATGATCTCCAAGAAATGTATGATCAGAAAGAGCGTAAGATCAAAAGGAAGAGGATACTGTATGACACTTTCAGAGTGAAGCTGGATGTAAGTTGAAATTTTTTTGTTTTACAATAGCTGCATTTACATGAAAAATTGCCTATTGAAGTACATGATATTCTGTAGCATAAGTGATGCGGTCAAAGATGTCGGTCCAACTCTTGATGCAGACACCACAAATAGACCCAACTTAACTTTGGTCGTGGTTCGATTGGAAGATTTAGCTGTTTTTGAATGTTGATTTAGATTTCATATGTTTAGCAGTCCACCATGTGGTAGTCTTATTTCCAACTTAAAAGACATTTTTAGAGTGCCTATTTAAAGGCTAAATCATTAGTGAAGGAAGAAGAAGAATCCTATGTTTCATAGGCAAAGAATTCAAAATTTGCTTCTGTGAGAATCCACCTTTCATTGTTCGTCCATTGGTGCCAATGCCAGTGGCTCTCTAATGCTAATTCCTGAGATTTGTCCTATAATCTTCCCCTTTTCTGTGCCTCCTTCTCTACCGTTTCCCTTCAATTTCCCCTTTTTCTCCCGTTTGGAAACCCTATTCTGTATCAATTTGATGGCCCATGCAAAAAGCCTCAATTCCTGATGGATCATCCGTCTTTTATGGCGACATACGATTTGATTGAAGATGATTGTCTGGTGAACAAGTGTCGGTATCAAAACATTATGCAATTGCTTCGTAAGATGATCAAATATTATGTATTGTACATATTAGGATTGAGGTTTTCTTTACCCGTCATATTAGTATGTTACGAATTAAAGAAGAGGAAAAATTGAGGATGCAGTTGATTCCGATAAGAGTCAAACATGGTATATAATCCATGCTGCTGACCGGATAAGGCGTATGATGATGATGATAATGCCTTTTCATTTTAACTGATCCAAAATAAGTATGTTTTGCTCTTAGGCATGCCAGAAAGCATTGGACTTAAGGTTCAACAAGTTTCAAAGAAATGCAACTCTTTTAAAACGTCAATTGACATGGCGGTATGTGCTATTCTTTTTCTACTGCCAAACTATAGTTACTTCAAATCCCTGTAAATTGACACTTTTACATACGTTGATATCGGACAGTCCTTTGTTATTTGTATTGATAAATTTTGTGTAGAAATAACTCGGAACTCATGATCAGGTTCAATGCGCATTTAGGGAGAAAAGGAATTTGTGGTCAAGTTAAAGTTAACTATGAAGATAAGATCCTGTCAGTCGAGGTCAAAAACAGCTTTCTGCATTCACGTGTCTGAAGTAGTAGTCTTTTCTTTTAACTTCACAAGTTCTTACTTAATCAGTGCCAATTTTCTACCAGGTGAAAATGCCTCAGGATGCTTCCAGTAGTGCTATTCGAGATACCAGAGGGCTCTCAGGTGTTTTTTATGATTCTCTCTTATGAAGATGGATACATGCATCATCTTGTGGTTGGCTTGTTTTATTTTTGCTTTTATGTACATATTTACTGAGACAACTGGGTTGAGCTTTTACAGGTGGTGAACGCTCTTTCTCTACACTTTGTTTTGCATTGGCTCTTCATGAAATGACGGAAGCACCTTTTAGAGCCATGGATGAATTTGATGTGTTTATGGTATGTGCTTGAAGCATGATTTATTTTTTCAATTTTATCCCTAAACTTCCTTGTTGGATGAGTTGATTAATGATATACTATATACTTAAACAGGATGCCATTAGTCGTAAAATCAGCTTAGATACCCTCATTGAGTTCGCTGTTGAACAAGGATCTCAATGGATGTTTATAACTCCGCATGACATCAGGTAAAAAGAAAGATGAAACTCCTATACATGCTTCTGATTACTTCAAGTCTTAGAAAATGCTTTTTGTCCTCCAGAATGGGGTTTTCCTTGTCATCGCAACTGCTATCAAGGTGGAAGTAGTTGGGGGTGGCTTCCATTTTGGCTTAATAGTTCCTCTTATTTTTTTTTTAACTTCCATTTTGGCTTCCATTTTGGCTTAAAGCTACGTACTGGATATATTACTTGCATTTTTTTGTTGCTGTTCAGCATGGTGCAGAATGATAAAAGGATCAAGAAGCAGGTAATGGAAGCTCCGCGGGGGAGCTAACATCTGCAGATGAAGCTGTATATTTTGTACCATCGTTAACTTAAATCTGGTGTTAAACGATAAATTTGGTCTCAAAAGTACATAGTTTTAAGGCAATAGGCTTTTTAGACTACTTTTGGCAGTAGCTCGATATTATCCATTCCTTATTGGACGCACAAATTTATATTCTTGTCCTGCATCTCCAGATGTGTTTTTCTGTAAGCTATGCGTTCTCAGTTATTCCATTTGTTTTTGGATTCTTGTATTTAGTTCTAACATAACATCAGTCAAGAAACTCTTTGGCATCGAACTGGATGCACTGAGCCACGCGTGGTGGCTCAGTTCGTTTTATCAATTCCAAATTTTGAGCTGGATCGAATCGTCGAAGCAGTGTAAAGGGCCCATGCAAATGATAGTTAGGCCAATAACATTGTGGATCCCTCCAGCTTCCTGTCTAGTATGTCATTGGTTTGCATCCTAGGGTGCTTACCTTCTTGTGCCTTCCACGAATTAGTTGAATTGAAAGGACCGGCAGTACAAAGATTAAACTTGTAGCGATCACGAAGCTAGTATGATGGTTGACTTGGTTGTTGATGTCATTAATAAATAAATAAAAAAAAGGGGGGAGGGGGGAGAACAGATCGACGAAACCCGCCGGGAGGTGGGGGGAGGGGAGGGGCGGGGCGCTCCTAGCTTTGGCCAGCGATGGGGCGGCGCAGGTGTTGAGCCGAACCGGGTCGAATTGGTCAAGGTCGAACCGAACTGGGTCGAATTGGACGAGCGGGTTTTAAAACCATGGTTATATATAACAGATTATCGGTCTTACACTAGCTCTATTTTTTACAATGTTTTCATGGACTTTATAACAATTTTCTTTCACAAATATTTGGTCATACCTTATGCTGATATTAAACTTTCCTTTTCGAATGAAAGGTTCATATTAATTTATTTGCCATAGTTGATAAATGAGTGATATGTTGCACACGGCGTCCATCCTACCGGGATTACATTGATTGCCACAAGTGTCTGACCGGACTTGAGGGAAGTGAGGCGAAGAGAGAATGGCGCTTGTAGTTGAGAGCCTGAGTTGAACCTCCAGTCTGCACCCCAAGATTGTTGCATGGTGCTCCAGTCTTTTGAATCGGATGCTGTAGATGGTGTCTCCTTGAGGTCCACTGCTGCCAGATCTCCATCTTCACCTTCATATTCCACCACAACTGAAAAATAGTAAGGATTGGAGCCCGCATCTACGTAGAAGGATATGTTTTGGCCTGAATAGTTGCATCCCACTCTGCAATGCAATGAACATAATTGACACTTACATCAGAATTAAACGAGTACGATATTTACTAATTTTGAGCAAAAGTTAAATCATCATCCATTGTAAAACAGCCTTAAGTATGTCATTCAGATGTATGGTTTCCCACCGCATGTATTCTATCTGCAGTATCCCAGCATTGCGAAGTTGATCTGCTTGGCCAGAAACAGCCATGGCTCCGAAAGCTGATCCACTAATATCAAAATGGACAGATTCGTCTAGACAGGCCCCCCCAGGACACTCGTCTGTGATCACGAGAGTCACGGGCTTTCCTGAGCAAGAAGGATTGCTATTGCAATTGACCTGATATCAAGTCAAAAGGCAAATGAGACAACAGCTATGAAAAGATTAGCAAGTTTATGATGCCTGTAATACATTGATCAAACTAAGTGGATTTCTTTAGCATGTAACTGATGTGGGGAACGACACTGGATGCATAGAAGTACTATATGCTAATAGGAGAGGCTAGCTACCTGGTAACAAGCTCCACAACCTTTGCCTGCCTTGAACAAAGAAGGTCCTCCAGCTGCCACCATGGCCGAAAAGGGTGGTTGGCCAACTGAATTCCCATATGCGCAGGCTCCACCTAGAGAGAGAGAGAGAGAGCGAAAGATACAGAGACGCAAGTACAGAAAGTCAGAAACAGAAGAAACTTCCTCGTGAGTATCAAATGCAAAAAAATAAGGCCATGATGAGTGGATTTTCTTCGATTGTTCATTGACCTATATGGTGACAATCTGTGATTCTACTTCTCTTAGCTGATCAGTAATAGGACGCCAAATCTAGCTTGTCCCCGTAAGGCCTTTGACAATCAAACAAGAAGGCTGACAGGAGTCAATATGTCTGTGCCTCCATCGCTGCAATTTGGAAAATTATAAACCCTGCTTTCAAAAGGTAACAGCCATTCTACGTACGTGCACCCTGCATGTGTGGCATTTTTGTAGTAGCATAGTATTCTGTCATATATTCTACAAAGCTCCTGCAGTTTCGGGTTCACGAGGGGCCATATGGCTACAAACCTTGACGTGAATTGTCCCCTTCTTGCCGAGTTTTTTCCATATTACCTGACGCCAACTATAGTTTTCTTATATTACCTAGTTTTTGCCGTAAAATCTCATATGACCTGAAATCAGCACTTAGAATACCAGAAAAGCCCTTCTTTTACGTTTTTTGTGCCTTTTATATCCGAAATGTTTCGTTCTTCCCAAAATTACCAATTTACGGGAGCATTAAGTTGGGGAAGAAGACATTCCGGCAAAAGTCCGCCCATCATCGCGGTTCAAACTACCACTGGCGCCGTCCAAATCAGAAAAAATAAAATTTCATGTCGAAAAACTGTAAAAAATAGTGGGAAAGACGAAAAAAATAAAGGGATTTTGATGTAAGAGCAGTGGGGAAGCCTTCTCAACTATAAAAATTAAGATCTACATGTAAAGAAACACATATAAAGGTCACCCATTTGTGTTCGATTGCTCCTGGATATGAAATAAAAGGATAAAAATGGGCAAAAGTGTGAAATACTCGCCGGCGAGTGAGAAGTTCAATTTATATATCTTTATGTGATCCTAATGAGGTAGAAGACGAGAAAAAATAATGAAGAACGCAAAAAAAATGGGATAAAACGGATGGAAAATGAGCGAGTTATGACATTTTGAAGATTGTCATTTTATCGTGTAGAATATACACGACTTGAGTATTTATCGTGTATGTCGCATACTCAAGTCGTGTATATTCTACACGATAAATACTCAAGTCGTGTATATTCTACACAATAAAATGACAATCTTCAAAATGTCATAACTCGCTTATTTTCATCCGTTTTTGCTATTTTTTTGCGTTCTTCCTTATTTTTCCTTGTCCTCCACCTCATTAGGATCACAGAAAGATATGTAAATTAAACTTGTCGCTCGCCAGCGAGTATTTCCACTTTTTGGCGCGAAGATTACATTTTTTCGATTTGGACGATGCTGGCGATGATGTGGGCGGAGATGCCGGACGGAACGCCTTCTTCTCCGACTGAACGCGAGCTTCTCCGGGTACCCGCTCCTCAGATTCTGGGTAATATGAAAAAACGCAGAGTGTGTGTGTGCTTATAACTAAACCTAAGGATATTTTGGGTACTTTTTAGGTTATATGGAAGAAAGAAAGAGATTCCGGGTAATATGAGAAACCCAAAGTTGGTGCCAGGTCATATGTAAAGAGCTCCTTCTTGCCTCATGGCGTTTGATAATTGACAAAACTCATATAACATGCATGCTAGGCATTATGTTAAGGAAATTAAGGTCATTAGATTGAATTAAAAAAACCAGCTAGCACTAAGGACAACAAATCAGAAATCCTTACCATCACTTCCAGCTCCGGTGGGGCTCCCGTACCAAGTAGCGTCGGCTGGCAACCAGTCGGGCTCCGTGACGGGAAACTTCATATTCTTGGTCTTAAAGCAATAGCACGAGTTAAGGACTGAAAGAGCAAAAACTACTGCAAAGAAAGAGAAGCAAGGGAAGTGAGAGAAAGGAACATCCATGGCTACGTAGAATCAAAAGCCTCAGTTATTCTCTCTTTGTTTTACAGAGTGGTTATGAACCCCAAGATTCATGTGGTATTTATATAGGAATGTCCGTGTTAAGGAGGAATCCTAAATTATCTTATTTTATTATTTGTTAATTATCTCACTTGATTTTATTATAATGAGGCCATAGTGGGCCTCATTATAATATTCATAGGTTTTATTTAATATTTATAGGACTTTTATTTAGAGTAGTTTTATTTGTATTAAATAAGATTTAGATTTTATTTGATTTAAGATAAATTTGATTTAGTTTCCTATATTTAGGCGGGCCAACACTTCAAGTGATCGAAGTACAGCTATAGGCGGAACAGTTTAGGCTGATACACAATAATTTATAAGGAAAAATATCTCTTGTCGAGTCACAAGCACTGGTTTCGGCTCTTCAAGCTGAATCAATTCATGCCATTGCCTTAAACCAGCCATCTATATTTTAGATAGTTGTCGAAAAGAAAGAGAGACCAACAACGCTTGCAGATCTAGTGCTTCAGCCGGCTATTCATGTCTCTTCCAGCATGCTTCTAAGTATACACACATGTTGTTTTTGGGGACCAAGCCACTAACTTTTTTGCTTATCTTTCCACTATGCATTTGTTCAATGGGATTCCTCACCTTTGCCGGTCATGGCAACATCTATATATTGGTCGATCATCCTTCAAGAAAGAAGCTTTCTCGATCACCTACGTTTCCAGATGATCCCGGGGGTATTTTTCCATCGCTGGTGTCTTCTACGACCTAGCTATTAAAGTTTTTGGTCGATTTTGCACTATCTAAATAGAACAAATATATACATTCGCATGAACAAAATAGCCATTAATGCATGGTGGTTTAAGGCCGTTGAAATCCTGGTGAGTGTAGCTTGTGATTATGCTTTTCTCTATTAGCAAGCTTCAAGAGGAAGATTATAATATGAACTCAATCTTGATTCATGGTTGTGACTATAGTAGTTAATCATGCTGACGACCTTGATGCAAATTGGAAACTAATGTCGAAGAAGATACATGGTTTTCACTTTTTTAAGTTACCATACATGAATCCAGGATGGAATTTCTATCTTTGTGCATCTTCCTAAAAGAATGTTCTTGTTCATAGCAGTGTTTTAAAAACCAGACCAACCCGCCCGATTCGACCTGGTTCAACCGAAGCCGGTCGGTTTTTCGAGTCGGGTCAGCCGGTCGATTGACCTAATCGACCCGGCTTAACCCGCCCGGTTGAACTGGGTCAAACCGGTCAGGCTGGCCCAGTTTTTAAAACTATGACCCATAGGTTTAGGTCAGGTTTAAGCTCTTTTTAATACAATTCTTTCGTTTTTTTTTTTAGCAACATCTTTTCATTTTCTTTCGACATTGATTTTGGAAGACTCTCATATCACATATTTTTTTATCTAGAAAATATTTAATTTTTTATTTAAACATTTTATTTTTTGTAATGTGATTATTTTGTTCATTAAATTACTACATAGAGAACATTAGACCATACAAAATTTTTATATCATATAAAGTCTTTAGAGGGGGTTTCCACTTTTTTTATATTGATGATGTTAGCAATCGGGTCAACTCGGGTTAACCCCCTGTTGGACCTACTCCGCAAGAATTCTAGGTTGATGATCGGTCTAGTTTTTAAAAACTTGGTTGATAGTATTTCATACCTTGGCAATTCTATTTTGGAGTTTGGACATTGCATGCAGAAGAAGATACGTTTGAGTTTGAAAGAAAAGATACGTGGGGAACTGACTGTTTCACCGTATCATTTACTTCGATCTGGCTTTGCTTCTATGGGATGGATGGAAAGAACCCACAAGATCAAGCAAGTTGGGATCTGAGTCTATGACATGCGCAATGGAGTAACTGGTGGGATTTGTTAGTTGAATGGATAGCTGGACAAGACCAAATGTGAACTGGATTAGCAGCTGGTTGGCCTAATATCTCAAGTCCCAACTTTCCAAGGGCAAGTGGGCAACCACAGTGCTGGCTCCATCGACTATGGATTTGTAGTCTGGACGATGGCCGCCCTCTTGTAATACTAGCTTCTGCTCAGCCCAGTTAGCTTATCGGCCTCATGATAGCCTTGAAAGCCCAACTGACATGGATAAATTTAGTATCTTAACTTAGATTGTGAAAAAATACACTGTCTTAGCTTCCGTAGCATAGTGGTAGTGCGTTCGCTTCGTAAGCGAAAGGTCGCGAGTTCGATCCTCGCCGGGAGCTTGGTCGGTCCCTTTTGTCCGCTGTGGTTAGGACAAAAAAAAATCGTTTCTGTATAGTTTTTTTCCTCCTCCTTTGTAGCAAAAATTGTACACTTGATTTTGAACGGCCAACTTTCACATTCCGAGTTACAATATCGAACTTGCAATACTTTTGCCCCATCCAAGTATCAATACTTTTTAATGACCCAAAAAGAAAAAAAAAGTATTAGTACTCCTGGAGGGAGTAATACTTTGCTCCTATCTAAATTAGGCAGGGAATTCTCTATACAAAATTTAAGCCAAGTGGGGAGCTTGATTAGGCAAAAAGGTCCAAACTTTATTCCACTGGACATGAAAGCTGTTCAGCACCATTTATATACCATAAGAGTTTGGTGGGTGTACGCTGGTACAAAGAACATACATGCTCTTCTATATTGCCAATGGAGTTGAATGATGATCCATGTCCCCGACTGCAAGCCACTTTCAATGCTCTACTCGCCTAAGATACATTTCCTTCCGTGTGACCATTGTTTATCCTATTATGCAACTCTCATCAAGTCTCATGCCTCAGGAGTAGGTGGGTAGATGAAGGAAATACATGGAAAGCTCTTGCCAGTACACATTTGCATTATATTTGCTAGACTTGGGATTCTGCTAGCTGTCCTCTTAAAGTTCAGGTTGGTTTATATTATCTCTTTCATTAAAGGAGAGACCACTTGTGTTTGCACGCCTCTCTTTGAAGTTTTATCTCAACCTTTTTTACCAAGAACGCAAATCTGCTGCGCATTAGCCAGCCATGGGACGCTGATATGTCAGCGCCGCCCCAAGCCCTAACGGAATAGGATCTGCTAGTGAAGCTTCACCGGCGAGGCCTGGTGAAGTTTCACCAGCGGTCGATCATACGAAGTGCACATTATATCCGTGTGCGCCGTCGATTTCGTATGATCAGCTGCCGGTGAAATTTCACCAGCGGCCTCGCTGACGAAGCTTCACCAACAGATCCGGACTCCTACTCAAGTGGGTAAATGGTGCAGCTAATATGGGACAGAGGGCTTGGGGCACTGACATGCCAGCGTCCCATTGGTGGCTAATGCTGGGGAGGGGCATTGCTCTCCGCAGCAGATTTGCGTTCTTTGACCATTACCTTGCTCCAACTGTGATGACCAATTTACTTGGCTTGGTCATAGCTTTCTGCTTCATGTCAACTTTGGAGAAGAAATGGCATTTACTTTCTTTGATATGGAACCAAATGCACAAGGGTGGCAAAGACTTGGCTTCTAGACATGCGAATCCAGGTGACAAATCTTCAATCCATGCAGAAATAAATGTCGTCTAGTTGGAGCAATCACTAGGGGGTGCCCACAAGCACCAATGATCATTCTTCAGTACAAAATATCAACGTGACCATATCCTTGTTCGAGTCCTTTCTTTTGTTCTAGTCCTTCACTAATGTCCTTGTGTGAGTAAAAACTTCACCAGATCTTGTCACAGACTCTTAGGGGGCTCCTTTTTGGGTAAACGCTCAGAGTTGTCAGTAAATTCATTAAGTATCAGTGCTTACTGTACGTACTGTATCCAGTTAATACCTTAAGTAAAAGGGCTGCATAAACTATGTAGGTCACCTGGCCCAGTTCAGCAGATCAGATGGGATCTCAGTATCTTTTATGTTGTCCAGATTTACATATTAAATCAGTTTTGCTTCGATGAAGACATATTATATGAAGTAACAGCTTTCTTTTTCCTTTTTTTTTTGGCACAGAAGGTACAGCTTTCATAGAGGCTAGTAATCTGATAAAGAAAAAGGGGCATGTAACAGTGCTATGTACAAGTTGTTGTGTGACATTAATATGTAACCCGCACAAGATGATGATCCACATCCCTATTCTCTCTTCCCTTAGTGGTAGTGTTTTGCTCCCTACTGCACATTAATCTGAGAGTCCTCTCAATTTGGTAGCCTCCTCCAACGCTAACTTCCCTCTCCAAATGACAGCAGTAGCTCTCAAACACACTGACATTCACTTGCAGCTTAAACCCCATCATGAAAAGGAAATCTAGCTCCAATTTGTTCAGCTCCATTGCTGTTATCCCCCCCACCTTTGCAAAGTAGGAATTTCTATAGTTCCTGCATTAACAAACATCAAAAGCAGCTTGTAAATCACAAGTACCAATTTGAAATTTAATACAAGAGTTTCTTTAGTATGTGCGACGGCTCACGCGTGCTGAGGCTCCGTTGGCCATCGAATTTCGATCGGATGGACGCGCTTATTAACTTGATGCTTTAAGGAAAAATGAAGTGTTAGGGAGGAAGGGAAATTACAAGTCCTCCAAGAACTTGGATGCCACCATGATTGTGGTGATGAGAAGCCTATGCACATTGCGGGAGGAGATTCTGAAATCCGGGTGGAGCTGGCAGAGACGATCAATGTAGACGTAGGCCACGACATAGACCGGCGGGGCGACGTGCGCATACCGGAATATCCTTTCAAGATATTGCTGCACACCCATATCCGGGCTTTCATAGCCATCAAACACCCGTGCCCTGGACGCCCTGGGCGAAACCCACTCACATTTCCTCAAAATCCTCTCATTCCTCACCATGCTCCTCTCCACAAGGGAGGCCAGCACCGAGATGACTAGTGGAGTAGTACATTCCTCCTGGTGAGAGAAGCTATAAAGATCAGACCTCAGCCTCCTTGGGGAGATTGCAATTGAAGAAGTCCCCATAGATAGAGCTCAAACAGAGAAGACACAGCGTTTGACAGAGCGTTTGATGTATGACTATATACTTTGGCCTATGGGCTTATATAGGACACATATACACACACATAAGGAAAGAGAGAGGAAGGGGAGGGGTGAGGGAGCTTAAGGTTAATGTACAAATAGTATCATAATTTATACAGTGATTGTCGGTTGGGGGAAAGGAGGGTGAAGACAAGGGAGAACCTTTCCTGCAGCGTTCTTTGGTGAGTTCTTTATTGGGAGAAAATCGCCGACTGTCTGGTGAGCGTGATTGGGATCAGTAACGAGGCCCACGAGCCTAACGGGAGACTACTCTTGAGAAGTAAAGGCTAAGATGGTGTCAAGGCCTCAAGGGGGAGCACACAGATTTTGGCAGATTTGCATTGCAGATCTATGCATGATACGTTCTACGTCTGGTTTCATGTCACTTCTTTTGAGTTTTCAAGGACAATTTGTCCTTTCAGGGATGGTGGCCCAAGCCACACGTGCAAGTGGTACTTGCAAGGTCATACCGACATTTTTTTTCTACTGATCTAGCTAGATCTTATGCAGAAATGCCCAGCTTGCGTTTGTGTTATTTGACGGCGTGTGTTTTAGACCTTTGATTTTGGGCGAGCCTGGGAGATTGGAGAACACAAGTACTTGTCATTGCCAACCGCCGCATTCAAGCTCTCAGGGCCCATGTACCTGGATCAAGGTCTTTCATTTCGATGGTCAATCCCTTTCTTTGAGCTGGTGAATTCAGAACTAGACGTGGTTGTTTTATGCCATTACAGGGCAACCGGTTTGGCCCGGTAGGTCGACCCGGGTCGATCTAGATGACATCATAAATTTTACTTTTTTGTCTTTTCCTTTTGTCAATGGATTAAGCTTGAGAAGTATCATTCCTCTATAGAAATTAAGATCATGTATTGGAACATATAAGATTCAAATTAGAATCACATAGTTCTTAAAGAGGGCTGATTTGGTGGGGGGGGGGGGGAGGAATGGATTAAGCTTGAGAAGTATCATTCCTCTATAGAAATTAAGATCATGTGTTGGAACATATAAGATTCAAATTAGAATCACATAGTTCTTAAAGAGGGCTGATTTGGGGGGGGGGGGGGGGGGGGCGCATTTTCTATGTTTTAAAACCCGGTATGGTGACCGGGTCGGGCCAACCTGTTTGGCCCGGTAGGTCGACCCGGGTCAATCTAGATGACATCATAAATATTACTTTTTTGTCTTTTCCTTTTTGTCAATGGATTAAGCTTGAGAAGTATCATTCCTCTGTAGAAATTAAGATCATGTGTTGGAACATATAAGATTCAAATTATATATAAACAATACATACAAGTGGGATTAGACCTTGCAATGTATTCAGTATTGTATTTCCTTTTGAACTTCCTCGTCTCAGCTTCATGTTGCAAGAGTTAAGAAGCATGTGAGATATGTAGCGTAAGTGGCCAGCTTTCAGTTCATTGGAGAAGAGAGAGGTTTTTAAGTTAGCAAAGGTCGGGGGGGGGGGGGAGAAGCATGTGCACTCCAACAATGTGATTAGGGCCGGCCTCGCTGAGATACATGATGCAGACAAAAAAAGGGATGGAAAATCATTCTTAACTGCATTGAACAAGAAAGAAGATGCAAGGAATCAGTACACTACCTACTTCTTTGCTTCCATTCACTAAAAACAATGCTCTCTTACTGTAGCACTAAAAACCAATGCTCCCAAATATAAAGTTGGCCACGTGAAGAAGCTACTAATGCTCTCTTACTTGTGCCTTTTTAATGAAGGTACAATGAAACCAAGTAGGGTGAGAGGTGAATAAAAATTTTGGTAAATTTGATTTCCTTGTCACACAATCACACATCCACAAACACAAAAATAACTCTAGATATCCACAATTAGCATTTAGCAGTCCTAGATATCCCCAACTAGCAATCCTATATATCCACAACTAGCATTGCATGTTGTCACAGAAATAAAAGAGAAAAACACGAAGCAGTCAATTTAATTAAAGGAAAGGTCATAGACGCTTGCCAGAAGTTGTTCAAGAAAACAAAAATATGCAAGCATGCCAATAATGACAAGAACTGGCACATCCTGCAATGCTAGAATTTGTACTCAATACTCTTATGTAATAATAGAACTTAAAAAGTTTCAAATTAAATTCTACTAATCAAATTTCTAACTTTGAAATTCAAAATTAAAAATCTTCATTGTCGAGCATATTTCCAAAAACTAGATCTTGATGACCTTGTAACGATTCTTCCACATTTCCTACAAGAAAAAACATATTCTATTAACATTAGCATAGTCAAAATTACTTAATAATCATGAAAAAAATAGGGGTTCAAGACATAATTTGGGGTTCAAGACATAAGCTGCAGTATGAGTAGGTTGTCGAAGTTGGGAAGTCCAACATGCTTCAATGATATCCATATAAGGTTTATAGTCTGTCTAATTTCCATGACATGCAATTTTAACTGTAGCCATTGCACTTCTCATTTCCTCATATAAACAACCCATCGATGGCTTCATATCACTATCAATAATTCTTCATAGTACAACAAGAGGCTCACTAATACGAATCATCTTATTACAAGCAATCCAAAATGATCCACTTAGAACTGCGTTCTCAAATTCTACCCCTTTGTCAGTTTTTGATAACTTGTGAGTAGACCATTCTTTACAAACTACCATTCCTCGTAAAGCATCCTTACCACCATGAACACTTTGCAATGTCAAGAAATTTGTCGTAAAGCGAGTTGCACCAGGGTGAATAATCTCCCTCCCATTGTTGAATTTTTTTAACAATTGTAACACATGAAGATGATTGTAAATAAACCTTATAATAATCCGTGCTTCATTAACAGCATCTTGAACCTCACAAATGTGCTTAAAAAAATCCTCAAAAATTAGATCTATGCA
Source organism: Houttuynia cordata (assembly GCA_039654745.1). Classification (NCBI taxonomy): domain Eukaryota; kingdom Viridiplantae; phylum Streptophyta; class Magnoliopsida; order Piperales; family Saururaceae; genus Houttuynia; species Houttuynia cordata. Next base: position 28,007,724 of record CM077505.1, read on the forward strand.
GTGGGCTGCGCATGGGGTCCAATACATCTTCGAGTATTTTACCATTAATTCCCTACCAGCAGCCCTATAGTTGGCTGCATTATCAGTAACCACTTAAACCATATTATCCTGTCCAACATACTCAACAATCTTAGATATTTCACGACACAACGTATCAGCAGTTTTAGATTCATCGGAAACATCAATGGACTTTTAAAAAAAAGTTCCCAATAGGCAGTAAACAAGAAAGTTGATCAATGTCCTATTTCTATTGTCAGTCCACCCGTCTATCATAATCGTGCAACCATATTCATCCAAATATCATCTGTACTTTTCAATATCTTTTGTTACCTCTAAGACACTACTTACCAAAAGGTTTCCCCTTAATGCATGATAAGTAGGCGCTTTTAAATCTATGACCAATAGACCCAACAACATCGAGCATTTCTTGAAAGTATAGAGACTTAATGGCATTAAAAGAAATGCAAGTATGATAAAAAAATTTAGCAACTGCCAAGTGTGCCATATGAATAGCCCTTTTTCATGCCATAGCACTTTCAATCCTAGGTTGGGCTCCAGGGGTAGTTGATGGAGGGAAGTAATTAGCTATAGATTTGTTTCTTTTGAACTATCTAGCTCACCTGGTTGACTTGGCAATGTATCATCTTCCTCATCTACTTTATCTTTATCTTTATCTTTCGAAGACTTAATCATGCTCCTCCTTTTTTTTTGTTTTTTTCTAAATTAAATTCATCTAACAGAGCTTTCATTTGATGTTGCACTTCAATATGGACTTTTTTACAAGGAGCGATCTGCCCTTTACGCTTAGCTAAATGAGCCTTCATTCTATTTATCCCTCCTCTTTTAAAAAGGGTGCCACAATATAAGCACTTAATAGTCTTTTTACCATTGTCAGATAAAACCAATAGACAATGATCCCATCCAGGGTCCTTTTTTTTTCCTAAACAACTGGGTAGATGGATTTACACTTGTATCCACCCCTACGGATTCACTAGTAGGTGCACTAGCAGCTGGCTCTACAGATGCACTAGCTGAAGAAGATCCTGTCTCTATGATGTCTATAGCCAAAAAAGACGAAAAGAAAATAAACAAACCATAGAGAAGACATAAGAGTTAAGGCAGACACAAAAAGTTCAAATCTAGCATAGCACAGATCGATCAAAAGTCATCAAACTCAACCGATAAAAACATATCAAATCTAGCATAGCACAAATCGATCAAAAGTTCATGTAATCAAAAGTTAAATAACAACCAGCTGCAGAAACAAGACTTGTAATCGGAAAATCATGTACACCCAACAGAATCCATGGAGTCAAAGATCAGATAAAATGATCAAATCTTTCACCTTCTAATAAGCATAAACAAGAAATGCAAAAAAATAAATAAAAAGAACAAATCCAATCTTTCACCTTTCTGAGGGACCGGAGGCGGCGGCGGGTTTGGCCGGCGATGAGGGCTTTGTTGCCGCCGGTGCTCCGTCTACGAAGGCGAAAGGGAGAGCACTTCCAGGGTGCTCGACGCTCGCTCTGGATTCTAGAAGCCTTTTAGCCGAGAGAACTAGGGTTTGGCCGGCGACGAGGGCTTTGTTGCCACCGGTGCTCCATCTACGATGGCGAAAGGGAGAGCACTTCCAGGGTGCTCGCTGGCGGTGATGGGCGACATGAGTGATCGATGGGTTGAAAACTGAATTCGAGTTTCGAGTCTTCGTCTTCGACGCACTGTTTTCAAACCCAGGACTTTGTTAAAACCCGGTTGGCCCGTGCCAGCCGGTTTGCGGGTCAACCTGCCTGGCTCCCGACGGACACAGCCGGGTCTTCAACCCGATCACTGTTTTAAAACACGGTTCGGCTCGGCCGGTTGAACCCGGTTGGACCGGACTAGGTTAATTTTTTGGGCCGAGTCGACTGGGCTGAAACGGGCTAAAGACCCGGCTGGCTCATTTGCGACCTGGCCGGGTTGACCCAGGAACAGGCCGGGTCGGACCGACCGGGTCCTCCATCCCTGTCGCTGTCGCCCCGTCGTCGTCACCCGCCGAGCCACCCCCACCGCCATCGTCGCTTACCGTCCCGCCGTCGTCGTCGCCCTACCCCCGCCCTGCCGCGGTGCAGCCCCGGCAACCCCCCACCCCTCTCCATCTCCCTCCCCTCTCCCTCTCTGCTTTTCTCCGTCGCCCCGCCTTGCCGCCCCATCGTCGTCGCCCTACCCCCGCCTTCCGCGGTGCCACCCGGCGACCCCCCCACCCTTCTCCCTCTCCTTCCTCTCCCTCTCTGTTTTCTCCTCCGTCCCCTCTCTGCTTTTCTCCGTCGCCCCCCCCGCCACCTCGTCGTCGCCCCACCCTCGCAGTGCCGACCCGTCGTCGTTGCCCTACCCCTGCCTTGCCGCGGTGCCACCCTGGCTACCCCCCCACCCTTCTCCTTCCCCTCTCCCTCTCTGTTTTCTCCTCCGCCCCCCCGACCGTCGCCAGCGACCCCTCTCCCTCCCCCCACCGTAGTCGTCGCCCTGCACCGCCATCGCCTTACGGCCCTGCCGCAGTGCAGCCCTGGCGACCCCCCCCCCCCCCCCCCCCCCCCACCCCCCGGTCTCCCCCTCTGATATCCCCCATCCGGGTTGACCCGGGTCGACCCACTGGGTCAAACCGGTTGGCCCGACCCGGTCACCAAACCGGGTCGACCGGGTCGGGCCCTGAACCGGGTTTTAAAACATTGAACCCGATTCAGCCCGGCCGTTCCGTCCCGAAAAATGAGCCGGGTCAGGTTCAACCGGCCGGACCAAACCGGGTTGAAAACAGTGATGAGCACAAATAATGTCCAAGCAAATGACCTATTACATCGCTCGGCAGACAAACAACTCTTGCATTGGTATCGAATGCCATATTTCAATTGGTTTCGTATCGCAGACAAAGCCATGGAAAAATTGGCAAAAGTTTTCATTCAAAAGTACAGCTCTCCGGAGCAGACTGTCAAAAGAGCAAAGCTATAGAAGCTGGCTGCAATCATACAGCAAAAAAATCGTACACAATCATCGTGCAAAATCCCTTTTGCTTCGTTTAGGATAACCAGTAAGTTGAATTCCGGACGCCCCCAATCAAGCCCATGATCGGCCCAAACATGTGCTTACCATGTGGCTTATATTATAGGGCAAAACAAAAGGGAAATGATATTTGTACAGCAGATTCCTACATATTTTCCATACACAGCTGATGTGTATGGAAATGAGTGGGTCAGCTGATGTGACCCCACATCAGTTCACCCACTCATTTCCATACACATCAGCTGTGTATGGAAATGTGTAGGAATCTGCTGTAGGGTTATCACTGCCCAAAACAAAAAGCATTGGCTCATGGTTCCCAAGTTATGGCCCTATGGGGTAAACACGCTGACAAGAAGTGGGCCGATCAGCTATGCACGCATCATTCCTCCTTGTTTGTATCATTTAAAACTCCATCGTGGGCTCCTACACCCACATGTTAAGAAATAAGGCCTATTGGGCCTAGCCAATTAGTAAGGTCCTCGTGGGTCTTCTGACCCTATGGCAAAGTCAGTACTTACTCCCTAGAAGCTACTTCCATATAACAAAAAAAGGATCCGTTTCGAGTATGAGCCCATGATGGAGTATTATACTTGTATGAAAAATGTTAACCTAACGAACATTAGGTGACCAGCAAGCAGGAGGACCGGACAAGTGGAGGGGAGACCCAAGAATCTTAGGTAAAGTTATAATTTCTTCTTTTTATCAATCCTTTTTTCCTCTCATCTGATGACGTGGCAAGTGGTAATATCATGTTGGTAATGAAAATCGGTCAGGCTAGACGAACTATACTTATATTTCGGCCCCTCCATTCCGGCAGCATTTCCAGTGTCATTCACTATTTGGTGTGTCAAAGAACCTATATTTGAGCTTTTGCATCCAATATCATCCGGTATTTGGGGAAATTATGAGTGCTATTAGTATGATGTTCCATACTTGTATTTCCTCCAAATAATGAATGATACTGGATGTGAAATCTTCAACATAGGTTCTTTGACAAACCAAAAAGAATCCATATGGTCTTATCCACCACAGGTCCAAATGCGAATTATGACTATTCAAGAGTCCAATTTCCATGTAGCAGGAGTTATTATACCCTGGTCCCTAGTCTCCCTGCCCGAACCAATAGGCGGTATGGCTTTGGTCCCGTCCATCGACCGAGAAACATATAGTGGGAACCCTGTCACCGGCCTTTATGCCACTTTAGATGTTTGCATATTTGCCAAGGAGTTCCCATCCTTCTGCCAATGATGGAAGACAAAGACTGAAAAAAAGTTGGGTAAGAAGCAAAATAGACCACAGCTCCATAAAAAACATCTCTCACTTGCAGCCTAGGTCGTAGGTAATCCAAAACTGACGTATTGACATTGACGGAAAGCGATGAGTTAAACTTGGTTTTATTTTGGTTGGAATCGATGAGGTAGTTGCTGTCACTGAACTCAATTTTTGCATATACGTAGTCCTCGCTTATATGCATGATGGTATGTATGTGGTGATTTCGTAGGCCAAGCGTTTGCATGCTTTCCAATGGTCGTTACTCATCACTTCCTATCTTTTTGGCAAACATCCAAAAAGATAGGCAGAGGACCCTCCTTTAGTTCCCCCACAAAGAAGAATTAAAGTGATAGGTACTGCTTCCAGTCCCCCCCACACTGAGTTTTGCAACACCATTAAAACCATAGTTTTCATGATGGGAAAAATTAGATGTACATGCTACAATACATTCCCCCTGTTACATTTTTTTAGATGAATTCCCCCTGTTACATTTTAATAGTCCTATTTGGAAACCCGAACTATTTTTAGCTCATTTCGGTACATTTAGGACTATTCAAGTTGGATGGAGTAAATTATCAAAAAACAAAGTTGGATGGAGTACACGAGACAGGAAATCTAATTTCTACAGCATTATAGCAGATTGGTATGGAGGAAGTAATTAGATGTGATGTATATAAAAAAAACCAATAGAACTAAGCGTAATACGAAACTTGATGCATTCAGTAGCTACCAATTCAAACCCCATATGTTTTATGTTAGCTAAAAGAATTTTTTTTTTCCAAAGTGGATAAAGGTCCAAATTGATTGTACATTTTGGATACTTTTAGCTCCTCCATGACTGAAGATGCATTTCATCTAGTTGCAGGAACTTTTGTGCTATAAATATCCAACCTCTCGTGGGGTTAGAGAAAAACATACGATGGTCCCGAGGGGGGGGGGGGGGGGGGGGGGAGGGGTTGCGTTAGAACAAAGTCACATCAAAGGATTTAGATGGATCACCAACATGTGTTGCAAGAAAAAGGTATTACATGCTTAATGAGGCTACTAAGCTAAGGCCAGACCTTGCTCTTTCACACACGTAGAGTTACATAGTCACATAAAAGGATTTAGATGGGATCACCAACATGTGAAATTACATATTTGGAGTTAAATGATTGGATTTACCTTAATGGCCAATAGATCCTCATGAAAGTGCATGTGCTGGGGTAAGTGGAGCTTGAAATGCTGGGGGGCTGATAGCAACCTTTCACTAGGACACAAATAAGAAAACCAAGATACACTATTTAGAGATAAACATACATTGGTTTTTAAAGGAAAACCAAAACCTCAAAGGACAAAGTCCAATTTTCAAGTAAAAACATCCACTCTTTTACATTCCTTATATACAAATTTATACTATCCAAAGTCATACACAAAAGTAACCACCCCTAAGGACCTAAACTACAAAATAACTCCTCTTAATAACTCCTAATTACTTAACTGACTGAGTACACATTAATTTACATCATACGTGCTCTTTTATTTTAATGCACACATACTATGATATCTTAGAGAATGCCTAAGTAGGACTCTGTCGGGGGCTTCAGGCCTATAAATTTAATTCATTTTCAATTGCTGCCAAGTTTTTTTGGACGGGAGTATCTCACTTGCAGCCTACGTCCTAGGTAATCCAAACTGACATGGAAGGAAAGTGATGAGTTATTTGTTTTTAGTGTTTTTTGGTTGAAATCGATGAGGTAATCGCTGCCAATGAACTCAGATTTTTGCATGTAGTCCCTGCTAACATGAGTAACATGTATGTGGTGATCTCGTAGTCCAAGCGTTTGCATGCTTTCCAATTATTTTTGCATGCCTATCCTTTTGGCTTCTTCCGTGCTTAGACTGCTCTCCATTTCTTCAACAGTATTTATAAGAAGACAGATACTGCTTCTAGTCCCCACAATGAGTTTCGCTAATTCCCTGCATGTTGAATGTTATATTCACAATTTCAACTTCAAAAAAGGAAAATTAATCACAATTCCATGATAGCAAAAGTTAGATGTACAACCTTCAATATATTCGCTCAGTCGCATTTTCTAATAGTTCTAATTGAAAAAAGGAACTAATTTTAGTTCATTTCAGTTTTGCGTTTAGGACGATTAAAGTGGGATGGCGTATATGGGACAGTGAAATGTACCCTTATAGTTATAGCAGTGTTTTTTTGGCATTATAGAAGATTAGTTTGGAGAAAGTCATTAGAGGTAACGTGTTACTATAAGTAAGAAAATCATTTGGGTTAAGGCAGAAAACCGAGCTAAACCTATATATTTTCTGTTAGCCAAAACAAATGGATTATGTTTTTAAAGTGGATAATGGTCCGAATTCGTATGTATATTTTTATGTAACCCTAGAACGACTCATATTCTTTTGTATGTATGTTTTTATCTTCTCCATCATTGAAGTTCAGCTAGTTGCAGGAACTTTTGCCATAAATGTCCAACCTCCCATAATAAAGTGAGTCTAGAGTGGGAACATCTGTTGTAACCCAGCCCTTGATTGTATAATTTGCGGCTATAACAGGTCATAGCTCCTCCCGTGAGTACATCATACGATTAGATTTTTTTCTTCTGTATAGTACAGATTCTTATGAACATTGTCATTTTCCTTTCTTCAATCGAGAGGACACTTTTTGGCTCCTCCTCGCCCAGGGCAGGCGAGATGGGTAAAGGTAATCCGCCCACTCGGATAATCTCGTCAATGGCCCCATTGAATATAACTGTCCTATACTCCCGTCCTTTGGTCGTCACTGGTGATGAGGTATCCACTCCCAGATGAGCAAGCTAGCTTTTTGCCAAAAAAGAAAGAAAGAAAGATGAGCAAGCTAAGAACATAAAAATGACAATGCCATATATAGATATTTTTACTGCATGTGGCATTTCCTTTAGTGAACAGGCGTACTGAAGTGAAGCATGGAAAGCGGCAAACAGGCGGGTTGCCTTTTATCAGTGACTTAGATTCCTACCTTTTCCCACACATGATGGGAACTTTCATCATGGCGTTTCGCCTAAGTGACGGCACATGATCAACGAGGTCTTTCTAAGGTGGCCAGTCCGGATGCTATAAATGCTAGAAACTTAGAGAGGTGAAAGTTGAAACCAGGGCCAGCTCATTACAATGTGATGCCTTAGGCAAAAGTTAATATTTGCCCGCCTCACTGCGTTGTGGTACGCTAGGGCTAAATATTGAGTTCCTGACCTTGTTCTGTGCTCATGGTTTAGCAATATTAAATGACCATATTGTCTCTCTATTAAAAAGATTGCAATATTTTGTCCCAATTCTTTTCATCAATCTCCAACCTGCCTTGACTACTTGGTTGTCGGTACTTAAAGGTACGTACGATGTAGGCAGCACCACTTTAAAAATGTGCAAGGAATTAATTTCAAATGAAAGATAACAGAAGCTTCAAGAACATGACCACACACGTCTTCAGAGTTCAGATTAAACAAACTTCCATTTCAGCATATATTGAGCATATGATATAATAGATGTAGAAATAATATATGTAGAAATATCAAGACTGGCCGACCGCCATTGCATATACTAATCTATAAAAAGGTGAACCATATATATACGTGCAAGGAATCTAAATCTCCCTTTATAAGAAAAATGGCTGGAACCGGTGCACTTGATGTGCTGCCAAGAATCGAAGTGCTTCCGGACAACATACGCATGGTTACAACATCTCAACTGGCTCAGAAGTCTCTTGTCTCCATAAATAATACTCCCTCTGTTCTAAAATATGATGTACATTTGATAAAATTCTTATTTTTATTAGACCATGAAACTCGCAAGGAAATCACATGACTTCTTCCCGTCCAACTCATATGCTCGTTCACGAACTAAATTCAAGTCAATCTTTTCAAGTCTCCTCCAATTTTGAAAAGAAGAAGTCACATAATTTGATAAAATGTACACAATATTTTAGAAAATGAATATTTCCAAATGTACATAGTATTTTAGAATGGAAGAAGTATAAATTGAAGTTAAAACTTCATAACCTTACAAATAGTGCAGGCAAAAGTCCAACGGAGTTCGGATGGGTCGATGGACCCAGTCGACTCAGTTTAACCTGCCCAGTTGAATCGGGTCAAATCAGCCAAGCCGGTCTAGGTTTTAAAATCATGACCCATGGTTTAGGTTGGGTTTAAACTCTTTTGAACACAATTTTTTTTTCTTTTTCTTACAACATACTCTAATTTTTTTTCGACATCGATCTTAGTTGAATTTTATACCACATATTTTTTTTCATGTATACAAAATAAATATTTTTATTTTTATTTAAGAATTTTAATTTTTGTAATGTAGTTATTTTGTTTATTCAATTACTACATGGGTATTATATAGAATTTTGAGAAGAGGAGGTTTTTGTATTTTTTTTTATATTGATGACATCAGTAACCGGGTCAACCCGAGTTCGACATACTCTGCAAGAATTTCGAGTTAATGACTGATCCGATTTTTAAAACTTTGATCGAAAAGACACTTTTTGGCTCCTCGCCAAGGGCAGGCAAGATGGGTAAAGGTAATCCACCACCTACTCGGATAATCTCGTCAATGGCCCCATTGAATATTACTGTCCCATGCTCCGGTCCTTTGGTCGTCGCTGGTAATGAGGTATCCACTCCCAGATGAGCAAGCTAGCTTCCCCCCCCCCCCCCCCCCCCCCACCCAAAAAAAAAGAAAGAAAGAAAGATGAGCAAGCTAAGAACATAAAAATGACAATGCTATATATAGATATTTTTACTGCATGTGGCATTTCCTTTAGTAAACAGACGTACTGAAGTGAAGCATGGAATGTGGCATTTCCTTTAGTATATGTGCCATAGCATATACTAATACTAATCTATAAAAAGGTGAACCATATATATACGTGCAAGGAATCTGTATCTCCTTTTATAAGAAAATGGCTGGAACCGATGCACTTGATGTGCTGCCAAGAATGGAAGTGCTTCCAGACAACATACGCATGGTCACAACAGCTCAACTGGCTCAGAGGTCTCTTGTCCCCATAAATAATATAAATTCTAAGGAACCTTACAAACAATGCAGGGAAAAGTCCAACGGAGTTCAACTAACAAGATATCAGAGAACAAATAACGTATGGATGGAAGGGGATAAGAGCACTGCTGAGTAAGATCTTGGGCAAAAGCAGATACGTCTAACATACAGATCATCCAACATTAATACACGAGACTGGAGATGACAATGGCATTAATGTTGCATGAACTCATCCTGAAAAGGCACTGCGGAGGATAAGGAAGGTTTTGACGTTTTCAACACCATTTTGGTGGGGAATAATACAAGAAAGAGAGCCAGTGAGGTGAAATGCCATTAATTGCTCCGCCCGGCAATGCAGAGAAGCATGTGGCCAGCCCTTCTTCTACGAGAGGAAATCAATCCCCAATCATTTCTGGTGTACGTCCTTTTGTCGACAATGGCATGTTACCTGTCTGAGTCATAAGCCCCACCACCCTTCCTCATGAGTTTCTTCTTTGACCTCTCCGATTTCAAGGAGACTGCCTTTTCTTAAAGAAAAAAAATTACTCAGACTTTATTTATCATAAATCATACAGGGGAATTTATTTTTGGCGTCATAGACTTGGCTACCACTCTGTTTTCTTTTCATAATTGAGATTTATTGTTTAAATAGAACCCAAAAAAGAGTACACAGAAATAAAAATTAGATACAGAGGCAACTTTTCTCCAATACCAAGCCTTTCGGGGTGAGACTTGTCAGCTTGATTGAGCCCGAATAATCTTGAACTATCGGTTCTTGATCTGACGGCTACAACAGTGTGTGATAATTCACACCCACCTACCTTATTTAACACTCACCTTCAGATCAAAATTCAATGGATCAAGATGACTTGTCTTATATAAAAGTCTCATGTAAACCAGACTCGAGCAAAAAATCTTTAAGCTAAAAGCCTCTCCTTGAGGAGGATTAACTGCCTAGGAATATACTAAGCTTAAACTAAAAAGAAATGGATAGAAGGAAACATCAAAAGATTATAAACTTGTTCCTACGATGCCCACCCTTCTTCTTCTTCTTGAAGAATTTGAACGTGTTGGTACCACTTCCTTATCGTCTAATCCTCAAACTCTGATCATCTTCATCATCGTATTCCCACCCTTGGACTTGGCTGCCACTCGCACCAGTCATGTTTCTTCTCTTCCCAAATTTTATGCACGACTAAATCCTCCCATATGTAATATCCACAATTCCACAATATAGTAAACTATCTTCACTGATATTTTTCTTTTTCGGCTTAACAATCTCCTGATAAATGCATGGTTGACAACCATGAAGTGGCATGGACGACTAACTTGGCTAATAAGGAGCAGTGGATTTTACTAGCACTTCCCCTCGATCGCTAGCTGATTCAGAACTGCTTAATATTTGTAACCCTTACTTCAACAATCTAGTTTTTTTGTATTTTTATTTCTTTTGATAAGTAGGGGTGCGAGTCCTTAGGACCCGACTGGAAGGGGCAAAGGACACTCGTTATATCTTTTTTTTTTGGGATAATTGACACTTGTTACATCTTAGTCGCTTAATTACCAATGGTTGCATCAGTTAATCAAATATCAGATACGTCGATAGTTAGAGGCCCGGGTAATAGTTTTGTAAATAGCTAGGAGTTTTATTTGGGTAATTTTGCTTGTAATACGTGGCATCGTACATGTCTATCACTTTCCTTGTTCTCTTTCTCTTTTTTTTTTTAATTTTCATATGGTTTCAACTACTTATTTTTCCACTATGAAATCTTTTACATTTTCTTTTTTTTTTTCGAAAATTCTATCAAATCCAAAATGATAAAAGGGAACTAATTACTATTCCTTGGACATTCTTATAGGCCATGAGTACTAGCATTGGTTTCGTCACAAGAGGAATATTCTTGCAAAAGAACTGATATGTATATTCACTATCATATATACTTATCAAAATTATAAATGCATAGAAATATAGAGGAGCTCCCTGATGCTTATTCAGCCAGCTAACTCTTGGAACAAGGTGGTCCTGTTTGTTGATATAGGTGTTGATATAAGGCAGCCATCCTGTTGTAAGCATCCAAAGTCATTGGCTGCACAAAACCCAGATGAATTAATTATTTCAACTTTCAACATCCACAAAAACATGATAAAATAAAAGATAAATATAAGAGGTAAAAAATTGACAGGAACATTTTTTGGGGGCAACAAAGTTGAGATAAAATGATGTTGCTCTTGAACAACATTTACCTGTGTCTAAATTATCGCAGAAAAAACATTTACCTGTGTCGGGCTGCAGGCTAGGAAAGCGGCCATAGGATCCGGCATGACGGCCGCAGCTGCAGCTGGAGGTGCTAGTCGATCGGAGGAGGACGTATCCCACGCGGCGGCGAGAGGGAGGAAGGCGGCAGCCGCGGAGGGGTGAAGGGCCGGAGTTAGTCCCGCCGACTGGCCTGGCCGGGGCATGGGGGCCATGGTGTTCATGTCCATGACCCCCATGCCCATGCTCATACCGATGCCCATCTGTGTCATCATGGCCATCTGCATCTGCTGCATGGCCAGTGGCAGCATCATGTGGGGAAAGCTGCTCATCTTGCTCATCATCTGGATCTGGGCTTGCAGCTGCTTCAAATATTCGATCACCTCGTCCAGCATTGAGGCCTTGTCCGTCTGTTGATCATCAACCCAACCAGCCTCAGTTTTGAGTCAGCCATTCTAACAAAAACAAGAAAACATGCCACCCCATTTTTCCCTTGTTTCCTTCTATCTGGTAAATGTACTAGATGTATGTTCATTCCTTCTTTGGATAAAAAATACCTTACTGGAATTGGGCACCAATTTCTGCAGGGTCTTCATCCTCTGATTGATTCTGTCCCTCCTTTTCTGAAAATTAAAACCTCTTTATCACATCTTTTCTGATTTTATAAGCAAATTATAAAAACACACAGCATAATTTTTACTAATATCAATCAACCCAAAATGTCGGCCGATTACTAAAATCAGTTCATTTTGGTTTTCTAATGCAGTCACTTCTTTTCGGAACTGATGATTAAAGTCAATTCATTTTGGATTTCTTCTCTTTGGACGGAGGGAGTATAATCTAGTCAATGGAGAATGATACACCCTCCGTGCCATATTAATAGTCTGATTTATTGAAACCATATTTCCAAATAAGATTATTAATATGAAGGGAAGAAAGTACGTAAATGATCTTCCATTTAAAATATGGCTAGACTTACACGTTCAGATTGATTGTGGATAGCAGCAGCCCTGCTCCTCTTGGTGGATGCAGAGGACCTTTTAGTGGTCGCCTTCTTCTCAGCCTTGCTCCCTCCTTCTCCCCTCTTTATCACATGATTTCAAATCAGATTATCACAAAACATGAGTGTATGCTCACATCTTTAAAACCAAGAATTGCATTTTTTGTATCAATTGTTTGGTTTGTCAGCAAGTGAAGGCAGAGCATAAGAAGCGTGGAGATTAACTAGATAGATATAACTAGTTATTAGGAAGCAGAGGAGAATAGAGAGAAGAAGTGGTGATGCCTGAGTGCGGCTGCGGGAGAAGGCGTCGTGGTCGTCGACGGTTTGCTTGGAGTAGGAAGAGAGGGGCTCGCCGAAGCTGGTGTTCTCCTGGGAGGTGGGGTCCAGGTCTCCGGTCTCCCCCGTCACCTGCCGGCTCTCGCTCCGGCTCACCGTCTGGTTCATGCTGCTTCCCCCCTCCTGCGCCGCCCTGCTTCGCTTCCTCCGCACACCGCAGCCGGCTTCTTCCTCCCTCCTTGTGCTGCACGATCCAACCCGGGTCGACGACACCAACAGCCGGGAGCCCGGCACACGGGTGGACTGCTCGTCCACCGAGAGGGACGGATTGGAGCAGGGGACCAAGGCATCCCTGGCCATGTTAGCAGCGGCTGCGGTAGTTCTCTGCTGGTCGAACCATGGGAATAGCTCATCGTCAGCAACTGCAATCTTCACCGGGGGCAGCCCGGCCGCCTGGTTCACTATTGATTCAAGAGTACCACCAGCTTGTGGCTTTTCCCATGGGTATTTGCCGTTCAGAGACTTGCCTGCAGAAGCGGCGGCGGCAGCGCGCGGTAGGCCGAGGCCGTGCATGGCCAGATGGCCGTTCTCCCACGTCAGCTCCGCCACTTCGTAGTCCAGCCTGCAAGGACAAACGCGATCATGTATATGTAAACATCAAGTAACATAGTTTCCAGCTAAATCGATTCAAATGAGAACCAAAATTGGTAAGTACTAAGAGAAAAGATGACAGGAGAATACTAACATGGTCGCATCCTGGAGAGTGGGTTGAGAGTTGGCGTCGGCATGGAAGGGCAGCCTGGGCGTGTCTCTGCTCTCATCGAGGTCCCAGTTGGGAACACACTGGCTCATCCCGGTTAGGAGTCTTGTTGCAGAGGGAAATCAAGAAATAAAGAAAGGATACGTGATGTCAGATATGGCCAGTAGAGGAGGGGAACCAGAGGGATGGTATATGTGGAGGAGAGGGTATTACTAGTGGGTGGAGACAGTGTCAAGTGAAAATGTAGAGAGTATAAACTGGAGTAGGAATACGAATGAGCTGAGCTGAAAGGATTCAGATGACGACTACCAATGAGTGGGGGAGTGCATGACATGAGAGCGCTAGCACGTGTAAGGGTGGGGTGCAGCATGGGGATTGCTTTGATCCACATGTCATGAGGCCTGAGTTTTATGTGCTTTTCCACTACCTCTTTCAATCAAAATCTACGCTGATCTACTTCCAAAGTTCCAACTGACTTTTGCGCCTCCATTATTTAGCTAATCATTCAGCAAGATCACCTGTTTAAGCTTTAGTGGTGGTTGTGCGTGTTTTAGAGAGTTAGAGAGAGCTTCGAACTTGGAAAAGCATGCTTAGAATAGAAAATGGAGAAGGCAAATGGTTGCATGGCACGCCACAAGACCGATTGAAAAATTGGAAGTCAAATCCGCCCGTGGAGTTTCACCTGCCGTTGATCACATAAAATGGATATTGGATGGCGCACACGGAAGGCTGAGAGCTCCGTCAGGTAAGCGCACAAACCTTCCGTCTGTATTGTCGATTTTGGGGGGATGAACGGCTGGTGAAACTTCACCATCGGATTTGAGTTGGAAAATTTGACTAGCACGTCCTGTGTCCGCCAAGTTTTCCTCCATTGGATAGGATTCATAAATTGTAAGGATAAAAATACGCACATGCTAGTGCACGTGAATGGAGGATATCTTGTGGACATCCTTCGAGCGGATCAAAAACTTTCCTGGATTGGCGTGTTTTTTTGCTGGAATAGAGCTCTATTTAACTTGCACTATAGTTTTAATGGCTTTTGGACCACTTTCCCCCTTCTTTCTCTTTTATGTCTTTTGCCCCAGTCTGTCCAGCTCTGGTGCCACCTTGCCTCCTGCATGGCGTACATCCCACTTCACCTAATCTTTGCCCTACGTGTCTATTTTACATGAGTAGAGATATTGATTTCAACCCTTAATCCATTAGCTTTCCCTCGCCCCAACTCCCCCACCCAGCCCTCGCACCACCTTCCTCGGCTAGCCCTCACCCAGTCTTCGACATCAACAACCATGTCAACCCGGGTTGACTCCTGGTTGAACCTACTCCACAATAATTACGGGTCGATGATTGGCCCGATTTTTAAAACCTCGATTTCTACCCATCGTATGCACCAAGGTAAACGGAGAACTAGGGTGAGGGATGGCAAAGGAAAACTGAGGCGGGGGAGCTGATGCTAGGGATGGTGAGGGAAAGGTGAGGCAGGGGAGCTGGGGCGAGGGATGGCGAGGCAAAGTTGAGGCGGGGGAGCTAATGCTAGGGATGGTGAGGGAAAGCTTAGGTAGGGGAGCTGGGGCGAGGGATGGCGAGATAAAGATGAGGCAAGGGAGCTGATATTAGGGATGGTAAGGGAAAGTTGAGGCGGGGGAGCTAATCACTAGCCAGCGTAGAGATAGGGATTAAGGATTGAGGAGAGGAATAAGGATTATGGGGAAAAGAAGAGGGAGAGGGAGTCAGCCAATCAGAGAGATGAGAAAAAGGAATCGGGATGAAATGGAAAAAAAATCCTCCCGACCCTATCAGTTGGGTCACTGATTCAACCCCAGTGGGTTGGGTTAAATGAGGTTGGCGAGGTCAATCTGCTCAGCTGACCCTGCTTGAAAAACCTGCAAGTTCCAGTCGAATCGGCAGAGCGGGTCCAATTTTTAAAACGATGGTCAAAATTGCCATGTCCTAGGGAATTGGAAGCTGGATAGATCCTCTTAAGAGGTTGATCACACTGCCCCTTGTAGTCTGCTCCTAAGGACTCGAACACCCCTTATTATCAAATGAGAAGAATATTGGTTGCCACTCACATGAATTGACTGAATACTCCCTACTGGCCAATACATCTTCATGAATGTGCATGGTTAATGGTTAAGTAGGGGCTTGAAGTATTGTGAGCCCTGCAAGCAAATAATTTAAACTCCTTTTCAATGCTGCCAGAATTTTTGGAAAGAGGAAATATATGAAAAAGGACAGTACACAGACAGCGGAACAAACTTGCCACCGAAAAAGTGGTATTCTTTCCTTGTCTCAATTACTATTAGTTCATTTGAAATTCCACTGTATCTATTAAAAGTGACCAGCGGGTATACAACTTTGTGCGAGCATTTTCCATGTGTCAATATCAAAAAACCATGATGCACCTGCGTGGTTTGCACTAGCATCCGTAAGTGGGTAATGAGTAATGACATTCTTTTTCAGTGCACGAATGTTATGGTGGACATCAGCTCTTTTGGTAAAGAATAGACTTCCAGCCAATGTTCGCCTATTTCCCAACACAAGAAAGTGTTAGATAGTGGTTGCTCACAAACGATGTAATAGGAAACGGATAGCTGGTATTGGACTACATATTCCAACATTTCCCGGCACATGCAAGCATTTTTATCAAGCTTTACATGTGAAACACTCAAACGAGTAACATAAGTGCCGAGCACGATTAGAAATTTAGATCCCACAACCTGAACTCCTGAGCTCCAATACCATGTTAGATAGCCGTTGTTCACAATAGCTCAAACTGTTAAGAAGCAAGTTATGAATACAATTTCATTCCAACAGACAGCAAAGTGTTTTTTTTTGTGTAACTAGCCATTACAGTGCGTACAACAGCTGCAAACTGGAGATCAAAAGGATTGGGTAAGTGAAGTTTATTTGTTAAAGCCAGTGACAAGAGGTTTTTCCACATTACCTGGTCGGCCGGATTTTCATATAACTTGGTTTTTCAACCGGAATACCATTAACCTGGATTTGCGACCTGAACTATCCAAAATGACCTCGTATATATGTGAGGGTTTTAAGCCGTTTTAGAACAGGAAAGGTCGTGCTCATTTGCGCACGGCCCTTCAATCGCACCCCACTACCAACTCTTGCAACCGCCCGGCCAAGAATCAGGTGTAAGTGTAACGGCGGTCCAATCGAAGGAGATTTAAGTGAGAAGTCCTTGTTCGTGGCCCGGCATTTGGTGAGCAGCGGAGAGAAGAAATGAGCGGATTTTCATTTAGTGGGGAAGGAATTTGTGCTAGGGCCATCTCCAACATGGTGCCAAAAGCCCAAAGGATATGACAGTGTGAAGGAAAAAGTACTTAGTGGGAGAAATGTTGGTTCATATGTTCACTTTCAAAATGAGCTAAGCAGGATCAAAGATGTAATGCTAACGAAAAAAAAGATCAATGCTGGATGTCCATTTTGTCTTTAACCATTCAACCGAAGTTGACATGAGACCTGACTATATCTGTGTAGTGTGTAGTTTGCCACATGGGCTAGCTCTAACATCTGTTATTGGCATCAAAGGAAGCCCTTGTTCTCCAACATGGTACCAAAATCTAAAACGAAAACAGAAAGTGTAAACGAAAAAAGTGAGGGGCTATATTGGGGCTTGGACTGTATTCTTTCTATACTGTTTATTAACAAGTTTATAAAAAAATATACATCATCAAGGATATCATTAGTGAAAGGTAAAAATTTAAATGAGATCGCTCTCATTTGGTTTATATGAGGCGATTTCAAGTTTTAGCCATTGGATCTTAATCTAACGGCTACAAGGGTGAGTGATGGTTATACTCACCTACCCACTAATTTAATACCCACCGTCGGATCGGAATCCAACGACTTAAAAAACTGTTTTCATGCCCTTAATATGAGAATGATCTCATGTAAACTGGTATCTCTTAGTGTAATTTTTTTTTTTTTATAGTGAGGGGTGTTCGATTCATTAGGACCTGACTCGGGGGTTCGACACCACTTAAAGAAGAATCATTGTATTGGAGAAGTCAAGGGGGTGGGTGATCTATACATAAAATATGTATTTTATTATCTTATAAACTTATGTTTATGCTAGTGTTAGATTAGAATTACTATTACTTTAATATAGTTTTTGGTTTTTTATAGGAAACAAGAGCAAAATGCAAAATTGTAGTGAAATGTGACTCTAATGATTGAATATGCATTACTTCGATTGTATATCTCTAATGTGACTGATTCAAGTTTCATATTAAAGTACACGAAGTCAGCTTTCCAACGTCACTGACTATTCGCAATTCGGAGTTCTGAGCAAAAAGTTATGATCATTGGAAGTATAGTACGTAAAAGAGACGTGAGTAGAGAGAAGAACCGTCGAGATGAGATTGGATGGATGAGATTGATACAACGGATTTTTATTTAATAAAGAAAAAAAAGAATAGAACTGAACCGGTTCCGTTCCGGTTCGGTTCGGTTTAAGAAAGAAAAAAGGGAAAATCAGAATGACCCAAGCCGAAGCTCGGGCCGTCCAGAACAGAGGCGCTCGAGCAGCGCCGGTGAAGATATCATGGCGGAGCTGGACAGTGGTTGAGTTCCATGGGACGACGACGACGGTGGAATCACGACGGCGACGGCAATGGATGGCGGAGAGGCGAAGCTCGATGATCGGGAAGGAAACCAAAAACAGACGTGCAGAAATAGGAAAGTCGGTGCCGGAATTGGAAGCTCTGATTTCGAATCAAAATTGGAATTGGAAGTTATGCTCAAACTGGACTCCTGCTTTAGATAGGCTGCGACCACGGAGGGGAGAAGGAGGACTCTCATTCAAGGCCTATAAAAACAGAGTTTTGGAATGGACGCCCGATTGGAAAAAAAGAACAGAGAGAAAGACACAACTTTTCTTGTCAGAAAGCAGAGACTTTCCGACGTGTGTTTTTTTTTTGCCGGAGAAGAAGGCGGAAGAGGAAGGAGTGGCCGGAGGAGAGAAGGAGGAAGAAAAGGCGGCGTTTTGGGCTGATCTGCAAAACTGATACAGTAACTGCGATTTGGAGAAGATGATGAATAGTAACTGATGAACAGTAATTTGCTACAAGAGTGCTATAGTGTTTTCGGTGAATAGTGCAAAATGACTTCGATAAATCAGCAACGTTCTCCTGGTCCGATGGCCGGCTAAATTCGCGTCCAGGGCGTAGATGAAGCCCTAAATTTGTGTTATTACTCTTGATTGTTTTATTTAATATAGTTGATATGATTATACTTAATACGATTTCATGAATTTTCTTTTGAGTGCTTGACCATAGGCTTGATTGATTATG
The DNA here is from genome assembly GCA_039654745.1 of Houttuynia cordata. Lineage (NCBI taxonomy): Eukaryota > Viridiplantae > Streptophyta > Magnoliopsida > Piperales > Saururaceae > Houttuynia > Houttuynia cordata. The sequence continues at coordinate 28,026,668 of CM077505.1, forward strand.
AATGAAATTAGATATTGTGATTGATTCTATGCCCGACGAAGGATATGACTAATTACATTATAACATAGTTGTGATTGATTTTATGCCCGATCAAGGATATAATTAATTACACCATAGTGGATGAACTTTCGTGTCCAATCAAGAATGTTAGTGAATTCATTAGTAATTCGTGTATCTCATCAAAAACATGAATTACTATATCATGTCAATTTGTGCATAATAATAATTGAGAAGTAGTAATTGCATGTCTTATGGTGGATTCGCTGCCTTGGCACTTCTCCATATTACTTAAACTCGTTTAAAGTAGTTAAAGTTTATTACTTTCCGTAGATTAAATCAACACTGCTGCTTTCTTTTGAATTTGGTAAAATATTAATTCGTCCATGATATTCAACAACCCTTCAATACTCGTCGTAGTACAATTGCCTTGTGCACTTGCAATGATTTTATATTTAAACGATCAGTGGGCAAGGTTTGACTTGTTCCAAAACCCACACTGAGTTACAGAAGGCCCACGGGCCTCTTTATGTTGTTTAAAAATGAGAAATTATTAGGTACGCCGCGCGTAGGGGACATACATGCTCATCACCATGAGCATGAGCCTAAATAGAAATCGTATCAATCACCCATTGGTGATGAGCATGCATGTCCCCGGCGCGCTGAGTACCTATTAATTTCTCTCAACACTAGATTTTCAATTGTTCTTGTCCCAACTTCCAAAAGGTTATCGGTTGCCAAACGCGGCCTAAACACAAACGCACAAATGTAAGGTCATGGCAGGACTCACGAGGGTCAGGACTCATCACTCTGGATGGGTAGATCAGTTGGGGTGCCAACCAAGACATGAGCTGCCTCGTAATTGTGGCATAGACCGATTCCTGCTTACCTATGAGACTGAAAGCAACTTCACCTTTTGAGATTGGGGAATCATCTTTGCATGAATTTGGGCTCTAAAAAATGGGAATGTGGTTAAAATTCTTCTGAAGTGTCAAATAAGTGCACTCCCTTATATGTGCTACGTCTGACGTCCAAGTAGTTGAGCTGGTTAGTCATAAACCCAACGTGTTGTTCTCTTTTCCTTCTCCTTCTCCTTCTCCTCCCTTCTTGAGTCTCTTTTGCCACCTCCTTCAATGGCTACCATCACAGAGAACGGTTGCAGCCATGCCGCAGTCAAGATTGACCAGAATCCTCCTCTTGGCGCTTCTTATGTCAATCGTCTCTCAACCAAGGAAATGGAGTCTCTCACAGTTATTTGTGATTCACTGCTCCCTTCTATTAAGCTCCCTTCCACTACTACTCCCTCTTCTGATGACTTCTCTCTCACCTTCTTCCGCACCTCAGCTTCTGATATAGGAACTCCTGATCGAGTAAGATGTACATAAGCATAGGAATATGCTTCTAGTTCAAAAAACTAACAATAAAAGATATACATTTGTATCTATTCTATCTCCCTTTCTTGGGCATGGTTTGCTATGAAAGATTTGTAACATCGATTAGCAGTAATGATTTAGCTTTGCATGTTTTTTACATACTTAAATATGTATGTAATGGTTTTCTTGTATGCATGGTGAAGCTTGGGGGGTTCATGTGCGGGCAATTGAAGCACCCAATGGTTTGGATGCTGAGATTGGCTTTGTGGCTGCTTTCGACGTGGTATGGCACCTTTGCTATATGCGGCAGGGCTAGCCTTTCGAAGAGATTTCCTTTCTTTCTGCGGTTCTCTCAGGCGGTGCCCCACAAACGGGAGCGGATCCTTCTATCTTTTTGCTTCAGCTCACTTTTCTATTGGAGACTACTGTTCAAAGTCTTGAAGTTCCTCGTCTGCTTTGTCTACTTCACTCAGGCATGTTCACCTTTCTTTCTTTTCCGTTCAACGTTGTCATATTCTTTACAATAGTAAATCGTTTAGAAAAATAGATGGAGTATATGCTTTTAGGACTCCATCTATTTTTCTAAATGAATTCTTGCTCAATATCCTTGTTTTTTTGGTGCTGTTACAAGGTCAATATCACTTGTGCTTAGCTGCTAGTTTGGTTTCTCTTTCATCTTGATAAAAAAAAATTTGTCTTCTAAGAACCTCGAAGTCAAGCTAAAAGGCTTGGTGAGGCCCTCCGTGGGATTATTAACTCTTGTGCTAGTTAAGAAGTAAGATACATTTAGTGTCTCGGCATGCCACATGGGATTTGTGCCCACTTTAAAGAGCTGTCGAACCTCATGATCGATGGCACACACACTAGTGCAGTGCATGCTAGCGCAAAGTGAGAGCCATTGATTCCACAATCGACGTTAAAGTGGGCACAAACCCCACGTGACATTCAAAAATTTCATATCGAACTTCTTCTAAAACATTATACTTGTACCAGGAGGGTGTGAAGTGAAGAGGAAGGGTGGAGCCAACCCCTCCCCTCCAAGGTGGTGACATAGGGTGCGTTTGGAAGCTGAAAAAAGCATATTTCGGCCTAATTTTCACCTTTCAGGGTGAAAAGTGTTTGTAAGCTGAAAAACTAAAATATGGTCGGTGACAGTGATAAGTGAAAATTTTCACATATCACCTGATTTGTGTTTGTTTAGCTGAAAGGGTAAATAGTGGGTCCTAATGGTGAAAGGTGATAAATTTTCACCTTTCACCCCTGAAAGGCTGATTCTCTCTCGAGTGAGAATCAACTTGACAAAAAATCACGGGTTGCCCCTCCCTCTCATTTTTTAGGTTTTTTTCCTTTCTCCTTCCTTTCATCGCTCACTCTCATCCCAGCCGCCATCACTCCCGTCATCGACCATCTTCCTCCGACCGTCTCTCAAGCGACTCCCTCACCCCCCAATAAACCATTTTCCCCTCCCTCTTGTAACTCCTGCTGCTGCACCGTCGTCGAAGACCATCCCTTTTCATTGACGTGCTGGTGCACACGGCCCTGGTTGTTTGAATTTTGAATTTTAATCTGTCATATCGTATGCCTTTCTCCCTGTAATTTTTCCCAAAACATGTGAGCATGAGTCCACATATGTGTGCTGATTGACTAATCATAATGTTAATGGGGAGAAGCTGCTTTGCTTACCATAGGGTCCATTGGTTCCCTCCTCAGGAAGTATCAAAAGATCCTCGTGTAATCAAATGTACGATGGCCTTCGTGTGTCTATCGTCAATGCGATTACACGGTAGCCTCCATTATCGTGGTCGGCGGAGGAAAGGTAGAAGATATATAAGTGAGCAACGAGGTGCACCTAGAATATGTATATATAAGCATTCTCGGACTCACATGCAAAAAGTACGGGAAAAGGCAATACTCACATGGAGAAAATCATTCACCACACACTCATGGCCTACATATAGGTCAGAGGAGTCACATGCATACAGTAGGATAAAGGACAATAATCACATGGAGAATAGTAGGCAGGACAAAAAAAATAGTTCACCACACACAAAGTCCACAAATGCATAAAATGGATAACATCTTATACAACAGTCATAAAATCACAAGTTTCCTGAAATCAATAGTGAGACACGCATTTAGATGGGCGGTGTCTTCCCATCCCATAGGTTCTTCAACCACTGCTCAGCAAAATATTCATCGTCTTCTAGGTGCAGCCACAACTGTCTATTAGTCTCCGTCGAGAATAATATTATTGCAAAACTGTACATTGGGTTAGAGGGGTCATATCCAGGGAGGCGGAGTAGTAAACGAAAACATCTATTGATTTCATCAGTATGTGGTTTCTTCTCTGCGAGTTTCGCGTCGGACAGCATACGATCGTGCTTCTCGGCAAGCGTATTTCTTGCTAGCATAGCGTCAGACAGCGACTGGAAGCCAGTTTATATTTCAGAAGAGGAGTAAGTCTTCCTCTTCGAAGTCTTACGCTTGGCACCAGGGGTAGGAGGGGTAGGCCTGAGGGGATCACTGGTGGCGTGTGGAGGCATCTGTAGGGGAGTTTGGGAAGCAGGAGAGTCGGCATTCGGAGGCTCCTACACACCAGAACATGAATAATGTTATTATCCCAAAAAATGTAAGATAGCTACAAATACATATCAATGACACGATACAAGTGGATGATGGTATAACAGTATCGAGGGTTCATGTTTGTGCACCTGAGATAGGTTGCAAGTAGGACGTACTGAGGGGCCAGGGCCGATCAGGCTTGCTTGGATATCACTATCAAGGAGGTTAGAGAATGAACGAGGGTATGTATTATCTCCCATATCCTCTCCCAAGTACTGATCAAATTCATTGGGATGCATCCTAGGGTGAACCTCACCGGTACCGTGTGAACTATCCGGTGGCAGCTGTGCACTGGGGGGCACCAGATTTTTTTGCCGTCCATCATAAGCCTGACTTCCAGTAGCATGGTTGCCATCGAATATTATCGATAATAGACCCTCCATCTCTCTCGAGTATTCCCAAGACTTCAATCTCATGGCCTTCGGGTGTCTCTGCGGCAAAAGGAGATGAGAGTTAGATTGGCAAGGAAACATCCTGGGTTCGAGTTTGCAATAAATTCAAAATTACGGTTACAGAATAAAATGTCAGACGATACGTACCTGTCTAAAAATCTTCCAAAAATCAGGATTTTCGGAGGTATATGTTTGTGTTACTTCGTTATACCCACAACCAATGTAATGTGACTTCCACTTCTATGCATTGTAGAGGTACCTAGTCTTGTCATAGTGACTGCGTATTTTTTCTTCATTCACAATTATACCCTTCTTCTCCAACTCTTTGCTTACATAGTCATAGCCTCCGGGTTGAAGACCCTTACCCTTATGAAATCCCGCCATAAGTGCTTCGGCATACGATCTGATAAATGCATAGTGCTCTTCCTTGTTCCACTCAACATGCTTGACATACTTTGATTTCTTGGCTGGGCTTGCCATCTATTCCACACAAGAAGAAGCATATGAGAAGTGAGATGTTAACGTAATTGAGTACTCGATTTATGTGTCTACCGTCTACCCGATTACTCGGTCCCGAGCCAGCTACGTCGTATAATCACGATAACCACATGGAAATCAAGTAATCGAATAATCGGGTAGACGGAAGACACAGATCGAGTAATCGAGTGCTCGATAGATCCATGTACAGTGTACCCAATTACTCGATCGTCATACACTATGTCGTATATAATCACGATAACCACATGGAAATTGATTAATCGAGTAATCGGGTACATGGTAGACACATATATCGAGTAATTGAGTACTCGATTTATGTGTGTACCGTGAACCCGATAACTCGATCTCGAGCCATCTACGTCATATAATCACGATAACCACATGAAAATCGAGAGATCGAGTAATCGGGTAGATGGTATACACAGATCGAGTAATCGAGTACTCGATAGATCCATGTACCGTGTACCTGATTACTCGATCGTCATCCAGATACGTCGTATATTCACAATGACCACATAGAAATCGAGTAATCGGGTACACGGTAGACACATATATCGAGTAATCGAGTACTATATGTGTACCGTGAACTCGATTACTCGATCTTGAGCCAACTAAGTCGTTTAATGATTCACGATAACCACCGGGGGAATCGAGTAATCGGGTAGACGGTAGATGCATATATCGAGTAATCGAGTACCTGATTACTCAATTAATCAATATCCAAGTAGTTATCGTGATTATACGACGTAGGTGGACGACGATCGAGTAATCGGGTACACGGTACATGGATCTATCGAGTACTCTATTACTCGATTACTCGATTACTCGATTCCCCCAGTGGCTTATCAGGAGACAGCCCAATCGGCTCGAAAAGAAGAAGTATTGATTAATAAAAAAGGAGATCGTGTAAGAGGTGAAAACAGAAGAAAATTAAAACTGTTAAAATTGGCAAAAAAGAAGCAGATCGACAAAAAACGAAGAGGAGTACATATGCATTCACCCGCATATCATTTCGTCATTCTCACTTTGTAGAGGTGGAAGTATTTTGGCGACGACGATGAGGATGCTGCAATAGTTAATCAGTGTGCCATTGCTATGGAATATTTATCAAATCCTCCATCTCATAATGTTGTTCACCCACATCGCCACAGGGGAGAGAAGTTGGTACGTGACATATTATATACTGTTACGAATGATCGAATGTGCAGGGACGTCTGTCGTATGAACAAACAAACGTTCGTTGAATTATGTAGACAGGCTAGAGTATCCGGTCTGGAAGATAGTCGAGGCGCATCTGTTGAAGAACAACTCATGATATTTTGTCAGCTCATGGGTCACGGTACATCTGTTCGTAAGTTGGGGCATGAATTTTCCCACTCAGAAGAGACCATACATCGGTATGTGTATAAGGTGTTCACCACGTTAGAGCAATGGTTCCATGCTCGAATCTGTACCATGGTTCCACTCGAGCACATACCATCTTACATTCGGAATAATAGAAAATTTTGTCCATATTTCAAATATTGCGTTGGGGCGATAGATGGCACGCATGTCATGGCGAAGGTGAAGTCGGATGTGTCAAACGCATATAGGGGTAAACAAAAGATCACTACACAAAATGTCATGTGTGTGTGCAATTTCAGCATGCGCTTTACTTATGTCGTCACAGGGTGGGAGGGGTCCGCCCATGATCAGCGAATTCTCGACTCCGTATTAGAAGACGGAAATTCTGCTTTCCCACGACCACTGTCGGGCAAGTATTACGCGGTTGATGCAGGATATGCGAACAAGGTGGGGTTCCTTGGTCCTTACAAGGGGCAAGGTCACATGTATCATGTTGCTTCTTTCCAACAACGACGGCCGATTGGAAGGCATGAGATGTACAACTACTTACATGCGTCTCTCCGGAATATAATTGACAGGGCGTTTGGGGCATTCAAAAAATGTTGGCACATTATGAAAAACATGCCCCTTTATCCAATTGAGATGCAAGCAAAGTTTGTGTATGCTTGTGCCGCATTGCACAAGTTTATTCACGAGCAACACAATAGTGCCACTGATTCTGACATGAGAGATTGGTTGCTGCCCGCGTACTAAACAGATGAAGCATTTCGAGTGATCGAAGAACCATCTAATGACAATCATCCGTCTAGTAGTCATGCCGGGGAATGGTCGGGGCCAGAAGATGGAGTAATGGTTTAGTTGCGAGATCGAATCCGGGATGAGATTGGGAACTCCCTTGATATCCCCCCTGATCCACCAGCGAGTCAGCCACGTCGTCGACGGTAAATGTGTGCCATTTACTACTCCTTGCCATGCAAATCGAGCAATCGAGGTCACGATAAGTACATCAGTCGAGTCATCGACGGCACGAAGTGGTCCTGCCCATGCAAGTCAAGCAATCGAGGTAACGCTAAGCTCTGTAGTCGAGTCATCGAGATCACGCTAAGCTCTTCAGTCGAGTCATCGACGTCACGATCGTGGTCCTTGCCTGGCTCGAGATCGAGCAATCGAGGTCACGATAAGCTCTTCAGTCGAGTCCTCTCAGGCACGATAGTGGTCCTTGCCATGCATATCGAGCAATCGTGTTCACGATAAGCTCTTGTGTCGAGTCATCGATTGGTCAATATAGGTGCAAGAATTGCAAATCATGTAATGGCAAGTATTAATAAATGAATCTATCATTATGTACATGAATCTCTCATTAGGTACATGTATGTCTATATGTAAAGTAATGATCATATCCAATGGATGTCTATAATATCATTATGTACAGTACTTTCACTTTTTCTAGTACACTACGATCTTTTTACGGCCAATGCGATGTCCTGTAAACCTTCTGATGCTACGTTGTCAAATTCCCTCTCTATACTTCCCCTTAACAGAACTGCCGCGATCATAGGCCGATAGAGCATTGTTATGGCCGTCTGATCAAAAACTGGTTTGACGACCCCCAATGCCAACTGTGCTGCATACATCATTACGTATATTCCGCAATCTTTGGAATTACGTTGGAAGGGTGCATCCCTTATTTGGGACATAAACCAGCCAGCAACTCCCTTCATCTTGAATTCGTTTGCTAGGATCTTATTCAGGGAGGCAACTACACGATCGACAGCCTTCTTATGGTGGGGATACTTCGCTAGATGGCCGCTAAGAGGATTGTAGAAGCGCCACCGTAGGTGGAGAAGTGTAGAATCAGCAAGCAGTAATGGGTGCCCGTATGCATTGGGAAGAAGGCATACGTTATTTTTCTGTCTATTCCCTTCAACAGGCTATTTACCAACTTATCTATAAGCTGTTTATTATCACCGGCGGGCAAGAACTCCTACATAAGAATGAAATATGAGATAAAGTATATATATTAGATGATTGCCGACAGCACCATGTAAAAATAAGAAGAGGTCACACACTTACGAGTTCAATATATTTAGTGGCCATGATTCCTCCAAAGAAGCAGTATGGATACATCAATACATCCCTGTTCATCTGTTGCCTCTTCCGGAGCAGTTCAAAGAACGCATCAATGACCTGCATGTATTTGATTAAAATAACTATCTAGTATTCCAATCAGAGAAATACCATCGAATAAATTAGCATCATGGGGAGGCTACTGTGTAGTTTATTTCCTCGGTCCGCAGCAAACTTAATGTATCTAGTGGATACTTCTGCCTTGGATGCCTCATCCAGTGCATAATCGTCATTCGATCTTTAGGCGACAACACATCCATTTCGAAGCATATCTTAGTTCCCACATAGTCGGTGGGTACGTCTATCGTCTGACGAACTTCTGCTGTTTCAGCCTCCATTACATACTCCTTTCTCTTTCTTCAGACGGCCCCGTCTCATCAGGTCGCACCGGGAAGGCCTTAACTAATCGCCTTCGTTTTCCTTTCGGCACGGGAGGAGCGGGTGGGAAGGCAGAAGTGGGGGCAGGTTCATCTTCAACCTCATCGCGTAACTTTTGGAGGAAGCTATGTACTAGTTGAGCATTCCCACACGTAAACTTTGGAATAATTGACGGTGGCTCAGCCTCGGCGCGAGTCATCTGTGCCCTAGATGCTGAAAAGAAGAAAAAGGCAATGACAGACATGAGGATTCCCATTTAGAGGAATGTATAACGTGCAACTACGATAGAGTAGCCATCGTGCAATCGAATACACGAAGGGCACCTCTATCTTACAATCGATTACACGATTCACAGATCTATCGTGTCATCAATTATACGATGGAGACATCTATCGAGTAATCGATTACTCGATTGGCATATATATATGGTGAATTATATCGAGCGGGTGATAGGGAAATTACCTGCTTTTGTTATCTTGTGGGCGGGCAGCTTGTGCTGGGTAGGAATGGCGGGAGATATAGGCGATTCCGTTGGAGGCCGCTCTGCCTCAGCCCGGGGTGACACATCCGGCTGGTCCATTTGGGGCCTCTCTGCCGACATCACACGGGGGGACTGGCGAACATGTTCTGGGTGCGTAGTTGTTATTGACGGCATCCGACTCGACTTACCGCGTACGGGGTGTGGCCGCTTTTGGTCGACACGCACAGGCGTATGAACCTTCTGGGGTGGTTGTCAGGGAGCTTCTGGTACGTCAACTCCCAGTTTGTCAACTAGGATTCTGACTGAGTGATTCCACTCCTTCATTTTTTGAATACCCTCAATTATCTGAGGGACTTTAAAGCCTCGACTTTCCATCATATCGCTCTGTTCGAGGGCGACATTAAGGAGGGAATTAATCCCCTCAAGAACACCCTGCATGGAAGTGACATGATGGTGGATAGTTGACAGCTGTGTCGACCTCGATGACGACGGAGGTTGAGGTTGCTGGAGTCTCTCTGGAAGATTTAGAGTGCAAACATCTAGATGAATGTGACATTTTTGAGACAAGCATTTTATGGATGGCGCCCGGCCAATTATACTTGGACAGTTGGGAGAGGTCGTCCAGATAGTCGCATAGCTTTGTAGGGACTGATCTTGACGATTGTGTGAATAGCGTGGTTGAAAACATGTGGAGGACGACAATACGAACTATGTCATCATCTGAAAGATCTGCTACCCGCCGCAGACATTTATCAAGTAGTTCTTCAATGGATTGCCTATCCGGTCTCCGTGTGGAGAAGAACTTACGGTAGAATGAGCCTTCCAGGGCCAGAAGTTTACCGTCAGGGGATTTCCAATTAACAATCTCACCAGAGGCCCGCAACCCAGTGATGAGGGCAACATCTTGCTCAGTGAAGGATAACCTTCTACCCTTGATGTTGAACACCATCAGACGCTCATCCCAACAGTCCAACAAAACATCAAGCAAATTTCTAGCCACAACTACATGACGGCCTTCGAATAACAAATGAAAAGCCGTCTCTTTCAATAGGTCCATGTAGTGTGGGTAACGCTCTGCAACTTGTAGAGACTTGGTGAGAGCGCCGGGTGTACACTGGGTTCGAAGGCTTGGCCTCGCGTTATACTTCCTGGGGGTCTGGGAAGATCTCTTCTCTTGGGTGGGATTTGGCGGTGGATTCATCTAGTCTGTAACGCATCCAGTAGGATTTGAAATCAGGTTACGATATTGACAGCATCGGGATCTAGTGACACGATATGCGAGCGCAATCGTGCAATCGTACACACGAAATCAAACGATATAACAAAAATATAGCAGCTTCCAAACAAAAAAATGTCTGATTTTTAAATCTTACCGGTGGGTGGAGGTGTCTTTGGAGGAATGGTCAGCTCGGCGATAACCCGACACCCTGAGAAGGGATACCCTACAGTTCGACCGGCTTTAAATCGATTGGAGGCCTGATTCCGCCGCTGGCAATATGGAACCCCGCTGCCGCCGGAAAGTGGAATCTCGAAAACCTGACCGAGTAGTCGCAGTTGCGCAATGGTGTTGAAGCTCCGGAAATAGGTATTAATAATTGGGTGAAGGGCGAGAGCATTTTGGGTAAGTAGGTATCGGGGGTGACGGGTTCGGCATGCACTTTGACACGTGCGTTGAATTACTCGGTTCCCATGCATAATGACATGATGAGGGGTACATACATTTGACGTGGCGGTCGTGAAAGTGAATAATAGAAAACCTCCGATAACGAGTAATCGATTACTCGATGAGCACCAAATTCGAGTAATCGAAACCACGATAGATGCCCATGCGATGAGGTGAACAACGAGTAACCGATTACACGTTGAGCAAGTACTTCGACATCCCGATTACACGATAGAGAAGGGTTTTCAAGAGCGGACTAGAATAGACGATGAGCACTTATATCGAGTTATCGAATACTCGATGAGAAACACAATTGCGTAATTGTACCAATGATAGATGCCCATGCAATGATGTGGATAACGAGTAATCGATTACACGATGAGCAAGGCCTTCGACATCCCAATTGCCAGATAGAGAAGGGGATTGTATCGTGCGGAATATATTAGACGATGAGCACTTATATCGAGCGATCGATAATACGATAGCGGAACACATCTTGATTTCGATTGCGTACTCAAGGATGCTAATCTTGTAAACGAATATACGATGGGTAACGCGATCGGGTAATTGATGTTAGAGGCGAAGCAAATGGTAATGCCGGGTCGCCGTAAAATACAGGGCTCATCCGACCAGCCAGCTGGGGGGGGGCAAGAGAACTGGCCGGCAGAGGAGAGAATGATGGGTCCGGCTTGGCGAATCTCATTCCGGGCGGCAGGAAATGGGCTCATCCGCAGTCTATGTACGGCATCCAGTTTATGTGACCGCCGACTAGCCACCATCTGGCGTCTCTAGCCGCATAACCCTACCTCATATTTTGGGGATATGTGTTGGTAATTGAAATATTAGCAAGGGATATTTTCGGTACATTTATGCCCTGACAGGGTGTTTCTCACAGTGCTTCCCAAATGTAAAGCAGTCTGATAAATTTTCATGCTCCCAAACAGAAATCAGTTGAGCCAAAACAGAGTGAAAATTGTCACCTGTCACCCATGTCTTTTTTCAACTTCCAAACATACGTCAACTATCAGCCTTGAAAATTTTCACCCTTGAAAATTTTCACCATGTTTTATTTTCTGCTTCCAAACGCACTTATAATAGGGTTCTTTTGACGAGAAATTATAACCACGTGTGCCTTAGAGAGGTCCATCCGATTTTTGGCACATACACAAGTGGTAGAATGATATTGTAGACTAATATCTTGACATCTAACATGCATTAAAATGCATTAGACGTACATCCAATGGACCTCTTCACCACGCGTCCTGTGGAACTGATCCACTGGAGAATTTCTTCTTTGTGACCCATACCAACTCCATAAATTTCGTCATCGTATTAAACAACTTTCTTTTCCGACGATTGAATGGAGACTTGAAGTATGTGTTTTGTATGTCGTTAGCCATCTGTTTGATCAGATAATGTGGGTCATCAACAATTTAGTTGATCAAGTGGTAGATATAACTGAAATACACCTATATGTTGAGGACGATCATATGGCAAGTGTCCTAATATGTGGGATTGTTTTTTCGTCGAAATGTTGGTGGTTTGAGTTATAATTTAAATATACCTATATGGTTTAATTAAGTTTTTCTCTAGTGGGTTAACTCTTCTGCTTCTTAGTGTTGGATTTAATTGATCACATTGTTCAATTGAAGTACATGTAGGTAGATGAGAGACAGCGTAATCCTTCATGGAAGGCTATAGGCTACTGTGGTCCGGACCCAGATAGAAAGCAAGAACGCCAAGATGACGAAGAAGAAGCAGAGGCACATGGGCCACTCATCAAAGCCCTGCTCCACCTCAACAGCCCCCCAGAATCCGTCTTCACCACTCTCCGGGCGGCCGGCTTCCCCGTCTCCCAAGCCTCCAAATTGCCATCTCTCACCATCGACTGCGACGCGGTCGTAGTCGGGTCTGGCTGCTGAGGCGGTGTCGTGGCCGGCGTACTCACCGGAGCTGGTTACAAGGTGCTTGTATTAGAGAAAGGAAGCTACGTTGCCCGTTGTGATCTCTCGCTTCTTGAAGGCCCGAGCATGGACCAAATGTACGAGAACGCCAGCCTGCTTGCGACGGAAGACCTCGGCCTCCTCGTCCTCATCGGCTCCTCCGTTGTCGGTGGCTCAGGCATCAACTGGTCGGCCTCTATCCATAACCCCCCGCCCACGTGTTGGCTGAGTGGTGCAACTTGATGCAGCCAGTTTTTACAGAACAGTTCGAGACAGAGTTTCTCAATCAAATTCTCAAACACTTTGACTACAACTGCTATTACAGATGCAATTTATAACAATATTCTGATGAAATGTAAACCACTAAGTATTTCTAATTACAAAGAATCACATTTACAGGATGACTATAAGAGTTTCAAGAAGAGCAATTACAAGACTCTGTTTCAACAAACTAAAAGGAACAATAAAAGAAAACACAGAAAGATAACAAGGAACCTGAATCTACAGGCGAGAGAGGAGAAGCCGGAATCCACCAGTTAGTCGAAGGAATCCACCTCCGTGAGCTCTAGATCGATCACACAGAAATTATAAATCCAAAAGCTGCAAACTCAAATGGCTCGAAGGCCTATTTATAGAACAGTGTATTTGTGAGTTTACTAAAATGTCCCTAGCTTGTAACACTAACAGGTTTTAACTGCCAGTTCTTCTTTGTCTTTTCACAATCTTTTCATCTTCTGAAATCAATTCTCTTCGATGCTCTATTTTTTTTCTCCGTAATTTCAGATCTTCAACAAATTAGCTCCATCATTTCTCCTCCCCTAAAAATAAAGCTTGTCCTCAAGCAATCAATGGTATTTCACTATAACTGAGCATCATAGTCTTTAGCATATGCTTCAAGCAGTTGAAAAGTAGACTGCAACATCATCATGATCAGGAGGATCTATGCCAAAAATTTGCGGCCACACACAATAGAAAGGTTGCGTGGAAACTAGAAGTCTTTCAGAAATATGTTTAGCTGCTTCAAAAGCTTTCTGGCATATAGTCCTCGATGCCCGGCTATTAATCCCGTGCAAAAATATTGCTGAAAATCTAAATCAATAATTTTGAAGCTTCCTTTCCACATGATATCTTCCTGAATCAATATCTGCCCTTGATCCTTTAGAACATTAAGTTCTTTATCTGGATCTTTACTGAAGCCTAGAGGAGGATCCATGCAGGTCGTAGTCTCTTCTACTAGAGCAGAATTTGTGCTTCTCAATAGTGCTAGCACATGCAATATCTTTTTCCCTTTAGCAATATTTATGTTATCGAGTTCAGTCCTTTCTTTGCTGAGACCAAATATGTCATGCAAACTAGCTGAAGTTTCTGCCTGCGTGCCACATGTTCCTTTCTGACCACTAGATCGTAGAAAATATATATTGATATTCTGTTTTGATTGAAGATCGACATAAGGCTTTCTGTAAGTCAACTCATTGCGTAAAACAAGTCCAGAGGTTTTCACATTTTTACAAAAAGAAGACTTCAAAGGGTGAGCAGAGCTGGGACTGCTTTTTGCTAATAAATGACTTGAAGCACCTAGCTTAGGGAATGGACTTTTTACCGCAGAACTTGATGCTAAGACTGCTACTTATTCCGCAGAAATGGACTTCACTTTTGCAATGTCTGGAGTTTTCATTGCAGTACCTCTATAGAAGAGAATGTCTTTCCTCCTGGTGTTATCGGGGATGAACAAGCCTTCACTCAACATCTCATTGATACTTCATTTCTTTTTACAAGACTTTTGTCTTTTATTCATATGTCCAGTGTGATTTGTGAATTCAGTTATAGAGGATGATTCTCTCTCATGTGTTGCTTTGCAGTCTTCATAAAACCATAAATGAGGAATCGTTAGGAGATTGTTCCACATACACTATATGTGCTCTGACGCTTGATGACAACGGCTGCATGTTGCTAGTAAGTTAAAAAAGCCAGCAACGCCAGTGAAGTGATTAATTGATACATCCAAATATGCTAATCTAACAGGTTTTCCAGTTCCCACTGGCAGCTCCCTAGAGAAATGGCTATACTTTTTCCCAGTAAGCTGCAATCTAGTAGAAGAAGCAAGCTGAAAAATGAATTGATTCTTCCATTTAATTCCTCCTGGATCATATGGGAAGTAACACATTTTCTGAGAATCATTTACACATTCTCTACCTGCATCACCGATTATCTCAACACTGAGTGCTGCAAGAACAAATTGAGGCACATGGAGAAGAAGGTATGCAACCACTTTCACTTAGTTGCTGGATGTGGTAGTAGTGAGGACAAGACACAGCTCCATGTCACAATACCCCCTCTGAACAAACCACTGGACTACTAGCACGCATACCCTTTTGGCAGCCCTCATTAATGGTCCGAGAAAGGTAATGACATTACCTTCTTCAACCAAGCACTCCATGGTACCAATTTTGCAATAGTGCAAAGCAAAGCCCAAGGTAAGATCCACGTCCACATCCAAACTGTTTCGCTGAGCAATATTATTTGCACCTCCTTCCACCAACATTCCCAGCAAACCTTGAATTGTTGTTGCAGGTATTCCAGAAGCCCAACCAGGATCAAACGAACTTGAAAAAAGCGTGAGAGGGAAACAGGCAGCATCATTCCATTGCAACAAATAAGGTTGCCTCCAATAGATTATAAAAAACAACAGTAAATATTGAGGTGGAGGCCAAGGGTCAAACATATTTATGAACAGTTGGCGTGCAAATCCAAAGTGAGAGTGCATAACACCAAGTTCACTAAATCTGTATTCTACAAAGTTTGCATTCATAATTTGGACTGCTTGTTCCTTTTCCAAATCTGGTGTACGCTTCGAATGTACCAAAATAAGACTTTCGATCAGCCCCAACAATGAAATGCGACTGGTTTTGCCAATTTCTTCTAAATACACAAATTTTGGATCTAAAACCAAATAACCAGCCTCCTTTTATTGAATAAGAATCACTACATCATCTTTTGATTCCACCGTATACACATTTTTCGAAATCACCTCATTTTCTATTACCGCAATGGTGGGAAGCTCTTGAACTTCTTGAAATTTACTTTCTAGATTTTGATCCTCCATTTCCAAAGTCTTCTTTCCTTTATTCTCACAATTTTGCACAGTCATCAATTCAACAAACTGAGATGCTATTAATGGAAAACTTGCTATATGTTCTAAAGACCTTTTGAATTGCATGAACAAAGTTTCTAATCCTTCATCCTGCCATCCAAATATCTGCTTTATACAGTCATGAAATTGTTGAATTCGATCGGCTATTGAATATGGCTCTAAATCTTCAATGGTAAGATTTCTCCAGAATTGATCACTAAAAACCTGAACTTCTTCACATATGTTTTCAGACAATTGCTTTGTTTCTACCTCAAATTTCTGAAACTGCTTGCTATGAATTCGACACCTGAGTTTCCTCATAAATGATTCATTAACTCTTGAAACCAAATTGATCATTCCATCTTTTTGCCAGCCGAAGATTTGAGCCACGTAGTCGTGGTACTGCTTGAGTCGATCAGCAATCCAAAATGGCTCCAAATCGTCATCAATCAAACCAGTTCAAAATTGATCAGTAAGAACACCAACTTCCTCAAGTATAGCTTGTGATAATTTCCTGAAATCCAATTCAAGTTTCTCCAGATGTTTACTATATATTCCATTACAAGAACTTTCCTCTGATTCACATAGTCTGGAAGAGCTTGAAACATTGCTGAAATCGATTTCCGCAATTTTAGGATCCCCCTCCAATATTTGTGGAACTGTCTGATTGACATTCAATTTCTGCAGTTGTACCATAATCTGTTGCATAGTTTGCAAAATTTGCTGCGGAGTTACTTGACTGTCATTAGAATATCCAATTGCCATGATAGGCAGTCAGACCTCGCTCTCCGATGGAAATCGCCAGAGAAACCCTTGTGTTTTTCATGTTGTATACAACACGCCTCTTTGCACAGTATTAGAATGAAAAAGATAGAAGAAGGGCATTTTCGATACTTCAAGTCCAGATTCTAGGCCATATGAGATTTCACGGGAAAAACCAGGTAATATGGGAATATGAAAGTTGGCGCTAAGTAATATGAAAAAAACTCTCCATGGGTCATAAAAGCCTAAATTTCTCTGTTGGCTTCCCGACTGCCTCTGGAATCGCTTATATGGGATGAAAAAGGCTCGTTGGAACATAAGATGACATACACGTGAGGAGTGCAGATTGCCACTTTCCAGGATGAAGAAAAAGGGTATGTCCCCAGCCGTCCGTTTAAGTGTGGACACCCATCTATGTCTGTCCGCAGCCGTCTATCACTGACGCAGACGAATGCAGACGGACACGAATACTTATATCTCAGTTCCTCGGGCAAAAAAACACTTATACCAACTTTTCCTTTTGGAATGATTGTACTTTTTATTTAAAAAATTTATGATGCTGCCAGTTTTTACAGAACAGTTTGAGACAGAGTCTCTCAATCAAATTCTCAAACACTTTGACTACAACTGCTATTACAGATGCAATTTGTAACAATATTCTGATGAAATGTAAACCACTAAGTATTTCTAATTACAAAGAATCACATTTACAGGATGACTGGAAGAGTTTCTAGAAGAGCAATTACAAGACTTTGTTTCAACAAACTAAAAGGAACAATAAAAGAAAACACAGAAAGATAACAAGGAACCTAAATCCACAGGCGAGAGAGGAGAAGCTGGAATCCACCAGCTAGTCGAAGGAATCCACCTCCGTGAGCTCTAGATCGATCGCACAAAAATTCTAAATCCAAAAGCTGCAAGCTCAAATGGCTCGAAGGCCTATTTGCATTTGCAGAACAGTGTATTTGTGAGTTTACTAAAATGTGCCTGGCTTGTAACACTAATAGGTTTTAACTGCCAGGTCTTCTTTGTCTTTGCACAATCTTTTCATCTTCTGAAATCAATTCTCTTCGATGCTCTGTTTTTTTTCTCCGTAATTTCAGATCTTCAGCAAATCAGCTCCATCACAACTCCCACGGCCTGGCCCTGTTCTGCAGCCGCGCCTACCAGGAAGCTCTCGACGTCGTCTGCGCTAAGATGGGCGTTCAATCGGAGTACAATGAGGAAAGTCTGAATAATGCAGTGCTCAGAAGAGGGTGTGTTGAGCTCGGGTACCCAGTTAAGACCATTCCCCGAAACTCGCCGGCAGATCACTACTGCAGCTGGTGCTGCTTCGGCTGCAAGGGCGGGCGGAAAAAAAGCACCCACGAGACATGGCTCGTCGACCTGGCTAACTCCGGCAATGGACTCATCCTCCCCGGGTGCAAAGCCTCTAGAGTCCTGCTCCAAAAGAAGAAGAAAGGGAGCTGCCGGAAAACCAAGAAAGCAGTGGGCGTTGTATTTGAATTCGAGAATCGTGAGCATGTTGTGAGGTCGAAGGTGACGGTGGTGTCTTCCGGGGCGCTGGGGACGCCGGTGTTGCTGAGGCGGAGCGGGCTGAGGAATCCCCACATTGGAAAGCACCTGCACCTCCATCCGGTGGTGATGGCGTGGGGCTACTTCCCGGAGGAGGAGGAGGAGGAGGAGGAGAAGAAGAGCTACGAGGGCCGGATCATGACGGCCATGTCGACAGTGGTGGCCGACTTCAAGGGATCCGGGTACGGCGCGGTGATCCAGACGCCGGCATTGCACCCGAGCATGTTCTCGGTGCTGAATCCGTGGGTCTCCGACGAGGACTTCAAGCGGCGAATGGAGCGGTTCGACAAGACGGCGCATATATTCGCCCTGGTGAGGGACAGGGGGAGGTGACGGAACGCAAAGGCTCGGTGAGGCTGCGATACAGGTTCGACAAGAGAGACGAGGAGAGCTTGAGGAAGGGGATGGAGAAGCTGCTGAGGATACTGGAGGCGGCGGGGGCGGAGGAGGTGGGGACGCAGCACTGTGAGGCGGAAGCGATAGACGTGAAGAGAGCGAGCTCGCACGAGGTGGAGAGGCTCTTGAGGAGAGCATGGGGGAGGGGGCTGGGGGACTTGAAGACGCCGGTAAGCTCGGCGCACCAGATGGGGAGCTGCAGGATGGGGGTGGAGGATGAGGGCTCGGTGGTGGACGAGAGAGGGGAGGCGTGGGAGGTGAAGGCCCTGTTCGTGGCCGACGCGAGCGTGCTGCCGACGGAGCTGGGGGTGAACCTGAAGGTGACTGTGCAGGCCATCGCCTACTGCACCGCGCACTCTGTCTTGGAGCTGAAGAGGAGATGATGCATGGATGGATGATTCTCATGAGGTGCTTGCTTGACTGGAAGTTTTAGCAATTCCAGCATGCAGTTATGATGGATTTTTTAGATAAGTGTATTAGGATTAGAATTTAGTACAATAAAATAGAAATGGTCAATGCATTAGTTCTGATTCCACAGTAAAAGCATAGAGGCATTTCGAGCAGAGAATGCAGAGCTCCAGGAGAGGTAGGGCTCTTGGATGTAAGCCTCTAAGCAGAAACCGTAAAAGAATTTTTTGAAGCGGATAATAATTAGGAAACAATATTATCGAATTTTAGTAAGTATAATTTACTAATGTCCTCAAGTAAAAGCCACCAGAGGGACTAAAATTAAGCAGAGGGACTAAAATTAAGGAATATATTAAAAAAATAAAACAAAACCAACGTGCTAGCTCTAGATTAATGAAATGTTGAAAAGTCAGATTAATGAAATGTTGAAAAGTCAGAATAAGCGGATCAATTGGGTTGCATCCTTCTACAGCAAAATGCATCTTTGCAAGTTTCACTTGTATGGTTGTGCAATGTTGGGTTGCATCTTTCTGTAGTATATCCTTGCCCATTTTGGGCCGTTGATACAAAGAAGCATGCACCGCCGGATCCAAATTCGGTGGTTTGTGGAGCCTTGAGGCTCACCGATTTACGTGAGCTAAAGCACACGTGAATGCAACTCTAACATTTCATGTTTTCAGTGTCCCAATATTTGTACTCTCTTTATCTATTGAAGCCTGTCTGTCTCTAGACACTGCCCCCTCTTCAACTCCGTGTTTTTACTTTTTGATCGGTAGGGAGTGAAGATTGAAGAACCATGAAATGATGAACCCATGTTTAATTCTATAAAAAAATAATGGGCTCATGTTTTTTTTAAAAGCAGATAAGCATTATTGGAAGGAGGGAGTATTTCTTTTGAGGTGGAAGAACCTTTGATTTCCTTCATCATAACACTTCGATCTTGCCTTCAAGATTAACGATTGTATTTTTTGATCTGAATACTTAAAGGTGTAAGATAAGTGCATGGCCAGTTAAGATTTATATATGCAGTATATTCAAACAAACACGATGGCATGCACCAGCTAAACACCTCCACAGCCAATGGACCTCAAACTCCATGGCCCTATGGCCGGTGCGTGTTAATAAAGGTCACAGGCGGATTTGAATCACCTGCCCCCTCTATCAATTTATACGGTCGAAATTCAATCCGACGGTTCGCAGCGCTCTGTGGAGCCGGAGGGTCCGACAAGAGAGCTTACATTGAAGGCTGGTATGGCCAGCCCTTTCCAAACCCGCCAACTTCGGAGCGAATGGCCGGAAGTGGCGATTCCGGCGAGAAGACCTCGGCGGAGTCGCCGGCGACGTCCGCCTTGTACCAGGCCATGAAGGAGCAGCCATGGATTGAATCCGCAGTCCAGCAAGTTCTGACCTTGAAGCAATCCGTACAGGAAACCGCCGACTCGGCCATGGCGGCCGCCCGGTCGCGCCTCTCGGAGATTCGGTCCACCTCTCATGCCCACTTCTACATGACCCTGGTATGCCCTCTAGGGTTTTTGCTTGATTTCCTTGTCTTGGAGAAGTTAAAGATTGAATTTTTGGGTGGAGTATTGCAGGGTTATTTGGAGGATGCGAAGGCAGAATTGGAAGCTTACGAAGATGCTGTTGTGGGAAAAATGAAAGGTGAATTTGGTTGTTGTTGCTTTTAATTTTCAATTTTAGGTTAAGTATATGATTCTGATTGCTCTGCTGATCGTTGTAGTCTCATTGCAGAGGCATTGCTTGTCGCGGCCGCGCATCCTGCGATTTCATGTGGAGTAGCTGCTGGTGCTGGAGTAGTTGCATTGAAAAGTAAATATCTCATTTTTTCTGCTTCTCTGCTGTTTCGTGCTCAAAATCTCCGAATATTTGCGAAAAATTCTTGAAATTCTCTAAATCGCAGCTGAAACGAATAGTTGGCCAAGTTTTTTTTTCTAATTGTCTGAAGTTACAAATTTTATCCGATCAATAAGAATGTTAACTGAGTATTTGCCACTTTCCCCCTATGCGCTAGGAGAAAAATTTGTCTTAGCCCATATGAGTTGCGACTTGTTATATAGTGTCTGCCTCCTATATTGCATAAATCCTATGTTCTTCAATCTAATTAAGTTTTCCATCATTTTTGGTTTTTTGATACTTGTTGGATTTATTGTTGTGTCATTATTTAAAACCGTAAGTTTAGTGCTGAAACTTTTCCGAACTTTTTTGGAATTTATCCTAATTGAACTGAATCAACTAGTTGCCAAACCTGACCCGAAGTATCGTGTAAGATGTAATACAGACACTGTATCCCCCTTGTTTCACAACTGCGGGAGGTAATTGAATATCATCACTGCATTTGTAGCAATAGTTTTGCAATGTCTTTTTTTTTGTGGTACAAGTTTTGCAATCTATTGTGGTTGTTTTCACATTTGACATTCGTCTTCTGTTTTACTTGATAACTTGTTTTTGCTCGTTTCAGCACTTTTTACAGTCTCATATTGCTTATATTTGCAGGGCCAAGACGCTTCTTGTTCTACAGTGTGCAACGGCTTTTGTTTAGTGAAGAGGTGGGCATAAAGATGATACTTGAATATATTTTCTTAGGATATAGTGGCTGAGGGAATATTTAATTTTAAAGTATCTTTTCCAACTTGTATATATTTGCTTTACCCATTATTTTTTGAATAAATCAGTACTGTAAGTAGCTTGCTACTCATTGTGATACATTTGGATAATTATATGGCAGAGATTGATAGCGAAAGCTGATGCAAGAGTGAAAGAGTTGCGGCAGTCAATTGACAGTTTGAAGTTTGAAAGCAGAAAATTGGAGGTATTGGTATTTGGTTGTCTACGGATCCTTTGCGCATAAACTTTTCCGTTCAGTCAAAGTATTTAACACTGTTTTAGATGGTTCATATTCCTTTGCTTATCGCCTGCTTAATTTACTAAAATCCTAGATCTGGCCGTGAGAAGCATATATTGGCTCATTACTTTGTAAACTTTATTTTCAGGATAGTGCCTCAAAAGCAGAGGAAGAAATGCTACGAGGAAGAGACAAACTTGGGTCTGTAGCAGCCTATTGAAATTCTTTACTTCTACAACTTTTGATTATTCTTTTACAGCTTGCTTAAAAGATCGAATATTAACTACAGGAAAGCAGGAAGTCAGATACAGGGCACAATTGGGTACATTTATAAAATTGAAAGACAAGTAAGAGGTAAGCAAATCTTCTTGCTGCCTTTTGGAGATCACTCTTGGGCTGCCAAGTTAATATTTAAGTTTTGTTTAATTATCAGGCTTGAAAGATGTCCTTAGTGAACTTCCTCGCAGAGAAGCATCTCGGTTCTGCTCGCAGGTATGTTTCTTATCTATTTGCTATCTATTGAGACCTGTATTGGAATTATTTTGAAGGTTCAAGGGAATAATTTATATTAAAAAAAGGCACATAAATATGATTTTCTGAAGTTTAAGACATAAATTTCTGAAGATAGTTGATAGGAGTAGGTAGCCATTGATGCCTTTAACTTTGTTATCTTTTTTTTCTTTTCCTTTTTCTCATATTTGATCTGTCTTTTTTTATAAGCTGGCAAATCTGAAACTCCCTCTGGGCACTTTTAATAGATTCATATGAGTTCATTTGAAAATCAACTGAATCTATTAAAAGTGCGCAGAGGGAGTATGGGGGTTTAGGAAAAGATGATTTTTTATTCTATATTGGTTTTCTTTATGGTCCATTAACGTGGAAGAATGGTGCAATGCAAACTTTAATTTAAGAGCTTATCAGCTAAGATCTTGGAATTTGCAAACTCTGTCTTAGTTTGTATAAAAAAAAAAGAAAAAAAAAACTCTGCCTTAGTCTTTATATATCTTAGATACCAGGGATGCTCCAGATATGATCTTGACCTGGGTGGGGCTTTGTAGAAAGCTTTCTAAGTAACGTAAGTGTGAAAAATAGTTTCTTAAAAAGAGTTCCCGATGCTGTTCCTCCCAAGGCATTCAGGTTGAGGTGTAAATCTCACAAGGTGTTGCCTCATGAATGCTTCAGAGCCATGAGGGTTAGGCAATCAAGCCACATGCTGGAGGCATGCCTAGCGTCAAGGGGAGGTGTTTTCCTTGTATTAAACTTCACTAATTTTGTTTTCATGTAATTATTTTACTTCATATTACTTTCAAGTGTTTTCTTTAATATTTTTCTTTTTCACCATTTTACAAATAGTATATTGAAATTGGATGTTTGTGAGGTCTATTCCTCATGTTTTACCCCTTCTATAATATTGGTGAAAGGAGCTCCATGATCTACTCCAATTGCTTATTTTTCATGTCCAGTCTTGGGTGTCTTACAAAATTAGAAAAATAAGAGTGGTTCTTATTTTTTACTGTGTTGAACACCTTTCTGTCAATTTCCTGGGTATTATTCATCCTCCTCACAGACTATAAGGATAACAATGCATTGTATCTACATTCAACTTGTGATTGTTTCTTATATATGCTTGGTAAATTGTCATGACTTTGTAGGTGTCATCCCTTGCATATGAAGTAAAGCGAGAAAGGAATAGTCTGAGGAAGGAAGTTACAAAAATAACCAATTATGGAATTTCGGTCTGATCAATTTTTTCTTGAGGGATCACAATCATTAAATCATGTGTTTTGTCTGGCTCTGTGTGACATGTACCGGGGAGTTGTTATCCAACCACAAAAGAAATAAACTCGAAAGTTTTGCTCTAACAGTGTGCAGTAGCAAACCTTTCTTTTTGTTGCTGTTATTCAGTCAAAAAAACTCAGCAGCGAGCACGATTGATCTTTCTGGCGGCCCTATTTATGAATGCACATTTTGAGTCTTCCCGAATTCTGGAGGATATAGTCCACCTACTCTCACTATGAACATCAAGCGTTTATATGTAAAGAAAAACGCTTCTTCTCCCGCTCTATTTTCAAGGCCACCTCAGGTGCCCCCTTTTGGAAATGCTGTAGGCTCCACATTTTCTTTCCTTTCAGAGGTTGGCCGTGATAAAAAAGCTGGAGGAATAGCATGACTCATTAGCAATGACAAGTACCCCGTTTCTAGGTATGCGGGTGAAGAATGAAGCAATGACAACTACCCCGTTTATAGCATAGTTTAACGATCATTGTGTTACAAAGGTTGTAGTCCTCTATAATACCATACGCCTTAACCTATGCTTGCCCTCCGCCTATGTTGCCCAGTTCAATTCAGGGCATGATTGGCAAGGTTTGGACAAAATTAGAATCGGATTCTAAGTAAAAATATGTATGGAAACCTAAATAAAAGTGAAAGCTCCTGCTATTTTGCAGCCAGAATGCTCCTACTTTCAATTGAAATTCAATGATATTTGGATTTCTATGACCAAACAGGTGTCTGAAAAGGCTAAACAAAGAGAACTAATGCTTTCTCCATAATTCCCTTGGCCCTTAATTTTACATTATGTAAATATTCTGCTTGAAAGACATGGATAGCAGGATGAAAAGAAGTACTCCCTCTGGGCACTTTTAATAGATATAATTTGATTTTCAAATGAACTAATTTTATCGTTCATTTAAAAATCAACTGTACCTTTTTAAAGTGCCTTTTTAGTTCATTTGAAAATTAACTGTATCTATTAAAAGTGTCCGAAATACTTGAAAAAAATATTTACCATTTTTTGGATGTCCAATTACATGATCGATAGATGTCCAGCGTCCGTGCATTTTTCAGGTGGATGTCCACCGTCTAAAGGGGTGTGTGGGGTGGTGAACTCCTCATCCCTGACCAAAACGGCTGTGAACATCGCCCAAACAGGCTCAATAAGTAGTAATGAGCTTAATGCTGTGGTCAAAACCCAAAAACCACTTCACGTACAAAATTACAATTAAACTGCATGGACTTCTGATTAGGAGTCGCTGTGGCTTGTAATGAATGAAACCGATTCTCAACGGTCGAGTCTTCAACGAGGCAGGGAAGTGCCACCACATTCCCTGCTCTAAGCTTGATTCATATGATCTCGTCCGCTTAATCGGAGCTTCGGCTGATCTGGGTTCAATTGCCTCGACAAAGTTGCTGCATTCTTATGCATTAAAATCTGGTTTCTGGTGCAGTGTTTTTGTTGCCACTTCCCTTATTTCCGCCTATGCGAAACTGGACTTCCTCCCCTGGGCTCACCAACTGTTTGAGGAAATTCCGAAGCGTAATGTTGTAGCATGGAATGCACTCGTCTCGGGATATGCACGAAGTGGGTATTGTTTAGAAGCGTTTGATGTGTTCTGTGGGATTTTCCGATCGAATGTAAGGCCTACAGCGTTCACGTTCTCTGCGGTGTTAGCCGCCTGTTGTCAGTTAGGTTCTTTGCGTATGGGGAGCGCCATCCATGGAGAGGTTGTCAAATGTGGTTTTGAATTTAATGTTGTGGTAGGGAACTGTTTGATTGATATGTATGGGAAGTGTGGATTTGTTGATGATGCAATTTTAGCATTTCATAAGATGGATCAGAAGGATTGTGTATCGTGGAACTCGGTTATAAGTGCGGCTGCCAGAAACCGGGATCTTGGTGTGGCGTTGGATTTTTTTAATAAAATGCCTGCTCCAGATACTATCTCGTACAATGAAGTGATAAGTGGCCTTGCCCAGTTTGGGAACATAGAGGATGCAGTAAAGATTTTGTGGTGTATGCCTACTCCAGACTCATCATCATGGAATTCAATTATATCAGGATACATTAGGCGAAATCAACAGCAGGAGGCATGGAAATTCTATTGCCAGATGCATTCCAATGATGTTGTGAAGGACGAATTCACCTTTTCTAGCATATTGAAGGGTGCAGCTGATATGTCTGCTCTAGGCTGTGGAATTGTCATCCATTGTTGCTCCATTAAATATGGTCTCAATTCTTATCTTACCGTTGGAAGTGCTCTTATAGACATGTATGCTAAATGTGGAGCGGTGAACCATTCAGAAATCATATTTATGTCCTTGCCTAAAAGAAATCTGGTATCTTACAATGCCATGCTTTGGGGATATGCTTACAATGGCAGAGTGAAGGAAGTAGTTGAGCTCTTTAAACAGATGAAAACTATAAATGGAGTACCACCAGATCATATTACGTTTCTCGGTGTCTTATCCATCTGTCGACAAGATAAAGTACTCCTGCACGATGGAATTCGGTACTTCGATTTAATGCACTCTGAGTATGGTATATCCCCTACTGCAGAACTGTGCTCTTGCATGATTGACCTTCTGGGCCAGTTAGGTGAACTTCAAAGAGCAAAGTGGATGATATACGACCTGGGTTTTCAGTCATCCACGCTAGTTTGGATGGCTTTGCTGGGTGCTTGCGAAGCCTCAGGAGATATAGGTGTTGCCGAGGTGGCAGCTTCCAAGGTAGTTGAACTCAAAGGGGAAGACGAATTCGTTTATGTTCTACTGTCAAACATTTATGCATCGAAAGGGAGGTGGGCTGATGTGATGAAGATAAGAAAGATGATGAGGGAGGGAGGAGTAAGGAAACAAGCTGGCCGTAGTTGGATTGAGGTGTAGGATATCTCATTATGTTGGTTGACTCAAGTAAGAAACAACTCATGCTCTTTGCCAATTCAATTGCTGAAGGGTAAACGTACATCCATTCTAACCACACTGTATGTCACTAAAAGTTCTGTTGTATTTGGAAGTCTTACCATTGATACGGCAGGCAACAATTGGAAATTTTGTGATTTTAAGAGGTACCTTGGGAGTTAGGAAGCCTTTCACATGCGTTTACAAGCTCATTCTAAAGAGCATTACAGAATTTGCAGTCGCAATGAAACAGCCGCTCCACGTTGAGAATAGCGTAAAGAAAATAAGTTCAGCTTGCAAGCATTTGATTTGCAGATATGTAAAATCCTGAACAAGTATTTAACTTCTCTTCTCTATGTAATTTTTCTTTGATCCACTTCATTTCCGAATGTAGACCCCAAAGCCTATGTATGGCATAAAGATCCAAGTGGGTGGTAGGCGCCGTTGCCAAACTATGATAATCAGTTGATAAGTCTAAATCAGAGTGGAGATGAGAAGCATTTATAAGGTTAACACAATCTCCGGCAGATCATTAATGTGGATGTTGCCAATTCAGCTCGCAGCTCATCGGTCATCTTTCAAACAAATGCATGAAGCATCATGCTATAAAATGGAGATACAAAGCTTGGGCCTTAACCCAATGCTGAAGGTAACGGACAAAGTTCCCAAAGTGTAGTTTTTGTAAAGGGGAAACCAAATGTGAAGGGAACGGACAAAGTTCCCAAAGTGTTGTTTTTGTAAAGGGGTTGAGCCTGACCTTTCTGCCAACTAACCTAATCTCATTTCCCTTAAATTATCCACATACACAAAAGAAAAATCTCAGCTCCCTTAAATCTTTTTTTCCTCAACTAAAAGTACACTCTTAATAGCGATATTAGGACTCAACTAAAAGGGGCAGAGACACCGGCCTTTTAAAGCACTTTATTCCACCTCCAATCCCCCATGAGCTTGTGCACACCTTGCGATATAGGTGCCCAATAGAGTGGATTGGGAGTCCTATTCAGCTTAATTAACTATGAAATTAACTTGTATGATCATAATTATAATCAATTAACGTCTTTTTCCCAACAATTTGAGGTCAGCCACATGAATCTTACATGTCTATTCTAGCCCATTTTGAGCCAACTCTTTATTTCGAAAAAATTAACGTCTAAGAAATACTCTTTTTTAAGTTTCAGTAGCATCATCTGCCCCAGACTCCCTTCATAAATTAAAGCACGATTATTTCACCATACATTGATTACCAAAGCAATTATATCACCATTAACATAATTATTAAAAATAGATATTGCAAGTACTCTACTCATGTAAAATACCCAAAACAAAGTTTAAAAGAAAATATCCAATAATCTGAAGTAACAAAATTAAAAAAAGGCTAAAAAAAGGAAAGAATAGCAGATAAATTAGGAAACCCTAATAAGCTGAGGCGCAGCAGCCTAGACTGACCGACACGAGCTTGGGGGTGATGTCAGCAGACCTTGAAGTCATGGAGGAACTTGTCCTGGTCGCGGAGCGTCATCTCCTTCTGCCGACGCAGCTCCATCACCTTCCTGTGCGAGTTCGAGTGCTGCGTCAGCACGAACGTCGGGCTCGCCGCCGGCCTGTACTCGGGCACCAGCCTCCCGGACTTGTACCTCACCCCGCACGCGTTGCACAGCGACTTGGGCCCCATCGGCCCCGTCCTCCACTGCGGAGTCTTCTCCGTCGCGCAGTGCGTGCACCTCCGACCCCCTACCTCCCCAGCCCCCGACGAAGAAGACGATGACGCCACTGAGCCGGAACCGGAGCCCGAGCCAACTTCCTTTCTCCTCGGCTTGCTCGTTTCCTCTGGGACTGTGGTTGGCGGAGACGGCGAGTGGAGAGGAGCCCAGCTGGTTCCCGACGGCGCTGCCGCTCTGGAGCGCTTGCTCCTGTCCCTTCCGGGGACGGAGGACGGGTACGGGCGGAGGCTTGGGTTTCCGATCATGCTTCCGGCGACAATGGCGTCGGAGTAGACGGAGGAATCGGAGAAGGAGTCTTCCACGAACTTGGACAGCCATTCCAGCTCCGCCAAATCCTCGCTCTGAAAATTTGTTTTAAAAAAACCAAGTTAAATAACGGAATTTCATACAATTATCCAAAGAAAGAGTGTAGAAACAAAGACAAAACTTTTAGATTAATGTAGTTTGATAGTTGTATTACAGGGAAGCAGAGGTTGTCGGAGAAGCTGGCGGAGAGTGGATCGATGGCCTGACCTCCGGGGTACGAGTGGTGGTGATCGAGTGGTAGGGGAAGGGCGGGGAGAACAGGAGGTGACGAGGAGGCGGAAGAGGCATCAGGGTCGAAGATATCGACGTTGGAGAAGTCGAGGAGGTCGTCGACGTGGATCATGTCATGAGAAGCTCCGGCCGCGGCATGCTGGCCGTACATGTAACTCGCCGTGTCCCTCTCCATTGGATCACTATCACCAGCTCTCCTTAATTACCAATTCTTCTACGTTAATTCTCGCGCAAGCTGATCAATATGAGCAGGCTAGCTAAGGAGTGGCAGCTAAGGGAGGAAGGAAGGAAGGAAGGAGGAGGAAGCTAGGGGCTCAGGGGAAGGTGGTTCGGTCATTCATTTCTAGTAGTGAGAGAGGCAACGAACGTGCAGCGAGTGCCCATGCAGTGCGTCTCCCGTTTTAATTGCTCTGCATTTGCTTTTTAATGTGTAATGTATAAAATAACATGTTAGGCATTCACGAGAAGTGTTAATTAACATATTGAAATCTAGCGCACCGCCACCACCTCTGTATGTATATGTATATCCTTTGCCTTTTTGTGAGCTACACTGTTTCACAATTCAACTCCACAATCAACCCCTCACATGCCTACTCCTGTTAAACTAGCTAATCGCAAATTAACAATTACTAAAAGTCAGTTCATCGTGATCTTCTTAAGCTTCAGCGTCCATGCAACTTCAGTAGTCTAATATGCTTGTATGTTTTTTTACATTGGAGAGGGGACAGAGGGAGAGAAAGTGTCACCGTCACGGTTTGAGATGCCCCTTTGTCATAAAGTGGTGATTGGCAAAAGGGACAGTAAAAATCCGTAGGTAGGGACCAGGAGGAAGGGACATGACGGAAAGAGGCTAGTGGGGCTCTCACTGTTTACTCTCTTGTGGCACTGGACAAATTATTAGGTATTACTGGCAGCCCACGTCAAGCTTTATGCCATTTTTACAGCAGCCATCGATTTTCAATATCAGCGATGCACACGTTATATGTATGTCCTTGAGGGCAATTTACTCGAGTTAGAGTATTGTGGCAATTGTACCTAATGATTTCCCGTGCACCGTCGACGCTCAAACTCTACTGTCAAGAGTGTTTAATGGTGCAGAACCTTTTCCGTTAACTTCTCCCACCGACGAAATTGCTCTGAGAGGACAAGTGGGATGGGCCCCACCATCTGTTTGAGTGGAACTGTTGTGGGACCCGCTGCCATGGGCGGCGAGCGTATATGAAATTTTGGTTTTTTTATGGCGTTTGGGAACCTTGACGTACGATACGTTTTTTTGGGGGTTGACAAATTCGTCCGCACAGCTGGATACAGCTACTACGTCATCCGCCCGGTACGGCTCACCGCATGTCGAAATTCCCTTGGAAATGACCTAAATGTCCCCACGTAATTGTGACGTGCATGGCACCCGAAACTGTCAAAATCCGACTTACAAGGTTGATTATGATGGACTTTTAACATTTGGCGAGGAGGATAGTATGCTTATTAATTTACCATGAAATTCGTTTATATATGAGCCCGTCCTTACCCGCGCTTGCATAAGCCGACATGATTTGGGCCGATCAATTTCAATTCAGGAGGGGCTTTAGTACAAGGGGGCGGGAAGGTTTGAATCATTGCGTGCTATCTCAGTCCGAAGGCTGAGTCTTTCCCAGCCTATGTCGATGCGCATGATGCAAGGCTCATATAAACATTTTATCCTTTTTACCGTATATCATAATCATAATTAAATAGCATATATTCTCAACTATTTGAGGTCTGCGACATTGATCTTACTCCTCTATAAATATCTATTTTGGGCTACCTCTTTTGTAAGAAATAGTAAAGTTAAATCTTTTTTACCATATGACAAAAAAAATTATCCTTTTTTACCTGTAGGTTGACTTTATTGAGAACATTTTATCCTTTTTACCTTGTAGCAAGAAAAATTATCCTTATGGCATGTACACGGAAGTTGACTTGATAGGGGGCATTGCCGCATTGTTGGGTGGGGGGGAGGAGAATAGGGCCAAAGAAAGAGCCTAGAAAGAGGGGGAATCCAGGGGGACCCGAGGCCCGAGGGGAAGGTGGCTGGCCTCGAGGCAAGGGGAAGAAGAGGCCTCGGCGGGGGACGACTAGAAAGGGGGCTTCAGATCCCAATGCCACTCTTCAGTGCCCTCCCCACGTGCAGTGGACTAATGACCAGTGAGGAGGGGGCCGGGGGGCACTTTTGGTATATTAAGCACGTGTGAATTCATTCTTTATTTTGTTAGTAAGAACTTACCTGATGTAAACACTGTAAGGTATTTTTTTACTCCTCCTTGAGTGTGTTGTGTAGATATGTGTATTAGCAAGGGAAATCTCGGCCAGCCTCACATCCTTTCACATCCATCTTTCATATTGCTTCACATTGCCCACATTGACACGGCGGAAGAATTGGTATTACTATTCTGAATAGCTTGCAAGGTCGTCCTGTTTTGGAGGGACAAAAGTCAAATGGGGGCAAGTGATTAATGATGTAAAAAAAAAGCCATTAATGATGTCTGAGAAGAGCTCTATCGAAGTATTAATATGGTAAGATGGCAGTTCAAAAATTTTGATCGCCGGTGCCTTCTCCGGCCCCATGCATTCTCTGCATGCGATCATTGCTCATTACATTCCACCGACAGGTTGAATTCCTAAAACTTTATATTTATAGGAGTATTATGTATTGCTGGGATGCCTACTACTTTAGAAACCGCTCATTTTAAAAGATGGACTCTACGAAATAAACTTCTTTGAAGTGATTACTATCGTACTTCCAAAGGTGGAAGATTTTTTGTGCTCCCTGAAATATGTGAGCCCCAAATGAGCTCCCCGTTGCAGGGAGAGAAGTTGGTAAAAAGTAACCACATCGACTACTTCCATGAGTTCCACCTACCTCAGAAAAAGGGAACAAAAGGAGGCTCATTTTAGCTCACTGTTTCAACTTTCAGGCAGCGCATGCATATTTACTTAACCGTCTTTTTTTTTCCCTGAATAATGTGTATGTGCTTTACCGAGAGTTCATGATTTCTTTAGCCAATTTCTCTTTTTAGGGGGTTTAATTGTCTAAGTACATGTAACTCTCTACATCATGAACAATGGGGTGTTGGCCATGGAAGATATCGGGCCCCACCCGATAAAACGAGATGGATAAATCTCGTTTTTTGTTTTTTTTTTCAAATATCGCCGCCGATATATCGGTCTCGCTATTTAATAATAAAATAATATTTTCGGAAAAAAAAAATCGAAAAAAAAAAAATTAAAAAGGGAAAAAAAGTAACTTTTCCACTTGTTTCCCATCCTAATATGCATATTTTAAAATCTATGCTTTGTCTAAATTAGTATAACTCATTTTAGAAGCTAGATTATGAAATTATATCGTAAAAACTAGTTTTTAACTACCGATATTTTTTTACAAATATCTCCGATATATCTCCGATATTTTATCTCTTAAGCCGACCGATACGATACCAATATCCGATACGGAATTCCATGGTGTTGGCATATGATGGCTAGGGCTTGGTCATCCAGCCAGGATTAGATCCCCATTTACTCGGTGCATATTGACGGGTTGGCCCTATATATACCAGGGGGGATTGGCAACAGGATACGATGCTCTAAGAGGTCGGTCTTCTTGCCCCTTTTACTCGGGTCACAAGGACTCGGACACCCATCGTTGTAAATAAAGTCTACATGATTGATAAATTTGAGAGAGAAAAAACGAAAGACGAGAGTAGGGCCAGCAAAAAGGGCTGTGCGGATAATGAGCCCCCGGTCAGGAGGGCACATGGGCTGCGTCAGAGAAGGCGCAGGGGATGAGCTCTGGCCCTTCATTTACGAGCCCTTCCCTCTCCCCCCAGCTGACCCGGGCAAGCCCTGCTCATATGTTCCCAATTGGTGCTTGACACGTCTCCTATCCCAATTGCTGCAGACTCTCCACTGCTCCCAGAACTGGCCCTTTCTTCAGCCTTTACTGAGATGATTAAGAGCCCTGTCAGGTTATTAAAGCAACCTTTAATTAACTAAGTTACTAAGACTGACTTAACATCGTTTTATAAAGCTTCATCACCTAACACTCTTAGGGGCTGTTTGGGAGGCCATTTCCCACTTCATTTCCCACCATTTTCCATCATTTCCCACTAAAAAGTGTTTGGGAGGCCATTTTCATTTTCATTTACATTTAGTAGGTGAATGATCATAATGGTCATTTTCATTCTCTAGGTGAATGTCCTCATGAGGACATTCACTTGTCAAATGGGTTTTTAAATGGGAATCTTGTGACAAATGACCATAAATACCCTTCCATCATTTATGTCTTCCTTTTAAATCCCCAAAACCCATGCTTACATCATCGAATGAAAATGAAATTTTTTTCCTTTCCTACTATCTTCAAATGGCCTCCCAAACAGCCCCTTAACATGCAATGGCGTAATGCATCACATGGGTTACTTAACACAACTCTTTGGAGCTGAATTTGCTGTTGCCATTTCAATTTTGTTATTACTGGTTAGAACTATGTTAGCAGTAAGTACATTATATGGATGTTTTGCTACACTGTAGCATCTATGTTTTTTCTATATCCAACTGAAACACCTCCGGTCTTGTTTTCAGTTGGATATGGAAAAAACATGGATGCTACAGTAGATCTGAAAAATCCACTGTAAATATTTACTTATAATCACGCCCCAAACGGCCAAGTATGCCAGCCATGGTGAAATGAGCATCCTGTTGACAATTGAATTATTTAGTAGCTTATGTCTTTACTTGGCTGACAAAGGGAGATTAGAATGTATTGATATGGGGTCAGAGGGAGCAAAGCAGACTGCATGGCACGTGAGCTTATAGATGTGCCAGGTCCACCATGTGGGAGCTTGCACCGATGAGGGATGATTTCTCGATTCCCAAGTCCCAACTAACCATTTCATACAACCAACCTCTACAGTATTACGCACTTGACACTGCTTTCCCATTCATATCTTCTTTTTCTTCTTTCAATTATTTAGAGGGACCCGGGGGCTGTCTGATTATCCTCCTCATTACTTTAACATGATAAATTGTACAGTACTCCGGGAAGATCACGTGAGATTTACTCTACTTTCCTGGAGCCATAGATCTCCAAGATCGGTAGGAAGAAACAGTGTGCTCTGCACAGATCGACGACTCCATTAACGGGAGAGTAAAAGTGATGGTATACTAGGAGTAGTGAGAATCCCCATCAGCTTCCGAAGTTCGATCATCAAAACTAAGGTATCTTGCTCCAAACAAAAACAAGTGTATGGCATCTAAAATAAATACTTCACCTGACAGTACCATGGTGGATAAAGAAAGGCACTATGGAAAAATGTTATGGGTTCTCGATTGAGTCCTCTAATTTGTCTTCCTATTTAGATGACTTGCACCGTCTTGCTCTCCAATTCAAGTAGTCTATCAACTCAGACAATGTTTGGTTCATTGCACGAGCACGACTCATAACATCGCTCTCCCTCTCTCTCTCTCATACCAAACGTGACCGTTCCCTACATCTGCATGTTAAACTTCATGTAATACCTCAAAATCTTCCAATAGTATCCTAGTTCATGAATATCTACATATACGTGAGATAACAACGTTTTCCCTTGAGAACATCATGCTTATGCCCGCACAGAAAATCAAAGGTTTCCATCATATATTATTGTTTTAAAGCCCCGGTTAGCCCCAGCCAAATTTAAAGTTGTACCACTGTTGCATTGTTTTCTTTTGTCAAACAAAAAGCATTATCTACTAAACATTGGCAAAATACAGCAGGAGTCGTCTATAGGATGCCAAACACGGGCAGAAATTGGCCAAATAATATATACGAGGCAGGTATGTCTACCAGGCACAACTGAGTATAGAAAATGGCCCCAAGAGAGATGTCTAGTGCTTGCATCTATTTTTAGTCACAAACTAGGTGACATTGTACTAGGCCTTCGACCCAGTCGGCCACAAAAGCAAGGCCCCTCATTGGAGGGGTGCTCAGTGGAGTACCGGTTGAATGAGGCTGTGATTGATAGCCTTCTTTCTAATCAACGCCCACAAGATAAAAACACCACCACAAAAAAATGCAGTGCCTAAACACGGTAACATGTTTTGGACTTGGACTTGGGTGGCCTGATGCCAAGGTTTTCAGTGGAGAACCTATGATCATGCAGACACACGCACTGGTCACACGGGGTTCCACGTGAGTCCACATGGATTGAGGGAATATTTCAAGAAAGAGCTGCAAGTAACTAGGGTTTGTACCTGTACTTATTCAATAATTTAAACTCCTGTCTAAGTGCCCTCCAAGTCACATTGGCTTGGGTAAAGCCAAAGGCAAGATGTGAACTTTAAATTAAATCACCATCTACCATTTGGGTGAAAGACCTGCAAAACATAAAACGTCCCATGTGACCCAGTTGTGGACGGCTTCCAAATTTCTGCTTATCACATTCATGCATGGCAATCAAGGACAAAAATCTATCAGTGCAAAGCATATCTGTGGCACCGCCATCAGCGCATTCATTTGAAGGAGAAAAGAACAAATTTTGATAATGAATTATAGTAACTTAAAAGGATCAACCAATAACTTATAAAGGGCAAAGAAGCCACTTCTCAAACTGCAACTCACTTACATTTGAAGGGTTTATTAGCTCAAGCAACAAGAAACGGCAACATTTATTGCTTCCTTTGTAAAGCCATTTAGAAATGCAATTTAAGACACAAAAAGAGAGGCAAAAAGCAAATGGGAAGCTTCCCGAGAAAAAAGAAGCCTTCCATGTCTGACAACTAGAAAATTCTTCATGGCTGCATCTGCTTATAGTGTATCACCTTGGAACTGAAAGCCCGAGCTCTAATAAAGACAAAGGATAAATAATTTGGTCAGGGAAAGAGAGAGAGAGACCCAAATTCAACGGCAAAAAAAAATCAGCACAAAATGGCATCCATCTTTGTTTCAAACGAGCACATTTTCTTGTGTATATGGTCGTGAAACCTGTATAAGCTGCATAATAGAGAACAGTCAGGGCTTTAACTGATGCTAGGGATGGAAAGAGCTGTACCGAAATTAGGAGCGTCAGCCCATTTAAGGTCATAAAGATTACAATTCACCAACACAAGGGAACCCACCTCTAGAAACAGCAAAATGGTTGAATGTTTCACGTACCATCAATTCCATCTGGGAAAAAGGATCAATTCAATACATGTCAACTACTGCGCAAAAATCATGGAAAGATCTATTTTTTAAGAAGACCTAGTTGTCAGATCATTCGTGACTTCGATAGTGACCATACATTTTTGTCACTAATTCTGTAGTCAAATCCTTTTCAATATTAACTAAACCTATCTGCTTTCCTACGGAAACCTCAATTCTCTACATTATACTTAACTTCACACTCAATACAAGAATTGAGTTAGTCATCCAGCCAATATGCACCCAATGTAGATAGAGGCTTCAATAGGACTGAATGAAAAAGGACATAGGAGGCTACTTGTACATTAACAAACTTCAATAGCAACAATTTGATCAAAGTAAGCTTCAACTTTCTATCAGACAGATACACAAAGCACCCCTAATGGACCATAATATTGGACCATTAAAATGTCAGGAAACCTGAATCAACACCAAGGACCATAAAACTAACAAGGAAACTCATTCCACACATCTCTAGACACAAGGGTCACAAGTCTTCTCATAGATGTGATTCATGATTTGATTGACCTTCTACTCCCCTAGGTTCACTTACAAGAAGCAGTCCATCACATATCATCACAGGAGCCAACGACCTTGACCATGTACGTCGTTACCATCTCAAAACAGCTTTCTTTCACGCTGTCACTTTTGTGGATACTCATAATCACACCCTGACACAGACGTTTCACTAATCAATCATAACATTGAATGACTATGCTCAATTTCCCACTACAAAGGCCCAAGCAAAATACTTGGTGTGACGTTCATCCTACAAAAAATCTCTTTGATTTAGTCGTGATACTCTGTATACAAAGTGCCTTTAACTTGTGGCGCTACTCCTAGTTTGAAAATTAATGGAACTACAAATGTAACATCTTGTCTAAGGATCTCTACCAATGCCTAAGCTAACTACCCACTCTGCCATTATAATCTGACTCGTTCACCCTTTGTCTTCGTATCCTAAATCTCCTAGATCCCAGAACTTCTATCAAGTAATCGAGGTTTACCCTTGAAACTTTAGCCCTATTTACCAACAGTACATCATTAACAAATAAAAGCATCGCAGCAACTAATCCTGCCATCAGACATATAATATGACTATAAAAGATTCACAAGGAGAAAGACTATCCTTCATGTAAATATACTGCTATTGGGGCCAGCAAGTAGAACTACCAAAACTCCTCAAACTACTTGCAACATCCTCAAAATGTCCCTCAACACCAATTTAGTTACTTGTAACTCCTCCATCACCAACAAGAGGTATACCCTTTATAAAACAGGAAAAACTTAATCCATTTTTCAACGGGAATATAGCACTTTCATTGCATGATGTCTATGGTGCATTACGCACTAAAACTGCATAGGAAAGACCAATGACATCCATAAGACGTCAGAATCTTGATCATCATTATATATTAGTAATAGAACAAAGACATGATCAGTCCACATGATACATAGAGCCCTGCAAAATGCTTGCACTAATCAAGCAAAAAAAAATAAATGAGAGATTGTTCTACTGGTTGTCATCAGGCAGCCATTTGCACTTAGAGACCCTCAAGTGCAATCTAACCTGCAAATCTACATTGTCTAATTAATGGAAAATAAAATGTTACTGCCTCCGTCCTGTTTTAGATGTTACATCTGAAAAAAAGTTGATCTTTATTGGATGGTAGAAACTCCAGCAAATGTGGGTTACAAGAGGCCCAAAATCCACTTAAAATTGAGCAAATGGAGCATCTAAAAAAGGACTGTCCTTTTCTGCAAATGTAGCAGCTGAAACAGGATTTTAAAATCAAAGCAAGATGTTAGGGCATCGCTTTTGTTTTTAATTATAAGAGTTCCCAAAGGGATATATCAGAACATAGAAAATTTATGATAAGCAACATTCTCTCAGTATCTGATATGGAAAACATAAATAGCAAGGGTAGACGCTATCCAAATCTAGCAAACAAATGTATCCAGTGTTTCAAACAACACAGAGATAAAAAATGTTGTGTAGGTCGTACTTTAAAAGTTGACTCCAGAAATCCCTTTAAATTTGAATACAAGACAAGATATAATAATAAATACAAGGCAATTATCGAAATGCCTCAAATCACTGTTTCATCAATATTATGTGTTCAAAATGTTCATACTTGATACATGGTGCTGTGATGCAAAATTTGCTGGTCCTTAAAGCCCATTTTATTTCTTTCAAGCATAGGAAATGTCATGTGCCTACATGAACCAAGCACCCTCTGTTGGTCGTGACAGAAAAAACTCCACTACTTTGTCAACAAAATTTAAACGTCATAACTCCAAGGAAAAACATGAAGTGGTTACTAGTTATAAGCATAGTGAGGTCTCACTTTGTTTAGCCAGAATAAGGCTTAGAAAAGCAAAAACTCTAGACTGTAAACTATCAACTTAACTGGAATTTTAGCATGCAACAATTGATTATGAAATGCAAACCATAAAAAAAACGTTCTGTGAGAAATGTATCTAAGCCTGAGTGACATGAACAAGTTAAAGGACATTTGTAAGATTAAGCCTGAGTATAGAATGACAATAACGAGTTAAAAGTGCTCCTAATCCTCTAACAAAAACTCCTTAGTCTCCATTCCATTGTGACACATCTGTAATTTGTATAGAAACGACTTTGTTTTAAATACACCAAGCAGAATAAACAGCTATATCCATGTGTTCTTAGAATAATAAGACTCAAAGTTCAGATGTTAAGCAATCACCAAATTCCCAATTCAACATACAACAAAAACAGACAGGAAAATCCACACACTGACGAAAGGGGGGGAGGGGGATGGGATGGAAACAGCAAGACTGGGTTTTTCAAACATTAAAATCAATGTGGATAACAGCACAAAAGGAGAAATGGGGCTACTCACACTCAAAAAACAACAAAACACTAGAGTCCGGGAGAGGTACAACAGAGGCTACCCTGTGAGAGAGCACGGCAACTCCGCGATGTCAAGCTCAAGCACGACGTCAACCTCTCCGCCGCCACGGTGCTGTGAAGCGGTAACAGCGACTGCGCGCATCCCAGCTCCGCCGGCAATCTGCGCATTCAAACCACAAAAAAGATCAAATATTTTCTCGTCGTCACTGCCATTAACAACTCGAAAAGGCTAAACAACCGTGGGCTGGACAAGGAAGAGAAGCGTCGGAGAGGAGAGGCTCCGGCTTTGGGAGGGGAACGAGGGATGGGTTTGAGGGAGGATCTGAGGGAAGAGAGAGTCGCCCTGCAGAAGAGCCTGCTGCAGGAGGAAGCCATGCGGAGATAGATGGGGCGAAGGCCGGTTTTCGGCGATTTAGAGTTTAAAAGCCTAGCAAAAGGAAAATTGAAAAAGGACGTGAGTTTAGAGAACACGTTCAAACTATGTGTATGATGGAAGCCGTCGGATTGCGTGGGGCCCACATGATCTAGTGGTTTTCACTACTGAACAAGTTCTAAGCACGTATAAATTTGCTCATGCCATTTAACACAAAGCTTCTTAGAATTGATTTCTTAGCTTCGCTTGGGAGTTGAATTGTAAGAAGCTTCTGAGATGCTTTCACCAACCTTCTATCATGGATCCTAGCATTTTATAAAAATTATTATTTATTCTGTAACTATTGATATGGCCACTATTGATATGGCCACTTCAATCTGGTGTCATGGCCAAGGCGCAGGTCCTAAGTTCGAACCCCCACTCAGTTGGCCACATGTTATGTGGGCCATATATAAGCGGCAGGATAAGGTACTCTAAGAGGTCAGTTGCCCTTGCCCCTTCTAGTCGGGTGCAACCATGGTTTTCAAAACCGGACCGTACCGGCCGGTCCGACCGCGAAAAACCGGTTCGGTCCGGCCGGTTCACTCCGGTTTAATGAACCGGCCGGTTGGGACCGGTGCAGGTAATTTTTTTTATTTTTCGATGGCCGGTCCGGGTCGATGGCCGGTCCGGTTTTAAAAACCTTGGGTGCAACACCCCTCGTTATCAAAACAAAAAATATTGACATGGTACTGGTACTGAGGGAGGATATAATAGTATAGTGTTATACTCTCACAAAAGAAAACCACGATACAGATCACAACGGTCTGCTTGAAACTCAAACAAGAACAAAACACATTATTGGTACACTTAATTAATTACATTACTAAACCAAGCAGTCACCCAAAGATGATGATGTTACATAAGACGGCGTGGCACCACGATAGGACACATTTAATCGTCAAGTTTTGTCTCCAAGGCTCAGCCAAGTGTAAAGGAGGACGCCAACAAGTATACGCGAGACCTCTACACCCAAGAGTGCACCATCCTGAAATCCTTTCATCCAGGCCAGCACATTGAGTGTTTTAAACAGTACAATGACTCACGGAGCAATTGTTACAACATATTTTACTCGAGGTGGAAAAATGGTGGTTGAGTAAACATGGTGAAGTTCTTGAACTATGTACAGCATTTTTTGGTCATTGGCAACGCTCTCTGTATGCATAATTGATTTGAAAACGGGTTAATCCAAAATCATATGAACCATCTGGGTCTCTCCTCCTCTTCCTTCTCTGTCAAGTCTCGGTATTCATACCACTCTCCTCCTGCCTTACCCACAGGAATGGGTGGCCTAACAAATATCTCCACAGCCTTTGGCACAAAAACAGAAATATGAAGATCTCCACTAGTCTGTCTACTTGAAGCAGAAATGTTATGCTCACCAAAAGGGTTGACGACAATCCATCCAAGACCGGATATAGCAATGTCGCAAGCAGGCCTATTCAGAGAAACCAAATGAGGATAGCAGAACATTCCAACTTTGTAAGTTATAGTCTCACTACGGAATTGGAAGTGCATTTACAAGTTGCAAGACCACTTCATATGGAGAAAAATACTGTAGTGATGCAGATGAGTATGAATCCATAGGGTACCTTGTTATATCTTCAAGCCTTATATGCAAGTGCCGAACAGTCTGAAGCCCAGGCCACTCGTCTGCTCTTAGATGACTAGTTGGAGGGGTCAAACTAACGCCAACCTCTCTCTGAGTGACCATAAAAAATGTTTGTCAAAAGAAATATGACAGTTTGTGAGCATATCATTCTCGAGGTCCTAGCATGAGAACAATATTTCAAAGAATATTATATATTTTAACCCAACTAATTGAAACTTAATGCAAATAGGAAGAGCAATTTGTCCTAAAAGGAGGGCAGGAATTACCAACATAAAAATAAACTTGTGTTTGCATGCGCATAAGGCTTCATAGGGTAAGTCCACTCCCAATTCCAAACTACACTCTTCGGAAACTTAACCAAAAAATTAACAAATAAAAATGGCAAACATTGACATTACTTTGTAAAATTTGTCCGCTTCAGTCGTAGGAACAGCATGAATCTGCAATTGTTGGGGTCCGTAGAATGTCAAGCATGTCGTCGGAAGAACCTGCAGTTTTGGAATTTCTAAGTCAGAACTGCAGGCAATAAATTATAAATTACTTTTAATTTATTAGTCCTCAAAGTATGATATTTTTCAACGAGCCCTCATCTTTATCAAATTTGTCCAAAGACCCAAGAATTAACAATAATTTATATGTTAATCTTCTGCTAAGATTATCATGTTTTATCATCTACATTATTACATTAGCACAAAAATCAATTTCACTGAAAAAAGAATCATGCTTCATAAACAATATTATGTTGGCCGAATTCTTTAGGATATAAAGAATGTTTATGCTTCTAAAAACCATGAGTTAGCTTATGATAACTGCAATAGTTTATTAATGGGTTCTCTGCATACTTAAAGAACAAAAATTCCTAAATTAACCTGCTGTCACTTAACCTATTACTCTATAGATCACCCATCTTTGCACACAGAAAATGCAAACCTCCTGAATGTCCAGTCTGACAAGTCCTCCCCAAAAGATAGAATGTCCTTTCAAGCCAGAACTAACTAAAGTTGGTAGCTGCAATACAAAGAGGAAATATGTTGATGTTGATGGATCAGGTAGAATGAGAACTATAAAAACTACTCCCTCCATCCAAACATACCTGTCTAAATTAGAAAACGAAAATGAACAAAAACCAGTTCATTTTGGTTTTCTAATCCAGACAGATAATTTTGGACAGAGGGAGTAGTAGAGAAGAACATAATGCAGGCAATACTTGGCTTCTTAGCCGACTTTGAGGAGCAAGGCAAGGAAGGTCCTCGGCATGTACAACTGCTGCCTGCCTATGGTGGAGATGCACTCCAGGGGTGTCATATAGTTTCTGCATGACAAACGACTGTAAATTTGTACACTTCTCCTCAATAAGAAAGATAAATGTCATCTAAACTTCTCTGAAGTAACTAATGATGAAATGATGATGATGATAAGCAAGAGATCTATGTATATATTAAAAAAGTAGGTAAGTCGAACCCACCCCGCCTCCTAGAAAAGCATCGATCTGAATTGGACCAAGTGTTGTTCCAGGAACAGCAGACTGTATTGGTTTGTATCTCTGTGCTGCAGCAGCTACAGGATCCTTTTCTCCCATCGTTTCTTTAGCAGTAGAAATCAATTGCTTTGTTATTATATAAGCAAGGACATATTTGGTCTAAGCAGCTAGAAAAAAAGTGCTATGTGCCATGGTAGAAGCACTGATATAAAACAGCAGAATACAGAAAAGGTGGGTCTATTTGCAAAGGTGATTCCAATTGAATCAGCTATTTTACAGGAATTAGCAATATAATCTACCTTGTTGTAAAGCAAAGAAAATCGAAAAAAAAAAGTACTTACTCAACACAGCGCTAATAAATGCTGACTTTCCAACATTAGCTGCACCCTGTGGTAACATATAATTACATTCACATACGTAAATATCTCTTAATTGGCAGGTCTTCCACCAAAATGCCCATGATGAAATTACATATTCCAACCCGCATGACTAAAATGATTAAATGAATAGTGACTTCTCTAACTTTTGAAAAGAGGTAATGGCAACAGTGTTTAATGGAAGATGTATATCTATCCTTACAATTAGATTAAAATACAGGAAGCACCTGATTGCCCATATCAATGGAATGCAAACATGCATAAAATTAGAAACAAGCATCTATTCGCAAGATATGTACTAACCAGAATGTATACATCACGGCCCTGCAAAACAAAATTATAGTGTTAATGCCTAACTGTTCAGAAAATCTGAGATCAACCACAAACAAGAGAATTAATTTATATTCATGTAACTTACTGTAGGAGACATAGGCCTCCAATTTGTTCTACTACAAAATGTTTAGAAAATAGGAATAAACCTTTTTCTCTTTTTGGATCTGAGATATAACTCCAGCAATGCCAAGCAAAGACTTTGAACTAGTCAAGTGGACACTCAGCACACTATCAACAGAAAATAAGGTTGACTTGTTATGTAAGACAATAACAATACTCCCTATGTTCCATTTTAATTGTCCATATTTGAGAAAATGTGATACTTAAGGAAACCAACAATTACGAATCCACATACGTTTTTATTACATCT